>OY986054.1:25149893-25749893 GCA_963920205.1 Stenodema calcarata
CCACAAATGAAGTGACGCACCGTTCCACACCGTCCCTCTGCGATTTTAACACCCTTGTCTTACCATAACAAGGTAATTAATTATATTGCGGTACTTACGAACAGCCTTTAGTATCCGTGTGGTTCCTAATAATTTATGCTGGATAGTTAACCCACAATTCAGGATGAAGCGTGACAGACGAGTGAATAAAACTTGAATGAAAACGTGAGGGTCGTTTAAAAAAAAAATCACTTTTGTGTAGCAGCACAGTACCTATACCTTAAAGGTAGGTTACTTTGTTCCATGCGGCATACTTTGTTCCAAAAACTGGTAGCCCCCTTCATCCAGTGAGTTCAAAAATAGTGCGTGTTGTACACGAGTACTCGTAATTTCGTTCGCAACAAAGAAATTCAGCATACGCGGTTTTGATTCGCGGCGGGCGAAAACGTGTGCAGAGTTCCCACATAACCCAGACTCATGTTGAAGCTGTAGGTACTTTCGTCAGCAGTTCACTTTCCCGAGAGTTAAAACGCTGCTTCATTACTCTTTCAGCTATCGGAAACTATTTAAACACACACTTTCAATTAAATCGGTTCATGCAGAAAGGGACTTAAGTCCACTGACAGCTGATACGAGAAAAACGGGGAAAAAACTGAATAACTTTCCGAGAAAACGGAATTACTGGATGAAACTTAAAGTAAATACTCAACTTTCTATCCCTCATCACAAACTGTATTAATTTCTAGAAAAAGTGACGCCCTTTTTTCGGTAAAAATCAAAAAAGGCGCTGGACTTAGGTCCCTTTTTGCATGAAGCAGTGAAGAGGTGACACACAAAAAAAAAATCATTCAAAATGATTTATTAACGAATTGAAAATGCAGTAAGCAATATCACTCATCATTTTCTTGGTCATCTTCGACTCGAGTCGGCCAATTTAAAAGAGAGTTGAAAAAAATCATATGGCGAGTGTTTCCCTCCCAGGACTTGGGTCCCTTCTTGCACGAAACGACAATTTCTCACTCAGGTAGTGCCCGTAGAAGCTTCCTTTCTGCATAAAACGATGAAACCCCCATAAACGATGAGACCCTCATAAACCCCAAAACAAGCCATTTCTTATTTCGTCCCTTTCAGCATGAACCGATTCAATTATCCTCGTCGCCACTGGAATGTTCAGTTGAGGGAGAATATAGCTTAAGGGCAATTACTTTATTCATAATGGGCGACAGACTGATGCGAGTAACTACACAATGGCGGAGCAGTGTTGCCTATATTTATAATACATTACATTATAATTCACCGGTGTTTGATCAAGTCGAAAAGGATGCGGCGTGGGACAGACAAGTCGCCTCAGTGTCGATTTCTATCCTGCTGAGAGAAACGCGTCCTCAGGAGAAGTAGTCGCAAGATCAGTGGGCCACGAAGAGTCCCTGACACGATTTCGGCGCGAGCCCCCTTATTTCATATTACCTCGTTATCTAGCACCGACCGCCAGACGTTTACTGCTTGATTTCCAACCGCTGTTTACGGATAAAGTCATGTCCTATGGGGCAACGAGTCTTTTAAGGAAACATCGCGCTTTACACAGGCGACAAGGTTCATTTTATTGACTCGACCTCTGTCTCAAAAGTGTCCTGAACACTCTATTCGTGATGGTGCAATATACCGCATTTCATCATTTGGCGATAATTGAAATAACACTTGAATAATTTCCTAGTTCACTTGCTCTCAAATCTTCCCAATTTTTCCCGGAGACAGCTTCTTCTCTCCTAATTTTAACGTTTTGCTGAATCCGTATATCTGTTACAGTTTTTTGGTCAAAATTTCAAATTGTTCAATTTCATTTTATTTTTTTTATTTTTTCAATCAATCAATCAATTTATTCCACAATAAATACCTCTAGTGCGGGTTGTGGGGATCAAGGGGAAGTATAATTGGCTGTAATTGTCACGGGTCGCTTCAGCTTGTTCAGGGTACTTTGGGGATGACGTCCTAGTCCAGCAAAGTGGGTGCGTTGTCCCTCAGGATTCTTCTCTGTAACCTACGCTCACCATGAGGCGCTGGCCCAGCAATGAGCGCAATTTCCGGGTTTGGATGGTCAGTGGCTCTTGTCTGCAGGACTCAATTTTATTGCAAGTTTTTATGACTATTTATCGTTCGTGTGTTCTACATAAAATGGTTTGATAAAATAACAATAATTTACTTACCTAATCCTTCTGGAAGATACTTTCATTTCTACCCGAATGTCAGGCGTCAGTCAACATCAAAAAAGTTTCTATGAATTTTATCGGCGTTCAGGAAGAACAATCAAAATTTGAAAAAATTAACCTCAGATCGCACTTTTTTGTGAGAATGACCCATATATGGAACTTATCGACAGAACCACTATACAGGTATAGTGAATATAACGAAGCTTTACTCACGAAAGCTATGTTCTGCAATAGATTGATTGATTATAGGTAGAACACCTTAATGACGAAGGTGTCGCGAGAAGATTAAATCCCTTATTAGTGTAAAGCTTCATTGATGAACACATTGGATCTTTAGCTATTGATTCCGATGGATTACCACTGAAAATCCGGTCGAAGTAGCTCCCTTTCAGAGGTTGAAATCTTGTGGGTTGAGATATCAATCTGAAATTCCCAGAACACACTCAATCGAAATGGCCTGAACGTAAATGGATATGTACAGACGTATTGAATGTGGATGTTCATATTATGTACCACTTGATACATTTTTTTAAAGTACAATTGTATGTTGTATGTATCGAGATGTATCGAGGTGTAATACTATACGAACATGCTAAATAGCAAACAACCTGATAAATAGCCTGAAAACCTGAAAATTTTCATAGAAAGTATTAGCCTCAACTTAATTTTTAGCAAGTTGAAGCTTTTTTCCTAAACAAAACTTGTTAACATCAAAGCATACTAGTTAAGGTGTTTCAAACGAAGGTGTTTCTACTCAACAAACATGCAGGTGAGGCATTCTTCCCCACACATCTAGCTTATTTGATATTTCACCCCTATTAATTTCAACCCTTTCCAGGTCGAATTTTGAAGTTTCGACTCAACCACTAGAATGGTGAGTTTGAATTAAGGAGAGTTACGTAAAAACCCCCTTTTCGACAATTTTGGAGTTAGGGCGTTTTTCATTAACAGGACACTAATGGACTGGTGTGGACTAGGCTCAATTGGATGGTATTGCGACCAGAAGAACCATTTACAGCGTGGTTTGTAAATGGAGAAAGCAATATCCAAAAGATTGCTGCTCTAATATCAAATCATAGGGCATGCTATGAGTAGTAGAACAAATTTAAGCTCCTAAAGTCAGGAGACACTGCGATTCATACAGACAATTGAGGTAGATATTACCATGGGATGCCCAGTTTTCCATTTTAAGGGCCCAGTTCTTCAGTATTATAACTTATGTAGCCTTAACTCTGCTGCACACAACCATTGGAATACGAAATATTTGATATTTTACTCTAACTAATCAACGAAATCATCGAAAGGAAAAAGAACTACAGTTCAATTTGGAGATGAATAGTTTATTGAACTGTAGTTCTTTTTTCTCTTCAAGTTTTCTTTGATAAGTTAGAGTAAAATATCAAAGTATTTCGTATTCCACTGGTTGTGTGCAGGAGTTAAGGACTGCAAAAGTAGACGTGACAGAATTATTAAACTTTTACATTATATCTCCTCTCGTGGACCCTGAATGATAGAACGTCGGACGTTACGCATATTCAGGCAACCTCCTGGTGCGGAGGGAGAGAAGGAGGTCGCGAGCAAAGTGATTCAGTTGACATTGTAAGGCCTCCAGTTTATGGCTCGAATTGGTGTCAAGTTGAGCCTCGAACGATTGTGGTTCCATAAGCCCCCAGAACACAAGCCGGGAGTCCTGACCTTGTCGGGGCTCTGATCGGTTTGGAAGGAAACTCCGCCGGTGCCGTGAACTTGGTACCACTTTCGAAGGGCCGCGTTAAAAAAGTGGTCGAGGGGAGAGTGTCGCCTCCTTGGCCGAAACCTCGCCCTCATTCCTGGACTTGGTTGGCGGAGAAGACGTGATTGGATATTAGTAGAGCCTAGCTCTTCAAGAAATTCCAATACTACGAAACCATGCACTCCAAACCAATCTACATTGAACATTCATATAATTTTACATAAATATATAAACACAATTTCTTTGTGTCCCAACAGAATTGAAACTGACTGTGTTCGACGAAATAATTATGGGATTTCGACGCTTAAGAAGCAAAACAGCATAACCCACGATTTGGGAAAATCCACAGTCATGCAGCATGACTATAAGAACGAAATGTAGAAGAATTATCTGGTTTCATGTAAAATGTCTCCATTTTACTGGTTTTATAACAAATGTTATACCTTTTTTTGCCAGGTAACACTAACTTTGTTGATTATTTGTTTGCTGAACACGATGGAGAAGTCAGAATCGCGATATCTCATTCCGTTATTGGATTAGAGCATATGAACCGTGAAGAGCATCTCTCAAAGGGGTCCAGTTTGAGAACGGAATGAGAGATGTTCAGCGTTAAAAAATCTTTAAAGTGGGATGCCACTCGTTCAACTGTAAGTAATTATATAATATATACTATATACATACACATATTATGTAAGTATATGAGTCTTGGTGTCTTTGAATTCAGTGGAATTCAGGATGGTCTGGAACGGATTTTGGTATAAAAATTATTCGGAAATTCGAGTCAAAAAACGTTTGGACCGAGAACATTAGCTTCCTTTTCTTCCAAATTTCGCTAAAATGAAGTGGCGCAGTCAGAATGTCGATTATCAGCCGGTAAAAGCGCAAAAATCACCAAAATGTCAACACCGCTTAATATTTTGGTTTAATCAGTTGTACAACACAAATTCCTAATATGTGTCCAATATTCCCAACTATCCAGTTGAATGTAAATTTGAGAATGCAGTGTTCTTCAAAACGTATTTTTTCTCTCGTTAATTCATGAGATGGCGTTTTGACCAGTATTTCTACTCATTTCGAACCATTTTGCAGTATTTTCCGGATTAATGTTTCAAGTAGGAAACTAAAAATGTAAATCCTTTCACAGTTTGAGTTCAAAATAATTTCAATCAGAAAATTCTAGATGAAGGAACAGTCCTGTATTAACACTACAGATCCGAACATTTCTTAAGCCAATATCACCTAATCCTCACGATTTTTCGATTGGAGCATTAATTTATTTTAAGTCGTTGTAGAATACTTCAGTAGAATCTTAGTTTTGGAATAACACAAAAATGAAAATCTTTATTCAAACAATAATGTGTTTATAAAAGCTTCCCACTGCTTTTTAGGCGTTTCGTTCAATGTTGATGGTTCTCGCTCTCATCATTAATTTGTTTCAACCCCTCCATTTCTTGGGTGTAACTCGAGTCTATACATACGGAGGAGCCATCAGATTCTTCAACCTGACACTTGGCAATGTTTAGGGAAATTAGTTTTCGTTCGAATCGGAAGTATCAACTCGTTTGTCGTCAAGCAGATCCTTTGTTCGAAATCTCGCCATCTAACCGTTTTGTGTTGAAGCTGTAGGAGATCATTAGGTAGTGTGCTAATTTGATTGGTGATGTCTGATGACTTCCGGTATCCCCCTTCGAACAAAGATGAATACTGTTTTACCCTAACAGGTCAACGCCTTGGCACCGTCAATATGTCCGACTCCTCACTAGACTCACGTTGTAGAACTGTCCTGCAAAATAAAACAGTCGTTATTCAAAAGATAATTAATGCTAAGCTGTGATTGTACCCCCCCTTGTTACGGATATCCATCTGGATGTACCTAACGACCCCACGATCTTGTTTTTCTTCAAGTGAAATTGTAAAACAAATTCTTTTCTCTAGGACATTTTATCCTACGGCCGTCTGTATTCTTTGGATGAGATTATACATTTTTACTACATAACAATAAATTTATTATAATTTTTTATTTATCAAAACCTACAAAATCAGTACCTCAGGCCCCTCCTGGTATTTCTCCCAAGAAAGTGTACAAGCACCTATCTGACTCGGAAGGGCTCGAAAAATCTCCAGCAGAATGCAGTTTCCCCTAAGTCCATCACGGTTAACCCACTAGAGTGGTGAGTGCCACTGCAACATTCCTTCTTCGTGCTTAGGGGCTAACCTGTGTTACTTGTAACTTTTTTGGTTAAATTTGGGACTTACCCGCTTTGTAACGTAAGCTCATCATTTATTAAATCCGGCACAAAGAGCTAAATCCTTCATAATGTCAAGATACGAAGAATCCGTATTAGAAAATTTAAACAAATCCGTTCTTTCGTTTCTGTCTATTTGAAAAGAACTGAGAAAAATTAAAATTTCAATTTCACGACTGAGAAGATTATTGTATTTTCCTCTGGAATCCCAAGCAAATACCGCTAGCTAAGCTATAGTAAATAGGTACAGATTATTTTGAAGAATAAAAGTGGAGCTATCACTCATACATAGAAAAATCTGCTTTCTTGTATCTCGTAAATTCAGGAAACAGGCCTCATAGCCCATTGGATGTCCTGAAGAGCCTTACAAAAAACCCGTTGCTTGATCGTTGCTTATTCAGTATTTTCGTTCAAATCCAAAGTTCTGTCTAAGAGGGGATATTCTCATATTGGTGGCTTGTTCTTTGTGAAATAAAGGTGGCGGAGGATGGCAGCTCGGTTGACGAAGCCGGTCGTCCTTACCTTTGTAGGGTGAGGTAACCCCGCGGTCGGAGTCCTTGAGGTGAGTTGGCCCCGCCAGAGGGGGTTTTAGGCCCATTGAAGTAGTGGCAAGATCACTAGGACAACCAGAGAGTCCCTGACACAGATTCTGGTTCCTACAAACCCCCACTAGCTAGGTCCTTTCCTAATTGTCTGCTCCTCCGTCATCGGCGTGGCGTGAGAAGTCTGGGGTCTGGCCCATTGCGACAGTATCTAAGTCTCCTGCCTCCACATGCGGAACGCGAGCTTAGTCATCTCACCTAACAAGGTCCTGACGGATTCCGAGTCATCGGAAATACTCACAGCTAAGATGAAATACTCACAATTTTAGATTCCAAGGATGTCGTTAGTAGAGACACTTTCCTTCTCGGCAGATAGTTGAACATAGAATGATGGCACATAGAATGATAGAAACATATAATGATGAAATGAAGGAAGCAATGGTGGATAGCATGATGGAACCAAGTATTAACTATAGAACTATACAAATTCTGAGATCGACACCTGTTCTTGATCGTAACCTATACTGGGAACTACTATGAACGCTTTTGAAACGTCAAACATGAAAGTGTGATAATGATGATCAAGTTGTGCAAGGATGAGTTGTGAAGAGAGAAAGAGAACATGCTGAAAATGCATGCCGTACAGCAATCTCTTCAGATTAAGGCGAATGTTAGAATTCAAATCTCTGCAGAAGACTTGAAGATATTGCTGATGGTAACTTACAACACTCAACAATTTACCATCTATAACA
Organism: Stenodema calcarata; assembly: GCA_963920205.1. Classification (NCBI taxonomy): domain Eukaryota; kingdom Metazoa; phylum Arthropoda; class Insecta; order Hemiptera; family Miridae; genus Stenodema; species Stenodema calcarata. The sequence goes on from OY986054.1 coordinate 25,157,352, forward strand.
TCATAAGATACGCACGATCAGCAGTATTCAACGTATTTAAAATGTGAAACATGAAAGAGTAGTAATGATGATCAAGTTGTAAAAGAATGAGGGGGGTTTTGGTGAGTTGGGGGAGGGGGGGGATTACCAATAAATTCCCAAAATGAAACAGTCTGACAAGCGACAACTCGTTTTAAAGGGTTTTACATACTGAATAAGACGGGGAAGTCAGAATTGCTATATCTTATTCCGCTCTCAAACTGGAGCACTTCGAAGATGAAGACACGCGGTTGATACTTGAGATGTTCTTCATGGACATTATTTTCTTTAATGGAGACATTTTACATAAAACCAATTATTTCTTCGAAAATTCGCTCTTATAGCCTTGCTTCATTACTGTGGAAAATGCATGTTATACAGCCACAATCTCTTCAGATTAAGGCGAATGTTACACTTCAAATCTCTGCTGAAGATTTGAAGGTACTGCTGATGTAACTTACAGCTCTTGACAATATACGATTTATAACATTGAAGATATGCACGATCAGCAGTATTCAACGCAACAGGTGGTTACATCCTGCAAACCGTTGAATGCATAGATTAACCATATTGGTGTGAGTATAATTGCATATCCTGTACCTACCTAAATGGTTTTTACAACATGGATCATTCTTAATAAACCAGAACTAATTACTTTTGTGAGATGTTTATTAACAGTACCAACAGTATCGGAGTCTCGCAACACTTTAAGAGGGTTTCAAGATGAGGTAGTTAGGAAGTAGGTATGTACTTAACCTTCGTCCGCTCGCACTAGCGGCAGATTGCCGCATATTTAAAAAGCAGAGGTGAAATTATCTCCTGAGCTCAATGTTCGCCTCGAAATGGGCATGTATTCTCTAGTTGGCGTCTACTCCGAACGTTATCAAGTGCAAAACCGCGGCAAATCGCCGCACGCGAGCGTGAGTGTCATTATTTTTCAGACTTTTTGTTAGCAAGATTTAAGTAAATGTTCACTATTTCCAGCATGCGTATCGTGGTATTCAGTAGATATCAGAATTTTATGACTACCTATAAGTTTTGATATGTTTCTGGGGCTGTTTCTGTAGTTTACATTTCTGTGTTTATGGGAGTTTAAGGGTGTCTTGGGAAATGCGTGTCTGTCGCAGAACTAACCAATAGATGCTTTTTGTTTTGATTAGGGATCTATGTCATTATCCAGAGGATATCATTCGAATCCGATTGACGATAACTACTTCTTTTTGTTATGTTCAACAAACTGCCATTTATGTATTAAAAGTTCTTATCTAAGTGATTAAATCACTTAAATTTTATAATGTTCTTTATTATTTCGTAATTCTAGTATTTGTTACATCAACTGTTTGTGGGATAAGAGTTTATTATATGAAAGGCTGATCTACTCGTAGTTTTATATCTATCTGATTATGGAGACTAGTCGAGTTATTGATAGCTGTACCCTACTCTACTGTATGCTGACAAAACCAATGTTATCGAATTATAATTATGTTACCAATAATTTATCGAATAAAAAAAATGTCGAAAATCTTGATTAGTGTAATTCTAGTCAAAACGAAGATAAGAGTACCTCCTGAAAATTACCACATAAACTGTTACGTGCTGTACATCGTGTTACGTCCTATAAATAGGAATTGGTCTATCTATGTTTTGTTGCTCAAAACTCTTTGTTTTATGACATTGCGTATAGATAGTCCACCCACCTAAGTTCGTTGCTAACGTGCTAGTGTATTGAAGAAAACCAATAAAAAATTATTTAAAGATCTGCGGCAGTTTGAGCAGCGCGAGCGCATGTGTGACTCAAAGGAGTTGGAGAGGATGAAGGTTAACTATCGCCCGAATGGGCAGAACTGTAGGCATCCGGTGAGATCAATTGATTATCATGTTTCGTTGAAACCATTCAGCCATTCAGCCTACGATCCAAATCTAATGGCGAAAAGAGTTGGTGACCGTTCGGTACCGGTAAATGTATTGTTAGTTCGCTCGAAAATCGTCTATTGAATTTGACGTTGTGAATTCATGCTCTGGTTCACTACCTGTGATGTGTCTACGAGTAATTTTTTGTTGCCATTCGTTGGCCTTGCTTTCGGATCATTTCAGTTTCCCTAAGGCCACCGTCACCTTCGGCCCAGCTTGCGAACTACGCTTTATCCTTCGACGGCTCTGACCGCACCGTGATGAGCGTTTATCAAGAAAAATACAAACATTTCGGCGAATATGAACCTGAGCTCAATAGTTCAAGGTGGTGTACAATCAACGAGGATTCGATAGAATATTGACAGTTGAAAGATTTGGTAATGTCAAAGTAGGTAGGTCTAGACTAACGTTGTGATAGTGTTGGACTTTCGGGACTACCGACCGTTTTAGCGAATTTTCGAAGAAAATGTCCAAAATGTTTGAAACTCGAATTTCGGAAAACATTTTATACAGAAATCTGTTCCAGACCATCCAGAATTCATTGTCAAAAACACCAAAAATCTATAGATGTATGTCATTCCAGACGATAACTCGATAGAATTAAAAGGTTCAAATTTGCGCAAAAAAATCCGTCTTGGCAATTGAAAGGCCAAGTCAGTAGATGGATTTGAATCTGGCCACCCTAAGGGGGTTTTGGGGAGTTTTAGGGGGGATTCCAAGAATGAAACAGTCTGAATTCATAACTGGAGCACTTTAAAGATGAAGAAACTTGAGATGTTCTTCACGGTTCATATGCTCTAAACTGATAAAGGAATGAGATATAGCCATTCTGACTCTACCATCGTGTTCAGCGTTGAAAAATCTCTAAACTGAGGTACTACTCAGCAAAACATGGAGACGTATCCAATACTCTTCTTGTGTTCAAAACATTTTTGATTCCCACCCTTCCACCCCAAATTTTACTTTGCGTAAAACTACTCCTGTTTTACTTATTCGTGCGAAATAAATAAATGCTTCGAAAATTCGCTCATACGATCATGCTGCATGACTGGATTTTTTTAAAGGTACTATCGACAATTTGATGAAATATCATATTCGTACTGCAAATTTATTTAAATGAACCGACACAATGTGTAAGTTGGTTCTTTCACAGGAAATGAAAATTCATGAAGCAACCTCGTAAACCTTCTGTACGGGTTGTGCAGAAATGTGTAGCTAAACGTTCCGATACCTCGAAACCCCTACTCGTTCCAGTGGGGATGAAAAAGTATCGATTTATCGATGAATCCATTGAACAGTATCGATACCACTCGTATTAAAAACGGACGTCACTTTGATGGTGTCTGGTCGCATAAGTTGTTTTATGCACAACATATTTTAATTTTATTGTGTTTATAACATTATACCTATAATAATTATGTAATTATGCATTATTTATTCTCATTCCAACTCATAATAATAAATATTTTCTTGTTCTATTTCACAGGTTTTTATTGCATTCAAAATTTAATCCGTTCATCTTAATCAAGATTTCCTAGGAAGAGTAGGAGATTCCCTAACTTTTCCAAATCTTCTTTCGAGTGTAAATTACACTGATCTCAATCGCCTGATCTTATTTATGTTACAAAATTAATTATGAATTTGCAGCGGCGAACCAAACAAACTGACCACTGTACCTGAAAAAATTTCAGATCTTTCAGATTTAAACTCAATTACATAGAAGGTGTATCTATGAATACTTTGGGTGTTTTCATTGAACGCCATCTTCATCTCTTGAACTTAAATGTTTTTGAATATTTAATTCGAAGCGCATGAAATAAACATGTTGTGCTCGAGGATGCCTCCATTCGTTAACCTTCATGCACGGATCGAAACCCTGTTAAAAGTCGTTATAAATCTTCTCAGGTCGTGCTGAGAACCTGAAGATAATGGGCCCAAAGGGGTGGAAGGCGAAGAATTGAGGGGCTTTAAAAGTGCAATAGATGGTATCAACTATCTTCAGTTATGGTTATGGGAGGACGGGAAGGAGAGCACGTCCTTAGAGCCGCCAAGGACCCTCCGTTCTACAGGGCGGCCTTCCTAGCTTCAAACTACGAGTATAATAGCGTCCCGGGATCCTTATACAGAGCGTTCAGAGTTTCCGTGCACTGGAAATTATCTGCACATTATGGCACCAATTACCCAAATTTTGTATAAGGCATAAAATACACGAGGTAGGCATTTTACTCAAAAGTTCTCAGAATCAACCAATGAACTGAACTTCAGGAGTAAAGAAATTTCCAGAGCCAACACTACTGTTGTTGAATATACTGATAATTTTGTAGAACTTCATGGTTAGGTACTATTTTGTGTGGGCGAAGGACATTGGTTCAACGAAATTTACTTGGACTCAAAACTATATGATGCAGGGTAGATGCAAAAAACTGTTTGCGTAAAACTACATAAAAAATGGAGTAAAATGCCACCAACCGCATATTTTTATCTCGATCCGTTCTCGTGATTTCTCCATGATTTTTTTTAACGTTTTTTTTTATATCTTTGGTATATTTGGTATATCTTTGGTATCTCAAGTGGTATTAGAGAGTTCCTAAGGGGACATTCCTAAGGACATAAGTTTGAACTTATCTCAACTGCGCATGCGCGTCGGCTGTGTTCGGACACATCGCCTCAAGTCGACTACAACCGGCCACATACATGTGTCCATTTCTCTCCCGGGACACAACCTCTACGATTGAATTTAACCTTACTCCGGGATAACAGTGCAGCGCCTTTTGCCGCCTAACAAATCGTCGTGCGACATCAGCCCTTCGAGATAAAACCGCAACAAATTTTCAAGCACTCCCGACATGTTCAGAAGTTGAATCAAGAAAATTGAGCGATGAACGCTGGGAAGATCAGAAAAGCAGTGGAAGGGATGGATTTCGCGTTGTGCTAAGGTGACTTGGCGTTACTTGTACATGTGATCACTTCCGCCAAACTGGACACATTTGGTTAGCATCCAAAAGTTACTCGCCTTAGATGTGGCCACTAGATCTGTCCACATCTGAATGGACATATCTCTTAGGAACTCTCTATTGCCCGATCTAAATGCCGCACCATTTCACTGTCGTCTAATCATTTCCAGATTTACACGTCTTTCTTCATGCCTCACTGCACAGTTCTTGATGGTTCTGCTGGTTGTTTCTATTTTCAGGTCACGATGAAGGTCATGATTCCATAAGTACCACGGGGCATGTCCTCCTAAGTACTTTATTTTGGAAAGTTTCAATGTGTTTGATGTTTGATTTTTTTGGGGCAGCCCCTAATTTGTATGCCATTTTTAAGCCTTATTTTGAAGATAAATCAAACTCACCAATGGTTTGAAAAAAATGAGCCAAACGTTATTGCTGCCTTGAAGAATGACTCGCCACGTTTACTTTTGCTTTATAGCTTCAATCAAACGAAACATCTCTCAATTATTGGACTCAAATAGACTTCTTAATTAGGACCCCTTCGATGAATCCGAGACGGCCTGAGGAGGACAAGGTGTCGTCACTTTTCCGCAGACCAACCGCGAACAATGTACCTCACCACCTTGTGCAAAACTTGAAGTCAATGAAGAGTGTCGAAAGGTTGAACCTGCCAGACGCCCCTGTCTACTGTATAAGTGTAAGCTGAAGTTCAGTGATGCGTCAAGGTCATATAGAGAAAGCCAAAGCTATTTGAAAAAATATCGACGTCATTATCGGGTTCTCATTAACAAGGCCGTTAAATTTTAAATGTATTAAATTTTACCCATTTTAATGGCAAGCCAATAATGAACCATTGAAATTGATTGAGATAACCGTAAAAATAACTTGTTTTATATCTACAAATGTGTGGGGAAGCCATGTGCTGAAACGCTATTGTCAAGCCACTGCAATAGTGTATTCTGTCTAATAAGCCATCAGCAATATTGGTACCTATGTAATATTGTTGTTAAAATCGATATACCATAGAACGACAAAAATAGATGAATTAAAAAATGAACATTCGATGGTAAAATCATCGTGTACTCATTGGCTAATTTATCCAGTTCGATTGCTATGCCATAGCTATTCAATATAAATTCTCATTTCTCGCTTCAGCGTGAATATTTATACCATATATCTCTCCTGGGAATCCTATAGAGCGGAATATAGTTAAATTACGGTCATTTCGGCAGCTCCATCCCCCTACGATATTTTCACCTTGCCGTGAGCTTGTCATTAACGACTCGGTATCAATTTCTTTGCAATAAACGGCTCATCTGCTCTGACGACCGTTGACTAAAAGTACTCTTTGTGAAGTTGTGGGTGCCAGATGTTTTTCAATATGAAATCAGTGGTTGGAAAAGCTTGTTGTAGTGCGTATAATCGTTCAAATGGACTGTCGAACGTACCTAATGATTTTATGGTATCTGCGACACGGTTTCCACTGAACTTCAGCGACACTCCCTCGTAGTTATTGAATTAATACAGAAAACCCTTGCGATGAAGCCATTATGAAAATCATGATATATTTATAGTTGTATGAGAGTGAATGACATTCACTCACATTGTATAATTTCATTTCAAGTTATATACAGTAATATCCGGCGATCAGTTGAAATCAGCCAGTTTAGCTAAATGTCAATAATTACTACTCAATAGTATTGATGAGTTAACTAACCAGCAGTTTCAGACGGCAAAGAATAGGTCAAAATAGAGTTTTCGTGGGTCAAAAATTGTTTATTATCAGTAGCAAAGTTTAGTAGCTAATTTAGTAGACATCAATAGCTTATACAAGCACCTATTTATTGAAATTTTATTCGATTTATGGGCCATTAAAAAGCTGGATGAAGATTTGGAACTAGATTTTCAAAGTGAGTGAATAGGTCTTCCTCACGCTCCATCCGTCTTGATAATCATTAATCTTGTGTAAAGTTCCATGAGGGGCTGTACACTGCAGCCATTTGAATCGAGCTATCAAGAGCTGAAACTATGAGTATCGAACATGTTACGCTACTTCTCCGTGGGTTCATTTGCTTCTATTCTACACTGAAGAGCCATTAGAGTGGTTGCTAACTCCACCGAGGAAGTAGGGCGAAACATTAATTTCTCGTTCGCGTTGTTTAAAGTTCTGGATATTACGATTTCTCCAATTCCAATTGGTATTTAATTCGAATATGAACCTTATGAAGTTGTTTCTTCACCGTCTTGACATTATTTTTGAGTCAGAATAGAAATTCTGAAATTTTGGGACTTTTTATGCCACAAAGCCTTCACACGTCAACGATTCGAAGTAGAATGTTTTTTCTTTTTCTACAAGGTAAAACACCACAGGTTATACATGATTACACAAGGTTTTGACCTAATAGGTGACTACATGATTAATTAGAATATGCTGAGTACCCCAATTCTCACAACCTGCAACTATCACAATGTCTAGGTTGCCTACTACTCATATTTTCTGTACCTTTTGCACCCAGTTTTGAGAAATTAAAATAACATTTTTAGACTCAGGTTACTCTCCTTCAATAATAACTTAAGGAAAGACACAAAACCCGGCTCTAGATCATACATTCAGACGGGTTTTTGTCTGTGACATGGTTTTGTTCTCACGACCTACAATTTTTTTGAATCTTCCGCCAAAGCCGAAAAAGGAAATTTCGCTGTAACAGTGAGTGGAGGCAACACTGTACCATCAGGGCTTCCCAAGTACCAACGTGTTGATTAGCTCAGTTTATGGTCTGGCACTTGGAGAAGAAGGTGAGTTCTTGATTTCTTGAGCGTGTTTTTATACTCTCCCAAAACCTAGTGAGTAATTTGTTTTAATCGGTAACTACAGTTAGTTACAACAGATATGAGTTTGGGTTTTTAAATTCCAAAATACCTCCTCCTGAGGACAGGATGCCATGGAAACGTATGAAATCTCACGATCTACAAAAGTCGAAAATTCGAAATACCTGACATTTCCCTATTTTTTGGAGTATTTTTTTGTACTTTTGATAGAATACGGTGTGGGTACCTAAAACGTGTCGTAAATTAAGTTTACCGTGTTGCTTTCTTATAATATAAAATGAAATAAAATAAAATATTTTACAAAGAGGAAAGTGGAGTTTTTCTCACAACTTACAATTATTCTCACGACCTACAAAGTGATATATTGTCAAAATTCAGTATTTCGGAAACTACGAGGTAAAGTGTGTTCCCGCTTCAGGATGTTATTAAGAGAACCCTACAAAGACCGTAAAAACAAAAAAGGGAAAATCAGTCATTTACTTTTGGATTGTTTGACACCTGAAAAAGTCCCATAATTTTAGAATGACCCAAAGCTTACTTTGCGGTACAATTGAGCTTCATTTGGCCTTGTTTCCCTTGAAATGATTAAATCACACTAGAAACATCAGATTTAGAATTTGATTTAGGATTTAGTCACCGAGATTCAGACATTCGATAATTTACTCAGTCGAGTTTAAGATGGTTCATCTTCTGGGTACGATTTATAACTACTTCATCATTCTTTATATATTCAACGTCTGGGTTATGTCGCTCCTCAGTTTTCCCTCTTGTGACACGGGATACGTCCGCTATTCTGACTGTGCTTGACCTTGACGCATCCTGAGGTCAGAAATAGAATTTTAAAAGCCTCCAGAAAGTCCATCTGCGACATCACTCTCTGGTTCACAGCCAATTTTCCCTTCCCTACAAAGATTTATGTTGAGCCAGCTATCATCCTCTGGGGATTGAAAATTCTCGTTTGCTACTGAGAGCAGGTTAGCCTTTGGCGACGTTACACATCGGCTTTTGTCAAGAAGCTTTATTCGATATTGAGTTAGATGTAATGCTTTGATCGCGAAAAATTAATAAGTCTACCCAATATGCTTGCTAATTAATATACCTGTACTCATCATCTCCCTTGCCATTCACAACCATGTTATGATTGCGTGTCCACATTTCGGCGGTTCACATACGCCCCATTCTGCAGCTTTAAGGGTCCTTGATTGCAAGGTTTGCAATTCTTCTACGTCAATGTTAATTAGACATATCAACTTCAAATAATGAACCGTCTGGTGATATAGTGCTAATTCAACAACACATGCCCTTGCATCCAAACGGTGATTTCATAGATAATTGAAATACATAAAACTGTACATGGATATACATAGGAGTCAGAACATCAATTGTTCACCCCCACATCCCTAGAAGGCCATTGAGGAAAAATTGCTGGTATCATCTATCCTCCAAGTGTTCTAAAGATGTCGTCCCTACAATCGCAAGCTATCAAATTTGAAAAATGTCGTTTCGATACTGAAATAACTCGCAAAAGTCTGGTGAACACATCAATTATTGGTTTAAGAATGATGTATTTATTAACGTACCAACCAATGTATCAACCAACACATTGCCACATTCTGTCATTAATTCCAACTATTATCTGATCTCTAACTACAAGCTTTGATAAATGCACATGAGACATATAAAAACATGTCCTATCGTTATGGCGCTGATTTTGGAGTTACCTACTGTCAAAGGGTTTTTTCGCTCTCCTGAAAAGTAGTGATTTTCACATTCGATAGTTTGCAATTGTAGGGACGATGTATAAGACTAATAAGGAATGTAGATTCCCAGGACATAGATTCATCTTATTAGAGATGCCTATTTTGAAGACCGACTCTAAAATTACTTATCTTATACATAAATACAGTTACAATATTACGGTGCATCGTCATCGGATATCAGTGCACAGCACATGGCTAATTAATATTCGACCTTCCAGAGAAAAAGGTACACTTATTGGCAGCATCGTATGAGTAAAGAGGATCCTCGTGTATCGAAAATCGTTTTCTCTAGTGAACTTGAATTTAAGGGATTGTTTGGATCTATTTGAAAGATTCGCGACTGGAACAAAACGATCTAAGAGTACAACATGAAGAGAGGGACAGACAGCAAAAGGGGAGTACCGAAAGACACGGTCGGGTGATCTGGAAGGGCCCACCTCCGCGTCTGATCTACATTTCACGGGACTCCAAGACCCTGAGTCGTGAAGAAGGCAGAGAAAGTTGGCGACACTGCAAAATAAATCATAGCCAAAAGGGAAAGGCCTTTCCTTCTTCGTGATACAACTAACTTCAAGAAGGAATAGGGAAGTTTGTGTTGTGCACTGTCTGGGCATGCCTAGTCGTGTCGTGTACCCCATGTACCACTTACTTAAGGAGATAGGTCCAACCTTCCGGAGGTTCTCGTTCTTCGCTTTTATATTTTATCTGATGTACTGGATACAAGTGCCAACGGCAATGTCGACTTTCAAGTTCGCGTCTCTCGTCGTGGTGAAGGATGCAAAGTGGCACTAGGTGGAAAGGGAGCTTTATTGGACACGAAGACTCCACGTACAACAAACATATTGAGCAATTACAAGAGAGAAGATAAAACAGATTGAGATGTAGATAAGAGATTGAGCTAGAAGTGGAGAAGATACATAATTGTTGTAAATCTTAACTAGGTTAGGGCTGCCATATCTGTTCCAGGTAAATTGGGACAGTTTGAGCTAAAGATCGAGAATTATTGGGACAGCCTCAAAAAAAAAAAAAAAAAATTGAGGCTGGATTTTAAATCAACGAAGTCCTAATTAGAAAGATAAGGCTGACTTGATTTTATACATCAATGTGGACAAGGATCAATCAACGGTCAACGTCAGCCTTCATACTTAATCTGGTGAAAATGTGGGCTTCTGTAACGAGCTGTACTCTTAATTAAACTTCTTTTTTATTATTATAATGTATTAGGGACGGGAGAGGGCTGGGGAGCTTTCGCCGAGTGCCGGCCGGGATGCCTCGACCGGACCCGGACCCACCCACCTTGACGGCACCCAGGACTGTTCTCCCATTTCTGGGCGAACAGTCCATTAAATCCTAAGATTCTTTGGTAAAACGTCAAGGGAGCCGCCCCCGGGCCGACCAAGACCCCCCACAGACAGTCAGTATGGGGAATGTTCGTCATCTTGGGGATGATCCAATGTGGGAGATCGTCGCTCGGTAGAACACGGCTGTCCCACTTCAGTCCTGCACACTACGAGTGGAGTGGAGTATTGACCAAAAGTACGCTGGTCTAGCGTCACTTGCTGCGTAGTTCAATCTTGCAATATTGAGTTGTCTCGTAGAACTCGCTTCTTCAACCTACGACCATCGTAGGGAGCTGGTCCAGCAATTGCAGCCACTTCTGGATTTTCGTGTTCCGTGGTGCGGATGCGCAGTCTTGTATAACAGCTCCTCATGGTGTCTTGCACTGTCTCCAAGCACAGGTCAGAGTGGAGGGTGTCGTTTCTCACGAACCAGGGAGCGTCAGTGAGAATCCTCATGATCTTGTTCTGCTCCACCTGAACCTTCTTCACTGTCGAAAACTCTTAATTAGTTTTGAATAGTCAAAACGGGTGAAAAATGAACTTGAAAAGGAAAGTTGGTCAAATCCTAGAAATTTCCACTTTTTTCAAACACTCATAGACCCTGTATTCCTGTAGTCCTACAAGTTGCGCCCAAATATCAGCAAAAAAATGTTGCAATGCAATTTTCAGGGAGAAAATCACGTTTAAATCAAGAAAAACGTGATTTCAGAGGAAAATTTCACCAATCATTGACTCGTCAGGTAAAAAATGAGTTTGAAATCGGATAAAATCTTTATTATCAAAATTCCTATTGCAGGTGTTCGAAATGTCCGTTTGTCTTTGAACTGTAACCCACTTCTATTAATGAGCGATGCAAGTTTGTGCATGGAGGAGTCAGTCTGTCGCGCTGTTCGGAAAAAATCTCTTCGTGATAATTAGTTGATTTTCGTTAGAAAATGTTGTGTTCGTTCCAATGGTGTAATCAGATTTGAATTTTGATTTAAATTAAGGGAGTTGTGGCCATTTTAGTGTAATAAAGTCGAAAACACGAAAATAATCTTAAAAATGAAAAAACTCAATTTGCTCAGTAAAAAAATTGCCACAAGAAATTTTTGACCAGAAATCTCTTGAATTGATTCCTAGCCGGTGACTGTCACGAAATGATACACCCTGTATAATAATTGCTATATAATAATTTTAGAGGTATATAATGATTATTGGCTTACTAATAAATAGTTAATCATCATAACTCATTCGTAGAGCCCAACCGAACTTAATAATAATAAAGATTACGCGAAGTGGTAACACACTACGTCGTAAACGCTTTACCGATTATCTATTGCCGATTTCTCTAATGACACTATTATACTTGCTAAATGACATTTACGTACTTTCCTTATAGAGCAGACCTGACGGCCTTCCTCTAAGGATTTCTCAGTGAGGAGGTGTGTTCCAACAACTAGGAAGGATCAAGGACGGCGGTAAAACCTCCGCCTAATAATAGCATCATCTCGCTTCCCGCAGACAAAGAGAACATTCTGACCGGGAAACCCCTGAAAGCGTCGAACAAGGTTGAAGTCCATTTAGTTGAAATAATATGGCAGTCGAGATGGGAGGGGTGAGAAAAGAATTTCACGGTATCTTCTAAATGCGTTTGAAGGTCATGGCGGAGTTTTTTTCTTTTGGGGTGACTGCGAGAGAAATCTTATTTATTGGCAGCTAGTTATAGTAGAGTCAGACAACAGTGATCCGAGTGCCAAAGTTGTTTTTTCAGTTATTTACGATCATGATGTTCAGCAGGGTTGAGGAAAAATATTCGCCTCCGACATATCTGTTATATCTGTTATATATGGCCTTGGCATAGAACTTTGTGGCGACCACCGTTGACAATGTCAGCTAAACCTATGGTCTTTACATAGTTGTGGACCCTAGGAACGAGATTCAGTGATCAAACCTCAGCCTTATTGTCTACACAATATTTGTACTTACTATTTTATACTATACTTATGATTTTATTTATTTTGTAATGTTTATTTTATTTACAACCTTAAGGGCCCCTAGAGGCCTATTGTAAATGTATATGCCAATAAAGGTCTATTCTATTTACGATTTATTAAATTATTAGTACCTACGTTATACAAGGGTTTTTTTTTTCGTAGTGTTGAGAGTTTCTGACTATAAAATGTATAAAGAGTTTTTATCTGGAATTCCAAAACTCCCAATAGCTGTTAGTCCGACTACAATCCTCCTACGCTCATCGTTGTTTTGCACTGATTCAAACTCCACTGGTATTTCCACCGGAGCTAATCATTTCCTCTTTGAAACCTAATCCAACTGACTCTCACGACACATCTGAAAGACACACGACGTATCTGAGTTGTCGAAGTAGAATACAATTCTCCCAAGACATGCTTTTGTTTAAAGGTGTAATGTCTCGTTAAGTGTAATAATGATTGCACCTTGCATTTAAAATGTTATTTCGATGTATATTTAAAAGGTTAGCCATATTTCTACTAGTTCTTTATGTTCCAGGAGTTGTCTTGAGATTGAGTCATTCAAAGAGGTCAAATCATACTCTTCGCACTTATTTTTCACTTTGAAAAAGCGCCGTTCTGAGCTCAACGCATTTTCCCTGAGATAATTAAACATTCAAGGAGGATGACCAAATAATTTGATAGGTATTGCATTATTTGTCTAACGGAACGTCCTTGAACTAGTGTACGATCAAGGAGGGAGTGAGGCCTTCGATCAAAAAACGAAAGTGTTTTGTGACCAGCTCTTCCATGACAAGAATTAATGAGACGGAAACAGCCGTCCGTCAAGTTTCCCTTCAATGACCCTTGAAAAGCACGTTTGATTTGGAAAATAAATTTAAAAACCAAAATGAGTTCTGTTGAAAACCCTTAAGGGCCTGCAGGACATAGGTAGGAAGGTTTATGAAGGATATCTCAGGCTGTGATTGACTTGAAGTTTTGAAAAATGGGAAAGGGGTCTACGGGTCTACCACTATAGAAGCGCCCAGACATCCAATAAGAAGAAGGTTACGAGAAAATCGAAATTTATTTGACCGCAATTTTACCCCATAATTTTCTCATCTCGTCGCCTGCTAAACTAATGTGGGTTAGTCCATTTGTGGTTTAGCTGCCTGTCATCAATGTATGCAATATCCCTGATGTATGCAGTATAAACAAGTTCTGATACGTCGACTATGAAATTATTCAACAAACCACATTTTCTTTTACCTTCAAAATAAATAATATTGTAAAATACCTTAAAAAATATATATAAAAAATAGTGAGCGTAGGAGAGAGACGACTCCTCGGAAACATGGATTCACCAATGAAAGCGTGGGCGAACACTTTCACTCGCCAAGAGCTTTTGCTGCACTTTCACTGGCAACTCGATTTTCGTAGCAACACTCAATCGAGTTGCACCACAACCGACCAACCGTCCGGAGTAATGTCGAATCATATTCTCTGTAGTTAGTCAAGTGATGTAGTTAGTCAAGTGATGTAGTTAGTATCCAGGAGCGTAGCGTGGCCTCTGGACATGCGGATACCGCACTCAATTCACTATAGCTATAGGTAACTGTGGCATAATGAGCGGGTGATTCAAATTTTCAATTGAATGTTTTACTGTTGACAAAATATTTTGTTATTCTCAATCAATGTTTTCATCATTCAACTTCTACCTACATCCTTCATTTCTTGTGGGGAAGCGCCAATCCTGCGCTTCCCCTGATCTGTGCTACGCCCCTATTAGTATCGTTATGGTTCTATCGATGGCATCACATGAGTATTTCGAAAATACCAAATTTTACTGGAGAGACAAAAACTGAGGTTGTCTTAGGTTAGATATGGGGTTATCAATGACGTTTCTGCCTACTTGGTTGTGAACGAGGTTTCCACCTAGGTCGCTAGAGGGCAGAAAATTAATTTTCCTCCAATATTCGAACCATCAGGTCGATGAGATACGAGGTTTTCTTACAGCAAACGCACTAAAAAAAATCCAAACATCAAGATACGAGGTTATCTGTGATGCCATCGTCATGAAATCTAGAAAAATCCCAATCGATCAGCAAGTGAGAGGTTAGTTGAGAGACCCTTAAATTTATGTCCTTGATTTGCTGCTATTGACTACACAGTCGAAAGTCGACTCGAAACATACGAATTTCTCCAAACCTCCATACTGATATTGATGTAAGTCGTTCAAATAATGAGAGACAGACGGCCTTTATTATAACTATAATAGTTCACTATACTATTGATGATCGTACACATAATACCAACACCATTCATTTGAGACCTCGCATCACAGAGCTGCTCCGATAACGATACACGGAACATTTGACGATATCTGATGATGGCTGGCAGTTAAAAGGATGCTGTCGTCTACGTGAATGGACTTAATTGTCCTTTGTATTCGCGATAAATCATTCCGCTGGACGCATCATGCGTAAACCCTCTGGCTTCAGCTCATGGCATTCCATACGTAGCTCTGGTATTTGTAGAACCCCCAAGTCATTATGAACTAAACGAAATCCATTGAGCAGCATCTCATGAGCATCAGACGCACAGGAGGGCGATTTTAGACTGTGTTATTTCCTGAGAAGGGGAAATAATTACATTATATTTTTAGCTTTCATAGCTTGTTGAAAAAACAAGGTATGAGCGATTCCAGTACTTGGAGTTTTCGGCGGAATGAATAGGTTTTTAGGCCAATTAACTCTTCAACGCAGAAAGTTAGTTGTAACTGGAATGAATCCTTCTCGGATGAGAGTTCATTATCAGCCCATAAAAAAATTCAGAGCTGCAAAACAAGATTTCGGGGTTCACCGATCCGGGTCCTTACCTCGTTATATTTCGCCAACTTTTCCATCTTGCGGTCAGGAATCAGGACCCACCTTGTGGGAGGGACCCGCTTTGCCGTTTTTCTGCTCTGATTGGCCGATATAATAATTTTTACGATATTCGGCTGATTAAAATCTGGCCCACATCTTCACTTTCGTCTAAAGAGCAGGTCGTTAGAGGGAGGTAGCGGGATCGTGCGAACTGCTTGTGCCCCTAGCTCTTGTAGAATGAAAGTTCTTCTTTTGAACTGGGGGAATCAAATGAGACAGCGATAAACTGTCATTTATCGTAGAATTAGTTGGAGGGCGTGACCGCAGGGAATAAAGTACCTATGGGTCACAAAATCGAGGTTTCAAAAATGTTTAAAAATGTCCTCATCTGAGAAAAAGTCTGATGATTAAAGACAGGAATTATATGCAGAAAAATTCTGAGACGATATAAATCCCACTAGGAAGGATCAGCTGTATTTATACGGTTTTCGTGTTTACAGTTTGAGGTTAGACCTAACAGCACCTATGCTAATCGCAGTGACATTTGTATGTCCAGGATTGAAGAGTCAACACTCCGTTGAGAATAAGTCCTGGTACAGGGAATAATGCTGGGGTCCTCGTCGAAGTGAAGGGCCTCCCTGCACTTTCCCCAATTTAGAATAAATATGCAAGAATGGCAATAATTGTGCATATAATTATTATATGCACAAATCGGCAAAATCGACCAGAATATGTCATTTAAATTTCAATTTAAAACACACCAAACGCTTTAGGTACCCTCAAAACGTAAAACATGGAAGGTATAGGTAAGCCTTTTGTAGTAAAATTAGACCTGAAAGGGGGGATACCTCGTCCAAGTTGGGGGACTCAATCGTCGTAGAATTTAATACTCTTCAATTTGTCTTTTGTTAAAGTTTTTGCTGGGATGTGTTGTTTATGAGTTATGAGCGAAGAACTGAAGAAAGTCCGACCATTTCGACGTTTTTGGTGGGGTAAATTCAGGGGGCGAATGCGACGAAACCATCCCAAATTGACTATTTGTATAGTTATTTATTGTATAGGTACCTCTTAAGAGTATACTCGAATGTTTTCCAGCTTAGCAATTCAGTTTGATCTTGAGAAGCTGAGTGGAAACTCTCTTGAAGAGGTCATCGTTTCAGACTGGGGTCATTGTAGCATGTACCGGCTTTACTGGCAGCGAACGAAGTTGTTGTGAGACTTAGAGCTCATTACCGTCGATCCGACGCTAAAAGAACAGAAATCGAAGGGGAATAAGTAGAAAAGAGACGAAGACGAAATCAACGAGGAACGTCCAAGTTACATTGGATTTCTCGTCTCTCTGTTTACTAAATGCTGAGGAAAAAGAACCAGGTTATTGATGTTGTAACAGTCTCGACTTCTAAAAGGGTTTCTCCTGCAGGTTTAATCAACAGGTCATTCACATTGTTGACAGCACCGTTATGTCCAATAACCACTTGATCAACAGGAATATGCCATTCGAGTTGAGCGAAACCATCGATGTCATCTCTAATTGTAGATAATCAATCGGTCAAAAGTGATTAATTATTAAGATTAGTGATCGTTAACCTTCCAATAAGATCAATATATTGATTTCAGTACACCCAAGACAGATGCAACATACTGAATATTTTCGTGGAAAATCAAACTGATTATGAGCCCAACCGAAAGCTATGAACTGAAATGTTACCAATGCAAAACTCTGGAAAGGTTTTCTACTTCTTTACCTGTACATAGTTTCATCTCCAAGTAGGTCCCAAAATTTGAGCCATCGTCACACTACTTACTTATTGTTTATCTGGTAGGTCAATAGTGAAAGGAGATAATACCATATTATGGTAATTGTGTGAATCTGGGTATTACTGCAGAAAATCGAACATCTTTAATTTATTAACTGGATGGGTGTCAGGGAGGGACGTGGGGAACCTTCGGACTGTTTCCTTTTGAAAAGATTCTACCTGAGATGATTTGGAAAACTTACCGGTTCGGTTGATCAATTTTCGAAAACTGTGATACAAGTTTTTCTTTTGGACAATTTCTTATGAGTTACTAGTTGTATAGAATCGAAAAGTTTCTTTTTTTCGGAGAGTTTCTCTGCCACCAATAGAAAGAGTTAAGGACAAGCGAAGGAGTGACGCAGTGGTCGTAATCAACCTCACGTAATTTCATTTCGATGCATCATTCCCGGCTATCTGTAAAATGAGATTACCTCAGCCTCCCATAGACGAAGAGCTGTAATAGGTCTGAAAGGGAGGGGTTTCTTCAGTTGTTCATCTCAGGAAGGGGTCGCCGGTTAATCTCTTCCTTGTAGAAAACTGCAGTCCCTTCCACCGCGGCCAGGGGATTTCGTCTTGCAACTGCATAACCGCTGGAAGGTGCAAGGCCTGGTGAAGTGCAAGGTCCTCCAACAATCGAGCCGCCGCGTTGTGCAATCTCTTCCTTCTCCTCCTCCGCTTTAGGGGGAACTCGCGTGACTGGCAGACGATCTGACCGCCAAAAGAAGATTTTTTTCTTTTCAGGGTTGTACAAGGCAGTTTTTACGCTTGATGGACAGACACGCCATCAACGAACCGTGAAAAATTTGTACTCAACATTTTTTACGAATTGCAAATAAGCTGTAGTATACTCCAAATCGATATCCAAACTCTTTGTTTTTAACTGCTTTAGTATTGCTGCCGGGTACTTGAGAAAGGGCTCGGCCAATGACCGGGGGTCGTTTACTTGCCACATTTAGGGAGAATTACAAGAATTACTCCATTCTACTGGAATTCCGGTAGATCTACCGGTTTGAGCATCAAATGGACCGAGCTTTTAAATTGTCGACAAAAATAAACTTTGAGCGCAATAGGGCTGCTGGAGATCAATAATTATCACAATTTTTCATTCCATTCGCCAAAGTTGTTGGTTCACTTTGCAAACAAAACAGAACAAGTGTACATACACTACAACTCCACCACCAACGTTCTTTTTTTTCGCTGTTATTCGCATATTGCAGTTAATATGCACTGAAAGAAGCTATATATATACCTATTTTACCTATTTTGTATTTTCGTCCGTTTCCGTTTCTACAGTTCCGGTCTGTGAAGTTTCTTGTTTAAATAGATAACTACATTCGTTTGTCCATCCGTATTGGTTCGTTTTTCTCGGCCGTTCTTGCAAATGTCGTCAAGTGATGATCCGGATAGTACCTACTACAACTCCTCTTGGGCCGAAAAAAGTACGAGCCAAAGTACCGAAAAGAGTGGGAGAAAGTATTTCCCTGAGTTCGCCCTATCAGACGAGGTGTTTCGTTTTTGTGCCCTGCCACCCAATGATTGTAACTGACCAATAATTTCGAGTCCGGCCAAAGCTGTTCTTACGAGTAAGTATTTTTTTTTCTCTCCCTTCTTTTTTAATTGAGCAATCACGAAATCGTTAAAAACTAAGTTTTTGTGCAATTCAGGTCCTTGGGTTTCAAGTGAAACTTAATGGGTAGGGTCAAGAATACCTTTTATACTTGACCACACCCATTAATTTTTTAAAACACCGGGAAATCTGAGGGTTTTTCCTACGAAGCCTTCCAGACAGGAGGGCTGCAGTTATGGCAACACTGGGTAGGTTCCACTCCCGGCAACAGTATGGCAAGAGTTTCCGCCCCACCACCCCAATACTAAACCAGTTATAAACATTCAATTAGATATTACGATTCTTTGTATTCAGAAGTTTTACGAATAAAACCCAAGTATGCAAATATCTCTATGCTACGGTTAAATCAATCCAATGATTTCGATGACATCGACGCCCAATTTAAAGGGTTAAATATCGTGGATCGTTCCCTTGCTCGAAACCCAACACGGTAGTACGTACAAGTGCGGGGGAGCAATGCGTAGGACGGAAATCAATTTCTCGAGGCCCATCTTCCTCCACCAACGGCGTAAACAGCCGGCTTATCAGGGCAATAACGAGAAAAAGCGACGAAAACAAAGCGTAGGTGGAAACGCCAGTTCGCACGTGTTGATGTGTGACCGCAACGATGTCGTTTGACAGAGAAAAATGATTATTTTCCTCTCTCGCGAGCAGTACCAGTAAGCGCCTGTATAGATTTCCTTAACATTTCCACAACCGGCAAACAGGATTGCGATAGTTCGAGAGGAACAGAATTAATCATGAATGGAAAAGATATTTGTCAAATGACGTCTGAAGGTCGAATGATTGAACACATCTCGGAATCCGCATAGAGTGGCCTTGTATGAAAGAAAATCATGTTGTACGAGTACCATTAGAATTTTGGAAAACCTTCAAAGAAAATATGTAATGGGGACACGTATCGTACGAAACGTTGTAAATATTACGAGTAAAGTATAGAATAAATTTCCCAGCTAGTTCAATATTTCACTGAAGGTACTTTTAATTCGAGCTATTAAATAAGCAGTACACATTGGATGATTAGCCTTTGTCACATTCAAGGATATCATTTGAGTAATTGCGTCAAGGATTACCCCGCAATTGATTCAATTCGCTACGTTACTGGTTTTGAACCGAAAACACCAATACCATTAAGGATGAGGATGGGAGGTCACGAAACCGGTCTCCAGGCACGGCAATCATACGAATCCTGAAGATGAGACTTCCTTGAATGTGATGTATAACTTAACTGGGGTGTGAGAAATGCAAGAATCAAAGTGAGCGAATGCACAGAGTGTTCCAACAGGTTGTCTTAAGGAGGGAAATTATATTACGGGCCAAATCCTAACTGCTCTCAGATTTTAGTGAATGTTTGGTGAGACAACACAAAGCAGAATAAGTGGATTTGAGATGACACTCACATTGAATCGAACCGAAATTTAAGAGCTTACACTAAGTGACCACTCAAGATTTATGATATTGGCGGTTTATGTGGAACGCCCAACAATTATGTGATTTGCAGTGAAGAGCTCAAATATCCTCCTAATTAGCAAATTACATAACTTGATTCATTATGACAGAGAAATCAAAGAGAGATTTGATAACCTACTGACGTTTGAGTTGACATGCGATTATTGTATTGAAGGTCCTTATTGAATAGTCCATGATTACGCCCCGAATGGCAACGGGTAGTAGGAAGAGTGTAAAACTTCCCAAACTCCATTAAACGCTTGCATACGAATCTGCAACACATTGGGACATTTTATGTCTTTATCCGAAAACACCTCTAACACCCAACTACAATTTCACGTAGCATTCCTATATATACACCCTAATAAACCATGGTACATTAAACACACATGTTGTGATATTACAACTGTTTCGGTTGTAGTCTTCTACATTGTCTTCTGTTTAACTCAGCTTTCCGTGCATCCACGGTCGTGTGCAGGGCATGGAAATATTCGATAAATTGAGGGCTTTCCAACGAGTGGTGAACGATTTTCATGGGTTGGAAAATGAGGAAGTTAGTTTTCGTCAACAGTTTTCGTGACGATTTTTTTGTTTGTGTGCCATAGCAAAGACATAAAATGTCAAAAAAAAATGCACTACAACAGATGTCTATTGGTTTATTATTTTCAATTTACCTTCGAGATTTGTTGGTTTACGTTCAAGATACGAGGAATCCGTATGAGAACTTTTAAATTCGTCATGTGAGCTGCCATCGGCTGAAGATAATCCTTGAAACTATTCATAACCCGAGATCAATAAGATGCGGTTGACATTTTTTAAAACAAATAGTATGTACATTTTGAATAGACTTTGATTTTTAGTATTTTTCATGACCAGCCGTTTGGTGCAATGAAGGCTCGAAGATGAAACAGAATAAAAATATTAACAACATCCGAGTGCACTGAATGGTAAATCTTCTGGGCTTCAATCTTCAATTTGAAGAATTTAAAGTTTCAAGTTTTTTATTGAGGAATTTACGGAGACAGCTGGTTGGAACCACACACGGTTCTGTGATATCGAGTTTCTTGTTCAGCAATAGGAACTTTTCGCTTTTCGAATTAACAACAAAGCAATTATGAATATTTGTTGACACAAACTTCGTGCTACTATGAATAAGGGTGGATTTGGGTGAGTACAAGTAATAACCAATCAATTATTTTTAGACAGGTAGGGAGACCGTCACTGAGCTAGTTACCGACTACCCCCTACTTGAAGAGGTCCTTCTGGTAACCTACTCAAATGCACAATTCTTATCATTACTCCAATTATATCGCAAAGTTATTGAATACAAATGCGATATATAAAGAAAATAATGAACCACAGTGAAAGAATTTGCACCGTTTATCATTTAGTTAACGGTCAAAAGAGATTGCGAACGGTGTAGAATTGATAAAGAACACGCTCGCGATCTGAGGATAACTAGTGGCCTGTGTGTGACAGGCCAAACCTTTTCCAAAGGTGTACGAGAAGGACGAGAGAAGCCCAACCTAATCAACACTATTCAGGCCATAACTTACATTTTAAGCGAGTGAGTAAGAGTTTCTCGAAAGAAAGCGGATTATTCAAACTTCAAGGGGTAATTGCACAGAGAGGTAACTCTAAGAGGGTTTTATAAAAAAACAGTACTATAACACCGTACAGCTAAACATTGCAGAATAATAAATTTACCTAATGAACAGATAAGCAGATAAAGCTTTAATAAAAAGGAATTACGTGAAAAGTGAGCGGGAAGAATTAAATATCAAATATTATATTTACGACCCAACTTAGTTTCCTCGTCTGAGTTGTATCACTTCCTACGTCCGACTGACCTAGTTATACATCCGTTGAAATAAATACCACTTCTTCTTTCTACGGACTAGCAGGTCGTACACATCCCCACAAAAAAACGCGAAGTACCTACAATATAATATGGTCGTTTATCTTGAACTTTGCAAATCCGACTTCAGATTCGAATTCAATGTCCAAAAAAAACCCACTATACCAAACTTGGCTCGAATTTTTTGGCTTTCAAAACTGCTGTCCGCCGTATTGGATCTGCCGTTTTGAATTTTGCAAATCTGACTTCAGATTCGTGATCAGCGATTCAAAAAACCCGTCTATACCAAATTTGGCTCAAATCGATTGAATTTTCAAAACTTATGATATCTAGCTCTCTTTTTGAGGTTAGAAAGAAGCGAAATGGTTAACACGATTCTAGCGGTGAATTCTGGATGGATGGGCCCGTAGACACGTAAATATGGATTCGGATATGAAAATTAATTTTTTGGGGATTTTCAGGAGTGAATTTTCCATGATTTCCATTAATTTTTACCTATTTTATGAGGTTAAAAAATAACTGTGACGTGATACTTAAATTCTGATAGCAAGTTCGTGTTCAGAAGGCGAATTTACTACGGATAACATATCGAGGATAAAGTGGCAACATGACATAATTTTTTTTGCCATACTGAGTTACAGGTTTGGCTATAAAGCACATTTCTCGCTGAATCGATTGGTGACATTAGTTTTAGCGTTTTTCCGCCAGAAAAAGTCAAAAAACCGATTTGTAGCAACAGTCTGCAACGTCACACAATCTCATAGTAACCATCGACCAACTTTGTCCTTCATTGGTGCAGGAGGGATCCCTCCTGAGATCTCGTATCCATATTCTCAGCCAAAAATTGAATGTTTAGTATTCAGCAGAATTTTGGTCTTAAATGAAACGTTATTGCATTTATAAGGGGAGGAATCAGTCTTTTGTGTCTCCCATAAAATCAGGGAAAATGAGTTAAAACACGTTGCCACTTCATCCTCGATATATTGCAGAAAAGGCGTATTTAACTTTTTTTGTGGGGCTGTGTTATTCCTATTCAAACTCTCAGGGCCGATTATTTTTCTCATAATACAGTGTAATTGAACGAAATTAATTTGGCCCAAGAAAGTGCATACTAAATGAAAATAAAGTTATGGGAGTAATAGGTCGGAAATAAACGAGTATAGTCGGGTTTTCGTGAATTTGGAGTAGTATCGACAATTCGTGAGTCTTTTGAAAAATGAGCTCCACTTATAGCATGAGGACTTGTCGTTGAATAACGGAAATATACCACTGGTGTTGAGATAAGGGTATCACGTACACGGAATCGGAAATGTTCGAAAAACACTAGAATTGCCAGAAACATTAAATTCTCAACTAAATCGTCGGCTTGGCATCACAGAAAAGGATAAAAGAAATACGACTTGCGATGCATGTGACACTTCTCCTTGAGCTGATTCAAAGGCTGAGTCATCACTATTCGACCCTTGATATTTCCGCTCGCTTCCAGCTCAATATGTACATTTTCATCTGCGTTGTCATCGATCTCGTACTGACATTGAAATACACGTTTACTCCTTCGTGTATTTACCGCCAACGTATACAAGTATTTCGATGTACCTACTCCTTCACCCGTTTCCGCTCCAGTTTTCTTGGCAATTTTCACGGGCATTCAACATTTCGAATACCTACACCATGAGAAATACGAATCGGTAGTAAATATTGGGTATGCTCCCACGTATGAGAGGCCACGGTTGAGTATTTATGAGCTACGAATAATTGATCGGTTGTGCTCAAATCACGGATTGTGTGGAGCTTATTTGTACCGGATTGGACTGAATGAGCCAACTGTTTAGGAGAGCGGAACAGTGAAAACTGCACTGCACCGTGATGGAATGTCGAAGACACAGCATGGCGGACAACTGATGAACCACGCAACACTACACTTTAGCACGGGAAATTTAGTGCAAAAAAAAAGTTCTGCCTTCCAAAAAATGGCTCGAGAACTAGATATCGTTTTAATCTCTTTTTGGGGGTTCTGAATAACAAGTATATATACTGAGTTTTGAGACGGTTTCTAGGTTGTGCTTCAGTATTGAGGTTGTGCTTCAAATTCAAACCGCGGAATTTGCGTACTTTTCTCGGTTTTTCATGTACAACTCGAAAAGTACTCGTGGTGATCCAGGTGCCTAGTTCAGGTGTTCAAATGTTTATAAATTTGACCTGCCTTGGCGGAATACCTAATCAAGGGGTTATGCCATAGTCACTGACGGCATGTAGAAACAAGATGTGTCGTTTTGCACCTGTAGTGAGGGCTGTAGATCACGGGTTGCTGTTTGGCCTTCCCAGGTTTAGGAGTATGTTGTGAATGATCTGTGATTGATCTTCGCTGTTATGTAATATTTGGTCAGTCAGCAAAACTATTATAATTTATAAATCTGTAAATTAAATCAGTTTCAGTTTCCCTCCACGCCTCGATCTTGATGAGTGCCTCAATTAGGCTGTGGGTCGGAAGTCGAAGATGACCTGGAGGCAGAAGAGGGAGCAGCTGTGGACACAATTTCGATGACGACGTCTAAAAGAAGACGAAACAGCTATGACATGTGATTTGGACATGGTAAATTATTGTAATTGATAATTTGTAGTACTTACAGTAATTCCTGATGATCAGTAATAATACAAAACTATTCTTCTGCCTGCAGGACCTACTGAGACGAACTAGGAGCCAGAAGAAGAAATGCACAGGCAACAAATGACGGCTGTCACAATCCCCTCTTAATTGTGATGACCCATGTAATAATTAGTTACCTATAAAATTTATAATACTGAAGTTATAATGAACCACTATCGTTCTCATTAAATGAGAAAATGTTTCTCTCCGATGTAGGGAGTGGTTCTGTGATCGTCTGATACCTGGATTGATGATTGATCGGGTAATAAAGCTACGTACTTAATTAGATCTTGGCAAATGATTCTGATTTTAAACTGAGTTGATTACATTTACTTACTTTTACTTGAAAAAATGCCAGAAAGTGAAAATGTCCAAGTTCAGGAGAAGTTTTCTGCGTTTGGCTGCCTTAACGGAAATTTGGCTACGACCTTTTTTGGTTTGAAATTCATATCTCAGCACTGGATGGCTGAATTCAAAATTTCAAAACTCATCTGATTTAGAATTAAATTCCCTACAACTTCGGTTCTGTGAAATTTTTCAATCGGAGCAGTCATTTTCAACCTACAGGCGTTAGAAGTTGAGGGTTGTTAACATTTTAGCCAACCTGATATAAATTGCCTATCTTTGATGGGCAGTTGGGGCTGAACGGCTGAACCGTTTTCAATGTTTGACACGCCATTCGATGCGGAATTCGTAACATTTCCTTTATGGTGCGTATTTCCCGAGTTATAAATAACTAAAACAAGTATGACAATTTCGCGGTTTTTATGCTCTCAAACCTAGAAACCGTCGCAAACTCCTATACCCGTTATTCAGGACCCCAAGGAGGATGAAAACGGTTTCCAGCTCTCAAGAAATTTTTGGAAGGCAGAGCGCTAATTTAACTGGACTACTTGGGGAGCTCGATCTGCTACCATCAAATGATGTTTTCTAAAAAGCTTGCAGTGTACAGAGGCATGTACGATTTTTCGTAAATAAAATTATTTTAATAAGATAGAAGATTTATAAATATACATTTTGAATAAAGTTTTATTATGACTATTGCTTCTGGATAATGCCAAAAGAAAAAAATATAATTAACCAACATGTACCTACCAGCACAAGGCTTCGAAGTTGAAAACTTGAAATAGAGAGGACCAATAATGATTGATTTGTAAACGAATCTCACAATCGAATTAGTACTGCGTTCATCATTGAAGAGATGATGTCTAGTCTAGATGCTTGATTACAAGTGATGAGCTAAGTCACGGAATGGTTGGGTGATTTATTAAGCCATAACATGCAATGTGATGAGTAGCCGTGCGTTGTGTATTACTCGGAGTAACCAGACCAGGTTGAAGTTCACAACTAACCACGAAATTCAAATCGTAGGTTTCAAAATTTTCAGATTTTGGTGATTTAGAACTGCAACGTTGAAGATGTGATGAATCTAATTCTTACTCTTGGAAGATCTAACTTTTTATAAATATAGACGTTTCTTTTCAATGATTTCATCGCCCCACAGTGACGTTCTACAACGAAATAACCATCAAAGATGTAAAATCTTGGTATAACACCACGATCATTCAACATGGGGATGCATCATCATGGATGGAGATTCACAATTTTTGACTCCTCCCGACCATCCACTGATAACACACTTCCACCAATTCCAGACTTCCGGCGGTTCAGTCCGGCTAAAGTGACAAAGCAAGACCAAGGTCCAATCATTCGACATTGACCCACATCATGAGTCCGGGTATATCGAATGTGGCCTACTTACGACTGTTGTAGCCGCAAGCCCTCGGATAAGTCCGTGTAAGGGGGTAGATACGAGTAGGTACCTATGTAAAAAGAACTCCCCGACACAATAGAAGAGATCAAAGGAGAGTGACATCACCTGTTGATTGCTAATGCGCGGCTTCGTCGCGGTGAGATAACGCGTCGCATGAATAATAAGTTTCAAAGCTACAATATGACGAAGACGGCAAATTATTAATTTTAATAAGACTTGACCTTGAGAGAAAATGCTATGAATGATGTCAGAGGGACGGAATTGTTGACTAATTTAAGACCCTAATATACTTGTTGTCCATTTAGTGGAACTTGCAAATGATATGTCAAAGGTGTATGGTGTTACCCTGCAGAACTCGTTTTATCCATTATTATTCATTAACTTTATACAATCATTACGTTGACAACTCATCATAGAGTGCGTACTACGCACTGCGTAGATTCTGCAATAATTATAAAACACCCAGCAGGTGTCCAACTCATTGCAGGACAAATACAGCAAACAACAGCATTACTCAAAAATAAGTTTCTTAAATACAGGGGAATTACGACCTACACATTTCCAATGTGCTTGAAAACAGCATTGATCATAATAGTTCAACAGCACGATATAAGGCCGATCGAAAGCAGAAAACATAAAATAGAGCACTGGTGCTGTAGGCCTTAGATCGTAACTTGAATTCGCTTTTTTCCTGGTTTGCGTGGGTTCACAAAACAGTTACTAATTCTCTACAGTTATATATAACATTCTCTACTGTTATATATATTCTCCTGTAAAATTAGGGAAAATGAGATAGGTTATGTTGCGACTTCATAATATTATTATCTCATTTTCCCTAATTTTACAGGAGACACAAAAAAACTGATCAACTAACATTAACTAACAAGTGGTTTTCAACATAACCAATCCAACATTTTTTCTCCTTACTGTCTTTAACTTGATTTTCATACCATAATTAATCAAAGTTTACTATTAATCAACTAGAAAGGTAGAAAAAAAAAATTATTATGAATACATGCAGCAGGTTGCAAAATACAGGGTGTACACAAAACAGGTGTGACAAACGGAGAGGGTCGATTCTACAACTGATTTGCAGCAAAAAGTTCCGCTTAGAATTTTATCTCCTTAAGGAGATAAGATCGATATCACGAAAAAATCTCAAATCGTTAATAACTCGGAAATGAAGCCTCTAAAAAAATTCTAAGCAGAACTTTTTGTTGCAAATTAGTCGTAGAATCGACCCTCTTCGTTTGTCACACCTGTTTTGTGTACACCCTGTATAGTAAGAAACAGCTGAGAAGTGTCATCTTGATATCACGTTTCTGATTCTAAAAACTACTAGTAGTACTTAGGGAACTCCTTTTTTTTCTCGAGAGAAAACGTAAACGTCGTCAATAGATTCGGCGAGAAATTTTCTGAGTAGCACGCACCACTTCGAACTCAATTTTCGCCGAAAAATGAGTTACGTGATAATGCCACTTCACCCTCGGTATAGTATATATAATATAGATGCAATTTAGAGTTTAATAGAGATTGTAGAGCAGATTTTTCTTCTAAAACTAGAACAGAAGTACTGGACTGCTGCTACGCGTGGTAGACTTTTAGATTCTACTTATGCACCTTTCGGTGCTCCCTTCGCTATTACATCGTACTACAACCGTTAGGTACTACTGATATTACACGGAGAAATTGGCACTTAAGACAGGATACGACTCGTACCGCTTAGGGATGTAAATTGCACCATTTCCGGAGGTGTTTTCAGGAAGTAAACACTATTGTCAGCTCCATTTCTAATCTCACACACCCCATTGAACACAACACCGGTTTACTGAGCTTAAATCGGACGTTTGGAGCGGTTCAATGACGTGCAGCCTCTTATAGGCTATCTCTAAGATAGAGGAGACTATTGACTGACGTGCAGTTTCTAAATGAAGCCCTCATGCCACAACTCCGGCCAAATATTTCTCGGGGCACTGTCCTGGCAGCCTTTCTTTAGCATCGATCTAAACATCGCCCTTTGATCCGCCGCACCAACTTGAACTTCTAATCATTTGTAGAGGTCATTCATTCCAGAGTTACATTTCATGTGCCGGTTATGGACAGTCAGAAATGCAATACATTCAACGACGACCCAAATTTCAGTAGTCTTCAACTCATCTGGAGAATTGCGATTTATTAATTTTTGCACACTTCGGGCGTCCATTGCACATTTCCCTAAAAGCTATCAAAATCCTAAGAATCCACATTCATGCAGCATGGCTGTAAGAGCGAATTTTCGAAAAAATAACTGATTTTATTTAAAATATCTCCATTGAAGGACTTGTGCCCATTAAGAACATCAGATGTTCAGTGGTTGATACTTGAGATTCTCAAGTATCAACCACGTTTCTTCATCTTCAAAGTGCTCCAGTTTGAGAACGGAATAAGATGTTGCAATTCCGATTTCACCATCGTGTTCAACGTGTGACTTGTCAGACTGTTTTATTTTGGGAATTTATGGGTCATTTTCCCCCCCTAAAACTCCCCAAAACCCCCTTAGAGTGGCTCGATTCTGCCCATCTACGAACTTAACCTTTTGATTACCAGGACGGATGTTTTGTGCAAATTTGCACTTTTTATATCAATTCTATCGAGAGTTACCGTACGGAGTGACACATACATAAATATATAATATATTATATAATTTTGACATATTTTTAAATCAAATTTATAATTTTTTACAGATAATTTTTGGAGTCTTTTGGCAGTGGATTCAGAATGGTCTGAAACGGATTTTGGTAAAAAAAAAAAAAAAAAAATCGGAAATACGAGTTTTAAGCAATTTGTAACGAGAACAATAGCTTCATTTCCTTCGAAAATTCGCTAATATGTAAGTGGAAAAGCTACCAATGCCGTTTACGGAAGGAAATTATTTAACATGACTTGGTCCTGTTCCCCCATAATACCAGCCCATTTTATAACCTTTGTTTCCTACGCGGAGATGATAACGAGTGTGACTGGACGCGCGTAAACCCAGTCAAACAACGGCAAGGATTGAGGAGCGTTTTCTGACCTTGGCACGAACTTAACCCGAATTTGAGGCTCAAAAGTCGGTCAACGGCTATCAACTTGTTCCAGCGACGTCGCTCCACTCAAGACCATTAATCACTCTGATTATTCCTGGTCCTGGTGTGATAATTTATACGAAACAACGAATGAAAGATGATCATTTCAATTCGAACCAAATACATGAATTATGAATGATTATAATCTATCACCTACTCAATAATTACCAATGCATAAATAACGAATAAAAAGCTTTAAAATATTCAACGTTTGAAAACTACCGATTGCCAGTACATTTTTAGATCGAATTTTGTAGTCAATAACATTTTCCCATTTCACTGGAATCCACAAGTATAATCTGATGGATCACTGACACTGTCAATTAGACCAACAGTGAAAAATATTTAATATAGTGCGTGTAGTTCTTGATATTATTTACTAGGAGAACGGGGAGTGACGAAGCTGAATGAGGGATGGATCACTGAAAGTTACGAAGCTGAATGAGGGATGGATCACTGAAAGTTACGAAGCTGAATGAGGGATGGATCACTGAAAGTTACGAAGCTGAATGAGGGTTGTTTGTTTCAAACTTTCTATTGCAAAAGCTTCTGAAGTGTCTTCCGTTTCATTTCTGAGCGTATTTTTACGGCTTTTGTCATTTTGGTTTATTATTTTTAGATTTTGCAGTTGTGAGAGGAAATTCTCAGTTGAGAAAAGAAATGAGTCATTTACCCCGTTAATCAGTGTGAACTCGACTTTCACTTGTGTCAAATTTGTTTTTGTCGGTCTCTATTATGTTGTCTCCTGAAAATTCGAACTGTTGAAATGATTATGAGTTTTAGAGTTAGCAACTGTACAGCTACTTGAAAACTTAATCTAGAAAATACTGCAAAATGGTCACAATGATCAAACACCTTCTCGTGAATGAACGAGAAAACAAGAAGTTATTAACACAACAATCAGACTCAAATTTTTACTTGAGATGATAGTTGGGAACATTACACACATAGATCAGAAATTTAAGGGTTTCGCTGAGCCAAAATCTTAGGTAAAGGTTGATCTAAACTTGGTAAACTAGTATCACATTCAATTGTATCAGTCTTTGAAGTATACTCGTAATCCTGCTGAATTGGAGTTACGCCTCACAAAAAATCCCAAATTTTTGGCCGATTTTCGAAATTCTGACGACGCCTCGCTGTTCACCGCGAAATTTGGAATAAGAAAGTGTCACAACAATTTGTTTTCAAATTGTGGGTTAGGCTGTGTTGCTTCTTATGCGGTATGATTTTTCCTTAGTTGTGGAATAGTATTTTAAACATTCAATACCTCGGAAATTCCTGTTGAACAATTGTCTGGATGTATCGGTGGTTCTCTTTTCCAGTATGTTTTAAAGAGGACGGGAATGAGATTCTGATCGCATCAAACACCTCGGGTATGCGAATATGTAAGCTCGCTGGCGCATCGGTTAAGCGATATAAAATGCAAGATGAACTTGCTCTGTGATTATGATTGCTCTTTATGGCGGGCCTCCGGTTGAATGCACAGAAAGCAAAGGAAATAAGAGCCAATAAATCCTCCGCGGAGAAGTCATCTAGAGGATGGAGCCGTTCCAATATATTTGAAGCAACATCGATGCCAGGGCGGTGCCAGAGGGAACGTCAAGAGCAGAATAATGTTCAGCTGTATCCGATTTGGAGGAATAGGAACATTTATAATACGACCGAGCTCCGCCTGTACAATACAAACGTGAAAACGGCACTCAATCACAGCTGTGGTTGGGGGGAGGGGGGGAGTGATCAGAATTAATGCGCGCAAACTCCTGAGGTTTTCCGTAATTGTTGGATGAGACGTCTACTCGGGATGCAGTGGCCGGATATCACCTCCGATATTTAGAAGCCAATCACAATCACAGCCCCACAGAAAATCTTCAGTTGATACAATACACATACACATCAGGTGGAATTGCGCTTGATTGAAACTCTTTAGAGTTTTCCGTATTTCAAACTCAACTTTGTCAAATTGAAATTAAGAAGAGGAAATTGAGGAGGATAAAGAAGGTCAAAGCCTGAAAAATATGGAGGTAGCTGGAAACCATTCAGGCGGAAGCTAATTAGCTCCGTTTGACAAATACGCACTGAACTCCCAAGCCATTGTGGATAACAAGAAGTGAGTTGAGCTCTACAAGAGCTGAGGATATGCGTTTCAGTCAATTTAATTAGATGAACATTCAATTAAAAACTCAGCTAATTCTTGGACAATGGTTTATTATCTTTTGTACGGATCACCCTTCGGTCTAGATTACCGTTCTGTTTTATTTTAAATAATAATTCAATGAATTAATAATTGTTAACGCACATTGTTAATCATATTATATAGGTGCCTATGTAAATTATTCATACGAGTATATAAATAATTATAATATTCATAATTTACTTTATGAGAATTATCACAATATATATCTACCAACGGTCGATAACCCCCCCCCCCCCGGTTTTTCCCAAGACAGGTCAACTATCCCTTCCCACGGTAACTCCCTTTGTAAGGAATGATGGTAGGGAGAGGGAGTCCCTATAATACATTATAACATCGACCAGCCATAAGCAACTATGACAGTCTGGTAGAAACTCTTGGTACGACCTTACTCATATTCAAGCCTTCTCATTCAACCCAAAAACCTTTTCTCAAAGTTAGCCTCGTTTATCAAATTCAGCTCTCTTTAGAATTGGTCAGTTTTGGTCAGGTTTTCCTCTCATACGAACTGAATGAACGGTGTGTGCAGATACACGTACCTGGTAACGACCGCCAACTTATTTCGCATCCTATCTCTTTTCCTGAAGGTGTGCAGATATCCATATAACAGATATCCAGATAATCCAGATAACAAGGTGTGCAGATATCCATATCTGGTAACACTTGTTATATAACACCTTTTCCTATAGTCTGGAGTGCGGAGGTGACCACCTTCGGTAACACAGAAGTTCCTCTCATACGAACTAAGTGAACGGTGTGTGCAGATACACGTACCTGGTAATGACTGCCAACTTATTTCGCATCCTATCTCTTTCCTTTCCTCTATATAAAAGGTGTGCAGATATCCATATCTGGTAACACTTGTTATATAGCACCTTTTCCTATAGTCTGGAGTGCGGAGGAGACCACCTTCGGTAACACAGACGTTCCTCTCATACGAACTAAGTGAACGGTGTGTGCAGATACACGTACCTGGTAACGACCGCCAACTTATTTCGCATCCTATCTCTTTACCTTTCCTCTATATAACAAGGTGTGCAGATATCCATATCTGGTAACACTTGTTTATAGCACCTTTTCCTATAGTCTGGAGTGCGGAGGTGACCAGCTTCGGTAACACAGAAGTTCCTCTCATACGAACTAAGTGAACGGTGTGTGCAGATACACGTACCTGGTAACGACCGCCAACTTATTTCGCATCCTATCTCTTTACCTTTCCTCTATATAACAAGGTCTGCAGATATCCATATCTGGTAACACTTGTTATATAACACCTTTTTTCCCCACGATCTGGAGTGCAGAGGTAACAACCTTCGGTAACACAGGTTACCACCTTATCTTCAACTTCTCCTATGTCTAACAGGGGGGGGGGGGGTTAAATATTTGTTTGTCATTTCCAATGGCTCATTATTGAAGCAAATCAACTAAAACAGTTGTACGGTGTATGCGCATTTAGGAATTGGCGAAAAGGCAATAAACGAAATTTGTTCATTCAAATACTACCTAATTAATTTGTTCCCAAAACAAGACACGTTGATGGGATGTAGTTAAGTGCAAAAAAAAAGACTATTGTAGTTTTGTGTGTACGAATAAATACTTCTTCTTTCGCCTCGTTCGCCGTAGGGTTGGATCAGTTGCACGGTTTAAAATTACGAGTATCAACAGATTTTTCACAAACAGAACGTTGTCCCACGGAAATGATCGGATTTTCCAGTTTACTTTTGTGGTATTCATCTGCACGAGTGAAATGAGATAGACACGAGACTTTACGTGATCTATCTAAAAACCCCCGTAGGCAGTTTTCATGGGGGAAGGAAACTCAGTGTCATTGACCTTGGTCTCACCCCAACGCTCGATATCCACCTTCCCAGAGGCTCTTGAACCCCCTAAAGTTTTCCCTGTAAGTTACCATATCGTTACATCTCGGTCACATTTCCCTGAGGTAAAAGGTGTCCCTTTCCGGTAGGGTGTAGGACACGTCAGTCAAATCCATAAACCTCCTTCCGCAAGCCGTTTTCCCCGAGTGATCGGTTCAGAACAACTTTTCACTTCCGGATCGCGTTAAATACGTATTGAAGAGAAGCAGATGAGTGGATGGGACGCAAAACGGCAGGTGGTCACCGATGTTGGGTTTTACAGGGAATTGAGGAATGATGAGATCATGAGGCCCATGATGGATTGGTGAATATAACACTTGCCCACTTCCAAGGTACAATCTTATTGATATATTTCCAGTATCTGCGTCCTTTTTAGGCTGTACATCACCTCAGACGAGTCAATGAAGAAATCCTTCAGGCTCCAGTCTCGGACATCACAATATGGCCAATTATATCTTCAACAGCCTTGATCATATACCAGGATGGTTTTTTGAACACCACTATGGCCGCAGGATTCTGTTTTTCTGCTGAAATACGCATCAATACCCATGTCACTAAAATAGCGCATTTTCTTTTTTTTTTTTTTTTAAACCCCTAAAAGTTCTTGTGCTTCAGGCAAAAAAACAGTTTTTACCACGAAGAAAACCGTGATTTCGACAGACATGAAGCATAAATTTATGAGGGTGTTGATGTTGGAAAACTCGAAAAACCATCATAAATAATACCCAACAGCCGAGCCTTGAATATTTTTGTTCACCAGAGACTAGCATTGAAGTTATTAGATTAGCGAGGACGGCAGCAGCAGGTGGACGAGGGCCTTAACTCGGTGCTAATATTTAGGGAACATAATGTGAACAATTTCCCTATTATGGATTGAGATTTTCGGATCCATTTACTTATTTTCCTCGAGGATTTAAATGTCGCACTTGAATAGTAAAACATGTCGCACTTAAATAGTAAAAGCCACCAATAACTACCTGAAGTACCAAATTGCAGCTACCATCCTGGAGTGTCCTAATAAAATGATAACCGTCCGGTGGATTCCAGGACACACTAATGTCATGAGAAATGACATCGCTGACTGTGCGGCTAAGTACAGAGCAAAACCACAAGAAGACACAAATACAATAACACAAATATCAGAAGATTCTTCTAATAATCCAATCAAGATGCTGTATGGTCCGGGGGAACGCCATTCGGTCATCAGCGAACAGACCTGGAGATACATCAGACTAGAACCATACCCCAATTTGATAGCTTACACAAACTTGGAGCTGAAGACGCTGGGAATTACGCGGGAATCAGGTTATAAAATTGAGAACTCTTTAAAAATATGAACTTAATCATTTGTAAATTTAATTACATGTGAATATATCATGAACATGGAATTGAGCTGGCAATGTATAGAATAAACAAAAGTTCAAAAAAAAAAAACATAGTCAAAGCGGTTGAAAGCTATTGAGTTCACTGAATATATTTAGTCAAAATCTAAAATACTCGTACTAAGGGTCCTCCTAACATTTTAGGACGATCCTCGGTATTTTAGATTGATTCAAAACCAGTATTGAGACGACGGGCGACGTTTCGCAATTAGGCTGACGTAAAGCCCCATTCTTTGTATAGGCTATTATCTTTTATTGGACTGAAAAAGGGAGGACCCTTAATGAACGACTCTTGGAGCTAAAGGGTTGTTGAACTCTAGAAAGTGAAACCTCCCATTCAAGATCCACCGAGTAAAATAACTGGGAAAAACTGAAAGATACTCGACCTGTCCATTTATTCGCGTATTATAAAAGTGTAAACCGGTTTTTCCACGATAGTAGTTAAATAGATTTGAAGGCGTAATATCTCGACTCGTTCTGAGCCGTTAGAAAAAATGAAAGCTCATCGTTCAGGTTGCTGAGTCGCTCTGGCGTAGGTTACGGCCGTTTGTTTTGAGAGAGAAACCGAGAGTGATTGCCTATCTGGTTACATAGTTAATGAACGGCTCATGAAAATGATAGCGATTGATATTGCAACCTCGAACGAAGCTCTTCGGAGGAAGGTAACTGAATCATCCGCTTTCTCTGGTCTCCTTGAGATTGACGGGTTCCGTCTGATATTGATAGGTATCTAATAGGCGAAGTGGCGTGCTTCGTGAATACACCTGTACGCAGTGTTCGTAAACAAAAACTGATTTCACCTCGTGATTCGACGCTAAAACATACTGCAATATTATGTGTGGTATGTTCCAGCGTGCTGATCTGCCAGAAGTAGAATCAAACATTGTCGCTACATTTGAGGATACCACCAACACCCTGGCCGTCACGACGTGGGAAGACAACAATGAATCCGTTACTAAATTAAACCACTCTATCTCCAACATACAAAGATTAACTGTACAATGGAGGATCAGAATGAATGAGACCAAGTCGGTGCATGTGGACTTCACAAATCGGAAGCCTCAGTACATACCGACCTTTCTCAATGGTAAAATCATCCCAAAGTAATTGGGAATGACGCTTGATGCCAAATTACGTTAGAAGCCACATGCCAAGAGAAGAGCGAGGAATTACGTCTCAAATCCAGGAAGTTATACTCGTTTACGGGTCTCAGTCACTCAGATTTGCCACTTGAGAGCAAACTTATGCACTAAAAACACGTCCTCAAGCCAGTCGGTTACTTGGAAATTACTCGTATACAAAAATGTCAGAACAAAGTGCTCAGGAACGTCGTACAGTGGGGCCGAAGTGGTCAAAACGTGGCGGCAATTCAAAAATTGTAAACCGCATCTAGTCGATTGATTTTTTTGTGGATGTGTTAATCCACATGTATGTGAACACGGAGCAATAATTGATTTAGACTTTTACAGGAAGAAGGTTTGGAGAGACGATGAAAGTTCGGCATTTTTGCAACAATTTGAGTTTCAGTGTTTTCGTGTGGGAGAGCTGTGTATAATAGATGATGTATAAACCAACGACTGAACCTCCTTCTTACTAATGTACTAAGACTGGAAAATTTTCTTTTACAATGTTAATTCGTTCAAAACTAGTGCGTGATTATGCGTGGCTAAGGTGGGATTCCACTTGGGGCGTGTTCTGTGGGTTTCCTAGAATACGATTTTTTTTTTAAATCGTGCGCATACAAAAACATACAATTCAATATGATCACACCACTAAAATTTTAGTGGCGTGATCATAATCCATCATCCTGTTGGCAATCGGTAAGTTCCGGGATCTTGTCAATTTAGCATGTGTAAACATTGTTAAGGCCCCAACAGAGGTCATTCTCTTAGGTTAATTTTATGGACGTGCAGAAGATGTCTCAACAGACACTCGACATTGTTTGGCCTTACAGCTTCATCGTGTAAGTAGCATAGGAATTAGCTTTAGGAGCCACTCTGCTGATTCCGGGCCTGGGCAGCCTTCAGTTAAAGCCCTAAGGAGGCTACATACCAAATTACAGCTTCATAGTGTGATTAGCATAGAAATAGATTAGCGTAACGGGCGGTTTCAGACAGTTAGGTAAAAAGGCCAGAAAGCTAAAACATGTTCCATGTTTGAAAAAATATATATATTCCCGCAAACAATGTTACGCTCACCCGTAAGATTCAACTAATAAATGTTTGAA
This sequence comes from Stenodema calcarata, assembly GCA_963920205.1. NCBI lineage: Eukaryota > Metazoa > Arthropoda > Insecta > Hemiptera > Miridae > Stenodema > Stenodema calcarata. The sequence goes on from OY986054.1 coordinate 25,194,912, forward strand.
GAGATTCTGATTAATCAGCTAATTAAACTGCTAATTAGCAAAGCTGTAAGTTGGTGCTACCACATTTAGGCCGAGGACATGAGCCCGAAAATACGCTTTTTGAGTTCTACGCAGAAATTCAATTGATTTGGGCGGTTTGCCCATTTGAAAAGTTTCAAATATAAACGAGAGAGTAATTATTTCATCGTACTATGTACACAGGGTTGGTTACACAATGATAAATATTCAAAAGTGCCAGGCGCTATGAGATAAGGTAATCGTAAGTTCGAGGGAAGCAGTAAGAAGCAGTTTTGAACCAATCCCGTTTGGAACAAACATCAGTTGAACATTTAATGAACTATTGGAACAAACCCAAAGTATGCTAACCCGCACGACCGGAATGTGTTGCGGGACATTGCATAGTGGGCATACCAAGCCCGCCAGTTTAGATTGGAAGATGGAGAAACGAAGGCGAATTTTTAGAGCAGCACTATCATGATTTATAGGTTGGCATGATAGTAGATAATATCTACTATAGATATATTATATACGATAGGCTTCTACGTATTCAATATACAATTTTTAGTGTCGATCAGATCAACTCTCATTGGATTGGCAGGGAGGAACCTCATTAAAGGCAGGGTTCTCTCATTAAACAATAATTGTTGGTTATACATCAACCAACTGACGTGCGATATACCAATCGATATGAGTAAACCATCGAATTTTTATTCGATACCGAGTACTTTTGGTGTCGAATATAGTCACTCGATTTGACTACTGATAGTAACGTAACCGGGACAAGGAAAGCAAGAGTATTTGAAAAAAGTCGTATATTTCCACTGACATATGAGTGCACTGTTAGAACGGTTTTGGTTAATTAAAGCCATCGTCAGTAACAAAACACCCTTCTGTCAAGATCACTAAATGGTAGATTATGAATTATCGTTAATTATTATGAAGTGGCCTAAATTATTATTAATTATTATAGATTATTACTACTTACTTATTATTAACTAACTGCACATCTTAAACCCATGTGATGTTCGAATCAGATGGGCCTGTATGAATATTGACCCGACAGGCTGTCGCATGATTCACCCTCATGTTGACGTCTTTTGATCTGCTCCAACTTTGAGCACTCATTGTGGACGAACGGCTAGTATACATAAAGGTATGTATAAATTGATAATTTATCACTAATTATTACAATATTAATGAAAAGTATGAATAACTAGTGTTGTTCGCTAGTTATAACTGGTAGGTATTAGTAATTATTAATCATTTACACTACTTGATAATAATTATTTATTAAGCTTAATTCATAATAATTATTATTCTATCATTTAGTGATCTAGACAGAAGCGTGATCTGTACAAAGAAGATAATCTGAACCTCGCACCACTGCAAGGTGGGGCACCTTGGGGCAACGAGATTCCAGCGTATTGTCGAACCCACTTTCACTCCAGACGAATGGAACCTGCTTCCCAGGATCCTGTTTCAATAACAAGCCCCCCCCCCCCCCCCCTCACCCCCATCATCATCGAAACGGGCTTTTACAACCACTTTTACCTTCTTCTTTTTCCCAATCTGAATCCAAACGCCCTTTCATTCCATCTGATTTGTCATTAATCAGATTTTTTCTTCCGAGGAAAAAGCTGTCAAAAAGTTTAGTAGCTCATTAATGTACGAGTATATCCAACCAAACGACATCCGTGAATGAGATTTAAGGAACCAGGTATCAGGTAGACAGTGTGGCATGCATTCAAGGGTCCAAATACAGGGCTTATTAAAAATAGAAAACCCTGTGGTTGTTTCCATCAGTTATATGAACAGGTCTGATGGAAAATACGAAGGACAATATGAGGGCAATGCAGTCCAATCGGTAGAGAAATTTATCTTGCAAAAGGTGGTGTAAAAGATTTCATTGTTTTAATCGGACTGTGTGGGACCCAAAACATGAATTCAGAGTTTGCATACGAAATTCCGAACGGCAAAACTTTTGGTAGCCAAAAAACCTCGACATTTTTGGACTTATAACTCTAAAAGTGTCACTCTTACGCCAAAATTCACTATATTCGAAACTAAAGATGATGAAATTTCGCGTCGATTAAAAAGATAAAATCCGAAATCGGCCGAATAGGAAATGTTTTACGAACGAGGGCCGCTAGATTGATTTTTAACTCTCAGATTGATGCTCTACAAATTTTAGGGCGAGGAGTTGGCGATTGGGTTTGATGTTGTAGCAGTACAGCACATTGAAAATCGAGTTGTGTCAGTTTTTGCAAAAATTGAAAAACAATCGCCATTTTTTTATCGATCGCGAAAAATTTCCTATAAGGCCGATTTCGGATTTGCTTTCTTAAATCGACGCAGAATTTTATGGACTTTTGTATAATATAATATATTATATACGTCACTATATTATAGTGACGTATATATCGACTTTTGGATGTTGTGACGTTTGGTGTAAGAGTGACAGTTTAGGAGTTATAAGCCAAAAAACGAAAAAAGTCCGAAAATGTCGAGGTTTTTTGGCTAGGTACCAAAGGTTTTACCGTTTGAAATGTGTGTAATATTACTGGGTCCCACACAGACCGATTAAAACAATAAAATCTTTTACACCACCTTTTGCAAGGTACGGCCTTTTCAAATGCTCCACCGACTGGACTGATGGTGAACAGATTGAACGAGAGGTGAAACCCGAACTACGGGAACAGGAAGATCTAAAAACGAGCTTCAAATGGTAACAACTGGTCGAGCTTCAATACCCCACTGGGCCAATGGATAACAATAGAGAAGAAGCGATGGAAAGGAAAATACAAAAGAACTAGAAGGAAGAAAACTCTACAGACAGAAAGCTAATCAGGTTGTCAGCATCAAGACCCGTCCTGGATATGACCCCAGATCCCCAAAGAGAGTCATGTTGTGCTTATTATTTTGCTCCTAAACGAGCTCAGAAATGAGAGATCTGTAAGCTTGTGTTGGGTGGCAACACCTGATAATCAAGGTCTGGATGAGACATGCCGCACTACAAATGACACAATCTCAAAGCTAGAATGAAAGACGTCTCAAGATTTTACATATCATAGGACTTCATGCTTTCTCGCGTTTTTTTCGAATTTGCCGAATCGAATTTTGGTTTTGTCGAAGGTTTTTTTCATGTCAAAGGAACAGCGAAAAAGTCGAACTGAGCTATTCATTGTTCTGAGATGCAAGAAGAAGGATATTTCGAATATTTGGTGATTTGTAGGGTAACACCTCCAGTAGTAGACACTGCACCAGTAGTAGACACTTCTAACTTTGAATTCAAAAAATAAGATTTACCCGCCACCTATCAGTTTGAAATTGGCACCATTCGAAACCTTCACTCAACGAGAGTTTCACACGTGGTTCCCGCCAAGATCAAGTTAGGTACCCATAGAGTTGCTATGACGTTTGATAACAGTCAGTCACTCAGACTGCCAGTGATATAGTGAGAAAGCACAAGGAGGTGAGTTTCGTATTCTTTGATTTTCTCACTTATTTCTTTAAACTTTCAGTTGCTCTTTGTTTTTAAACGTTTGTAGATGGTCAAAGGATAAGCATTGACTTTTGAAATGCAGATATCTGTCGAAATAACTCTTGTATTAGATTTGTCAATTACTGGGTACTAAAAACAGTATTTATCCAGGAGTAGACACTTTTGTCTACTACTGGGTATTGTATTAATCACTTCATATTTATTTATCAAAGTTCAGTTTTTCTACAGGATTATGAAGGTATTTCAGATTTTTATGAAAAATAGATGGATCCAGTAGTAGACAGGGGTTGTCTACTACTGGTCTAATTCTTGTCTACTACTGGGCCTCGAACCATAGGGCTATTAGATAATCATCAACTAAGGCTTAGGCAACTGGGGCTAGGTACTAATAGGTTCTTTTCACAAGTTCATTTGAGCCATAAATATGGTAAAAGACTAGGAACCTTAGTTTTCTATAATATATCGCCGCCTATAGTTTTCATATTGTGAAAACTTCGGATTTGATTTCTTGAAAACACCATAAGAAATCCACTGAACTTGCCCATTCTATAACCTTCCCTGTAGGCATTTTTGCTGGTGAACCGTTTTAGGAACAGATAACCAAGGGTAGAAGCCAAATTTGGCGTTCCAGGGTTACCAATGAAGAATGTGAGGTTATTCAACGATTTCTTTTGACATGGATATGTCTTACTGCTCCCCAGCTTACCCCCGTCAGCAGAATTTTTTGCTTCACGGAAATAAATACAACACGCCAATAAACGCAATTTGGTTTGAACGTTAACTTGACACTCTCCGGGCCCTAAATCAGCAGAGTGGCTCCTACAGCTAATTTCTATGCTATTCACTCTATGAAGCTGTGGTTTGGTATGTAGGCTCCTTACGATTTACACTTTAAGCAGAATAGGCCTAGGGCCAGATGAGGGGCTCCAACACTAATTTCTACACATTTTCTTACACGGAATAAAAATTGTTACGTGATACCAATAAACAGCAACGGGCAGTTATGATCAGCACTCTTCGGTTGAGATATAACAGCCCCATTTCTTTTACGCAGTGCTAAGCAATTAGAAATATACCTACTTATTAATGGCGCAGTAAAGTTATTTAATTTTTATCGTTATTTTGAGACACAAAAACATATTTTATAGCGAGAAAATGAGACATAACCATGTATGTACCGATATATTTGCATTTAAGTAGATACTCAACATCAGTTTACTATTTTACTTGGCGGGGCCGAATTTAAAACCCCACTAGAGTTCTATTTATAGTAAATTTACGTTTGGGAGTAACGCCTTAGTAGTAAGGCCTTAATAGTAACGAGCAGCGAAATTACAAGAGTTATTCGTGTTTGATTCGGGTTTTGAGGTGTACCACCCAAGCCATGGACGATATAATTAGATTATCCATGACAAACGTCCAACACCTGATGATATAGAAATGATTGGGTTCTGAAAAACTAGTTTCTACCCAAGTCTATCATTTTGATTTCGATTTTCCAAACGCACCCCCCATTAAGCATCATTTACTTGAAAAAAAAACTGATGCTACTCGTACCAAGAAACACCATTGCCAGTCGATAATGCAATAGTTATGTACTAGTAGGCCTACTCCCATGGCCGACTCCATTATAATATTTGAGCAGCTCTCGTCCTCATAAGATCTCATTTATGTGAGATATAGAGGTTAATTTGTCTCTAAGTGGTTGTACTATTGACATCAAATAAGTAACTGAACATTACTTACTTTTATTAAATCTTACATTAAATTTTATTCCGTGACCTCGACAATAAACCAAAATTTAATATATACAGGTAACAAACAGGTAATTTATTGCTTTATTAATATTTGTCTGCTAACTATTCATTGTTTTGACTTGAAGAAAATGATTTAGTAAGACGCAATAAATTACAAAAAGGCATATTTACAATATACAGTTTCGTGTCATCATCAGCACACTTCTTCTGGTGAGAATCCAGGAGAGTTGGAGTTAGATGTCTGTAGGTACGCAATGGTTCACGATTCCGCACTGCAATAATACATAAATAATAAACAACGGATATTACGAGTAGATAGGGGTACATAAGAGACAGAGAATGCATAGGTAGGAACAGAAAAGTGCTTTTTTTTACTCTTCCTCAGTTCTTCAGAAGATCCTTATAAGAAATTGATGCAACCAAATTTGAATTTTTTTCATTTGCCAGCCGAGAATATTCTGTCCACCTCAAGTGCTGTTCATCAGGATAAGGATGCTTATTTTCATGAAAAACGTCAGTTATTACAATCCAAACGAATTCCCTAGTCAAGATGGGGCTGGGGAGCGCAGTGGTCTGAAATGGCCTAAAAACGGCAAAAACCCCTATTAAGCGGATTAATCGACTAAAACATCGTATACCCCTGTTTTTTGGGGTGCTCAATTTAAATTTGATTTCAGTTCTTGTACAAAACGTTTTTCAGTTTATATATCCGCCCATACGTTCCGAGTACATAAAACAATCATCATCAGGACTAGGATTGGCTGAATCCCGATTATACCAATATTTCGAGGGGGTTCTGTACGATATCCTGGTGTAAGAAAGAATTAGAATAAGAGTAAGGGCATACTAACTCTCGCTAAAGTAACTGCGAAAGAACAAGCAAACTGAAGGTACCTTTCTACAATTTCTACTAACAAAGAGAGAACTAGTAGGTACGTTATTTAAGATAACGAGCAAAGCCGCAACCGATCTTTCCATTTCTTGTTTCAACAGGTCCTACTGAGTGATCGTAGACCAACCGCACTTTGGCGCACGGTGTTTCCTTGTCTTTTGAAATGTCAAATAATGGTATTTTTTGACATTCTATTAAAACACAAGCTACTGGAAAAATTAGTAACCACCATTTTTCACTTCTTATGACCCATATAGACTTGAAATAAATGGAAGGAATTCTCGTTTCTAACATAAAGCGCTCCATTTTTCTACGTTTCCTTTGACATAAATTCTCGGAAAATGGAGGTTTTCCCGTCTTTCTGAGCTTGTGTAACGCTGTACTTTTTTTTTGTTATTTGTTTTACACATCAACCCATGGAATAATGGTGTTTCTTCAAGCATTGTCATTACGCTAGTTTTATTCTTCAAACATCAGTTGTAAATTCGAATTGTATCTACAATCAAGTTGAAAAAAGGGGGGTTTGGCAAGCTCCTCGTAAATCAGGTTAAGCATGGTCGAACTATTTTCTCATCTTCATACTGAAAACTCTACCCAAGTCTTAATGAAAAAGAAGGCTCCAGCTCCGAACTTCTCAAGTGTCATGGGAACAACTATGGCAAATGGATTGTCGCTGCTGTGTTTGTGGTTCATACAATAAGAACTTAGCGTTAATCGTATCCTTAGATTTTTTTTCGAATTGGTGAAGGTCGTAACAGTAAACAATTTGAGGAAGAAAGTTTAGTTGAGTAGCTACCTCGGAGCAGGATCTCCACGATCATAGGATACATCTACTTCCATATCTTCGTCTTCTTCATCTTGCGATTCGCTTTCTTCGTCGTCGTTCGAATCATCTTCATCCTCTTCTTCCTCATCGTCATCTTCTCTCTGAAAAATAGTGAATAGTTATATTGGGGTATAGACACGGTGTGAATAATGAACATTATATTAGGGTTGGGAAAAAAGTAATTCATTTTCTTAACGTAGATTTTGAAACAGCATTTACAATAGGTACAGTCACTCTTTTTGCTACACTTGCTCCCTCTTTTTCGATTACTCCTTGCTATTTAGTGGGCAACTTAATCATGCCACTCTCCAAAAAACGATTTTTCCTTGGAGGCAAAAACCGAGCTAGCCAGTTATCACATGCCTCTCTTGAGTTTAATTTTAGACCACTAAGAGCGTTTGCCATGGGGGAAAAAAGGGGGTCCTTATGTTTGACACACGGGGTGATTATTCTGTTACGTTTGACACACGGCCTCTCGAAAACTGCATTTTACGTTTGACACACGAATTTTCCTAAAAGTCGAGATTGACTGTTGCCACACAAATTAGTCATTCACACATGAAAATGGTTATTTGGTGAGCTTTTAGCATTACCCAGAGGACACGACGAGGAGGTTGCTCACGTTGTCCCCCATTGTCATCGCCAGAGGCGAATCGTCGTAATATGAAACCTAAATCTACCCCCGACTGAAAAATACATCGTTTCCTCTTTTGGAACCAACGGCAATACAAACGGGACCGTCGTTGTTCATAGCTAAGGAGCCAAACAACTCGCCGGGATAAACCTCTCAACCTATCAACAACCGTGTGTCAAAGGTAAAGGACCATCTCCAGGCCGAGAAGCTATTCAGGCTCCTTTGTGTGTCTAACGAAACTCGTGTGCCAATCGTCAAACTGACTTTCCCCTTCGCTGTGTGTCAAACGAAACTGGTGTGCCAATCGTAAAACTTACTTTCCCTTCGCTGTGTGTCAAACGTACGTCCCCCGAAAAAAATATGGTAGTCGCTTGGTGTCAGGTCTGGACTATAAGGTGGGTGCATCACAACCTCCCAGCCTGAGTTCCATGCGAGTCGTCATCGATGTGTGAGGTCTGGCGTTGTCTTGGTAGAACATGACGCCTCTCCTATCACAAACGAGTTCTGGCCTCTTTTGGATGATCTTCGCTTTCAATCTGTCCAATTGCTGGCAGTAGAGGTCAGAATTGAGGGTTTGGCCAATCGGGAGCAGCTCATAATGAATGATCGCCTTTCAGTCCCACCAAACACACAGTAAGATCTTCCAGGCTGTCAATCCTGGTTGCGCTACCACTTGGGGCTCTTCGCCAGCCCTTTGACCGTGATCGTTGTCGCTTGAAATTATACGTGGCCCATTTCTTATCGCCAGTTACCAGTCTTTTAAGAAATCGTTTTGGCTGAGGATTCGCACATTGAAACGAGGCTCATCCAGTTTCGGTCCGTCAGCTCGAGAGGCACCCAAACACTACATTACTTTGTTGGATAAAAGGTCACAGCGGGATAAGAGGTAATGAAGTTGCTAACAGTGTGGCAAAGCAAGCCATCACGCGCCAACCACCATCAACAGCTCCTCGCTATCCCCGACTGAATTGAAAAAGCGAATATCCCGATAAATTTTCGAAGAATGGACTAAGCAATTTGTCGCTAATCAATAAAATAGGTACCAAAACCTATTCCCAGTTTTGAGGAGACGTCCTTGGTTTCATTCAGTGACAGACGCAAAGCCCAAAAGGGTTTACCGTAATATCATACGGCTGAGAACTGGGCACGGGAAAACCAACTCCCGCATACACTTTTTCTACCCAGAAACCCCGCCAGACTGCCCCCATTGCACAGGAGAAGTCGAAACTATGCCACACATCGTTCTGGAATGCCCTCGATATTACTTGGAGAGAAGGATTCTCCTCACCTCCCTCCCAAGAAAACTTGGAAGTATATAGCCTTTCTAACAAGTATTGAAGTTTCCATTAGAGTTCTTCATTTTGTAGTAATTATGTATTGCCATTTGTGAATTTGTAACCAATTTGTAATGGCTAAGTAAATGGTTTTTCCGAGGCCAAAAAAAATTTTGAAAAACATAAAACAGTATTTTTTTGAGCCCAGCTTTATGTAAGCGGTTCAGCTCAGGTTTGTGATCGATATTTAGCTCCGGGACAATGCTGCGACAGCTCTCATGCCGATCCTTCCTAACCATCTCCAAAATGTCATAGGCCTTCCTGAACGTGGGGCATCTTTCACATTAAAATATCCCGAACGAAACCAAAATTGAGCATGATTGACCGTTACCGTATCGGACCATAAACACAGCTTACAATTGAGGGGTTTCCCACAAGAACCGAATAAGTCCAAAGTTGGAAAAAACCGGGTAAAGGCGCCATTTTGCTCAGGATGATATTGTTGAAGTAGTGGAACGTTTGTCTTGGCAATAACCGAAAAAGTCCCGTCGACGGAAGGCTTCCAATAGTAGTTGGGTTTAGCAAGAAAAAAACATGTCAAGTCGATTCCTACAAGAACAAAACAAGTCCATCTCGTGGCAATACTGAGGGTCAAACTTTTTTTTGAAGGTAGGTACCTACTTTATAGTTTGCTCATTTATTGAACTTCAGTCCTTTCCAGTTTCTTTTCATTTTCTTAAGTTTACCTACAACTACAACCCTAATTACTTACAAATCAGTTTAGGTTGAGGTATTTAGCAATAAAGTGGTTATAAAAAATCAAAACGAATTTACCATACCCAATAACATAAGAACGGAAGTTAAAAATAAAAGTCCAACGTTATACTTGATAAATATAAACTAATTATAAACTATACCTGATAAACCTATACCTAACAAACTATACCTAATAATAATGCAATAAATATACAAACATATAATATTGAGCTTCAATGGAAAATTCATGCAGGTACTAATCTGCAGGTTGAACTTCAAAAACATTCCAGCAAGAACAAAACAAGTCACATTTTGGAGCATTTCTCTCCTAGAAGAGCGTTTTACAAAATGCTTGTTTCTGGCGTTTGCCAATTTTGGACTTATTCGGTTCTTGTGGGGAACTATTTTCATGGTGAAATTATTTCAGCCGCCTGACTTGCGTTTTCCCCTTACATACCGGATTTTCTCCTTGCTCACCTCCATCTTCAAGGCTCTAACTCACGACTAAATCCATCAACCACAAAGATGGTCCAGTAATTCCCACTTTCAACGAGTAAAGGTTAATCCGATAACATAAATGCAAAACAAGATATACTCCAGTGATGCCATGTAGCTGCAAAATAAAGGATTAGTTTTTCCCCGACCTTTTATTATGAGCATAAATGATTCAAGGAGGTTTGATGTAAGATCCTCTACATTTCAGAATGGTTCGTTTCCACAACAGTTGGACATTTTCAAAGGAACGCTCCTTCAATAATATCTCCTACCTAATCTATCACCTAATTTTCATAATTCCTAGTTAAATGTAGTAACATAATTTTTTCACAAATTTACAATTGCACCTAAGTACTCGGGCAATCAGAAAATTAGCAACTTATGTTAACCGATGGTGAGTATCAATCCCTAGGATATTCAACATCGAGGATGATGGTGTCTCATAATGTCTAATTGTCACAAATCATCATCATTTTACAATCAGTAAAGATGATGACTGGGTAATATATTCTCCAACACAGTTTCTCATAATCGCCCTCTTACACCTATCGAGTAAATGACGGAAGAAATAAAATTATAACAATAAAAGCAGATTCTGGAAGAACACAATACTCACTTCTGTGGCTGTTTTACCAATAGGGTTGATATCGCTGTCTTTTTGGGCGATCTTGGTGAGCTGAAATTGAGTAAGATGACATTAAGCTGTGGTATTAGTAGAAGTACATTTAGTTTATTTATACCATTGCATTGCTCACAGTAGGTGCGAATGAAATTCAAAAAACACATATCGCACTGTATTCGGCATTTATTGCAATGAGAAAATAGTAAAGAGATCAGGAAGTAAATAGGAATTGACATAGAAAGTTAACAGAAGAAAAGTTAGTATGACAGTAAAAACTTCGACATAGAGGATTCAGCCGTTTTGGCTCCTTCAGAGTTTTAAACTTTGTAGATTTATTTGTACAATACCAAAGAATCTACACCGACCACAACTCCCACTGTCATGAGATGTCCAGCAACTAGATAAACATGTAGTATGTTATATAGGAAACAAAGGCCTAATATCTTGCTCCCAATGTGCTGAGCCATCCATCTGTATCAAATCCTCTCTAGCGAGCACCCCTACAGTCATACAATACTAATTAACTAACCAGAAAAGCTCTTAAACTCCTTTGTTAATGTTCATATTTTAAAAATAAAAGCGTGCTTTCTCACTCTCCTAGGAGTGAGCATCCAAAAATTCAGATGAGGGGTCGTGTAATAACTATTTAGTTATTACATGGAGTAGGTAAATCCATTTGATAATCTGCTTAGTAGGCATGATAGAGTATGAATAGAAGTAAATACTAAGAAGTAAATATGAGGTACAATCCCGTTTGAGTACTTCTTCGGATACTACAAAAAATATTCGATATGATAGGTGTTTGTATCTGGTGATAAATGTTCGTATTTTGTCGACAAATTCAGAGAGACACGTTGAAAATATTTACCCAAGACTTATGTTCGTGTTCCAGCTGAATAAGCTCCGTCTCGTCGCAGGTGGGGCGATCGATGTTGAACCACAGAGCGTCCACAATCCTCGGCGTCAAGTTGGGGAACAGAGGGATGGACATCTTGTTGACTGAACTAAACAGGAACACAAAAAACTAGAAATATTATCAGAGACAGGAAGCCCCTAATATATTTGAGTATAATATTATTAAAGTCGAACATCCTCAGCAATAGAACTCAGGCAGCGAGGAAGTAGTATCAGGGTTGGCAGTAGAACCAGTATCAGGGTTGGCAGCCAAGGCACATTTCCCGGTCTAAAAGTATGAAATTCCCGACATGTTTTGACTAATTTCAAACACTTTAACCGCATAAAAGTAAAAAAACGTTAATAATTTCCCGGAATTTTCATATTTTTACTGGCCACAAAAAGTGTTGAAAGGGAGTAGGCTAGGCATATTATGATTTCCAAAGGTTTTGTCTACTTTAATCTTTTACAGACTGGATTTGTGGAAAAAACGCTTAATTTTTGAAATGCAGGCCAAAACTGACAAAATTGTCAAAATGTGGTCAAAAAGTACCCAAAAAACCGAGTTTGGGGAACGATTTCTGTGTTCAGCGAGCCAATAAACATGATGGGTGAGAACCAAAGTACAAAAATAGAAATGAGTAATTAAATTAGATTAATGAAATATTTTTAAACTATATTTCATGTTTGAATAAGGGAAAATGTGAAATTCTCGCTTAAAGAAGCGTCTAATCGAAATACGTTTGTGTCGTGAGAAAGATTAATTTTTTCTTCCCGTTTCCCACGTCAACGGTAGGTACTTTATATGTTATAAATCATTAAAACAAAACGACGAGATCGACCAAACCGAAGTTTAAAGCCTGTGGAAGTGATTACCTGAACGTTTCGAGATTACCCTTGGTCGGCATATCTGTTGTTTCAGGGCGTTGAAAAGCAGGAGAGGAAGTTGAGCGATTTTCGATTCTTCTCTCCGGTTCCTCAATAAAATCGCATTTCCTTGTATTTCTTACTTGTCTTCATCAGTCAGTAGGAGGTCTTTTATCGACTATCGAAATACCCCTAGAAAGTCGTAGTCATAGCCGAAATCTTAGTTCCCAGTCATTCATAGGATAACCACAGTCGAAAGTCTGCACTCCTTCTCCTTATGAACGTGCCGTTGTACCGCCTGCTATCAGTCAAAATTTGCATAACTATGTTTTCTGTCTACTTTCATAACAAACAACATGAACCCATTGTGTCATTTATCGCTTCAGTAAACGGAAATTACACACAAAACAAGGCAAATCTGATGAGATGATGAAAAATAACGTAGAAATGACGGAGATATTTTGAAATTCCCGGTAGAAACACGAAATTCACACATAATTCCTGGTCGCTGCCAAGCCTGATAATATAGTTGTAGACAGAAAACATAGTTATGAAAATGTTGACTGATAGCAGGCGGTACAAGGGCACGTTCATAAGAAGAAGGAGAGCAGCCTTTTGACTATGGCTATCCTGTGAATGACTGGGAACTAAGATTTTCTGCTTTTACTACGTCTTTCGGCTATGACTACGACTTTCTAGGGGTATTTCGATAGTCGATAAAAGACTTATTGTAAGTATACTTACTAAAGAAACCAAATCGCTGCAGCAAACCTGAATTGTTATGAACTACTTGTACACACTAAACACCTTCAGAATATTAACCTAGTACATCCTACCTGTTAGATAATAAGTGTTTTGAAAGGCTCGATGAACATGAAGCACTGAAAATTACTACTGTAGTAGATATGTTACAGACGCCTGTTCTTATAAGCAAATCAGTCAGAACGGGGCACAACGGTAAGTACAGCAAGTAGGTACGAGTGTAAGACAGAGAAACTGCCCTATGACATCCCAAACCTTGTAGGTTCGTAGTGAATAACTGTAAGCTTGATAAATATCGATGACAGAATACACACCTCGTGAAATGCAAAATATACACCTTGCAAAAATATAATACAAAACTCCAATTTAAAAACCACAACAATAACTCGGTTGAGCGGTTTTCTTCTTTTTTTGGTCTGGTTCATTATAACATGGATACTGTACAGTATAGTATCCAATTACTATGAAATGGTGTTAATTCATTGCCCTTATGAACCTATTAATTTCCATTCTGTAGTCATTTTGGTATCATGTATAAGTAGTATTATATTAATTATAATTATTAGAAAACCATCATGTATACTCAAAGCTGCGGTCCTGCGCATTGGGTGAGATCGATGGAGACGGGAAGCTTGTATCCTTATCCTACGGCGACCCAAACCTCAATCAATAGAAACTGTCACTACTATTCGAGAACATTTCATGGATTTTAATCATTTAATGATATTTAAAATCATGGTGCCACTACTGAATTATTAAAGTATGGAACTAGTGACTACTAAATAAACTCGATGTTACTGCACTCTAGCGACAATAGACAAAACTACTGAGTGTTACAAATAGCCGCTCAGGTCGCGCTGAGGTTATCTTTCGTTCTTGCTTTCCTTACGTCGTACGACTTTTCTGACGTTCACAGAAATGCATAACATTCGAGTAGAAGTAAGGGGGTGGGATATCAAAAGAAACTATCGATATTGATATAAATTATCGATATTCCATAAGCCGACACGCATGCACAGTTGAGATAAGTTCGAACCTAGCTTCTATAACTTAACCCTTGGGAATTATCAATATTGAAAATCGAGGGTCTCACGGCAACTTCCCACATCGTCATTTCGGCAACTTTTCAGCAAAGCCAGACTGCTACTTGCATTCTCGTTATTTGTATAATACATATTTATATTAATTAATAACCGGCAAACACCATTAAACAGTTTATTTATGATATATCATAATCATATATATATATATAAAGAAGTATGTCACATCACATGAGGGGTAAACACGGAACTGATAAACAAGACTATTGGTATCCTATTGGTAGGGCGATTCTCAATATTCAAATATTAACAATATTTGTATGATCTTTATTTGTATGGTTAAATTTTCCCCAAGCTTGTTACAGAATCTCAATGTACATGTCTTTAGGTAAATGGTTTGGTTCTCTACTTTCAATAATATGTAGTTTGCCTTCATGGGGTTTACCTTCACTCGTGACATTTTGGTACACCCTGTGCAACACGTACACTTTTACAAAAGAAATTGCTTTAAAATATCGAACATTGGACCCAAAATATTGATATTCGGTATCTTCGATATTGATATCCCATACCTAGTAGATGTATTTGCCTTTTCATCAAAAATGAATGTATAAGATGAATATATAAACCATTTTTATTTATTTATTTTATTTATTTATTTCTTTTTATTTATTTATTTATTTATTTTTTTGTCGAGTTGAATCAAGATTTTTAAGAAGTTCCATATCATTTAAAATGTATACCAATTGTGTCACGTTCTCTGTAAAGGTGGTATTTGACGAAACATCTTACATCAAACGCATCCAATGGGTGAAGGGGCTCTCGATCAGTATTATTGTCAATATCAGTGTTGTCAATACTGTTATTCTCAATATCAGTGTTGTCAATACAGCCATCAATACTCGAGGGACCGCCCGCCGCCGCCGATGTCGTAAGAGGAGGAAAAACGAAAAGGATGGGGACGAGGGGGAGAAAAGAGGAGGAAGACGAGGAGCGAGCAGGAGGAGTACGAGGGGGAGGAGTACGAGGGAGAGGAGTACGAGGGGAGTAGGACGAGGGGGAGGAGTAGGAAGGGGAGGAGTACGAGGGAGAGGAGTACGAGGGAGAGGAGTACGAGGGAGAGGAGTACTAGGGGGAGGAGTACGAGGAGGAGAAGGACGAGGGGCGGCGAGGGGGAGGAGTACGAGGGGGAGGAGGACGAAGAGAAATGAGGAGGGTTCGTCTTTGGAGGCCGAAGAAGAATCCGCCGCCGCCAGAAGTTGGATCCCCGATAGGTAAAATAAAAGAACTTGAATTTAGGTTTAGGTAGTTTAATTTTATATTTTTCATTTTATAAAATATGATACGCAATTAAATTTACAGTAATTGTACCATTTACAACGATTACATGCAACTGCAATTTTAGCCATGACTAACAGGAATTGTTACACAAAATTTGGCGGCAAGCTGAGAATAGCTCATGGTTAGGGATTGTGATGTTAAGTCACACAAAAACATATATTTATGATGGTTCTTTCTACGTACTGATTTTGGATACTGGATCTATTTCCGATTTTCACACACACCGGGATTGATACGGCGTCTATGGAGATTTTTGTGTAATTTTCCTACCGTATGAGGTTCCCTTTGAATCGGTTGGGGGGGGGGGGTGTCACCTTAATGGCTGCTAAATGTTAGGCAGAATACCTCGATTTTTCAAAAGACTGACACTTCCCAAATGAAATTACTCAACAGGCCTGTACTAAGGCTGAGTAGGTACAACTTCCCACCACAGGGACATGACACTTAATTAAGACACTTTGATTTAAGATCAGAATGGTGCTTCTAGACCGAATGGTTTTCTCAGTTAAAGTGTATTACGTTGTCTGGAAATCATTCCCTCACGATCTCTTTGTAGGACCAGTAGTTGGGCTGGTAACATAAAATTTGGAATTTTCGAAAAAATTGCATTTTCTTGCAGTGCTCTGTCGCGGATTCAACTTGGTCTACGGAGTTCTAATACCACTGAAACTGTAGGGAATTTTATATACCTACTTTAAAACATCGAAACAAACGAAAAAAGTCAACTTCATATCGAATCGATGTGTTTATTTTAATTCGAATGGACCTTCAAGAAGAGCAATAATCATTGTAAACTCAAATACATCGAAACAAACGAAATAGTCGATTTCATATCGAGTCGATGTGTTTATTTGAATTCAAATGGACGTTCAAGAAGAGCAATTGTAAACTCAAATACATCGAAACAAACAAAAAAAGAGGTCGATGTAATTTGACCTTTCGAGCACACACAACCCATGAAAATCCAACGACTTCATCAAAGAATGGAATAAGATGAAATTGCGAGAGTAAGTGCAGGCCGAATCCCAAAAGTCAAAACTGTCAGAAAATGAACGAAACAAACGAAAATGGAGCAGAGGCGGTAACCAACGATACATCGGAGTATCGATACGTTAAAGGATTCGTGATTCAAAGCAACCATAATGCGTCAGAAGTCGACACTGCACTAATAGTCGACACCTTCTTCAAAAGTTTGACGTTTTTAGTTGTTGTTTCCTATTATACTATTTCTTCTCAGTGTAGAGAGATAGGGCTGCCTTAGAAACACGCGGGTTTAAAGGACGCCAGACGCACTAGTTAGCCCTCTGCCAGCCGTCTTACGTCATACGCTCGTGCGTCATAGGCTCTGACACACTAGTGGCCTCCTGCCAGCCGTCTTACGTCATACGCTCGTGCGTCATAGGCTCTGACGTACTTTTGGCCACCTGCCAGCCGTCTTACGTCATACGCTCGTGCGTCATAGGCTCTGACGTACTAGTTAGCCTCCTGCCAGCCGTCTTTCGTCATACGCTCGTGCGTCATAGGCTCTGACGTAATGGCCCGCCGGTCGCTTGTGTTCTGACGTGATCTGAGGGAAAGGGTGAATCAAGGGAACAAATTTTTCCCGTTTCAGTTTATGTGCCAAAGCAAAGACATGAAAATGTCAAAAACTATGTAAATAGGTACCTAAGCCCAACTGTAATGTCAATTTTCTGACAATGAGTTTTCGACTATAGTTTTCATACCGTTTTACTTAAGTACTAATTGCAATTTGAGACTGATAATGAGCTGTTTGCAACTAAAAAGTCTGATAACTACCTACTTTATTACATCTTATTAATCTATTTTCAAGTTCCGATTCACAGTTGAATGTATTTTATTTAGATGGAAGTCGAAGAAAGTGAAAACGAAAGAATGACGAAACCTGTCGACTACTGACTCAAGAGATACTGTCGACTTCTAACACATGTAGGTCGACTACTAGTGCAAAACCATGTCGACTACTGAAGAAAATGTTGGTCACTGGTGTCGACTACTAGAGCATTGGGATTTTTTACAAAACTTGTTTTTCCCTTTTCAAACCATGTTGAATAATATTTCCCGCTGCCAGGTCTTTCAGGGAAGGATCTTGGGTACACAATGAACAGGTTTGCACTGAGAAAAAACTATTTCCCTACGTGAAAGGTAAGCTCAAAGTTCAAACTTCCTTTAACGTGTCGACTTGTGACGCATTACCTTAAAGTGGGTACAGCTTTCGTACAAGTACGCAACCACGAGGGACATTTTATGTATTTGCGCCCCCTCCCACACCCACACCACGTACCACGTACCTCGTACTTCATTTTTTTTTTAATTTAAAAATTGTTATATAAATTATTGAGAATGATCACCTGTGTGTTTACAAATATTTATACAATCACGCTCATACCGCAGCTTGTCGGCCACGCATTCCGCAGTGGTTAACGTAATATGGTTAGGTAAATCGAGAGCTATCCAACGAGTGGTGAACGATTTTTGTACGATGATAACTGGCGAAGTTAAAGTTCCGTAGCAACGAATCGGTTGTAGATACATGAAAATCATTAGAAATTTTTCATAACGCTTTCTTCGTCACACTTTTTGAGTTATGTGCCATAGTAAAGACATAAAATGACAAAAACAACGCATAACTCGTTTTTTGGTTAAAACTAAAACTAGTGCAAACATTTCGCAGTTTTTCGAGCACCACGAAGTTTACACACGGTTTTTAGGGTTGCAAATTTAGGTACACACTACACGTAGGGGTCCTTACAACATAATATATTAAAAAAATCGTAGATACATGCGCATATGCAACTTTTCATGTCTTTATAGACTGGGCTATTAGGTTAGTTTAAACCTCCCCCCCCCCCCCCATCAAAGTCTGAATCCTCCTGCCTGCCTCAAACTGTGCCTTGTACACTGCGGCGTTACGGAAAACCACGTTCGCACTCAGAAGTTATCCTCACAGTGTTATTTATACGACACCAGGAAGTGACCTAGGACCCGCCGAGATTTATGTAGGAACGAACAATTCAAACCCTCCTATTATACTCACCCCGTCCACAACAGAAAATGGAACCGGGTTGTTTCATCCAACAATCGCTTTCCACGCTTCATTGAGTTTTTTTTTCTCTTTAATGTTGATAACCGGTGGAAGTATCTCTTTTCGATGGGGATTCAAAGGACGACATTTTATATATAAAATATACGGTTTGTTGTTCGTAACTCAACATCCGTGTCAGCGGTAAGAAGACTTAGTGTTCTGTATTGTTGGATTGTACATTATGGCGGTAGCAAAGTGAAAACACACTTGCCGACTACTTCCCCTCGGGTGTTGGGAACCGTGAAATGCTTTTCTCTAACTTGATATGGGGTGAAGCGAATTCATATTTCGTTGGTAATATAAATGGTGCAATGTTCGTTGATTGTGACTTGTACGCATGCGCAAATATAATTCCAAAATGGCTAATCACTGATACAGAGCGAGAGAGAATGATTTAATTTACATCTTTAAACATTTCACTTCACTATTACGTACAAAAATCCAACCTAGTAGCCATTGGCTGTTCTAAGGAGTGGCTGTAAGAAAAACAAAACAATTTCCATTTCAGGTTTACAATAGTCAAACATTATTAATGTTCCAATATCGTGATAATTTCAACTCAGATAAACAAAACATTTTTTGCTTCATGTTTGCAATAGACCAACTTCAATGAAAACTCCAATATCGTGAAAATATTAAATTATATTATAATAAATCAAATTTTCCTTCATAAAGTGCTGGCGCCACACATTGTAATCGAGTTATTGGATACCGACGACGGAGAGTACCATATTGTCCTAAACATTCAAGCCTCTGTATTACATACATCTTAATGTATGGTAATCCCTGCATTCAATTTCTAAGCCCAATATTAGCTCCCTGTAGCGCCAAAAGCTGTCATACAGCAAATTCTGCGAGTTTAAAATCTAATGAAAATACCTAATAATAATCTCAACTAGGGTATCACTCGGATAGTTCATTCTTCCTTAGGTTTTGCGCGACGCTGGTAAAAAAAACGTAAATGACATTTCTCCTTACTTCAGGTCACGGATATATCCAGATATATGTACATGTCTTTTCGAATGAAAAAGAAAACTACTACTAAATACAGTAACATTTATTTACGTCTGGTAGAAATGCTAAGCAGAGTTATAAGAAAAATATAATATATAATTCATAGTATTTCCCGTAGTAGGAATTTAAAGTCGACGGGTCGAACAGCAACAAATAATCAGTTCAGGGTACTCAGCTGATGTGACCTTATTCTAAAATTAGTATTAGACCATCTTAAGGAAGTTGTGGTTCAAATTTTAAGTCGATCGGTCGACCAGCAACTAAGTTATGATAATTTTCGTATTTCACCCTCCCTCTAAACTGCCCTCAATAATTAACAATTATTGTGGTCCGATCTTGAAGGCGAGGATATTCAGCCAACTTGGTGCCAAACGGAGCCTTCATACAAAATTTCAAGACTTTAGCACCTCGGGAAGTGTTCCAAAATACGTGGCATTTTAGAATTACCTCCAGCCCTATCGATACTATCGATATCAAAATTAAAAATGGTTGCTTTTACTGGCAGAACGAAATAAGTACCTAAAACATTCTCAATTGTGCTGGTGGTATTATGGTATTATGGAAGCTAGAATTCATCGTACTATTCTCATTCAAGTTGTATTCAGGCTGGAATTATTCATCAGTAACACGAACAACAAACACCTACGAAATAGTGGAACGTTCCTTGTAGCATTAATTTTCAACTAAATACACGACTGTGACCGTAGTCACTTCTATAAATTAACTGGGAAGAAAAAATGAGAAATCAATCATTTGACTAACGCCAACTTCACTGCCGATCAGAACCTTCTTGGACAAAATATGACTCCTCAGTAGTCCAAAAAAGAGGAGTATGTCCTTAAACCGAGGCACAAATAATGGCATCAACCTAGTAATTATGCTATAGTAGGTACTTGAGAGTATTCATGCCCCCTGTATAGATATGTGTTAAAATGGTTTTATTCATTGCCACCTGTGAAATTTGACAATTTGGAGTTGTCTACTTTTGATTCTAAAGGCCTCATGTATGATAAATTATGTACAAACAAGTAGGGGCGTGAAGTTTATAAGAACTTACATACCACAGTACCTGCCTTCAAACTGTACTGTGTAAGTCTTTCGATATTTTATACGTTTGTCCTAGACTTGAATGGAAGAGCAGGTGCCAATTATTGGTCAAAACGTCGGTTGAAAATTCCTTTCAGAGACACTTCCAGGTAAACTTAGTCTTGCAAGTGTTGTTTTCTAATAATATCAATTTGGCGCGTGGCAACCCTCATCCTGACGCCCTCATGCCACGTGCCACATGATGAGGGCGGACGACGGAATTCGACCAGCACCTGTGTATTCATCTCTCCACTGTTGAGTTTCCCTAATGAACTTTAGAAACGTTATCGCACCAAAATACCCGCTGAAAATGCTCGAAATATACTCGCAAGGCGCATATTTTCGAAACACCTGGTAGTTTATGGGGGAGACTGATGTTAGACGAATGAGCGAAACAAGGCTCTAGTTTACGACATCAACGGTTGTTTTTGTCTTGGATGGAGGTCCTTTCATGAGGTCCTTTTCATTCACATTCTTAGTGCTCACTATTTCTCCGCTGGTTATGGGGGTGACATGTAACATTCAACGGCAGTCCTTAACAATCCTAAATGTGGAAGGGTAATCAGGGTAATAGGAGTTTCTTGATGCCACATTAGTGCAGAGGCCATGAAATTGTAGTGGTATGGAGATGTCCATTTTCTCAATTCAGTATCCAATTAACCAAAAAACTACTAAAATACTCCAGATGGAAAGTGAGTCAACCCAAACCGGTGAACAAACCAGTGCAAAATGGCAGCGGAGTTGTCTCCATCGTCTTATTTCTTCACCAATATCGTGATAATTTGAATAAAGAAAAAGAATTAAAAAAAAAAACATTTATTGAGAGAAAATACAATGTCACTTATGACTGCTATAAAATAAAATGGTAGGTAACAACAATTACGATACACCAGGACAATGAGTGGTGGGTTTAGGGGGTTGCAGACAGGAGCCGCTGGATTCCTTATTTGCGGTCCAAAAGAGAATCATCAAAATCTTTCTCAAGAAGCCTACCAGGAATCCTACAGAACATTTATTTGATGACTTTCGAGTATAGTCACTGCAGGAATTGAAACAGAGGGCCACAGTGATTAAAAACTTTCGGGGATAGGCTTCAGCTGGTGAATAACCCAGGCACCAGAACAAGTGGGGAGTACTAACTGATAGGCTTCATCACACTCTATTTACCGAGCACCGGATAAAGGTGTTATGATTATCGAGAGGCAATGGCATTCAATAATCACCCTAATAAAGTAAGAGAAATGCGAGTCATTGCGTCGTTCAAGAGGGAGGTTATGAACTCATTTTTTGAATTATAAAATTGAAAGTTTGTCAAAGAAAATTATTTTGCTGTTAAAATTAATATACTGTTATTTGGCCAATGAAAATGGGATAATCTAGAAAATTGAAACGCTCTTCCCCTCAGCACATTGTACACTTGCAAATTATTGTCACCATGCAATAAATGCTATAATAAATATAATTTCGTCGCAATAAATGCAATTTACAAATATATAAAAAACAACCGTGAGACGGCAGTGGACTCTTGTCCACGTGTCGGAGTAGGGCTATTTGGACACCTCGTGAAGTCACCAATTGAACTCAGAGACTAGTTTTCTCCAATAAATCCATGTAACCTGGCCAGGGCATGCCAGTCGCCACCATCACCAGTGCTATCACTTCAGCTGGACCAAATACACTGCGCCCTGAATTCCGCAAGGGCCGGGACAAACTCCCAAGAAGTGGGGTAAGTCCTCCTGAACACCCGTGTTGCACAAGGAACAGCATGTTGTTGGCCATCATCATCGTTATATTTTCATATATTTCATATGTTTATATAAGGAGAGTTGAATCAGCACTGAACTACTGTAAAATATTTTGTGTAGTCTGAAGGCTCCCGACCATTCAGTATTTTTCACAATATTTTGCACGATATTTTTGCTCAAAATATTGAGCGTATTTTTTTGCCAGTGTCGTGTACTCCCCGAACCCTCTACAAAACCCACCAACAAAATATTGAAGGGTCCGCAAAAATTTCAAATCTTCCAGAAAAATACTGAACGCCCCATGAAATATTAAACACCCCTTTTTTCGCACAATCTTTCTCCTCATACTCTCATATTGCAAAATGTTGTGCAAATATTTGCCAGTGTGAGGAAAAACACCAAAGAAGCAGCAAATGAAACAGCAAAGGTAGTAAATGAGGTAAAAGGAAATTACACGAAGGACGAAGACACCCTGTTTTTACACCAGTAAACCATTCGTATTTCAAAAACGAACTGTGGTCAGGGTGAGGTAGTTTCAAACCTCCTAACCATACAAGTATTTTTTCTCAATTAATCAAGTTTACAAAAAAACCGCCGAAAACGTTTCACGGGTCAAGGCCCACGTGAGAATCAGCTCAATTAGTTCGACAAAGTAAGGAAACCATTAGCGCAGGCTCGACAACGACACCTTGTACTGAACCCCAACTATCATCGGATTCGGGTTTTGTGATCTAGTTTCCAAGTCATACCTCCCCTCAGAGTGTCTTTACCTTTTCGGAAGGTTTTGCCCCCGCGACCCCTTCTTCCTTCGAAAAACCTTTTCAATGGTGTTTCGGCGTTACAATGGGGGAAGGGACAGAAAGCGATCGAGTTCCCACGTCTCTACCGCATGGGAGGGTTTTTCTGGCGGTGGGGGAACCTGGAAGGGGATCAAACTCCTTCCAATCCATGTAAATTGCATCATAACGAGGGTCCGGGATCCCAGTGGATTGTCCTGATTTTAAATACCCATTGTGGGGAGTGTATCTATTTTGTATAATGGATTTTCTTTCGAGGGGATCGACGGTGCTCTGGGCGGGGTGAATCCAAAGGAGATCTGTCTGTGTCGTGGACTGATCATGGAAGGGCACCAATTTGGATACTAGTTGATCACTACGTTTGGTAACCAGTCAATCAGCCGCACAGTAAGAAGAGAATGAAGCTCCAATCAACGCGCTCCAGAGCGGCTCTCTTATGGTCTAATGGGGGAATTGGACTAAAGTCATTCTTAACAAAAACAATATATTAAACAACTTTGAAAACTTTGAATCTTTAATTTTTTTAGAGTTACAAAATAATAATTAATATCCACCAAAAACACACTCCGTGTAAAAATCAAGCACAAACACGTTTCGAAATCTTTCCTTGGCGCCATGGAGAGACGTTTTCATTACAACACATGCCATCTGTCCAACAAGAACCAACAGCTAAGCGTGAAATCCAAAATATGGAATGAATTTGAAGTGCAGCAGTCTGGAACAAATATTCTATTTCAAAATTTTACCGATCCAAAAAAACAGTTCGAATTAAACACTGATGTCATTCGGAATGATCTGGTAATTCAACTTCACTAATATCATTCCAGTCGCTTTCAAGGGTATTAGCCGGTAGGTACCGATGATCTCAAGTTTCCAGTCTGAACTGCGAGTCGTGAGCATGTGATTATCACTATCTTGGTCACATGGAAACGAGCTGCCGAAGTGAGGAGAATGACTGGGTTTTTGAAGTTATATAACTCAGCTCCCTGTAGACGTAACGACTTGAATCTTTTATAGGCACTGGCTAAAGTTGAAACGAAGCTCTGAGCAAAATTTTAAGTCAATTGGTGAAGGTGGAGAGGGTGCAGCCTTGACCGTCTGAATCAGAAGAATAACACGGTAGAGGGTTTTGAAATTTATATAATTCGGCTCCCTATAAACATAGCGACTCGAAACATTCAGGGCTTTTTACTATTATCCACACCAAATTTCATGTTGATCGACTGTGGATCAAAATTTAAGTGGCCAAAACATTTTATTGGGTTCAGATAATGGGTTGAATCTTTCAAATGGCTCTGGGCCATGTTGAACTTCTTCGCAGCGAACTTTCATGTCAAAACAGTTATCACATTTGATACCAGCAGACAAACAATATCTATAAAAATAATACAGACTGTTCGAAGGAAAATTCCCTTCGTAATTAGGGAAATGTCATTCAGTCGGGTTTTCACCTACAAAAATCGTGTTCCAGTTGTTGGAAAGCTATCGATTTATGCTGTGATTTCATGATGACTCTTCGACCATAAAACAATGAAACCATGTCAAACGCTTTTCTGAGGACATGATTGGTAACGCTTTTTTTGAGGGGAAACAATTTTGGATTGACCCCAGCAAAAAGACACATTCATATCAAAAATATTCGCATTTTCGACTTTTGTCCACAGGCTATCGTAATGTGCGTTGGGAGAATAGGCAATCTAGAAGGGTAGAAGTCGTGCCTAATTTTGACCGATTTGTCACCATGTTTGAATTATTACTGAGGCGAATTCTAAACGACAAAGCATAATAAATGGACTGAGTACGCTTAAATCTGTAAATATTCAAAGCAATCCTACAATGGAAACCACTCAAGAAAACGTATTGATACTGAACGTCACTTCAAGATACATCACAGCCTCCATTAAAAGCGCCCTTAACTCTCTGCCGCACGGATGAATCCAATACTTTTTTCCTCTTGCTCTTTCTAATTAAAGGACGAGTGGAAGGCCCTTGTCACTGAGAGCTGGTTCCATTGTCGCATTGTACTGCGTTCTTTTTAAACCCGGTTTATGGTATTTTCTACTTCAAATTTGAGAAGGTTTACGGGCGTCTGTTTAGCAACATCGGTGGAACAAAGAAAATCTTTCCCGAAGTGCTAAACCCACTATAAACCCACACTAAACCTGTACTTCAATGTGACCAGTGAGCAACTCGTCGCTTGAGAAGCAAACCCACTATGCATGCATTTCATCGTGCTCATCACGAGCATTGGCGTATTGGGCAGAACTTTGCTTCCAGCAAGGAGGCGGGCAATTCGAACAGCTGCTTTGAAACATTTTTGTTTTAGACACAAGAACATTTTGATTTTTTTTAATTTTATTTCATTTTTCCAACTACATGTCCAAAGAATTAATTTTTTTTTATAGCCAATAAAGGCAGCCTTCCAAACTAATTGAAATCGCCTCATTTTATTTGTTTACCTATAAGGATGAAAAAATAGCGATTTTTTACGAACTACTTAAATTTAAGGAGTTCAATTTCAATTATACATATAATTCATACAATATATAGGTACATAATATTTTGACATTTTGACATTTTGTGACGAGTATATTATACTCGTCACAAAATGTCAAAATTACCAAAATTGAACTGGATGTGACAAAATCCATAGTCATGCAGCGTTGCTATAAGAGTGAATTTTCGAAGAAATCACTGTGATATCAAAAATGTTGTTTCCATTTTTTGCCGAGTAACACCTCAGTTTATAGATTTTTCAACGCTGAACACAGAATTGCTATGTTGAACCGTGAAGAACGTCTCAAGTAACAACCACTTTCTTCATCTTCAATGTGCTCCAGTTTGAGAACGGAATGGGATATCGCAATTCTGCCTTTACCATCGTGTTCGGCCACTTTTGTTTCATTTTGGGAATTTATGGGTAATTATTTCCTCCCTAAAACTAACCCCCCTCCCGTAGAGTGCCCCGATTCTGCCCATCTACGAAATCAGCCTTTTGTTTGGTAAGTATCCTCAAATTTGAGGATACCGTGGAAAGCTGAGCTTTTTGGCCATCTTTTGCAGTAGGTAAAAGTACAAAACTTTCAAGTAAGGGTAGCAGGTTTTACAGGCGATTGAAAAACCTGAAAATTTGAGTTTTATTATATAATATTCCTAGTGTGAATTGGAACGTCGAAATTACGCTGCAGAAGTGTGCACCGGGCCTCAGTGGTAGGTTTGAATGTTCTTGAACTAGGATCGGGGGAAGAAGAGCTCTTGGGAAGTGCTGACGGCCTAATGGATCCGGTGCTCGTGCACACCGCATCTCGAGTCGCTCAGCCCGTTTCAACGGCGCGGGAGCGCGGATCGGCGCCCGAGCGGGATGACGAGAAACGAACGGCCCTCGAACGCGAGTCAGCCAAACCGAGCGGCGCCTGCGCCGTCCCCTTGCGCGCCCGTTTTCCCTCTTCTACGATGCGTGAACGGTGAGTTCGGCGAGCTCTTGAACGCTCCTGTTGACCCGCTCTGGACGGCGATTCTTCGCTCTTTAGTTGAACTAGGTACCTACATGCAACGATGCGCGACTTCGCTGCAACGTAAGTCCCCAAACGACTCACCCGATCGCGTGCGGAGCGTATTTCCCACCTCTTGCGAATCCAACCGCCGCACAGTAGGGCGAATGGCCAATCTTGGTTCTTGTTATCTAAAACTTTCCATCTAAATTCATCCATATCGTACAAGTAAATGGAAGAAAATTCTCAAAAAAATTATGGTAAAATTATAAGTAGGTATTAAGTATTAAGTAGGTATATTAAGTATTGAGTAAGTGTGTGTGATGTGTCAGTAAGAATAATGATGGGGAGATGTCGAGGGTCGGTCAAATGAGAGATGTTTTATGTGCCAATGTTCCGAAGAATTTATTTCTCAATCATCAGGGCCTAAAATCAGTTTCACAATGTTGAATTAACAGCAGCTAGGTTTGGATATGGAAAATTTTACAGCAACCTACAAATTAGTATTCTCACGAAATGCTGTAATCATTTTCCGATACACCAAGAATGATTCCATAGGTATTGGTACTACAAATTAATGATTTGACACATTCATATTATCAAAAATATATACGGTCTTATAAATCCATAAATAAAACTGTATAAATAAAAATTCAGGTAACCTACGTATAGCAACCTCAGCAGGGCAGAAGTCTTACGGTTATCGTGAGCCAAATATTCAACGGTCTACCTTTAAATATTAGAGAAATACAGAATTTAAATTCATTCAAATTATCCCTGAAAAAGCACTCACTAGGTGCTCGTAACATAAGGCATTTAGGATTTTCGGTACATACTACCTTAAGAGAGCAGAATGAGATGCAGATTCTGCAGTGAGAGATCCGTTCGCATTACCTACCATGCAATTATTTGCAGGATACCTATTTCAAGGCTTTGGTTCATCATCCAAATTTAATTTGTTTAAACAAATAGGTAGGTATAGTTTAAACAATTTTACAGACAAACACGCGGCTTCTTCATGCAATCATTGTCATGTTAACATTTCAAATCTCTAGCTCATCAACCAAATTCAATTTAATTTAATTTTATTTAATTTCAAGACTAGCTCGTCATCCAAATTTAATTTGCTCAAACAAATCAAAAGGTACCTATTATTTAAACAGTTTTACAGACAAGAAACCAAGTGTTTGTTTAAACAATTTTAGAGATAAACACGCGGTTTCTTCATCCAATCACCATCCATCCTTGACCCATGTTAACATTTCAAATCTCTAGCTAATTATCCGAATTTAATTTCTTTAATCAAGTATGTAAAACAAGTCACAAACAAGAAATCGAGTGAATATTCCACAAACAAGAAACAAAGTGAATATTCCATTGTCATCCATCCTCGACTCTTGTTTAAAATTCTCACAAGTCTCTAGCTCGTCATCCAAATTTAATTGGTTCAAAATGTTTGAAATTTTAAGTCTCTATCAGGAAGTAATTCTAAACTGGATTGCCAAATTCCACCCAGACAGACATACTCGAAGCGGAACTAATATAAACTTGGTAATAATTAAAATCCACAGTCATGCAGCATGGCTATAAGAGCGAATTTTCGAAGAAATAACTGGTTTTATGTAAAATGTCTCCATTGAAGGACTTGATGTCCATGAAGAACCTCTCAAGTATCAACCACGTTTCTTCATCTTCAAAGTCCTCCAGTATGAGACCAGAATAAGATATCGCAGTTCCATAGTCACCATAGTGTTCAACATCAAAAAAAACCTTTAAAATGAGATGTCACATGTTAGAACCCCCCCCCCCCCCCCCTTAGACTGGCCCGATTCTGCCCATCTACGAGCTTAGCCTTTTGATTGCCAACACGGATTTTTTTGTGTGCAAATTTGAGCTTTTTATCTCAATTCTATCGAGAGTTATCGTCCAGAGTGACACATACATAAATATATTTTTGGTGTCTTTTGACAGTGGATTCAGGAAGGTCTGAAACGGATTTTGGCATGAAAAATTTTCAGAAATACGAGTTTTTTGGACAGAGAACAATAGCTTCATTTGCTTCGAAAATTCGCTTAAAGGAACTAACCATGTCACCTTATGGATTCGCAGTGATGCTTTACCTAGGAAAGTGAAGTTATCTACTAGCTGTCAATTGTACGAGTATAAATATTTTCAAATCAACCAGATTATACCGCGTGAAAACTGATGAAAAATGCGACGTTTCCCAAGATGAAAAATTCTATTCTGTTTAATGTGGGTTGAAAATATCCAATTACTATAAGAATATTTCAACGTTTGAGTTCAATAAATTCCAGTGTTTCATTTGGTGGTTATTCACTTCCGTTATTCTGTTTCGGCGAAAGCAGCAACTCCCCGCTCGGAATATTCGAAAACGCTTTCCGGGATATTAGGTTCGGCGGGCAGCCTAAATTATTCAGGGCTTTACCTCCAGTGCACCAACGAACCGGCGGGGGCTGAGCCTCCTCTTACTTGATGGTCTGCTACGATGCTCACGTAAGCACCTTTGAAAAGTCGGTAGCTCGCGGTGGCAATTTTAGTTATTGATGCTCAGGCGATGGTTTACCAAAATGTGAGGCCCGAGAAGGGTTGCACCAGATGCCCCCTAAAACACGAGGGAGCTCTTCTCTAAATATATCATCCCCCGCCCGGAGAAAAGCAACAGGGTTTTCTTAAGTAGCCAAGTCTACATCTCTAGTTGCAGTGCCATTATTATTAAACTGTTTACCAATGACGTCATCGATGGTTCCATATCTTGTCCGTGATAAATGTCAGTGTTATCTCTATTTCAAATGAATCGTCGAAGGAAAAGTAGATTTTCTGCTCTGATTGCTCCACGGACTACGCTGATACTCCTTCACTGAATATTGCATTATACGACGAACAGATGCTCTAATCTTCTTGAAATTCAAAGATCCGCTCCATCTCTTTTTGTATCGGTCACATAATGCTATTCATGGCCTTTCACACGGGATATCCAAGTAAGTACATCAATTTCATTGTACCGGGCAAACCCCGGAGTTTTTGTTGAGAAAAATCGCCCCAACCGAGTCCTTGTTATTCCTGAGCCCTTCACAACTCAATGAAGCTGTCGATCCCGGAGTTTTCCTCCAACGGTAGAACTCGTTTTAGATTTTTTCTTCTCTCCTTCCCCGAGTCAAGAAGCTGTCAAGAAAAACCTAGAAGAATCCGTCTCTACCTGCACAGGGAAAAGCCGTTATACCACGTGCCCGATATTGTTAGTCCAGATCGACAAATTCTTTTATACGAAAAGGTTTTTCAACAATGAGCTTTCTGGATGTGTTGCGCACAGGGCCCCAAGTGGACCAGGTGTAGCAACACAGGGAGCCCGAATGAAAAAAACATCTTTCCCCATATCTTCCGCTATACTTGTTATATTTCTTGTTTCTAGTTTTCTTGCGAGATTGTATTCGATTTACGATGAGGGCCACAAGAGGAGGAAACCACAGTAAAAGTTTTTCTCGAGAAGCTTGAGATATCGTTTATTTATTTAAAATTACGGGCAAGCCCTACTACACAGTTATAAACAAAAAATAAAAATAAATCAAAAACCTCCACAGTCACGCAGCATGGCTATCAGAGCGAATTTTCGAAGAAATAACTGGTTATATATAAATTGTCTCCATTTTACTGGTTTTAAAACAAATTTTGTCTCCTTTTTTGCCGAGTAACAACTCAGTCTATAGATCTTCTAAAGCTGAACACGATAGTGAAGTCAGAATTGCGATATCTTATTCCGTTATCAGATTAGAGCAGATGAACCGTGAAGAACATCTCAAGTAACAACCACGTTTCTTCACCTTCAAAGTGACGCAGTTTGAGAACGGAATGAGATATCGCAATTCTGACTTCACCATCGCGTTTAGCAATAAAAAATCTTTAAAATGCTGTGTCACTTGTCAGACTGTTTCATTTAAACTCCCCTAGACCCTTGGAGTGGGTCATTTACGAAATCAGCCTTTTGTTCGGCAAGACAGTTTCTTGTGCAAATTTGAACTTTCTATCTCAATTTTATCGAGAATTATCGTCTGGAATGACACATACAGGATGTTCCAGTAGAGGATAGTGAACTCAGGACGGTCTAAAACGGATTTTGGTATAAAAATTGTTCTGAAATTCGGCTTTAAAAATTTTGGACCAAGAACAATAGCTTCCTTTTCTTCGAAAATTCGCTAAAACAGGAAAGAAGAACTTTTGCAGAAGAACTTTCAACCACAACCTATTGCACCAACAGATGACTTGAAATTCCACTTGTAACACTGAAATAACTAAATAGTTGAATTAAGAGGGAAAACAGCACACCCCAAAGCAGACTCCTATGGAAGGCTATGACTTGATAACAGGTCGAATTGTGAAAGCGCTCCTTGAAAAGGCCTTACGGAAACTACTTGGCAATTGGGACTGTAGGTAGCATCTGCATGTTGATTCATTAGGAACGCTCAGTATCGGTCTAACGCACCACATTGTAAACGATGAGGAATTTAGACACAATCAGAAGCCAAGTGTTTTCCCATTAAGAAGAATTAAATTTGTTGACCACTGTAGTGGTGACCATCGAAAATCAAGTGGTGGTCATGTGGTCATGTAAAGTAACCAGTTACTTGGATATTGAACGGTATGTAATTTTATGTATCTTACTTGGAAATTAAATCGAATGGCTTGAAGACACAAGAAAACGCACAGAACACAAATTAAGAACAAAAATCAATTTAACTAGAAATTATTAGGATTCCACGGAATATGTTTAGGCAAATGCCATATCTTTTCTTTAATGACACGATAAGGGCGCTGAACAGAAACCTGACATTGTTTTGTTTAGTCACACTGGTTACTAACCAATACCTTCCGCATAGTGAAACAAGGTGCCATCTGTCTGAATGGTGTCCGCAGACTGCTCCACCGATGTCCTAACTGGCTCTAAGTTTATTCTGAATATTTGATGAGACCAGGAACCCCGTCCACGGATGGATGATCAGAGAGCTTAATGGTCCATCCAAACACGAGTCGAACGGCGTTGACCATTTCGACTAGCACGCGCCCCCGAACTGTATCGCCTCGGTTGAAATTCCCGCTTTTTCTTCGGATATTCACCACAAAACGTGAATTAATAAAAGAAAAACACCGTAACGGCTCAGGGTGTCCACCGGACCGTAGGGATATTAAGAGCAATGATAATGACGTTCCTCCTCATAGCGCAACCCTCTCTTATAGCGATATTTCACATTGACACCTCCAAACTTGTTGTTCCCAAACTGCTGCAATACCTACATTAAATGAAAATTTTGTGGTTTGAGGATTTTTCCTACTAAACTTGGATTTTTCTAACTCGGATTTTCACACTTTTTATCAAGGCAATACAGCTGCTTTACAGTTTATATCTACACCACTTAGCAACAAAATGTGGGCATCTTCTTGTTGTGTGTCGCCTGATATAGGACAAACCCATTTGGCTGATGTTCGTTCAAGCAATGAGACCAATTATAGTGAAATCGTTTGAGTGATGGGTTAGAGAATGTTGATTTGCTAGGGATTGAAATTTGTCAACTTTTGTCTTAGCTCCGAAATCTTCTCTTGAATTGTACCTGATTAAATTTCTACAGAGAACGTGCACAAGCTCTGAGCAGCTTGCAAAGTGAAGGTCCCAACGTATCTTTGTGATCCGAACCTCTTTGTACAAAGAAAAATCCGAACTCCCCCCCTACGAACCACACAAGCCTTTTACTCTCGCGTAATCTAACCGATGTTCGGTCGAACTTGTGCCAGACATCTAAAAACAGTCATTCGAAGAACGCAGACAATGTACGACAAACCACACACAGGTCGTACATATTCTCTACATCCTTCTGCCTGAAATTATGTTTCAGCTGTTGATGACAAACCGTTTTCACTCACAAGTATCATCAGAAATAATTATTACGACCAAAACAAATAATTAAAGTTTTTTGTAAGAAGGAACATGACAGAAAAACCTGAGTATCAAAATGGAGAAAATTCCAGCTCCATTGTTTTTTCCGCCGGGAAAAATGCACAACGATTTATATTCATCGAGAAAACCTACCTACTGGCCCTCAGATAAAGCGAAAATTCTAGATCTCTCATTCCAGATTTCTTTGTAATAAAAGGAATTTCAAGCAACTTCATTCACGTCAAAGACTGTGAAGCCTCATGTCAGATCACTCTGCAATAGTTTCTCACCATTTTTCACGCTGAATTGAAACTGGTATAAAGAAAGGTTTAGTGAAATGGACTGGAAGCTACTAGGAGGAAAGGTACAACCTGTTTGTTAAAGTAGGAACTGAAATTAGCGATGGACAAGCATGTTCTTTTGGAATTCTGCACGGCACATGTTTGGGACCGGCCTACATTACAATATTATTGTATATTGACAAGCTAATCATAACACGAGTGGAAGGGGACCTCATTTCATTCTCAGATGACACATCACTCATCGTCACAGGGGACGATTGGATATTGGCCAAAAATGAAGCAGAAAAAATTTCTTAGCGGTCCAGGGATGCCTTGACGAATTAGGAATGAAGCTTAACTACGACAAGACACACTTCATCGCGTTTGGGTTAGTGAATAACCGAATTCCATTCATGGGAACGTTCAAATGTCACTCTCCGAACTGTGAGGCACGAGAAAACTGTTCTTGTGATACCATCTCGCAGGTGGACAGAATGCGCTACTTAGGGATTGTAATCGATCGGAGACATTGGTAGGATACTGAGTATGAGGATGAGGAAATTATTGTTCATCTGCCGAGAGGTTAGGAATTACTTTTACAACTTCTACAACTTATTAACAATTTGGTCTTGATCTTATTTTCCACGTGTAACAATCGAAAACAACGATACAGAACTTGTTTTGCTGAGTCAGATAACTGTTGAACTATTATTCATTAAGTCACATTCACTGTGTTAGTTCGTGTGTCTTCCTTCTTTTCAATCTCCTTAGCAGGCCAGTTACATCAAGCAAATGGTCAGCTTCGATATTGACATGACCCCTTAGTCGCTCTTGGTGGGCGATGGCAATTTTCTTGATAGTTTCGTCGATAGATTCCATAGTGAAGTCTATCATTCTGAATGTACCAGGGTGCATCAACTCTGCTCCTAAGCCCACTGTTTTGAAAGAGCTGAATGATTTTCCGATTGCTCTGAGCTGTTCAGTCCACAGCTGCTCTCCATAAGTCCATACTGGCATTAGAACTTGGTTGAACAGGGTTAGTTTATTGCACTGACAGTTTTGATCACCTGCCCATTAACCACGACATTTTTCAGTTCTGTTTTTTTTTACGT
This sequence comes from Stenodema calcarata, assembly GCA_963920205.1. NCBI lineage: Eukaryota > Metazoa > Arthropoda > Insecta > Hemiptera > Miridae > Stenodema > Stenodema calcarata. Next base: position 25,229,147 of record OY986054.1, read on the forward strand.
GCATCGCAGCTTCGCATCTACCGTCATCCCAAGATATTTCGCTTTATTAGCGTAAAGGAAGACTTTGCTATTGAGGTAAGTGGGCAAGTAGCTGAATTGGAGGTTCGTAAATTAACATAGACGGACTTTGCCTCATTCATTCGTATTCTCCATTTGGCAGTCCATTTTTGGATTTGTGTAATAGATTGGTTCTATTGGCATCAATGCCCTCCCTCCTCCACAGCTAACACTGCGGTATAATCTCCATAAGTGGCGGTTGAATTTCCACTGATTCAAGAGTGGTACACCTGTACCAATTGGTTTAGGTTCGGAGTAGGCGTCATCAATTTTAATGCGAAAGTATACCGCTATAGCAATCTGTAAGATATGACTCTAACAGCTCGGCATATTGTGATGGTAGTGATTTTCTCAGTTTTTACTTAGTGTGGACTTATGGTATCCAGCTCTGGGGCTACACTAAAAAAATAAACAGCAAGATTGTTCAAATTTTTCATAACAAGGTACTTAAGAGTACTGTCAACGCTCCTTGGTACATCAGACCATCGAGACCTCAACATGGAATCTGTCAGCGAAGTAGCAAAGCAACATGTAATAATATAGGAACAGCGGCTCCACGAACACTTGAATCCGGAAGCTCTTCAACTCTTGGACTACTCGGTGGCTTGATAGAACGAAACCTCTTGATCTTGTGATGAGACAAGTGAAGTTATTGAGTGTTCTCCTGAGTTGCTGCCACTTGGCTACACACTCAACAAACAGGTCATAATAGTATAGGAAATTAACTTGATGGGCCGAAGCTCAGTTGTTTATGCTGCATTTGTGATGCTCCGCAAAACAAACGAATTCGTTAAGGATCTTAAGGATCCTTAAGGATCTCATACGACGCTTGTGTTCACCTTTTGACAAAATTCACTTCGATCAGGGGTTATTCCATGAAATACGGTCGGATACTGAAAGCCATCAAGAGAACTATGATGAGGTTTGGAAGGAAGATTATGTCGGGAGGTTAAAGATCGTTCTCCACGTGCCCTGGTACCTACCTAATGACCTCGACATCGTCCAATTTTGTGTATCTTGAATGTAAAGAACCATACATCACGTGGACTGTCACAACAATGTGGACATGATTCCAAGCTCTGATAAGCTTGGAGAAGGGCCCTCGCAAAACTATTACAGCGCAAACCCAGTAATTATTGTTGACAACAGCACACGTGCGACACGCGCAGTACCATCGACCAGCAATAATTCACCTCGTGTGTAATAATCGGGCTCTGCCCTTACCGTCTTCACCATATGGCCTGCAGATAATCACTATTGGAGCTATTGACACGACGTCAGTTGGGGTTTGACGTACGAATAGTGAGTTATGGGTTTGTGTCACGAGGTTTCATTACCACGGGTGCGCGACATTACGACTTTAATTAGAGGTTATGTTCGGTACAATTAATGGTCAGCTCTTGTTACTCTATAACCACATTTCACTGTACGCAACTGGCGGATTTATGTTTACTTACGTTTTCATGTTAGCGAATTTTCATAGAAAAGGAAGCTATTGTTCTCGATCCAAAATTTGTTAAACTCAAATTTCCGAAACGTTTTACTACCCTGAAGATGTGTACGAATTCGTAATCGAAACTTTGCCCCGTTGCCCCACGACTTTGGGTTCTTGAAATCAGCAAACGTGAATCGATTACGGCGATCCAAAGCTCGATAGATGATGTCGCAAATTTTCGAAATTTCAATTTCGGAATTTAAGAAAATTAAGACTTTGCCCGGTTGCCGAGGTGTGACAAATCGAGAAATGAGGCATATGAGAAATTTTTTTTAATTATTGAGCCGGATTCGGAACTAGTATCTCTAGATAGGATGTTCTCGTCGATTTTTGAAATTTGGAACGTGGAGGTCATATTCATCAACATTGTGGGAAAATAGGTTGAGTCGCCGCTTTTCTCAACTTTGCACAGTTGAAGCAGGGTGAAAACATGGCGACTGGGGAAAGTCTTAGTAAGTGTGTGTGATTTGTTGACCGTCACTAAGAATGATGTTGAGGGATGTCATTTGACCGACCCTCGACATCCCTCAACATCAAAAGTCTTAATTTTCATGAAATTCCGAAATTGAAATTTCAAAAATTTGTGACATCATCTATCGAGCTTTTAATCACCGTAATCGATTCCCGTCTGCTGATTTCAAGAATTATTAGATTTAAAGGCGTGGGGCAACGGGGCAAAGTTTCGATTATGAATTCGCACACAACTTCAGGGTAGTAACGTTTTTATACCAAAATCCGTTTCAGACCAACCTGAATCCACTGCTGAAAGACACGAAAATTGATATTTATAAATACCTGTAGGTATTTAGGTATATTTACCACCTTTACAAATTACATAATTTGAAAATTTTCAATCAATTTATCATTGGTACAAATAATTTATTAACCATTACTGAGCTAGTTACCGAGACCCCCACCCCATTCACCCTTATTTGTCACCTATTAGGACAAATATTACTCAACTTCTTCCATATAGTACCTAGTTATAAGACTCACAAGGTATTTGTGGAAGAATTTGCAGAGTTCTTAATTCGATTTTCAGAATTTACGTATCTTGAAACGTAAACCCTAAAATTTTTAGGAAGTTAAACTACTTTGATTTATTACCTTCGATAATGAACCATTGGAATCTCCCAAAGAAACTTTTTTTTAACCCCATGTCAAAATTTGTTGGTTTACGTTTCAAGATACGTAATAATAAGTAATCTAACATTTAGGATCTAGACACTTAGACCTAGTGATCTAGACAGAAGGGAGATCTGTACAAAGCAGATAATGAACCGTTGTGTCAAGAATTTGCAAAGTTTTTCTTGGGCGATTCCTAATGTTCATTATTGGAGATAATTCACCAAAAAGTGCCATTTTTGTTTGTTTTAGTTTATTACTAAACGTTTTGCAGACGCCTAAGGCATATTCATGTCAATAAATCAGAATCATGCATGTTCCGAACAACATTTCAGAGAATAATCAATTGTGTGAATAATTTCCCTTTAAGACCCGATCGTCGAACCCCAATCGTCTGCGCAATAATATTATTCCTCCCAGCACAACAAAGTGGGCTCTAAAGCGGTGGACGTGAAACACTTTTCGCTCAAGTGGTTCGACAGCTCGGCGGTTATTGACTCTCATTTGAAATTCAACTTTTTTTTTTCTCGAATGGATACGAGAAACAGAAAAGCGTCCATATGGCACTCTCGTTTCTCAACCCTTTCGAATCTGCATAACCGGGAGTCCGTGAACTTTTCGGCGAAGCCCGGCGGCGCTGCCTGATGGGTAATTACGACAACTGTGATGTACCGAACTGGGCGGCGCCCGCTACGCGAGTTGAACTCGCCGCTTGGCTGTTGATTGGTCTTCAGTTGTTCTGATCGACAGAAGGTCGGTACAACTCGAACGAGTGATGTCAAGTCGAAAAACTGGTGCAAATTCTTGACACAACGGTTCATTATCTTCTTAGTACCGATCACTCCTCTGTCTAGATCTCGAAAAATTCAGATGGAACGGGTCAATGTTCGTACTGGAACGGGCCACTGTTCATACTGGCCCAGCTGTTACGAACAGCTCATGGTTGACAATAATGATTAATAATTTATGATAATTCATAATAATAATTAATCTATCATTATTAATTATTCTATCATTATTAATTTAATGATAGATTAATTATTATTATGAATTATCATAAATGTTCGTAACAGCTGGGCCAGTATAAACAGTGACCCGTTCCAGTACGAACATTGACCCGTTGCATCTGAATTTTTCGAGATATGAATTTTTCAAAATTTGTTCTGAACCCCTTCCTTCATTGACCTTGGGTTATGAAAAGTTTCGATGATCGTTTTTGGGTTGGTCCGAACCCCTGTACCAAATTTCGTACAACGTAATTTTAGCACAACGCTAACTGGGCAAAGTGCCGAGGCGCAGAGTGGGGCAAAATACTATTAAATTTGGAAAAAACTACCACTGATTAATGATTCCTACAGGAACGTTTATGCTGAATACAAAAGGTCCTATAACCATTGGGTCGCAAATCAAGCCTTCCCTGAGTTTTGGCCAATAAACCTAAGGAACCATATAATGTAAAATATATTTATCGTTTAAGGTTGAAAGGTTGAAACTCTTTTAATTATGATTTTCTTGGAGTTATAAGGCGTCCTGCACATGTTCCAAGATAGCTTGGTTGTCAAATTGAAGAACAAATTTAATGTATGAAAAAATTTAATGTATGAAAAAATAAATAAAACTAAAAATTTTTAAAAACAGACATTTTATTCATGATCACAACGAAATACAAATATACAATTCGAAACGACCAAAATATGAAAAACAAAATATATCAGTAATTAAACACCAGTCATTTTCATTTACATTCTTCAACAAAAATTACAGTGTTTATTTTTAATCCCAGCAATAGTTTTGCCTCTTCACTAAGCGGAACGTTCTTGACTTTTGGATCGTTTCGCAAATTTGAAATGTATGGGTCCGATGAAATTAAGAAGAAATCGAAAACATCTTCGTTGGTTGCAGTTCGCGATGATTTTCTACTATTGTGAGCTCTGAAGAATCGATCATCTTTATTCCGGCTCTCTTGAGCTTCCTCCGGCGAAGACCCTATCGGCAAAGAGGAATTTTTGGAAAACTTTCATTTAGAAACTGTACGAAAGAATTACTTTTGACTAATAGTATTAGTATTAGTGTGTTAGTATTTCAGCCAACAGAATACGGAATAGAAATAACTCGCGGCATTTTGTTCACTACAACTAGGTACAGGTACTGTAATGTAATCACGAATTGTACTAAATAAATTGCTCTCAAGCTGTTTCGCCATTGAAAAGGAAAGTCATTAAATAGGTATTAAGAAATCAAGCGAACAAAGTTATATTTACAAGGGGCCAGACCCAACAGCAACAAACCGTTTATCGGCTCTATTGGTTTGACAAAACGGGCAACTACCGTCGCAGACGGTGATGGACGGTGGCGTTCTTTATGAGAAATTTTACCTCATGTTACCTACTAAATACTCATGTAAGAGATAGCTTGGAGGCAAGTGGAGCTTGTATCCAAAACTCTGTCAATAAAAAAATGACATCAGTGTATTGAAACATACCAATATAATTAAAGTACTTAGTAGTTAGATAGATGCCATGGATAGAAGCCATTAAATAGGTTATCGAGTAACAGCGACCGTCTGGTAATAGGTTGCGGTATTAGGTTATATTGGTAATATGTTTCTTTTAACTTCGCCGTAGCCGGTCCCCAGCCCGGTTGAGAAAGAAGGAGGGAAAGAAAATAACAGTATTTACTTAGCATTCTATCGATCGCTGATTCTCAATGCAGGTATGAGATCTACAGTGGCGACTACAATCACTTCATCACTTCAAGATTAGCATCGGTTTTTGGACTAGTATTGAATTCTGACGATGAAACACAAACGGTGGGTACAGCTTTCGTACAAGTACGCAACCACGAGGGACATTTTATGTCTTTGTGCCCCCTCCCATCAGAAACTTATATGAAGCTTGCATTCGTGTTGACAATATAAATTATTGAGAATGATCACCTGTGTGTAAACAATTATTTAAACAATCACGCTCATACCGCAGCTTGTCGGCCACGCACTCCGCAGTGGTTAACGTAATATGGTTAGGTAAATCGAGAGCTATCCAACGAGTGGTGAACGATTTTTGTACGATGATAACTGGCGAAGATAAAGCTCCGTAGCAACGAATCGGTTGTAATCAGAAACTCCGTTACATGTCCCGCGTTACATTCCCGCGTTTCATTTTCGAGTTTATGTAGCAAATAAAATGTCAAAAACTTGAAAAAAATTCCGACTTCAATATCTCCAAAGATCATTTCTATACAGAAAAGCTTGTGAAATCAGCAACTCCGGTTGACTCTACATTAAATGTCCAAATTTTGGAGGCGTTTCTATTGCCTTACGAATTCGTATTTTGAAAAAAGCTTTTTCGCGGAGAAACTATAGAATGTGAGCTACATTAAAAGTTGAAAATTTTAATTTAAACAAATATTGACATTTTAGGTTTTTTCCAAGTATTCCCCACTGTGCGGCGCGCCGGATTTTTTTAATTCGATTTTCTGAATCGACGTATCTTGAAACGTAAACCAACAAATTTCGAAGGGGGCTTACAATTTTTTTTCTTTGTTCGATTCCAATGGTTCATCATTGAAAATAATTAACCAAATGAGATCTTCGCATAATTTTCTAAATTCCAAATTTATAATAAAATAGTGTACATAATTGATCCCACCAGTATTAAATGGACAGATTTGTTTCTACAATAAGTACGATTTACCGTTGCAACGTGAGAAGCGCCTTTATACGCACCTGCGTCTAATTGTTGGGTGTGGGTTGTGTTTTCTCACACCCTCTACTCGCCAATTCCGCCCACCTCGTTCAACCCTATTGCAAAAAACGTAAATGAGTTCAAGAGAAAGAACAAACCGATAGTAATGCAAATGGAGCGAAATACTGTCGCAATATTCAACCCCCTGAGCAGTACTTGAGTCTTAGCTGTATAATAGGGGCTACAGCGTAATCGAGACTTTAATTACGGGGTTGTACTTGCGAACGCCGGTTTCGCAAAGATCTAATAACACGTTAACAGGAGCGAAAACACGCCCCTTATCGGATTTGCTTTCAGGATCAACCGCAATCTTCGGGTTCAATGGAAAGGAAGTCAAATATAACGGTGAATATTTCGTCAAAAGCCGTATTCAATAGTGGATGTTGACGTTAATGTCGTATCTCGCTGACCGCAGTTTTGAATGTGAAAAGAGCCCTTGGGATAAGCGTTACTTGAGCAATATTTTGATATTGTTTGCCGGAAGCGAGTAGGAAATCATACGTTGAAAACAAAACTTCACTGTTATACTGGTCAGCTCAAATCAGAACTTACACGCACTACAGTACCCACACCGAGCGTATAACGATCTCCGGTCTCAAAGAAACCCGGTGGTAACTGTAATGAGCTTCAATAGCTTACAATAGCTTGGCAGAAAACTAGATAGATAGAAAATTATTTACAATTGAAGTAGACGATACATAGTATAGTTTACAATGGAAAGTACCCTTCCACTTTAAAGCCTTAGGCTTTGCGCTGTGGAAGAGGATCGCTGCATACAACATCATGCCTGTCAGGTACACATAACTCAAAATAAATATTAAATATAAGGTGAATTTTGTATTTTGTAATAAATTTTATTACATTTACTTCTGTACTTTACACTCAAATCTACTTTTTTGCTTTTCTTTGGTTTTATAATATGGCTTGTACATTGTACAAGCTTAAGATAATTCCAAAAAAAATTAAAATTAAAAATTACACTTGAAAATCCAACAACAGCAAATAAATTAAACAATAAACACTGGTCAGAAAAGAGAAATCTCTTTGCAATTACTTATTCGAGGGTAACTGATTTTTAACCAGGAAAATAAAGTTTTCTTATAATTGGCTCTGGGGACCTCGCCTGGACACCTGAGAGAGGCAGGAGCATTTCTCAAAACGATGGGGAGCTTGAACTCAATTGAATTTTTGGAGCATTCCAAATTAAAACGAGGAGCTGGTATCACAGCATGAGTATTTAACCTAACATGATAAGAGAGGTCTCTCGCACAGCCAAACCAGTTACCATGCTTCCGGTAAAACAGTAAAATGCTCTTATATGCTAAAATGCTCTTAAAAATGCTCTTAATATATAGAGAGAATATTGGGATTACAGAGAAAAGAATGGAAGAGGAGAAGCGACGATTTTTCCTTGCTATGATTTTCAAAATAGCTCTTTGCCTCACGAAACACAGTCTTGTAAGCGCCCACCTCCTCTCCCTTTGCTAAAATCCCGAATGACAAAACTGACTGTACTAAAGCCTTGAAAATTGCTAATAGGGTAGATTGGATTAGGACATTCTTCAGACTGTAAAAGAAATCTTCTCAATTTCAGTACCAAGTACGTAATCTTCCTTCAATCTAAGCTCGTCGTCGATTACAATCTCTAATTAGTGTCGCGTAGACATGTTTGTGTTGGGGGTTTTCAGTGTGCTGAATTCAAATCTGAAACCCGTTTTTCGCTATCAGGTCTAGTTTTTGAGATATAGCTCACACCCCTATTTTATACCTACGTTTGAGTGTGGAAAATATTTCCTCATAAACTCCCAATTAATTTTTCACTTTCAACCACTTTTTTCATGTTTTTTGAGGTGCAAAATCCGATTTTGAAACCCGACTTTTGATATCTTTTTCCATTCCACCAAAAACTGCGGTAAAGTTGATTGATAAGGATTTTTTTCACGTCCCATTTTCAACACTCAAACGTAGCTAGAACATAGGTGTATGAGCTATACTCAAAAACTAGATCTGACAGGGAAATACGAGTTTCTGATTTGGATCCAGCACACTGCAAAATGCCAACACCATCCAACATCTCCTCTGCACCAAACAACAGCTTTTTATTGTTATTTAAGCTTAGTTAGGAATTTAAGCTTTTTCAAACGAACTAGTCACCTACTCGATAATTTACGTAATTAGTATAGTTATGGGACTTACATGGAGATTGAATACAGGGCAGTGATCTAGGCATAACGATGATCTACAGGTAATAATAAACTATTGTCGAAGAATTGGGAGCGGTTTTGATTTATGCGATCGACAAGAACTAGCTTAGATTAGATGGTATTACTACGAAGAATTAGTTTATTTATATTTTATTTGTGTAAGGTTGAAAAGTACAAAAACAATCCTGTTTTATCCTCTAAAAAGTCCTTTCTTGTTGCCCAGTGCTATTGAAGGAAATTCTGAACAAAACTTAATTGGAAAGTACGTTACAATAAAGAAACAAAATCAGTTGACGGACGAACGATAAAACGTAAAATTAAATCAAGAATACGTGTAATCTTGAGCGATTTAGACACCCCGCTATTTCGTGAAATGCCATGGAAGAAAATTTGAGAATTCCATGATCGTTCTACAAATAACACGCGACCTCCAAAAAATTCGCAATATCTTCAGACGAAGTGTGTCCAACGTCAACTAATACCAACGACAAATATCTCGTACGTCTGAATAAGAAGATAAGATTCTGCGTGTCTGGAAGGCGGAGCAAACACACCTAACTAAACAAGATGTTTTGTGCACTCGGATATCTGGGGCGGAATTTCATTCGGCTGCAGCCGGTACAGGAGTCGGTGGTGTTTTTCAGGGAAGGAAGACGTTTCCCGTCGAGCTGGATCCACTTAACCTACATTGCCAAGGTTGGTCCACAATTTTAATATTGGAAAAGCTTAGGGTTGTTATGAACGGTTGGCGGTATTGATTGCATAGAAGGATTTCATGGGGAGCCCTCAATCACCGAGTGAGGGCGCGACGCACGGACAATGGCGATAGATTAATCTCAGACCGTGATGATGTTCAGTCCTAAATGTCAAGTTGGACTATTCTTCACATATTCCACAATTTCAAATCGTACTTTCTTGTAGTGTATAAGAGGCATATTCTGCAATCCTATTTTTCTAATTCTAATCGCTTATTTCTATGGACAATCAATCCTCCATTCGAATTCATCTATCCTAGTGAGATATTCCTGGACAGCTCGTAACTCAAAATCACTAAACCAATAAATTGGCTAGTAAATTTAGTAACGAAGGGAATCATTACCTACTGTATGGGTAATGATTCCCTTTCTCACTAGTTTTTTAGTTTAATATTTCATATTTTCTCGTTTATCCGGGACATTATCCCAATTCTAATGACCTATTTCTATGGACAATCCTATATTCAAATCCGTGTATCCTGGTGAGAGATTCCTGGACTGCTCGTAATTCAAAATCACTAAACCAATTTACTAGCGAATCTATTCATTACTGTGTGGGTAATGATTCCCTTGCTTACTAGTTTTCAATTTAATATTTTATATTATCTCGTCTATCCAGGACATTATGGCCTATTTCTGTGGAAAATCCTCCATTCGAATCCAACTATCCTGGTAAGAGATTCCTAAACATCAGGTATTTCACAATCACTAAACCAATTCACTAACGAAGGGAATCATTAGGTACTGTATGGGTAACGATTCCCTTGCTTACTAGTTTTACCATTTAATATTTTATATTATCTGGTCTATCCAGGACATTATGGCCTATTTCTGTGGAAAATCCTCCATTCGAATCCAACTATCCTGGTAAGAGATTCCTGAACATCTCGTATTTCACAATCACTAAACCAATTCACTAACGAAGGGAATCATTAGGTACTGTTTGGGTAACGATTCCCTTGCTTACTAATTTTTCAATTTAATATTTTATATTTTCTCGTCTATCCAGGACATTATGGCCTATTTCTGTGGAAAATCCTCCATTCGAATCCAACGATCCTGGTAAGAGATTCCTGAACATCTCGTATTTCACAATCACTAAACCAATTCACTAACGAAGGGAATCATTAGGTACTGTTTGGGTAACGATTCCCTTGCTCACTAATTTTTCAATTTAATATTTTATATTATCTCGTCTATCCAGGACATTATGGCCTATTTCGGTGGAAAATCCTCCATTCGAATCCAACGATCCTGGTAAGAGATTCCTGAACATCTCGTATTTCACAATCACTAAACCAATTCACTAACGAAGGGAATCATTAGGTACTGTTTGGGTAACGATTCCCTTGCTTACTAATTTTTCAATTTAATATTTTATATTATCTCGTCTATCCAGGACATTATGGCCTATTTCGGTGGAAAATCCTCCATTCGAATCCAACGATCCTGGTAAGAGATTCCTGAACATCTCGTATTTCACAATCACTAAACCAATTCACTAACGAAGGGAATCATTAGGTACTGTTTGGGTAACGATTCCCTTGCTTACTAATTTTTCAATTTAATATTTTATATTATCTCGTCTATCCAGGACATTATGGCCTATTTCGGTGGAAAATCCTCCATTCGAATCCAACGATCCTGGTAAGAGATTCCTGAACATCTCGTATTTCACAATCACTAAACCAATTCACTAACGAAGGGAATCATTAGGTACTGTATGGGTAATGATTCCCTTGCTTACTAGTTTTTCAATTTAATATTTTATATTATCTCGTCTATCCAGGACATTATGGCCTATTTCTGTGGAAAATCCTCCATTCGAATCCAACTATCCTGGTAAGAGATTCCTAAACATCAGGTATTTCACAATCACTAAACCAATTCACTAACGAAGGGAATCATTAGGTACTGTATGGGTAACGATTCCCTTGCTTACTAGTTTTACCATTTAATATTTTATATTATCTGGTCTATCCAGGACATTATGGCCTATTTCTGTGGAAAATCCTCCATTCGAATCCAACTATCCTGGTAAGAGATTCCTGAACATCTCGTATTTCACAATCACTAAACCAATTCACTAACGAAGGGAATCATTAGGTACTGTTTGGGTAACGATTCCCTTGCTTACTAATTTTTCAATTTAATATTTTATATTTTCTCGTCTATCCAGGACATTATGGCCTATTTCTGTGGAAAATCCTCCATTCGAATCCAACTATCCTGGTAAGAGATTCCTGAACATCTCGTATTTCACAATCACTAAACCAATTCACTAACGAAGGGAATCATTAGGTACTGTATGGGTAACGATTCCCTTGCTTACTAGTTTTTACCATTTAATATTTTATATTATCTGGTCTATCCAGGACATTATGGCCTATTTCTGTGGAAAATCCTCCATTCGAATCCAACTATCCTGGTAAGAGATTCCTGAACATCTCGTATTTCACAATCACTAAACCAATTCACTAACGAAGGGAATCATTAGGTACTGTATGGGTAATGATTCCCTTGCTTACTAGTTTTTCAATTTAATATTTTATATTATCTCGTCTATCCAGGACATTATGGCCTATTTCGGTGGAAAATCCTCCATTCGAATCCAACTATCCTGGTAAGATATTCCTGAACGTCTCGTATTTCACAATCACTAAACCAATTCACTAACGAAGGGAATGGGTAACGATTCCCTTGCTTACTAGTTTTCAATTTAATATTTTATATGGAGGCTAGTTTTCATGGTACACCATACATTGTACATATTTCATGTTCAGCGACATGTTTTCTCGTCTATTTGTGTCTGGAAAACTGTTCTGTTGATTCAGACGTTCAATTCACCATTTATATTAACGCAACCCTTGATTCGAACTTTGGATCATCGTTTAAAAGTATTATTTATTGATTTTGAACGTGTAGATATCATCGTTTGGTACTCGGGTGTATAGTGGATTATTGACGGACGGATACACGGCGGGTCCCCCACGTAAAACGCCTTAAGCCGCGCACCGATCCGTGACATAATCCCCTCTACGAAAACATACCATGAGCGTTATTCTTTAAGTTTCTACCCCCGCGGGGGACATATCGTTAAATAAAATTGGCTTTTTCATCCCCCCCCCCCCCGCTTTTATTCCAAACAATACAGTCTGCTAAGCGGTTTTTGTTAAATTTCAAAAAAAAAAGGGTTGCATCGATTTCACATATTTTGTTCATAATCGACCATAACCCTCGAGTTACACGAGCCGTACTGGCGGATACCTTTTGTGCTAATTTTTAACAAAAACACTTCGAGTGCATACTGCAGATGAGTTGCATTCGAGGGGATTCGAGCGTCATCAGCTGGTCATCCCTCTTTGTTCTCGACGCACGCCCCGTTGCACTTGACCTCAAAGTGACACCAACTGCATACACAATGTTCTGGTTACTTTTTGCCCAAGCGCTCATCCATGTAAAGCGGTTTTGCCGTTGCAAATTTATTCCTACCCCAACATATTTTGCGTTTGTCTTTTCTTCGAACATTTATGAGGACATGAGAACACACCCACACTATGAGAACATTCCCAGATAATTTTGTTCGAAATGTGTAGCCCTTGAACATTCAACCTGACTAGAAATTCATTAACTCTCTGCTTTAGCGGATTTTCGAAGGGAATGAAGCTATTGGTCTCGATCCAAAATTTTAAAATCTCGTACTTCCGTTTTTTTTTGTGATTTATTTATTACAACTGAATAATTGATACATTTTCATCTAGCAATATTTTATCTCATGATATGTTAATCACTGTATAGGGTAGGCTTTTCACCAAAACCTAACCCTTGTTTGCAACATGATCACTGGGGTTCACTTCCACTACACAGAAGTTTCTTTTGCTGTACATGTATTTGTGTATGTGTCATTCCAGACGATAACTCTCGATAGAATTGAGATAAAAAGTTCCAATTTGCACAGAAAATCTGTCCTCGCAATCACAAGGCTAAGTCTGTAGATGGGTAGAATCGGTAAAAACCAGTAATTTCTTCAAAAGTTTCCTCTTATAACCATGCTGCATGACTGGATTTTTGAAAGTTTCTAAGGCGATCAATATCAATCCTACATGAAATTCTGTCTGAGCCACTAGGTAAAGGCGCTCTATACCTTGATCTCTGGGTTTATGAACCCGAAAAGGACATATAATCGGAAGGTTCTTTCACAAATAGAACCCTGAGGCTTTCTGATTCTTTATAAGGGGTTATGAAGGTAGAAGGAATGATAACAACACTGTGTGGTTCGAACTCGTGGAGAGAGGGGGCTCCAAACTGTGCCGAGAATATTGTGAGGTTTTTCCTGAGGAATCGGAATTTTTATTACCCTCTCCTCTGCTACCCTTTCGCCAGGTTAGGGTAAGGAGAGCGGTCTGAAGGGCCGCCCTGTTTGTGAAGTGGGGACTATCCCTACTCGCCCCCCTGTGTTTATTTAGCTCATTATTATTTACGTTGATTTTATAACTAGGATGCTGGGGCATAACAATATGATTGATTGGTTGACTGATTGTAACCTTTCAGGCACTCACCATGGCCGAGTGATTTAGTGCGTAGCTGCTCGGTACCTCGGGGGTTTTTTTTGCGTTCGATTCCTGATTACTCGAAAATAATAAATCGAGGTTAGATTATGAATTATACCGAACGATATTGTATGAACAAAATAGTACACAAATATATATAAATTTAAACGTACTAAGAGGATACAGAATGCCTTTGGAATTGAATACTACATTTATACCAACTTCCGTGTTTAGGAGTCTTTTAATGGTGAAAAGTTGGATACTGTTACAGTACTATTTCGATATAAACTTTAGGTTGTCCATTAAAATCGGGAACAATCGGGTATTTTATAAAAGGCTACTTTCGATAGGCGTCCCGAAATGGCTTGGTAATTTGATAGAAACTGACGAGAACATAAGACACAGGAACCTTACAATTCAAACCAAAGCTCATTCAAACTAATATTGACTCATGCGTATGACTGTTCGGTCATTTTGCGGAACATGTAAAGGAACAACATATGAATAGGCCGCTCGAATCAACTTCGTTTACGAAGCCGACGCCTTTCCTTTGATTAGTCTCCAAGTCATGTCACCCTTCACGTCACATACCGGCAGCGTAATTTTCCGAGCGGGTCACTGAATTCTCTCCCTTGAAAACGGAGTTTCTGAAGAGGTGATTTACGGGTATTTTCCCTTGATATTCAATTGAGGGGTCCCTTAAAGGGAGCGCCTGGGAAGCGGCAATCAAGCGATCAGGGGTTTTCGCCTCGCAGCAACAACCCCCTGGTTGAGTGGACGTCGGATGTTCCTCTGTTGTAAACCAGTAGCGGCGTTACCTTTAACGAGATTGTGAGTAAATTCACTGTATCCACGTAGGTGTGATTTTAATTTAGAATGAAAACAGGCCCAACTCTTTGTTAATTTAAAAGCTCTTAAGGACCACGAAGATCTAAAATTTCATCTACCACCTTTTTTTTGTCATTACTTTATTGATCGATATACGACGGTTCAGCTCTAATCAAACTTTCAGCTATAATACAGAATAGCCACCGAAACGGTGCCTGAGGGGGCCGTTAACACGCCCTAAGCTGCGATTCTTCACTTTTCAATGGGATTGGTAATTCACCTTCCACGCGATGAAATCGCCATAACGTCTCTCGTCCAAAAGCCAAAGTCAGCGGTCAATGTCCCTGATTTCAGTTAAAATTATCGGGCACAATTGAGAGATTAAATTGAAATGCTCTGAAACTCGGTTCGCCTGTCACCAACGATCTTTTAGCGAATTTTCGAAGAAAAGTAAGCCATAATGGCTTCTACTCTCCAAAAATTTCAAAACTCGAATTTCGAAACATTTCCATAACAAAATCCGTTTTAGACCATCCTGAATTTACTGCCGAAAGTTTGGTGTCTGATCATATGTACATATATTTATAACTGTGTGTGATGTGTCAGTAAGAATAATGATGGGGAGATGTCGAGGGTCGGTCAAATGAGAGATGTTTTATGTGCCAGCGTTTCGAAGAATTTATTTCTCCATCATCAGGGCCTAAAATCAGTTTCAACAATGTAGAATTAACAGAGGTTATTGTTGTAGGCGTATCGGAAAATCTACAGCATTTCTTGAATATAATAATTTGTTGTTTCGGAAAATTTACAGCATTTCATGAATATAATCGTTTGTAGGATTGGACTTATTAGGTAGTTGACTATTAGGCTTATAGAACAGTAGAACTTATGTATAGTAAGTAGGTGTATAGGAGAATTTACAGAATATATTGAATGTAATAATTTGTTGGTGGAACTTGCAGTAGTAAAGGCAATATATCTAGAGTCTAGACAATCGATATCTCCCAATCATTATATTTATAACTTTTCCCAATAATATTATATTATAATTATAATTATATTGAATTATATTATAATTCAACATTTTCCCAATCAAATTCAACATTTTAGGAGCTACTGCTTCTAGACTCTCGACATATCCCCATCATTATATTTATAACTTTACCCAATATAATTCAACATTTTCCCAATCTAATTCAACACTTTACCAATCAAATTCAACATTATTTTCTAGATCCACAAAAAAAAAAAAGCATGAAAGGAAAGAATTAATAGTTGAGAAAAATGAAGAACAGCGAGAATATGTACTTAACCGAATTTTTAATTTTTGTAATCCACGAATTACACTCACTGCAGTAACATCAACGCAAACTGTTTAATAAGAACAGATGAACAATATGAAGAAACTATTCAATAACAAAAATGTCAGTGCAGCGTGGTTTCGTTCAATGCTTTCACGATTGTCCGCTATTCTATTCTTCGTTATATTGTACTACATTTTCTAATATAGGAATTTCAAAATGAAGATATAATTTATTTTGCCTAATCATGAAGCCTCAAGTATATGAATTTCTATTATCGAGTCTATTATAGCATTAAATATTTTTTGCCCCACATTTTATCCGAAATTTTGCATTTTTCGGGTATGTATGGCATTCAATGTATTCCTTGGGGATCAGACTGAAATTCGTAGTTCTCATTCATTAAAAGGGGTTCTTCGCGGAAACGTTATTTCAAAGAATTTACAACCGTCTCATAATTATCGTCTGTAATAATTATTCTATTTCAAGCTTTTCCGTTTACATGAGATTTCATGTCAATCATTCGAATTGATCAAAGTTGATCTTGCATCGAAATTTGCGACATTCTGCACGTTCCAACAGGAAATTGTAGCTTTTTGTATACAAGGATGTTGGTTCCAGGGCAATGAGAGGAATAACACTTTAAAATAGTTTGGCTCATGGTATGCCTTGTGTATTGTAAGTAAATGTAGAGTTCAATTTTCGTACATTTGGTAGGTTCCTATTTTATTACATTTAAAAACGCCAGCGTTAAGTAGACTAATTTAAGGGTTCCTTGAAACCGATTGCCATTAAATCACCAAATCGTTAGATTTATGTTCGCTTTGTCATCTATTCAGTGACCAAGACCCCATGCCGCGGGTCTGCCCCCATTCCAATCCTGGAGGACCTCTCGACAATCCTTTGTTTCCCCATCCACACTTGCACTCTTGAAACCCAACCAGAAAAAACCCTTGAGAGCCGCGTGGTGGTCATCAGCACAGTATAATTGTATTATTGTTAGTGGTCGTCGTGGAATCGCTGATTCGGTTTACAAAAGGCGACGAGAGCTCTTAAAAACGGCAGAGTCCCCTTCGTTCTTTTCTATTTCGTTTAGAGTTGAGCGCAGGACAGACGAGGCATTCAGAGCTCATGATCCACTCCTACTATTCCACTAGTAATTGAACTCTTGAGTGATCATCCATGTATGAAATATGATCGCGTACAGCTAGTCAGTCAGATGAGGGCTATCGCTATTGTAGGTTTTTATATCCGAATTTGAACCACCTTATAGTAAATCGCGTCAAATATTAAAACTCTCCAAATTTCGTGGGTTGAATCAAATTATGGCAATCCTTCTTGGTATATTATACATTAAATGCATAAATGTACTATAAATTTTATAGAAGATATAGCGCACGAGTAAAGGTGTACATGAATCTGAAACCTGAATCTGAACATAATCCGGAATTTGCGTCATTTTCTAAATTTTTTTCGAAAATACAAGGTAGAAGAATAACGATACGAAAGATACGAGCCTACAGAATTTTGTGATTGGCTCCAATACAAGGAGAAATCCTCTGGAAGGGACCTTTGGTGAACATGGCGGTCTTATAATTCAAAGTTTTGGAAGAATAGGCACAAATACCGCTTTCTTGTAAATAATGTACCTAAGTACCTACATAATAATATAAATTATGTATACAACATACAATAACGATTCGAAAACTCAGTTCATGTTTAATTTTTGGATTTGGGAATTCAGGTCCCGCATCTAGTAGTCATGTCTAGTCTTCAAAATATGAGTATTAAACAATAGTTGGTAACGGCCAATTTTTGTAAGGGGTCCGAGAAAAAAGCCTTGATTAGGCGAACAAGGAACGTCAAAAATCTTGACGGACCCCGAACTTGGGGTACAATAGACCAGATTTCGACGGAGTTGTGGCGGCTTATTTGAATTAACAAGCGCAACTCTCAGCGACTCCCCTTCAGCTCGAAGGAGGTGCAATACCTACACATAAGGTATGCACTTCCCTTTTCTGTGGGAATTAGCCGAGTTGACAGAGAAAAGTAGACAAAAGGTAGTGAAAAATCTGCCGAGCGGAACGCGAAAACTGGAATGCACCCTCTTGGCTTTCTCAAAAACGCGGTTCGGGGACCTGGGCGTGACAAGTTTTTGGAGTCACACCGCTTCAGTTCGTCGTGAGTGACACTTCGGTGATAGTAGGCGATCCTATACCTATCCCAACCCATACCATCCTATCCCAGACCGTACCCGTACCAATCCACAGCTATTTCACGTATTAAGCAGGTAATGAACATCCGACAGTCATATCATAATCTGTAACCAATAGGAGTATCCGTATCAATATTGGACTCTCTTCAGTCTCTCCTCCAAGACCTCCTCAATCATTACTTATCACACCAATAACCGAGCTCCCGTAATTATAGTTAAGGAAAAAACTGTACCAGTTATCCTCCATACTGTGTTGCCAGCAAAGTGCACAAGTCACTCAATCACATTCGTCTATCTTGAATAACGTTGTCACTAGCCTAAGAGTTGGTGTAAAACATCCAAATTCACTCAAATTTTGACAATTTCCGTATTTTTTATTCAATCGGTACTGATCAATACCATAAAATAATAAATATCCTTGTTGGATCAAATCTGAGAAAAAACCAAGTGTGGTTCAATTCTTAACCACTTCAAGTGCCTGAATTTAGGGGTTTCATTTAGCAAAAACATCTTCATATCAACATCTACTTCAACAAAATCAAGCATCCACTAAGTAATACCCATTTTGTTGTTTGGTCAACAGCCAACTATAACTACTAACTACTAACTATCATCAATCAACTCTATTCGCTGATTTGTTCTACAAGGTAGATCGGAAGAAATATTCCCATTCTATAAAGATATCCTCATTAACAATACAATACTTCATTTCCTATTCCTTCCTAACCATAAAGAACTCCCCAAGACAACAAACATCTGAAAGGTGAGTTTTGTTTTAGTTGCATATTCATTAAATTGGTCACCTTTCAACTACTCCTAATTAATTATTACTTCAAGTTCGAAGCTTATACGCAGGAATGGAGTGTTATTTACCACAAAGACAATTACAAGGTCACACACACTAAAAAGTTCTCAGTCATGTCTTAATAGGAATTATCTTGTATGCTGATCACATTTTGATAGTGGGTATTCAATGAGATGATGAGTATTGAAGATCATGTTTCTAACAAACAACGAGAAATTTGGATTTCAATTGGTTTCATGAAAAAGTAGCCACATGTACCAGATCCGACTGTGTATAGGTCAGTATTGGTGCGGACCGATCAACAAATGTCCTCCGAATGCGTACAAACTTGGAGGAATCGTCCATGAGTTGGTGTTCAATATGAGGATGTAGACAAAGGAATTTTAGCGGATTTCCGAAAAAAGGAAGATGCTGTTCTCGGTCCAAAATTTTTAAAACTCGAATTTCACTGCCAAAAGACAACTAAAATCACACCTGTTTTTAGATTTTTCAACGCTGAACACGATGGTGAATTCAGAATTCCGATATTTTATTCCGTTCTCAAACTGAAGCACTTTGAACATGAAATGTTCTTCACGGTTCCTCTGCTCTAATCCTATAACGGAATGAGATATTTCACCATCGTGTTCAGCGTTGAAAAATCTATAAATTGGGGTGTTACTCGGCAGAATAAAGAGACAAAATTTGATATAGAACAGTAAAAGAGACATTTTTCATAAACCCAGTTATTTTTTCGAAAATTCGCTCTTATAGCCATGCTGCATGACTGTGGATTTTTAGGAATCTCATCACGTTAATTTTGTTCGAGGTTTTCATTGTCTGAGCATTGGATTGCAACTAACGTGCAGGCCTGATTTGAATACCACGATTTATCGAACTACCCAGGTCCACTCGAATTATGTATACATGTAATCCTATAGGATCGTCCATTTCGGTTAACGTTTTCAATAATGAACCATTGGGAATCATTACTAATTCGAAATTCAATTGGAAAACCGAAGACACCATCGCTGAGCCAGTCCCCAGCTCTCCCAATACAGAGATGGTCGTATTGACCGTGAATCAAATTGAGTTTATGAAACGGTAGTCGTCCGTTTTAACAACACAAACGGTGCGATTGGCAACACAAAGTCAACCGTCCGTGAAATTGGGCAGTTGCGGCAGAGCGGGGGGAAGCGTAGTAGCGTAGTAAAGCTGTTGCCTCCATTCTGATGTGACGTACCGCCAAGCGGAGTAATTATTAAAAATTTACAGAAGCGAAGGATGAATAATTCGGGAGCGAGGCCAGGTGCGGTTGGATCTGTTGGTTTTATTAGAGAAAGGAACGTATATGATAATCAAAGGTTGCTATTCGTAGAACACCAACAGATGTTGTACAGTTGATATAACGTTTGAGATACCGAGCACCAACCTTTCCCCCTATAGTTAATTTGTTGAAAACGAAATCTCGTTTATAATCCACATGTACCTGATTTGTTGCATGATTCTTTCAACTTGGTCGCCAAATAATCAAGTGCCTACGTGACGGTTTGAAACGATTATAATATCGCTAAATCGCCATATGGAGATACAGGGAGCCCAACTCGGTTGGCACGGCGAAAGTCGAATCTTTGTATTTTTAGTGATAAATAAAATTAATCTATAATTTTGATTCTATGGTATTGATTCTGTATATGACACTGATCTTGATGCCACTCATCGCTAGAATACCCAAATATGCTCCATTACTTACCCGATTTCCTTCAAACGATAGGAATGACATCGCCTGTCTTCATTCCCACGTTCACTCATTCATTATGCTCTTAGTTTTTACAATAACGTGAAATAACAAAATGTGTTATCACATCTACAGATAATCGAAACGAATTTCTTATTTTTCAAAAAATCCACTGGGAATTACGTATGTCAGCTCTGACATGGTTTGCCCAACTCACTGGTACCCGACGGATCGTGCCATAATGAAAATGTCGTTAACACTGCAACATAAGCGCCAATCTGCTTTTTCGGTTATTTCTGTTTTAGTTCTCGGTTACGTCTGAGTAGCGAGAATTGGGTACTACTGAGTTAGGCACACCATGCCAGAACTGACATACGTAATTCCCATGGATTCCTTGAAAAATAAGAAATTAGTTTCGAGTATCCGTAGATGTGATACCACATTTTCCAGCAGCCTAGGTCCTCAAAATATTGCAAAACCCAAAAACGACTATAATACCGAGAAACTTCGTATGCCAATGCAATACCCATTCGATAGGTATGTATATCGATGTATACAAGATGTCATGGGAACATCTTATGATTATAGCTAGAAGGTTTATTAATTTCCTATGTATACCACATAGCACCAACAATCACCTCAGAAGTCGATTGTGAACTGAAAATTTGACGAAAAAATTCGAAAAAAACTCAATCATATTTTATACATTTCTCAAATTCTATTTACTTATACCTTACATTTAATTTATTTTATATATCTTAAATTTAATTCTATTTATACCCTCAATTTTATGCCTTAAAATTCTTTCATTCGAAGACCTTCATACCAGAAGTTCTCACCAGGTACGATATTTTCATTTTTCCGGTCGCCACTGTGTTTCGAAAACAAGTTATCAAGCCTGAAATCATGAAAACAAGACAAGTTTGGTCAATATTATTTTGGAGCGTGGTTTGGTGTGGCTTCAATTGTGTGTCCTAGTAGAATACAAATAATTAATATTGAACCTTGGAAGAGTTTTTAAATAAAAACACGAATCGATAGTTTGGTTTTTCGGTGGAATAATGCAATAAACCACAAATATTTATATTCGCTACTTATCTTCCAATAAATACCATTTATTTATTGACCACATTCTTATTCTCTCAAAAAAATGACCTTCCAAATCACCAAATTCATAAGAAAAACATGAGTACCTATTTGAAAAAGTCGTCTATTTCCACTGAAATACGACATATGACATTGCGTACACTGTTAGACCGGTTTCGGTGATTAAACCATCTTCAGTAAAAAAACAATACTCAAACGATGGTTTAGTCACCGAAACTGGTCTAAAACTGTACCTACTTACTCTTATTTCAGTGGACTCTTGTTTTCCTTAACATGGGTGTCCACGATTTCGTCGTGAGTGATTTAGTTCGCACCAAATTCATATTTGAAAAAACCGCCAGAATCAACTGCTGCATCAGGTTTCGCCGTTGAAACTACTTGTTTCAATTCCCTCGTCTTGTTCCCATTATTTCAATACCCCTGTAGATCTCTCGTCGATGAGGGATGAACTATTGATGATCTTCCTGTCACGCCGCTCCTAATAGAAGGAGAATTCGGAGGTGACGAACGACCGGAGTCAATTCGAGTGGAGTCACCCATGAAAATAATGAACCTTCTCTTTTTCGATTGGAAAGATGACGACGTTTTTCCTCGATTTAATGTGAGTAAGAGCGGTTTTTCTACAGCGCTTTCACGCTGAGAGTAGAAATCCACAGGGTGGTTCAAATACCATTGACGAAAAGATGTGCTGAAAGGAATCCAAAGCTTCGTGTAAATATCACACAGCCTCCTCACTTGGTTTGACTTATTCATCCAAAACCGATTATGAACCCGTGAAGAAGGACTTTGGCAGCTGGTCGGACCAAAACTTAATTGACTCATCCTTGCAAAGGGTGCGAACGCACAATACTCGAGTGACTTTGCAAGTGCATTTGAGTGGCTGGGCGGCATTTGATTCATTAGTCATCATTACGAGTGACAGGGCTGATGATAGTCCCTCGGCCTTTTCCCTGCCATTACAATGCCGTGTTGTGGGCACCATCCAGAATATTAATGGAATGTTTATGTTGGAGTCATGCTAAGTAATTTTTTCTTCTGACGGCCGGACCCCGAAACGGCGTATTTTCACCGTCGGTCTCCTATTAAAGTCTATTTCATTGAGTTCGATAACGGTCAGTTTAGCGTCCTATACTACAGTGGGGAGCACAGATACACCAAGAAGTTGGGTCATGCCAGAGTTTAGGTCGAACGACATCCTCAACTTGTCACCTATAGATTTCTGAACGATTCGAAAATTTGGGGAAATATGTTGCAAAGGGGTTTAAACGTTGTCAACAAGTATTATACCACCCACTTCTTGCGTTTGTTGCACCCCATTTTCTCAATTGTGATACAATTTTCTCCCATTCCCTCTCTTATTCATGTGCCAAAACCAGATACATTCGTAATTCTGCAGGAAATCTAAATATTTTTTCCCTCCCCTTAAATAAATACTCCGACCTCCGCCACCTCGTTTGTATTTTCAAAATTTTCTTCTTGCCTGACACCCACTACCGACTGGTTTTATCTTATCTCCGAAACCGTACGTACAGCGTGAAATACGAATCCGCTATGTCAGCCTCAAAAAGCATTCGTGCAGGAGTCCCACAGGGAAGTGTCTGGGGGCCATTCCTCTACCTGATCTACATTCACGATTCTCCACAGGTAGATGGGATTCTCACAGCAGACTTTGCTGATGATAAGGCAATCTTGAACAAAGGTGAGGTGAGTAATGTCGTGGGAAGCGAGTTGCAAACATGCCTTGAGAGGTTCGCAGATTGGTGTGATGATTGGCGAATCTCAATAAACCCTCAGAAGTCGGCAGCCATCCTCTTTACCCTTCGCCGTGAACAACCTTCGGACAACCTCACCTTCCGGGGTGCCCAAATCCCATTCCAGACGTCAACCAGATATTTAGGCGTTCATCTGGACCCAAAACTTACATGGGAGGCCCATATCAAATACCTGGTTGGGAAAATACGGGGCAGAATCAGTCAACTGAAGCACTTGATGGATAAACGGTCAGGACTCCCACTAGTCACAAAAAGACTTCTATACCTCACACTAATTAGACCGATATGGCTTTACGCTTGCGAAGTATGGGGATCAGCTGCAAAACCCCACATTAATAAGCTCCAAGTTACGCAAAATCGTGTACTCCGTCTCATAACAGGAGCAGAATGGTACGTCAGAAACAGTACGATCCATCAAGACCTCGACATCCCTATGGTGGCAACTTTGATCAGAGAGCGATACGCAAAAATCCATACCAGCATGTTACAACATAGCAACCCTCTGATAGAAGCTATTTCAACCAATCTGCCTCCACATCCAACAAACCGCCGCTTGAAACGAAAGTTACCCCAAGACAATTTATTATAAAGTCAAAGTGCAATACACAATAATTTAACGTTTAAAACGTTCTCTGGATAAGGGCAGTCATTGGGCTGTACCTTAAAACATGTACCCAGTCAATTAGATTAAGTCTACTATATACAAAACTATAAAACCTGTAATATTGTAAAAATAATAAAGTTATATATTTATTAAAAAAAAAAAAATTTGAATAATTAGGTATACCGTAAATCTACCTGCATAATATTATATCGAAAGCATCATCCACCTGCTCAAATGCACTCATGATTGTTCGTCACACCATCAAAATCTTCGCCCACTCTAGGGGCGGGGAATATTTCACGTAACCTCTTCAAATAACCTAATACTGCCCAGGCACCTATTACCTGAAAACCCCTATTACTGGAATAACTATTTTGAGAACTTGGGGGAAAGGCCTTTGAGGGCCGGCCATTCGGGATTCCGTGATAATAGGTTGGCTGGGACTATTCCAGGTAATAGGTTACGAAAAACAAATGCGTGAAAGGTGTGCGGTCATAACTGTCGACAAGTCATTTAAGTAAGTATTGAGTTAGTTTCGAGTAACAGCGACCGTCAGGTAATATGGTGTGGTATTAGGTTACTTTGGTAATAGGTTATTGGCGATTCGAGAATCTTTCCAGCGCCCAACTGGGCTTCCAGTCCGCGTTGGGCGCTGGAAAGTTTCCCGAATCGCCGGTAACCTATTACCAGACGGTCGCTGTTACTCGATAACCTATTACCAAGAAATAACCGTATTAGCCATGCCTAGCCCACTCGTTTGGTGTTGTGGGAGGTAGGCTGTGGAACGCTCCTCCTCTGCTCATGAGTCAGTTCAAGATGGGCGTTACTAATTTGTATTACCTGTTTATTTTTGTTCGTAAAATACGATCTTATTCTTCATTTCTTTTCGCAAATCGGCCTTTAGATATGTCAATTTCGCCTGCGCTGTGAATAGTGTTTCTACTTAATTTTATGTAATTTTCCATTTTTTGTCATTCTTGTGTACCAAATGGGCCAACAGGCCTTAGTACAATAAATGGTTTAGGTATATCATAATTATTGGGGAAACTAGAAGTTGGTATCTAATTGTCGTAGAAAAATTAAAATCATTAAATTGGGCTCTGTTGTGACAACACTAGTCACATCGCACCATAACAATGTGGGAGGTAGCGGAGTCGATCAAATGATGGCAGAGGCGTTTTAGATCTGTACAATTGTATGGCATACTCGATCTGTCATTGAACAGATCATACAACACAATTGTTGTCTAGTTTTGTCCGATAATCAAGCCAGTTTAATACTCCAACTTGCCCACTTTCTACGCTCATGGGAATGATATTACTGCTAAATTTGTATCCCACTATGACAAGTATTAACGAAACCTCTGAAACACCTGATGTCTTGCTGCATCACATTCAACGCGTTGTCGGAGCGTAACTGAAAAGAATCAGTTCTCAAGACAGTATGCGAAAAAGGATCTCTGGAAGTTGACAACTGGTTTGAGGATAATCAAATACAAAGCCGAGCTGTCGTTGTCGCAACCCACCAGGTTTTTTTTCGCCTGTACAAAAGAAGGGTACATCGCTAATTGGGACGAAATCCCTTTTCACAGCGTCCTGATACAAACGACGGTGTTTAGCATAAACCTCGGAGACTTGAAAAACGCGTCGTTAGAACGGATTTTCAGGGGCGCCCACCCAAGTCGTTGTCGTGACGATTTCGAGCATGCAGAAGAGATCCACCAGTCTTCCCAGCCGCATGTTCCAATGAACATGGGACAATGAGAACCTTCATGGGAGGCTACCACGCTCAAGACCCGTTGTTGAGTATGTTTTTCCAACTACATTTTCATCCGTTTCCCGCAATCAACTGCTAATTAACCTACAAATTCTTTACTATAATAATAAATTCCAATCCTCCTTAGAGGCCAGCTGAATAGGCCTACCTGTTATGGCACATCGTCATTTCGGCAACTTTTCAGCAGAGCCAAAAAACCCTCTGCCAATGACTATGTTTACTGAGTAATTCAGTAAAATGAATCGTGAGATTTAGTGTTACCTAACTTATACTTAGTTAGGTCGATCCGCTGGGAGAAGACGCTTCGAATGGTATGCATAACTCATTTTGGCCAAAAATGACGATGTGGGAAGTTGCCGTGAGACCCTCGATATACTCGTCAACATCCACAAATTCGTTTGAACATTCAAGTTTTGATGGAAATACTTCATAGTATACTTGGTATATTCCCTATATCGTGGGGTCCCGAGTAAAAGTGACCAAGTAACCTTTTCAAAATTTTACAGAGGAGTGATTAGAATTATTGCCTATTTTCTCCTCAACATTACTGGTTCTGTAATGTCCCGTCCTCCTATGTATCGATTTTTCTTTGCCCTATAGGTGTCCTTTTATACCACAGTAGCTATTCAAACAGCAATTTATTTGCAAAAATCTGATTTGATCAGTACTAAATTACATAAAATTGAGAAATATCATTGATTTGTCGTTAGTTGTACGCATTACTAAGCATCTAGTAACAAGTCATGCCAATTGCTGTTAGAAAACGTTATCCGTATCTATAAACGTATAAATCGTTTTCACTTGTCCACTGTGCTTCAATTTTAAACAGTTGATCATTTTTATAAAAAAGTCAATTAAAAGCATAAAACCTATTAAAATGTAACTTTCATTATTAAAATGGTAACTAAAAGTACAATTAAGAATCATGAAGGTGTTGGAGAATTTAAAAAGACATCTAAGGTCCAGGTCTTGATCTTGGATGGCAGATGATGAAAGGTTTTCATACCAATGGTGGTATAGCTAGGGTTCGACAAACTTGAATGAGATCGTCCTTTTTGGCTTTCGAAGTCGGTATCAAGTTTTTATACAAATTATCCAGCTTCGTTGGTAATATTGAGAGGTTATTTTAGAAGATTTCTTCTTCCAATTTACAGGAATCTCAAGGTAGTCTGTGTCATAATCATAGCTGTAAAAGATGGTATTTGATGATGCTTTTTGGTACTTTAATATTTTTATTTTCAGCCAATTCACCTTGGCTCTATTTGAATTTTAATCAACATCTTACACAGTAAAAGTGATCAAATACCACTTGATGACATTGACACCCACCAGCGAGAGTGATTCCAATTCATCTTGCGTATGCTAGTTGAGCTCAAATGCTATTTGGCCACACAAAAGTCTCTGGTTCGGGCAGGTAAAATTTATTTTCAAATATTTTCAATACTTTAACAAAAAATTGGACGTTATCTCTATTTCCAAACTGTAAATAACGTTCCTTAGTACCAGGATGACCAAAAACCTAATTTTGAGAAAATTTGTTATTTGGCCACTTTTTCCCGGGACCCCACGATATAGTATAAATAGCAATTTTTCGTGTACATAACCTCAAATATCTTAAAATTCAAGCGTGGTAGGACAATTCTGAGATTGGATTCAGATTCTACGCAAAAAATTACTGCGGAAATGACCTCCAGCTGTTCAACAACAAATCCTTGCAGATCTGTGTTATTGTTCGTAGGTATTAACTCGTCTGTCCCCCAATCTTTTTAAATAATTTGGATCCATCTTTCGCCTCATAGTTGTTTTGACACTCCAAAACATCCTGTTTCGAGGAATTCAATAGTTTGAGGTCGCAAACATTAAATAATAAGGGTGTCTTGGTACGACTTTCCAACCTACCTTAATGCCGAATTTATTGGGGAAATGATCCATCTGCCACGTCCCCCTTCCCGAGACCCGCGGATGAGGGTCCATCAAGAGACTTTATGGCCTCTGAGTGGTAGGACTTTTATACCGGCGACCGCATCAATCACTGGCTTCAAAGCTAGACCATTTTTCGGTGAAGGGGACCCCACGTACGGAACGACAGTTATGGACAGCTCTCCTCGTTTGTAAGTTTATTGTGTGATGTGGTTGTGATGGGGAGCACGTGGTTCGTGTTGATGGCCCATTTCTCGAAGGTTTTATGGGACGTCCTTCGAGGTGAGCCCTGCATCTTGACACGATTACGTTCCTATTGTTGAACGTCTCAATTCTAACTCCTCCAGATGCAGTTTCTCTATAGCCAGGGCTTTGGGGTCCACGACAGCCATTGAAGGCTGTCATGTTTATGTTCGAACGGGTGGGCTGTACAGCTTCCTCAGTTAATAGAAATATGACAGCTACCGTCTTTGGATCGTTGGATTTATATAATTAGTTGTACAACCAAGATCGATTATTTAAAAGTGAATATTCCCCAACTACCTATCAGACGTGGACCAATCGGGTTGGGTGACATCGAATAAGCACACGAAGTCAGTATTGCTCATACTCAACAATGTTTCCTATCGCAATGTCACATCCAATAGGGGATACCTAAACGCCAAACTGCATAGCCGATGGCAAATTTATCAGATTCGGTCAAACGGAACATAGGGATCTACCAAAGACCCAAACCACATCAGTCCATAAATACCATCTGACTCGCTCGAATATTCCTTGTGCATATGAGTAAAGACCGGGTTTCTGTGCAGCATAGATGCTCCGAATATGCCATACAATATGCAGTAAAAACTAAAGAAATATCTATCTTTTTCATCTTCTTCACAGATTAGCGGTTAGTGCGGAGTGCGTGGCCGACAAGCTGCGGTATGATCGTGATTGTTTAAATAATTGTTTACACACAGGTGATCATTCTCAATAATTTATATTGTCAACACGAATGCAAGCTTCATATAAGTTTCTGATGGGAGGGGGCGCAAAGACATAAAATGTCCCTCGTGGTTGCGTACTTGTACGAAAGCTGTACCCACCGTTTGTGTTTCATCATCAGACTTCAATACTAGTCCAAAAAACGATGCTAATCTTGAAGTGATGAAGTGATTGTAGTCGCCACTGTAGATCTCATACCTGCATTGAGAATCAACGATCGATAGAATGCTAAGTAAATAATGTTATTTTCTTTCCCTCCTTCTTTCTCAACCGGGCTGGGGACCGGCTACGGCGAAGTTAAAAGAAACATATTACCAATATAACCTAATACCGCAACCTATTACCAGACGGTCGCTGTTACTATTAGCAAGAAATAACCGTATTAGCCATACGTATACCTAATAGGCTACAATAATTGAAGTTCAAATAAAATGCATTTAGAATTTACGTAAAACACAGCACTTTTATTAAATATCATTTTCGCGATTTTGACAGCGGCTTCCGCCTCTCCTTTTGTTAGAATGTGAATCAAAAGGCACATTGCTTTTGACCAGAAGCGAACAAAATCAACAGATTGAAAATAGAGGCTGTTCAGTGTCAATATTTTCTTTCTTCCACAACAACAGCTCTTTGGTCACCATAACGGACTATGGGCGGTGTTCAGCTCATTCAACTCCCGATTTTCCTACTAATCAATCAAATGTCCAACTACAATATTGTTTTCAATGAAACACACCCCGAATGGATCAAACTCGCATTATAATTCCGCATTCAGCTTCGACTGTTGTACTAAAGGTCATCATTATACGACGATGTGCTTTCAAAACAATACAATCTTGTTCCAGCTTTTGTGAGTCAACCAAAACACTTGAATGAGAGGTCCCACGCGGAGAATTCAATCGGCCGAACATTCGTGAGACCGAAAGCGCACGCGCACGCGCACTTATAGAGAATCAAACTATCGTAACTAATTCACTGTAAGACTCAATTCCTTCAACCCTTTTCTTTAAAACGATCTCGTTGTTCTCTTCAAATCTTTGAATGTCGCCCGTCCTTGTCAGAAGTCTGTCACAGCTTGATCTCACCACAACAATGTCTTCCTCCAGGCGATCTTCAACCCGTTTTTTTTCGGTCTTTGTGCGCCGACGCCAACAATGGAAGTCGCGTCTTTTCCCCCCCTTTTACCCAACTCCGTTTTTTTTTTCAATTTTTTATTTGCATAGAATCCCATTGTTTGAAAGAGGGGGTAAGCAGTACAGAAAAAAGAAATTCAAAAACCGTGTCCATCACCTGATGCATTCAGTGCCCTGCGCTGGGGGCATTTCCCTGAAGGGGTTGTATCTGTACAAGAAAAGTGGCCGGTCAGTATTTCGTTAATTCCACTTCTAGATTCATCCGACCGCATTAAGTCAGTCGTAATGCGGTTTGTTGGGTCGAAGGTTGTCCCTTTCAGGAGGCGTGAATAAAAACGTGCTTTCTCTGTAGTAATCCTGCACTAACAAGAGATATACATACATCGTACATAAATATGAGCTTTTACAAATCGTACATAATCATGAGCTTTTTATGATAACGACAATTAGGGCAAATCCCTGTCCTCGCAAGAGGATTGTTAAAATTAAAAACTCTGCAAATTCTTGACACAACGGTTTATTATCTTCTCTGAGCAGATCACCCTAATCCAATTAACGAACTGTTAGATGAAACTCTAGCTCATCATCCACATTAAATTTAAAATACCATACGAATTTCTTTCATATCATACCATACTGTACTATACCAAATGACACATACAATAATATACCATGTCATACAAACCGAGTGAATATTGCATTGTCATCCAATTCTGACCCATTTTGGTTTATTATCTTCGATAATGAACCATTGGAATCGCTCAACGAAAAAATTTTTTTAACCCCTCCTCAAAATTTGTTGGTTTACGTTTCAAGATACGTAGATTCAGAAAATCGAATAAAAGAAAATCCGTCCGTCCGCCGTCCGCGGCACTTTGCCCAGTTAGCGTTGAGTTAAAATTATGAAATTTGGTTCCTGGGTTTGGACCAGCCCCCACAATGATCCTCGAAACTTTTCATAACCCCAGGTCAAGGGGAAGAGATTCAAAACGAATTTTGAAATGTTGAAAATTCCAAAACTCGCAAAATTCATATTTTAAACCTCCATTTCTCCCTTACTAATATTAATAAGCATTATGTAATAAGCATTCCACGGGGAAACAATTATGTTTGCAGATGATACCGTTTTGTTTTTCAGTGGGGCCAGTTGGGAACATGTGTATGGGTTGGCGGCGGAGGGCATGCGGAAGGTGTATTCGTGGCTTGTGCTTAATAAACTATCTCTGAATCACGCAAAGACGTCCTATCTCGCTTTTAGTTTATCTGGGTATGCAGATGCCCCTTTGAATTGCTTACGCGTCCATTCAACGAATTGCAATCTGTCTGACTGCCAGTCCTGCCCTTTGCTGCTTCGTAGCACCAATGTAAAATACTTGGGTGTTGTCTTTGACCACAATATGAAATGGAAAATCCAAATTAATGACGTTAATAATAAACTCAAGAAATTATTGTACGTTTTTGCGAGGTTGAGGAGGGTGGTTCCTCCAAGCGTTCTCAGGGTTGTGTATTTTGCGCTGGCTCAATCGGTTCTCCTTTATGGACTGCCGGCCTGGGGTAGTGCATATGTTACCTCTTTGAACCCGGTAATACGCACACAGAAAGCACTATTAAGGTTGATTACGAGCAGTGGGTATCTCGAACATACGCCTCCATTATTTAAAAAAACAAATATCTTGGATTTGTTCAGACTCAGGAAAGCTTCCTCGATACGGCAGGTCTTGAGAGAAAAGTCATTTTCGCTCCCTCGGCATAATCTGTCAACCCGCTACCAGGTTTTTGGATCTATGGTCCTCCCCCGTTGCGCCACTACAGCGGGCTTGAACGGCTATCGTTATTTTGGGACCAAGGCGTTTAATCGATTACCGAATGAGCTGAAACTTAGGCTTCTAGACTATCCAAAATGTACCAATATTATTTTAAAAACTCATTTCTTAAACTCTGATTAATTTTTTTACTATACCTGTAACACTAGCTGTAGATTGAATTGTCGCTCAGAAAACAAATTTTTCTTTTTTGTAATCCTTTTTTTTCTTCTCAGTAATTTGATGTTTATTAGGTGATTTGTGAACTGAACTCTTCTCCCTAACTCGGGCTTTAGCCCTCATAGGGGAATATTTTCCTTAGTTAAAAAAAAAAAAAAAAAAAAAAAAAAAAAAAAAAAAAAAAATGTAAATACGGATCGTAATCTTGAATTTTGGCTCCCCTTGACCCCTCTGACGTCATCCATTCCTGCCGGTCCACATACGTCATCCATTCCTGCCGGTCCACGTACGTCATCCATTCCTGCCGGTCCACGTACGTCATCCATTCCTGCCGGGCCACGTACGTCATATCCTGTGAGGTGTTCTTGCCGGCCAGTTGTCTGACGTCATCCACCCCCTGCCGGTCCACGTACCTACGTCATATCCTGTGAGGTGTTCTTGCCGGCCACTTGTCTGACGTCATCCACCCCTGCCGGTCCACGTACCTACGTCATATCCTGTGAGGTGTTCTTGCCGGCCACTTGTCTGACGTCATCCACCCCTGCCGGTCCACGTACCTACGTCATATCCTGTGAGGTGTTCTTGCCGGCCACTTGTATGACGTCATCCACCTCCTGCCGGTCCACGTACCTACGTCATATCCTGTGAGGTGTTCTTGCCGGCCACTTGTCTGACGTCATCCACCCTCTGCCGGTCCACGTACCTACGTCATATCCTGTGAGGTGTTCTTGCCGGCCACTTGTCTGACGTCATCCACCCCCTGCCGGTCCACGTACCTACGTCATATCCTGTGAGGTGTTCTTGCCGGCCACTTGTCTGACGTCATCCACCCCCTGCCGGTCCACGTACGTCATATCCTGTGAGGTCCTGTGAATTCAGGATGGTCTGAAACGGATTTTGGTCTACAATGTTTCGGAAATTCGAGTGTTACAAATTTTGGACCGAGAACAAGAGCTCGAGCAATAGCTTCCTTTTCTTCCAAAATTCAAAACAAAAAACTTTTCCATACACGAGTATCATAAAATTGAAATTTGAAATGAGAATTTCGTGGGTCGGAACGTAAAGAAGAGAGTGATGAAGAGAGTACTAAGTCTTGTAAAGGTGAATAATGTCAATTTTACAAGTCTTGTAAAGGTGAATAATGCACTTAACGGCGAAAAATGATAAATAGTAGCAATACTGCAATAATAATATTACAAATTTTTTGAGACGTCCCTAAGTCAATTTTATGTAACGTTTTCTGGAAAGTTGAAAACATATTAAGTGAGGTCACAAATCATACAAATCGTTGCACTTCACCAAAAACAAAAGATTTTCTTCTGGTAATTGCAAATAAGTCATATTACATCCAGTGACAGCCTCGCTTCAAATATAATCAATTTTCCATTCTTAATATTTCAGTTGTCCTCGCCACCTTATTGCTGTTAAGAAGCCAACTTGGAATAGTGTTGTGATGGGGATGGCAACAATATTGTCGTGACGTCAGAAGGATGGCAACATTATCGCCATTCCTTACAAAAGGCAAATTACTTTATTATACGAGCGCAATATGAAACCTGCAGAACCGTATGGAGGGTAGAGAGATGCAAACCTATTCACAGTCGAGTTATCGAGGAAATATCTTCTCAATGAGAGGGGGAGAGTGACGGAGTGATATCACATGAATTATAGCGCCAAGGCG
This sequence comes from Stenodema calcarata, assembly GCA_963920205.1. Lineage (NCBI taxonomy): Eukaryota > Metazoa > Arthropoda > Insecta > Hemiptera > Miridae > Stenodema > Stenodema calcarata. The sequence goes on from OY986054.1 coordinate 25,262,907, forward strand.
TGACCTTGGTTGTCTCGGCAGGGGTGACAATCAATTCGAGGAAGCAAGATGCATATACGAAGAATAAAATCGAATAATCTCCCTCGCTCAAGAAAGACGGCGTTGCATGTACAAATAGGATTTCATTCCACAACCCCTTACCGATTGTTTTAATTTCTTCCACTCCCCGAAACAACAAACCCGCCCTCGCATTCTTCCTGGGACCCTCTATGACGTAAAAAGCGCCTCCGCCACACCTTCCTTATAATTAAGAGGAGGCCCGAAAATGGGAATCAATAGGCCCAAGAAGAATGAAGGTGAAAGGAGAAAAACCCGGGAAGGGTCTTAAGGGAGGTTTGACGTGGATTCTTGCCTCTGAAGCCTGACCAACTACTACATCATACCATAATCAAAAGACCAGACGCTTGGAAGTTGACTGACACGTCGAATATCTCAACTCAGAAGGAGTAAGATTTAGCAGTAGTAACAAATGTTGTGGTATATTTTAGGACAAAATTATCAATATATTTAGAGCTGTTCTTAAGCGTAACTAAGTATGACACAACTGGTCCAATAGCAGTGTACTTGATAAGAGACTATGTAAGAGCCTCAAACTGCTCTAAATCTTCGATGCAAATCAGAAGAATCGACAATGAAATCACGTGGTGCGTTAGAATACTCTTTGCACCAGTTGAGTTCGTACCATCTCGTGAGAAATTTCTCAGATTCGCCACATCAAGTTGAATGTTCGATACCTGTCGTGCTGGACGAGCTGAATTTATCATGGATTTATAATTGCTTAGAGGGATGGTGATTGTGTCAAGGAAGGATGCACTTATGCACTGTTCTTAGAGGCATTCCTATCCAAACCAGGAATACCTAGTTGTGTACAATAATACCAAATACTATTGGTGACAATGAGAAAACAGCTCTAATCCGCTCAAACGTATTTAATTAGGTTTAGTAAGATCCAGATCACATAATCGGTCAGGCTGCAGGACTCAAGAAAGGGAGCAGAAGCGCTTGTTGGGTGGGGGAAGGCGTAACGTACCTTGCCGCGCAGCGGTGACTTGAACGAGGGGTCAGGTAGCCAGTCCACGTCCGACACTCGCACTGACTTCAGTGGTCGCGTAGTGATTGTTATTTCCACCACGGATATCGAAATGCTCCCGTGACTATCAACCGAGGAATTTACACCTAAGGAATATCTGTAAGTACATGTTTCGCTCTGTTGACGCACCGTCATCATCATCCCAACTACCGTCAAGTCACTAAAAATAAACTGAATGAATTATTGTAAGCTCCAGAAGAACCCACATTGCGCTATATCTTGCTCTATATAACCGGTTTTTTTCCTTGTGCACTTCACCTCCTTCAGACACCCTGCTAAAATTTTCTTACTGGCTACAGTTAACGAAGACGTTCTCAACATACTGGAAATGTCCCTTTCCTTCAGATATCATGAATGGTAAAAATTTGATTTAAGATACCCATCAAATCCCCAAACATTGATACCAAACCCGCCCTAATGAAAGCAGTAATATCATGTTGAACCACAATTGCAATACATTTCCGACTATAATAATTAAATTATTTAAATGCAGTACACCACTGGTATTTCACATTGAACAAAATCAACGTGAATGAACCAAGATATAAGCTGCAGAAGAAAGGAACCACTTTGCCAGATTTGAAAAGCTCGTTGTGGTTATATTGTGACTATTTCAATTTGATTAGCAATGAGATTTTAGACTTTTTACTTCAGACAAGCATTGTCGTAGACTGTCATAATATGTAGGTATATTATATTATACTGGATGGACTCTTGTAGTATCCGGGAATCCAGCAGTAATCCAATTTGCATGTAGTTATTGGTAGATCCAATGAACTAATTTCTTGATGTGGATTGATGCTTTGATGAAGATGTTATCAGATAAATGCACGTTGCTTTTGGAACACCAAGTGCCTAAGCGTTTTCCATAACCGAAACACCTAAATCTACTTGGCAAACTGTGACAAGTCGTTGAGACTGGGTGAAAAGTCAAAATGTAAATATTATTAAGACTGTTTTGTGATGTTGTCGTACCGTAACTCCCTTACGCTGCAATTAGTCAGGTGTTCCACAGAGCACGAGAGAGCTTCGACCGTCTGACGGCCGTCTGTCAGCACTAAAACGCGATATATCCCCAAGTGAAAGGGTCAATGAGTCGTTTCCGTTTATAATCATTGCCCACTCATCGATTTATTATACAATTTTCCATTCCCCTGATACGGAAAAAATCGATGCAACTGAAAACGTTTCCTTAAAAAAAAGTTCGAATCAAGAAAGCTTTATCTGTGATCTAAGATAACATGTGGTTGTCCAACGGTGCAGATCGGTCTACTCGGCGGTAGTTATTTCATTCAATTACCTAAGCCTCCACTAATTGGGTCGAGGACTCATTAAGAAGTTATTAGCCTCCTATAATCCCTTGGTTGACTGCAGAAAAGTGCACTCAACAGAAAAAAAATGAGTTGATTGAGATAGAAGCTACACATTTTCTAATGAGATTCAACTTAAGAAACGTCCATCTCAGTGCGCATGGTGAGCAATTTGCATTGTGAGCATGTTGGGCGATTGAAAATTGAAGACTTCACACAAGACGAGCTTAATAACATACAGAATCCTCAACAACGTATTGGAAATCGGGTCAGAGAAAGCAATGAGGAAATTGGATATTGAGCCATTTTAAAACCTCTGCTCGAGGCAACAACCCAACTATTAAGAGATGTCCTCCAGTCACAATCCCGGTTCTTTCAACAATCCACAAGTACAAAGTAAGTGCAATATAAGTGGTGGGGTCAAGTGTCGATGATCGATATCTCACTAATGGATGCTGCAAGGGAACAAGTGTAATTCGGAGAAACGCTTACAATGTGGCATCAACGGTCATCAAATTTCACCTTCAACCTCTCCAAAAAAGTGAATCACAGAGTACAGATATCGACTCGGAGAGGGGGATATGTTAAGAAAGGCCTTCGAAAAAGATCTATTGTCCGAGTCAAAAGAAGAAGAAAAAAAGGATTTCTTCTCTAGAGGGTCTTCAGCAGCTGGTCTCGTTCACCCTCCGCAGAAACGCAGCACGCGTCCCGAAAAGGAACGACAAAAGACACGCCTCAAGACGTTAGCGAAGGCAGAGTTGGGTTACCCGTTGCATCCTGAGCCCAAAAGCTAAGCCGAACATGAGGGGACCTCCTTCTGACAAAAAGTCGAAGGCGATAGGGTCCCCTTCCACTCCCGTTAGAGCAGCTGATGTGTCCGTATTTACATTTTAAACATTCTGGTAGAGATCCAGTGGGTCCGATAACGTTACACTTTGCACCATATGTGATTCCTGAAACGCCAGGTTCCTCCTTTCCTCTGTGTTATTTTCTTGTTACTCTCATTCCCAAAACACGTCTCTCTCCTTCATGAATAATTCACTTCCCCCTTCCCAATTTATTATTTTACATTTTAAACGACATCAAGTACACAGCTATTCGATACCCTGTGAATTCTTGAGTAGAAATTGTGAGATGGAACGTAGCCTTCCCATTAGCAGCTTGTCATGCGACACTTCCGACGAAACGTGTTTTCATTCATTTACACTTGATAGTGTCTCCCAGAACTCTTTTTCTGTTGATTGGGTTTTCCTCAAACGACTTAAAAGTCAAGGCCACACTGCACATACAAGGTTACAAGCCACTTCATCATGCTATTAGACTGTCCATCTAACATAATATTATTGTATAAACGGAAGTTGGAGACCTAACTTCATTTATGTACATACCTACAATGCAAATCGGTCTCATCACACAATACAAAACATTTTTCACTTCATCATTGGTTGCTTGGTTGTTTCCATGCAGAAAATTAAAACCAGTTGAAATCGAACTTCCCTGTGATTTCCCTGTCACTGGAAAAACTCACCAAAAGCTAAAATACGATTTAGCTACATCCGCCAATAACCAAATGAATTTACCACGATAGTTAAGCTGCAGTTTTCAATATCCTCACAGTCTTTTGAGCGAGTAAATATTGTGGTGACCGGTTATTTAACATTTTTCTCGAACTTAGAAATCATGAGTGTAGATGGCCCAAAATTTATCAGACCATGTCATCATTCAGTAGGTAACAACTCAGTGCGAATATAATATATTATTATACTCGGTAATAAAATCGGGGTGTATTTTAGTAAATTCGACAAGTTCGTTTTTGTTTCGTCGATTTCGTTGTGATTTTTTTTCTGCTTTCAAAATTTGGGTACGGTTGACAAATTAATGAAGGCCGTGTTGTTTCGGATTGCTTAATTCAATAAATTGGATAATTCTTTATTATTTTAGGGCCCAGTGACCGTCCGATGGCCCGTGAAATAAGCGGTCCTCCCCCAACACCCTTGTATAGCTTTGGCATCTCCGCTGGGGCTCCACTTCACGCGTGAACGTGGGAAACAATGTAGTAAAGTCACCAAAGTGTGAAGCAATATGGTTTCCAAGGGCTGTTGAGTGCTATAATGACTAAACTCTAACAAAAACCTCGAGTGAGTGTAAAACCGCTTGTAACTACTGGTGCCCTAGAAACTCTGTAAGAATACTGTCAACCAGGTGTAGGAATTGAAACCTTCTTGAAAGAAGTGGGCGTTTTAAATGTTCCTGAATGATGAAATCGAACCCACCAAGTCGAGCTAATACTTCCTCGCCCACTTATAAATTTGTCAAAGGCTCCGTCAACGTATTAACTTGATTTAATGTGATCTTGTCGTTGAATTTCTTTGCCAAGACCAATCTCTCAACACACAACCCTATGTACATTTTAGACGAACCACTTTCTCAAGGTAAATAATTTTCAGTAGAGTGGCATCAGTTTGATCACTGTACAATACCATTCTACTTGACAATGATGAATTCAAACCCACAAAGCGGTAGGAACCTATAAATTGTGAATAACGGGTAGATGTTACCAAAATCCACAGGGATGCAGCATGGCTATAGGAGCGAATTTTCGAAGAAATAACTGGCTAATGTGAAAGGTCTCTTCATTTTACTGGTTTTATGAAACATTTTGTCTCCCTTTTTGCTCCGTTTACAGAGTTTTCAACGCTGAACACGATGGTGAAGTCAGAATTGCGATATCTCATTCATCTACCTATCACATCAGAGCAGATGAAGAAATAAGATCTTTTAGTAACAATCACGTTTCTTCATCTTCAATGTGAGATATGAGATAGAAACATGCGGCTGGCAGCGTTTAACTACATTTTAGATCTAACTAAGTTTGGAGAAACTACTCCATCTTGCGTATTGTCATCTACTTGCGACTCACCCTGTATATATAAAAGACACTTAAAGTACATCATGGAAATTCTCATATCCTAATATTGACCTGTATGGGAGACGGCACTAAGGCGAGGAGGATATTAAATTCGTGAAAGGCTCAAGTAGGCTTGAAGGCTGTTTGGGATTCGATAGAAGGCCTCAGCTTCCAGACACGTTAATAGCAGGCCCTTCCCTCGCCTGCCGTCACCTCCCATCACAAATCTTCACCTTCTCATTCGACTTCATTGTTGTTCAAGCTAAAAGTAATTAACGGTGGCTTCGATCAGGTATAAGAGCACGCCTCGCGCTCAAGAACCTCGCAAGAACGTCACCCAGACATGTAGGAAGGTTCGTATACTCGGACCTAAATTCAAAAGACGATGTTGACAACGTGACACGACGATGACTGCTCACTCGTAAGCTCCCTTCAAACATTTCAATTCGCGTACAAGTCCAAACACTCAGTTCGTACTTCATTTGAAAACGCGAGAGCAGTAATATTGCCTATGAGGTAGACGGGAATGTAGCTGATTTTGCGATACAGTAGTCCTTCGGTAATCCGGCATCTCAGCTCTCCGCCACTCCCAAGAATCCTAGGGCATTTAAAAACGTCAAACTTCCTGTTGATTACACAAGCCAGACCAAAGCGTGGATGAATAAGTCCTCAGTGGAAAGATTTCTGAAGGAACGGAAACTACCGCAGAAAGCTATGCTTATCTTGGAAGACTGCCCTGGCCACCCTGATGAAGTTGAGTTATATTCAGCCGACAGTTTTATTGGTGTCGTATTCCTACCACCAATGTGACCCCTCTCTTAAAACCAATGGGCCAGCACGTTATCCAGGGGATTAAAATGCAATACAAAAAGTGATTATTGTATAATGCGTTGTCTAAGGACGAGAGTGTGCTTAAATCCTTGAAAGCAATAAAACTGAACGACGTGGTTTACTCACTCGCTAATGCTTGGAATAATCTTCACGAGAAAGTCAGCATTTGCTCTTGAAAAACCATATAACCACATAAATACGTACATAATTATAACTGATTTATCAATGATAACTGAGTTTTCCCCGATATGTTCCAGTAATCCGGCAGTGCTCTGGTCCCACATCTGCCGTACTTACAATGACCATGGACTGGCTTTGCCTCATTCATCTTTATTCTCCTCGTGGGTATTCATTCTTGGATTTATGAGATAGGGCCATCATGGCAAGACTGTTGATGGAGATATATGTAATTTTTTAGGAGTGGGGCACTGTTGAACACCAACACCGGTAGGTATACGGTATGGTATTTTTCGTAGTATAGAGGACTCACCTTGTACTTGTGTTGTGTAAAGGAATCCATTGGGTTGACAGTAGGGAGTCCAACGAACCTCTTTTATCACATTAACGTTTCCCGGTTAAGTTCCGGTGCCCAGTCGCACGCGATCTATTCCTTAATTTATTACCTCACGCTCAGTTTAGAAGCTTTTCAGATCACTATGGATCAGAAAAACCCCTTTCGGACTGTCCACTATCTGAATCCAATCCAATTCGTTCCAACACAGCGGACAATGGTTGTGAACTGCTTTGAGTGTATCACGGGTAATATTTAATGTATTTTTTCTTTTTTTCAAAAAGAGTATCGACGTGCGGTTTCAGTGTGTGGATTTTGAACAATGGGCTTTTAGTTTCAAGTTCAAAACGGCCTGTGATGAAAAAAAAACTCCATTGAAAAAGGGAGAGTCGACAAAAACCCGTATGTTCCACAACCCATTATCGCCTCTTATGTGCGCGCGGATGGATGGAATCGATTATCCACGGTATGTCCTCCCCTCCCGCAGTCTTCTACACTCCTGTGTGTATTTATCATTAGCGGTCTAATTAAACCAGGATATTCAGTTGTCTTAGAGAGAACTTGGCCGTATCTAATTTATCGGTTCTAGGGGATGGAAATGAAACATTCGTCAGCCTCGTATCTGGTTTATACAGAAGATTGAATTTGTGGGGCGAATAGATTCGATTTTGACGATCCAAGTGAAATTGGAAACAGAAACAACCACCTATGTGAGTGAAATGGCAATCTCATTTCTACTCAGGGACATTTGTCCCTTCAATTGATGGAATTCCAAAGGGTATTCAACTTTGATCCAATTTTTGGCAAGAAGTGGCCCTGCGTGGTCAAAATCACTCAGGAACAGTGACTAAAAAAAGTAGCAACCATGTTTTTGCAAGGCAGCTACAGAACTTAGCACCAACGTGAAGGTTGTCAGCTGTATAATGCTGTCGTGCGATAAATACATCAGCAGTACAGCCAATTCTATTAGCCAAACCTGCATAACATATTATGTTATTACTTGTGTAGCTGCAACATCTATGCAGTATACTACATCACTTCTTAAAATCTTGAAATCTTAGAGGAAAGAGTTTTGAGCTATGTACTATGTCACTTATTCGTTCTAAAAATAATTCTTTAAATAATATAGCTCAATAGTATCACAGCTTACAGCTTAGTCATGCATCTTCATATAAAACATCATAAAATACATCATCACATAACATCTAAATCACAAATTTTTGGTCACGAATATACTCGAATGTAAGCTTTAAATCTTTGGTCAAAATTCTAAGTCTACGAAGGTACAAAATTCTAACTCTGTGGCCAGATAACAATGTTATAATGACTTGATGTTATGTAAGAGGTGCCAGTAATTAATGGCATGGTAATCAGGTAAAAGCGAAACAACAGAGACGTATAGACAATTCAGGCCGCAGATAACCTCAACTTGGTCGGACCAATTACTAGTACATAGTAGTTCAAAACTGAATGTTATTGACAAATTTAAGAATGCTATAGAATAGTACGAGTCGTAATAAGCAACAACAAGCTGGTTCATTATACGCACCATAATCTTCCAATCATTAAACAAATCTACAGTCATGCAGCATGGCTATAAGAGCGAATTTTCGAAGCAATAAATGGTTTTATGTAGAATGTGTCCATTGAATGGTTTTATAAAATGACACATTTTGTCTCATTTTTTGCCCATTAATACCTCAGATTATTCAACGTTGGACACGATGGTTAAGTCAGAATTGCGACACCTCCTTTCGTCACCAGATTAGAGCAGATGAACCGTGAAGAACATATCTAGTAACAACACGTTTCTTAATCTTCAAAGTGCTCCAGTTTGAGAACGAAATGAGATATATATCTATATGATTTTTTTGTCTTTTGGAAGTGAATTCAGGAGAGTCTAAAAGGGTTTTTGGTATAAAAACCTTTCGGAAATTCGAGTTTTGAACACTTTAGACCACGAACAATAGCTTCCTTTTCTTCCACAATTCGCTAAAAAACGATACCTCATTGATCGATAAAGATGAATTTCCGTAACAATCAGTTCAAGCCTCTCAGTACCGCTGTGTATCTGTTTCAAAAAGCTCTTCCTGCTACTCCTCTCGCTGGAAACAACGGATTGATTGATTTCTCTCTCTCTATTCTGGTTTACCCCCTTTCTAAAAAGTTTGCCTCGCATGGCCGCCCGTCTCCTCGCAGAAATGTAAAATAAAAAAGAGATTTATTGTTATATAAATCATACCCGACCTCACCCTTGTATGAAAAACAAAAAACACGCAGAAAAAAGTTCCGAGCTCTGGGAATAAAAAACGCTACAGAGGGGAAATGCGTTGAGTGGATGGAATGAAACAATGGATTTTCTTCCTTGAAGAATATCGTTAGAAATTGAAGGGGTAGATACCTCAAATTGTATGGTTTCAAGAACAATAGGCCTATTGTATTCTTACTCAAATTTCCCACCAGCCCTTGGCTTGAGGCTCGGCCGATATGATCAATTTTGAGGACTTCTATCTGCAATGACCGTCAACTCTTATTTCATTCGCTGAATAACAACTTTGGAATATCAACTGAATAACTACATAGTTTTCGTTTACGCTCCAAATTTTATATCCATAACGGGTGGAACTCTGAATTGATATGTGGTTTTACACTTTTGAAATGGCACTTTCTAGACTTTTACATATTTTTGGTTGAAGGTTTACCTATTTAATATTTCATTAACAGCTCAGTCATCACTGCCACTGTGCAGTCTTCGCTCCGTCCTCAAAACTGCGCGTTTTTCCAGTCCACACGCAACGTTTTGTCTGTGCAGGCAAAACGTTGTGCAAAAAACGCGTGCGGACCGGCCTTTAGATTCATATAATAACAGAAATGCCGTATGGAAAGGATTTTACAAGGTATAGGTACGGTGTGCAGCAAGCTGTGGTGAACTTCGACGGCTGTTGTGACACTCCAGCAGCGATTTTCGCTGCACCAAATACATCCTCACTAGAACCTCGTCTGGGGATTGTCTACAGATTCGCCTGTAATAGAGACAATATTGTTATTTAACGTCATGAGATACCAAACTACACTTACAAAAATGAGATCTTAGGCTTTTTTTAATTTTATTTTCAATCTCCAGCTGCTGGAAAATAATCTCACTCCATGTGTTACACAGTAGTGGTCTTCCCATGAATGGAAATGAGAAATTAGCATTCAAACCGCCCAACCGCCAGGACTTGGACTGTGAAGAGGCCGGGACGCCAATAAATTTCAAATGATTCAAATCTGAGATTAGCTATTCAGACGGGCTCAAGGGCCGCGGTGACCGTCAATGGGTTTGAAGACTAATCCGCCCGACTCGCCAGTACCGAAAGACAAACCTGACTCACAATGGAAGGCACAGGGTTAACAAGAATTCAAAATGGACAACAACAAAAAAACTTACTCCTACACGCCATTCAGTCGTGCAACCCTTTTGCCTCCGCTAATCCATCTGATTGTTCGAAAAGGTTTCATACTGAAGGGGCGGGTACATATCACCATTTAGCGTTTTATGTCAGTGATCCGCCCGCGAGGCAAATCGCAATAATAACGACCTGTCCGGCAATGTACACTCCCTCCCCTCCCGGGCATCAATGACATCTGTAAAACAGAATGATAAAAAAGGTCTTTTGTTGGAGGTGGAACAATAAATTAAAAAATGACCCTTCTCGCGTCTCCCTTTGTGTCATGGAACTACGAACAAATACAAATCAATAAAATAACAATTTGATCTGCTGTTATATGGAGAGCATTCAAAGGCTTTGATGTTGGAGCTAGTATAACGAACCGACGAACACCAGTTCTACTGCCCAATAATTGATACTATTGCGTAACATATTCATGGACGGCGTGTTTCTGATGAAAGAGTAATTTATTACTGCTTGACTCCAACTCGAAATTATTTACAGCTTACGTTTTCAGTTCATCGCTTCAATAACCGAAGTTCTTCTTCATTGACATGAAAACAAAGATTCAAAATGAGCCAATTGTGAGTACATTCATGGAGTGTGACCAAAAAGTTCCAAAAAGTTTCTCAAAAACGCTTTATTAACATTTTTTTAAATTACAGTGAAACCTGGCTATAAGGAATCGCAAGGAGAAAGGATTTTTTTCCCTTATATAGGGGTTCTCCTTATATCCAGGTATCTATAGTCAAATTCCTTATGTAGAGGTTCTCGGAAGTTTGAAAGAAAATGCCATTCTGAAAGGATGCAATTGTAATTCGGAGTACGCAAATGTACACAGCGTCAAAATATATTGTGTAAAAAAATTCAAGAAAATAAAAAATTAGGATGGAAAAAATTAGATGGAGAATATCCGAAATTTTCATCTGCTTTTCAGTCGTCGTCATCTTGACGCGATTCTCCAGTTCATGGATGAAGTCAAACGATGACAAGTCACTCGCGTTGGACTCAGAGAATCGTTGCGCAATGGCAAATGCAGCGAGAGCTTCCTTTTTGGACGGCGCAGGAAGGTTTTCATCGTCGGTGTCGTCCTCACCTGAATCCTCCACTGGCATTCACACAAACGAAGGAGGTGCTCTGTGTGGTAAGGCACGTTACTGATGAAGAACCAGTCCCCTGTCGCCCACATTTCTGGTATTTTCTGCCTGATTTTTTGGCACACATTTCTTTTTCCGATTGTTTCGCCTTGTAGGAGGAATTCGTTGCCTCCTGAGTGTCTTCAGTCGACGTTGATGGCCTTCCTGAACGAGGGTCATCTTCACAAGATGTCCTGCCTTCTTGAACCGCTCGGAACCTCTTGAACCTCTCGTAACACCGTGAACATCATATCGCCTGGTACTAACTACAAGGGCGTAACTCGAAAATCAGTGTTTTTGAATGATGGTCGTATTCTAAGGCTGATTTACTACTTGGATCAGAGGTAATAGGTGAAATTGAAGTTAGAATTGAAGATAGAATGAGCTAAGTAGTGCCCTTTTAGCATTCCTCCACTTCGGCACCTCGTGCGATGCAACAAGGGCTCATTTCAGTTCTAATTGATTATTAATTATTATTATTATTATAGTTCTAGGTCCGGACTACAATAATTGCGAGTATTTTGGCTTCCTGAATCCGATCCCGAGGTCAAAATTTGATAGTCCGGACCTTTTTTTCGTAAACCAGTGTTATTTCAGTTCTGATGGATATTTTTTGTAAATTCTACCTACTAATGCCTGTCCTTTGTTCCTACTACCCAGTTTTTCCATTTTTCGAGTCTCCAAAACTTCAAATACGATTATCTCAAAACTACGAATTTTGAGTTACTCTTGTAAACTTGTAGTTCTCACCAGGCGATATCACATCCATAGGCCTGTTGAAGAACTGAAACAAAATTTCACGTTAGCACGCCATCCTCAGCAACTCGCAAAAATGCAGAACACGAAACAGTCACTTCACGAAAACTGCTGTTACAGCCCTTTCCAGACAGTAACTTTGGTCTGGAAAGGGCTAGAAAGTCGAGACCAAAAAGAAGTACTAGGGAGGGTTGTGGTTACAAAATGAGCGCAATCCCAACCTCCTAAGATAACTTGGGTCAAGTGCAATTGAAATCGAAGATAATAAACCAAAAGTGCTAGAACATTTTGATCACACCTCGGTCTATTCAAAATTGCTAGAGTGGTGGGTGAATAACAGAAAACAGTGTGAATTAACAGTGTGAGGTTTACATTTGAATGGTTACTATTTCTTCGTCATATTGGAGTGAGGGATCCCATTTGAAGCTACGCATTGAAAAAGCCATGAAGAATATCGTAATTATAACTCTTAAGAAATCATGTTTTTGAAAAAAATGGTCCTTCCACTGGTGGATCCAACTGGATCAGTAATTGTAATCAGTAAAGCTACGCAAAAAAAAAGCCATGAAGAATATCGTAATTATAACTCTTAAGAAATCATGTTTTTGAAAAAAATGGTCCTTCCACTGGTGGATCCAACCGGATCAGTAATTGTCACTGGATTTTTGTTAAATAATACCATTTCGTTAAGTTCTGGCGTCTAGTTGAAGTGGCAAATATTAAATATTTGCTCCTCGTTCTACGTACGACCACCTAAAGTGCAGAACAAATCGGGATCTCGATATGAGTTATGCCCCACTAAATGAGTACACGGTAGCGCTGGGTGGCGAAATTTGAAACTAACCATGCGACATTTATCCTTAATCAGTCCCTTTGAGTCCCCACCGGCCAACAAGCGAAACACCCTCTACTCGCGACAAGGGGGCGACCGCTCATTTGTGACACCCGGCCGCCCAACTCATTCACTCCTATGATCTAATTAATATCTCACATAATAGAAGCTCCTTTTTCTTCATCGCCCATTTCGACTTTAACCCCCACTACCCTCAATTCAAAACGAGCTGAAAAGTTCGACCGGAGGGTCAAAAACCTCGTCCATTTATTTCAGTGACACCCAGTGACTTTGATCGCCGTTTAAATAAGCTCATGAATAATAATGGGTCCCGTTTTTAACTCTTCATTTCGATTTATTCGACTGTTATTAATAAAATTCTCGCCTCTTCAAAGGTGTAGCTTTTCGCGTCAACGCCCGCCCACAATGAGATCGTTTGTGTCCAGGTCGTCCTTTTGTGTGCCGCAGTTATGTTCCGATTTCTGTCAATCTTGTCACCCCGAATGAGTGCAGCTGATAGATGCCATTGGAAATTCGTTATCTCGTCTGCTATTTCGGAGTGCTGAGTAAATGACTGGCCTCACTACTTCTATTCCATTTTCCGTGGGTGTTAAAACCTGTGGACATGATTTTAATTAGAAAAGCTTAATAAACAGAATATAAAAACCCTGGCTGCAAAAATCCGACAAACTAGAAAATCCACAGTCATGCAACATCGCTTTAAGAGCGCATTTTCGAAAAAATAACAGGTTTTATGTAAAATGTCTCCATTTCTTGCCGAGTAACACTTCAGTTTATTATTCAATGCTGAAAACGATGGTGAAGTCAAAATTGCGATATCTCATTCCGTTACCAGAGTAGAGCAGATGAACCGTAAGAACATCTTAAGTAACATCCACGTTAAGATATCGCGATTCTGACTTCACCATTGCGTTCAGCTTTAAAAAAATCTTTAAAATGAGGTGTCGCGTGTCAGACTGTTTCATTTTGAAATTTATGGGTAAATCACCCACCCTTAAACTCCCCTAAACCCCCCTTGAACCCCGTTGTTGGTGCAAATTTGAAGAGTTATCGTCTCGAATGTCACATACATAAACATAATATGTTATGTTGATGGGATTGACTAGTGTGAAGAAGCAGGTTGTATTAAAATGACCAAGCTAGTCTTTTTTTCCGTGTTTATTTTCTCACGACGTTTCGGCAATGGAACAAAGCCCTATTCATGTGAGGTTACCTACAATAAGATGAGAACAGAATTAATACTTACTTATAATAATAAATAATAAATAAATAATAAATATTATAAATTATTATAAATAATAAATATTATTCCTGACATAGCATGTAAGTATTAATTCTGTTCTCATCTTATTGTAGGTAACCTCACATGAATAGGGCTTTGTTCCATTGCCGAAACGTCGTGAGAAAATAAACACGGAAAAAAAGACTAGCTTGGTCATTTTAATACAACATAATATGTTATATATTATATAAATATTTATATTCATATGATTTTTGGTGAGCCATGAAAAACATCTCAAGTATCAACCACGTTTCTTCATCTACAAAGCGCTCCAGTTTGAGAACCGAATGAGGTATCGATTTCACCACCGTGTTCAACGTAAAAAAAAAAAAAAAACCTTCAAAATGAGGTGTCACTTGTCAGACTGTTTCATTTTAGGAATTTATGGGTAATTTTTCCCCTCTAAAACTCCCCAAACCACCATTAGAGTGGCCCGATTCTGCCCTTCTACGAGCTTAGGCTTTCGACTGCAAAGAAAGATTTTTGTGCAAATTTGAATTTTTCTCTCAATTCTATAGATAATATCTATATTATATCTAATATATTATATTAATAGGTATTATAGATATATATACTCTCGATATATCGAGAGTTATCGACTGAAATGGCACATACATAAATAAGTAAATATACTAATTTTTATAATATATTATTATTATTATTTAATATATTATAATATAATATATTATATTTACGTACCTATTTATGTATAAATAAATTACATCATATACTATATATGTATATAGTTTTTGTGTCTTTTGGCAGTGAATTAAGGATGGTCTGGAACGGATTTTGATATAAAAGTTTTTCAGAAATTCGAGTTTTAAAATTTTTGGACCGAAATAATAGCTTCCTTTTTTCAAAAATTTCTCTGAAAGGCTTTCCAGAACTTGACAGGTTATGGGTAGTTCCTGAATCTGACCATATGCGTATCTAAGGCTTCTAATTCATGATTTCATATAGTTCAGTAGAGAAATAAAAAAAGCTTGACCGTGGAAGTTTCTCCTTTAACCAGATAGATTCTCCTCCCGTTGATGATATAGTGTTCCTAGAATTTTAAACCCTAACAACGCTCGATAAGGCTTTGAAATGGTCGATAAATAAATCACAATTTCGACGTAGGTACATCGAAAAGTTGAGGAGTTTTAGTGAGTTCTCCACATGAATCGGAGTCCCCTTCCGTTTGAGTTTGGAAACAACGCCTCGGGCGAATCTGAAACTTTCATTGGCTTTTCGAAGAGGGCAGTTTACCGTCTGCAAAAACCAGTTGGTGAAGGTCAGCTTCCTTCCAGCAACTTCCAATACGAGTCTTCAAACCGCCAAACTCACTCTTAAAACCTTTTCGAAGATACACGATTATGAACGTGAGTTGTAATGATACTGATAATGATCTTTTAACGATTTCCTTAATTCCTTAATATGACGAATAAAATGAACTGGATCCGTTATGTCTGGCATGGTATTTTTCCCATCAAGATAAGGAATTTTCGTGACACTCAGGAGTAGAAAAAAATGTTGGTCTTCCGAAATAAAAATGCAACTTACTTCATTTTCAAGGATTCTTAAGGGTTTAAAAATGTCAACTTACTTCATTTTCAAGGGTGTGAGTCCGCAATCCTTAGCCACATTATTGAAAATATCCAGAGGATAGTATAGTTCGGTCTTAAGATGCCCTTGAGATAGTCCCACTGAAATCTGAAATTTATGAACTGATTTTAATGGTATATAGATAAATAGATCCCCCCATATGCACTACAACGCAACGAGTGGATATTAGCACTGGTGGACTTTTCGCATTGGTAGTAGAAACACATTAAAACTCATACCAGTTTACATGGATGTTTGGTTGATTCCTAAAATAAACCAACTGCTTTATTCACTCGTTATCAACTTACATCCAGTGCATACACCAGAGCAATCTCGCCCCTCAGCCAATGGCACAATTCCCAGATATTTCAGGAATATTCGTCCGATTTGATTGATTGATTGAACCTCTGGCTAAGAGAAAGGTACATTATATTTTCAGCACCTTAGTGGACGGTGTTGATCTAGATTGACAGCTGGTGATTCTACGCTCATTCGTGAACCAATCGTACGATTTTCTATTTCTATGTTCCTATTTCACATGGGCGATAAATATTGGCGAGGTTGTGGGGGTCTAGTGACTAATAGTATTTTACACGACCGGACATTTCGAAATAATATTATAAGGGATGCTACCGGTCGCAGCTGTTTTCGGTCAAGAGTCAATTAGTTGGGGCATGGAAACCAATCACAGTGGCTTGGCACAACATGCGTTGGACGAGCAGATTTGCCCACAGAGGTACACGGGGATCAAAACCGTTTCCAGTTCATCAGTTCGTAACGAACGGAACAGTGATGAACTGCAAGCTGCAAAGTGATGGAAGATGCGGGCGCTGTATACCTTCGCGCATTGTACCGTATTCCCAAACGCCCCCAAAACCCTCTAGAGACGTGTTTGTAGTCGACTCATTGTCGGATTTAACAGCCTCAAACAAGGGAAAAGCCGCACTCCTATTACATTTTCTGGGGGAAGTTTTCAAACAACACACATGGGCACCATTGCCCGTCCTTTTACCCCTTTAAACGACTGACAAGCATCGCTCAAACGGGAGACTCGCGGTTAAAAAGTTAACGTACATCAGCACTATCAGATTCACCGCTTCGGGGGCTCAGTCCACGACCATTAAAGCTCGGAGAGAGATTTGTTTTTCAGAGCCTGGGAAAGATGAGAAATTAGTTTTATTCGCTCCCAGCACTTCCAGCTCCCACGTCAGTCCCAGTGTTTAGGATCGCAAGGATTGGCGATTAGATTCATATACCACTTGAAAAGTCATCATTCCTAAACCTCATAACTCACTATTGTCCTCATCAAAATGATTAAAAAGTATAATGTGTAATAGACAACTATCGTAAAGAAAACAAGAGTATTTGAAAACAGACTATTTCCACTTAAATATGAGTACCTACACTGTTAGACCTGTTTTGGTGACCATCGTCAGTAACAAAACAAAATTTTGATAAAACAAAAAATGATCGTTGTCTGTAAAATATTATATTTTTTAATAATTTTGATGAGGACAGAAAATATCATATCATATCATATTTATGATATTGTATTATTGAAGAAGTCGAAATTCCAAAATTCGAACCGGTAGTGGGGAAAATTCTGACCATAAACATACGAAAATTGGTCAATGTTAGGGTAAAACGCTGTTAACGTAAAACGCCTCAACTCCAGGATGAAAATGCCTCAAAACGTATTTATTTTCGCACTAGTGTTAAGGTGAAACGCCTCAACTCACCAAAATATTGAGATTAGGCGTTTAACCTACAAAAATGTACTTCATTTTGGCTTCATATTTCGGTTGAGGCAGCCAATCAAAATTTCCTAAAAGAAACATCCGTTTGATTGAGTTGTTTACGTTAAGGTGACTGCCTCACGAGCATGTTGAGGAATTTTACCAAAACAAACAATCCCAAAAGCGGAAATGTTAAAATCGCCTTAACTGCAATTAATCGATTAATTTGCGAGTTTTTTCACCGTTGAATTGGTTGAAATCATATCGATATCTGACCAACAAATGGTTTTTTTTGTTTTTGTTTTTTTTAATGGATTGCAGTCAGCTTACATCAAAGGCTTCAGTGGAAAACTATAAGGCGAATTTCTGCAATGCTTGGAATTTTGAGTTACCTTAACAGGACAGAACTGGCGTTGATCCTCAGGTGGAAAGCTGACCCTCTCTGAAATTGAAAAAAATTTTATTGTACATAGGACAAGTCCCTCATAGTGTACATCAAATGACTTAAGATTAATGACGTTATAAAAATACAATAAAATATAAAAAAAAAAAAGAAGGAAGGACGGAAGTAAATACAAATTAAAGTAGATAGGAAAAGAAAGCGGGCCAGTCCGAGAAGTCGAACTTGATGGCAATTTATTTTACCACGCATTATGTACTATATTCATGAGAAC
Source organism: Stenodema calcarata (assembly GCA_963920205.1). Taxonomy (NCBI): domain Eukaryota; kingdom Metazoa; phylum Arthropoda; class Insecta; order Hemiptera; family Miridae; genus Stenodema; species Stenodema calcarata. The sequence goes on from OY986054.1 coordinate 25,281,012, forward strand.
TACTTGGTCGATTCGTCAAGGTGGGCCCTTGAAGTCGTTACTACCACAACCCTTGTCTCGACGTCTGGCTTCGGTCATTTCAAGGTCGCTAGACTCGCATAGTTAGTTTTGTCGCGCCATTAAAAAAATCCTGCTCCCAGGCCTTCAGATGCTGTAGACTTGCAGAAGGGGTTGCACCGAAATTAGGGTGGGATAGTCAACCATTAGATCTAGGGAAAAGAAGAAAAAAAAACCAAGACCCCATTTCGGTTGGTCAAATCAGAAACCAGGGGATCCTTACCTTTCGTGACGTCACAGATAGGGTAGCTCTGCGCCAAAGGACCCCCACAAGGGCCTAGTTTCTCCGTCTTTTGTGTAAAACTTCACACATTAAATCACCTCGTGAGGAAGTTTCTTGTAGAAATGTGGAAGCTCAGTCTCAAAAGGGCCCCCAAAAATATAGCGGCCACTATTCACAATTTCCCCACCTCTTGCATTAGTTATCCCTTTCAAGGAATCCACAGAGTGAATCACTTCGCATTTGCGGAAGCCCATTGAATTCGTTAAGCTTCTTTTAGAGGCCTTTTGAAATGAGATTCGTCCTCTTGTGATTCCAAATCCAAAGTCGATGGAAAGCTGGAAATGAACACCTGGGGAACGTCACGTAAACAGTTCAAACTTGTCACATAAAGTGTGGTTCTACTGCATCGAGCTTGTTTTGTTTCTACATGACGCCTGAACAGTTTCACGAAGGAAATATGGCTAACCTAGATGTGGCTATACCCTGCCTGAGGATCGTTGTTGAGAAAAAATCAAACCTTAGATATTTGGGAGTAACTTTTGACCAGCAAATGGCGTGAGCAGGCAGCTCGAGTTGCTTTAATTTTACGTAAAAAATATGTATTTATTCTCTCGTCTGAGGCCATTGATGAGTTTGAAGTCATTGAAAGTAGTATGTTTCACCTTGGTTCAATCGGTAGTACCATATTGTCTCCCCATTTGGGGAAGTGCTTGTCAGACGGCTTTATGTCCAGTTATCTCTGCGCAGAAAACTATTATAAAAATCATGATGAAAAACAAACCACAGACCACTCCCCGCCGCTATTTAAAGAATTGCAGATCCTGCCGTTTTACCCTGTGCAGGATTTTGTTTCTATTAAATCTTTGTTAAAGCACAGAATCCTGCTTTCTTCATCCCATTCCATTCCGACAAGATTTAACGATAGTTGTAACCTGGCTTATTCTCAGGCTTCTAGTACCTTCATAAATATTTCGATGTGGCTGCTGTATCTGTATCCAACTGAGTTGAAAAATAGGCTTGCTATCCGAGTGGTTGTTTCTTTTTTTTAACCTTAATAAACACATCAGCTTCAAACGCTAATAGCTAATGGAACCCTGAAAAATGCAGGAACATAGAGCTGGAGGTAGAAGGTTTATAATATATCGCCCCTTAAGATCCCACAAAGTTTAACTCAATTTTGAGTTAGGAACGGATACTTATGCGAAATCTCTCGGTCCGTCTTTCCAGCTCATTGCTTTGCCCTTTATTGCAATGCAGGAAAAGGCGTCTTCAACGTAGAAAAGCCGCGATAACCATGGAAATTACTAGGTACATTACTACAGTACCCACGTTGGAAAATCCGTTTTTATCTCTCTTGAAAAGTTAGGAACACTGAGTTAGACCATAAGGGACGATATTGTCATCTCTGGCTACAACTGACTGGTAAGGTAATATGACCGTTTTGATTCAGCACTACAATTGTAATAAATGCGTTATCAACTTGAAGAATGATCAACTTGATGAATATCTAGAAAATGCTTTCAAAACCCCTACTATTTGGATCTTTCTAAAATTTAGTATTTAATACAAATGGGGTTCGTACAAGTAATTTTGTACAAGATGTTGGAGTGTACGGTTTCTGAGCATCTCGTACAAACGTTTTTGCGTCAATTTTTCTCACCAAAACTGTCGTGCTCTTTTGCAAAAAAAAGTTTCACTTCGCCACTCACAAGTTTCTTCCTAACGAGCCCACGATAACTCCCGAACAGCTGCCTTTGAAGTTGGGCGGAGTGGCTAATCAGACCAGAGGGAGGGCTACTTGATAGTTTTTGTAGATAAACTCAAAAGTTGATTACCCGCATCGACCCGTAAACTTACCTGGATGATGTTATACCTCAAAAGACGTTTTTCTGTTTTTGTCACTGCTCGTCATTGAGGAATATTGTCTCAACGGACTTCGGTGTCCGCTGAAATGTGGACGTCACCAACCTCTAGTTACCGGTAGTGATAAAATCGTGGGGTTTATCTGGAAACCAGTACCCCGCATTTGAAAGTTTTTTTTTTTCGGGAGATAACGAAACCCTAAGATAAGAATGCCCTACGATCTGAAACGAAGGTAATTTAGATATTGAATGGTACCTAATGAGCGTACCTAATAATTGTAAATATCGGGACTCCGGCGGTCATTGAATAGTACGGGCCGTTATGCAATGGAGAATCAAACTCAACGAAGTCTATGAAAGATAGACCGTGGCCAATTATGATCAAATCCCAACTCATACCCGCAGCTAAATATCTAGGAATAACGCTAGATGCCAAACTAAAATTTAAAAAACCGACCTTAAGATCCAATACAGGAAGTTGTACTGGTCACTGGGGAGGCACTCAGAACTAGAGCTTCACAACAAGTTACTGCTTTACAAGCAAATTCTATAACCAAACTGGACGTATGGCATACAAATTTGGGGCTGCTCTCAAAAATCCAACATCAAACACATTCAAACTCTCCAAAACAAAGTACTTAGGGGGATAGTCGTACCTCGTGGTACATAAGAAAATGGAAACCGTCACCAAAGCCATCAAGAACTATGTGGTGAAGCATGAAGAAAGACTTCACAGAGATGTAAATCCAGAAATTATCTGGATCTTGGACAACAGTGAAACAGTGCGGCGTTTGGATGGGACAAAAACACAGACTTTGAGGACGAAAATGAACGGTTCAGTGTGATTGTAATTGGGTCAGCTGATGATTCCATGCTTGTAATTCCATTAAAATGTGATTTATGTATTCAAGTGAAGGAACTAGATGGGCTGTATGTCTCAGTTGTTATCTTACTCTTTAATAAATAAAGAATTTGAAACAAAACATACAAAATCTGGTTCTATTAAATTCGTATACGATCCTGTTAGATACTACAGTCGTAGCTATGTTTCTGTAACGACTAGTCGTACAATCGTCTCGGAGTTACCAAGCACTTGGGAGAACTTCAAACCATATTTTATAGATGCTCTTTGAAATTTCACAGGATTTACGACTCTTGATGACCCAGTTAGACGATTGTTGGCCTCGACTGCCTTCATTGCAGAGAAGTTCACTCCTTCCCGAATAAGCCCCCTCATTCCCCATCGTTCAAACCTCGTCGAATCAAATCGAACACTTTTTTTGTACTTTTGTGTTCGTCGGATGTTTCCCATGAACTCAGTCTCTAGATCACCTTGTGACTCCCATCGGTTACGGAACAATCGATTCGCCCCTTGACAGGTCCGCGAAGATCGAAAAAGAGAGGGGAGGATATGAAGGAGCTCTCCATCGTATCCTGGGCCCTCATCGCACGCTTGAACAGTCCTCCAAAAACGGTTTCAAGGTTTAGGTTCCCGGATCGAACTACAATCGAACCCAGCTACAACAACATCTTCATTTAGGGGGTACTCCCATCTCACGGTAGTTTACCCCTTTCTAGTCTCGAGCAACCCCGTTGCGATCATGCCAAGGTCGTCCAGCACCGGCATTAGTGATGCTAATTATGAAATCGCTTGCCTCTCCGCAAGAACATTTTCATATTCCATTCAGGTCCGTTCGATCATTCTAATTCAGTAATCTGGATCCATTCATAGCCGTAAATTATTCTGAACTTCAATACGCCTCTCATAATGCATTCAACAAGGTTCCATCGGTTTTTATATATTGGGAAGAATACAAATTAGTCTTCACAATATGGCTCAATGTTCACGGAAACGATTCAAGGTTACCTACTAACCACAGAATTACTGGTTAGCTCTTAAAATAGAATTGGAGTAATATCGATTTTTTGTTTAATTGAAAATAATTTCAGCATCACAATCTAGTTTACAGAACTAGTAAGGGATTTTTAAATCTCTTAAATTTTTAGATCTCTTAAATGTACATAATATTATCTAATATACAAAACTTGCGAATGTGAGTAGTTTTGTTTGAATAATGGTAGCGTGGTGCCTCTCTTCATCACTGAACACTAATCTCTACGTCAAGTAGACGGACGGCCTCTTCATTGACTTGCCTCTGCTGATGGGCTGTTGCGAATCGTCGTATTTCGACTTGAACCATTTCCACTCCAAGATCTCGGTGGATGTACCAGGGAGCATTGACGACGTTCCTGAGCTCTTTGTTCTGGCATTTTTGTATAATTTCCACGTTACTTTTGGCTACACAGCCCAAGAGCTGACACCCACAAGTCCATAGAGGCTTAAGGACTTGTTTGCAGTGCATAAGTTTGCTCTCAACTGGCTAAACTGAGTGACGTCTCGTAAACCGGTATAATTTCCCGGATTTGAGAAGTAATTCCTTGCTCTTTTTCTTGACATGTGCCTTCCACCTTAACTTGGCATCTAGCGTCATTCCCAAGTACTTTACCTCATGTGTCTTTGGCATACTCAGTATATCGAACACGTGTTTCTTTGTATTTGAAGCATCAATTCGCATTTTCTACATGGTAGTTGAAAGGTTACAGTGTGAACTGCAGTGGTATGTCATTTTGTGTGGATCACTGTCGTGGATCTCGCTGTAGATGATTCGTGTATCTTCAAATTGCAGCTGGTAGGGAAAATGAATCAAAATCTTTTGCAACTGGGATGTATGGGATTGTGCTCTTGTTTATGGGATTTAGCATTTAATGCTACTCCCCACTGTAGGTTAAACCTGTGCTGCGGGGAGGAGTTATTTATAATTACCTACCTTAACTTTTTTATTATTGCAAGAAAGAATATGAAAGAAAATGAAAATGAAAGAGAGAAAAAAATTATTTTGGTATCCGAAAATTGGTAAAGAGAAGAAGACATAATAGGTATGTCTTCTTATTATTACATTTGATGTCTTCTTATTATTACATTGATGTTTTCTCATTATGAGCAAGTCTTCGCCTCCCTTGACTTCTCACAACCAGACACTTTGACCGAGTAATGAGCACTAAGCCTACTCTTAAAATTCTGCAGGGTCGTGGATGCACGAATTTGCTCAATTTAGCTCCCTTAAAATCAAAGGCCAAGAACAGTCTTTCTAAAGGGCAACGCAATGAAACAGCGATTTCTGGCCCAGGTTACTCCTTATTCGAGGAAGGACATTTCATTTTCTTTAGCAAGTTTGAATGTCTGGAGCGATGGGATATTGGATGTAGATGACTCCTGCATCTTCAAATTGCCACTGAAAGGGAAAATGATTCAAGTCCTTTAGCAACTTAGCAACAAAATGAAGCAAGTCCTTTAGCAACTCACCAGTTTCACCTAGTAATCTCAATGATACAACAATTGACAGAGTTCATGGTGAGTGCGAGAGGTGTCTGGCGCGATGGGATATTGGAATGACAGGTGGGGACCTTCCACCCTCCCCGACTTTCAGAAAGACACGCGTCTCACGTCAAGACAGTCTCGCCTACAGATCCGCCGGACTAAAAAATGAGCTTGGACTCGGCTGTACCCCCGCAGAAAATGGCTAGACGGCTGGAAGACCCCTCTGCGTCGGCTTCCATCGTCCGGAGCCCTCAGGACAGGTTTTTTTTGTACACTGAAGGAACGACTTTTCTGAGCCAACCTTGCTCCCTTTGTGCCGCCGCGCCGCCCTCTCTTCGACCCCTTCTTTTCGAACCGTTCCTGAAAGATTTGGAGACCTCTCACTTGCGGTCCTTGCATAATTCATAAAACACTTTATGAAATACCCACATTAGACTAGACACGGCAGTATTTCATTCGCCCAGGAGAACCCGTTCTGACAAAATGCAAGCTATTCAAATATTCCAAACGACGCAAAGATGACCCGAGGCGATGTTTGGGATCATTATATCAAAACGATACCCTCGTGGTGAAATACTCCAACGAATCTCATTTGTCGAATGAGTTGATAGTTTAACCAGTAGACTCCACACTGCTACTCCAGAAGTTGACACTTAGATACATTCATAAATCACTCAAAGTTATCCAACTCGTTCCTCAAATTGTTATAATATCCACCCCAGATCGAAAGAATCCGCCATTTTTCGGGCCGTCGTCGAAATTCTTGTATCAAACTAGCCATACGTCACGACAACAGGTGGCACATCCTTGTGATTAATACCAAAATACAGGAGATCGGTGCGTGCTCCCATTGCACAATCTCGGCACCTGTCGAGGAGCGAATTGTATTTCCACCTGTAGCATCCAAAGCTGCATCATTCAGCAGGTTTCATACCTACAACAACCTGTACGATGTCATGAGGGATTCCTTCATGTAAAATTCACAGGGTATCATAGCGAATTCAACAGAGATTCGATGTATTTATTGCACGCATGGCAGATTCGGTCGTCTATCATGGTACTTTTGATAGAGCAATAACTTGTCTTTATACCTACCATCTTCCGGTTCGTTCTGGTGTAATTGCAGTGGGCGCATCCTTATACACTTCGGATATCCTCCATGTCTGTTCTTTGTTTCCATTCTTTTCTCCGTTTTGTTATTACCCTCGATCCTCCTTTTGTGTCGACTTCGGTTTCTCCCTTTTTCGTAACTTGCCCTGGTTTCTTGGTTGCCTTTTCAAAAGACCATTCCCCTTCGGGCGCTGCCGGCTTGAAGAGAAGCCCGTCCACCTTGCAAAGGGGGTTGCAAGCCCAGGGGTGTTAGGGGAAGGTCGTAGAACGTTACGATTTCGTTTTTTCACTCCCCGCCTTCCCACTTTATTCTGTTTTTCATTTTATAACATAATATCTCCCTTACCAGTGGGTCCCCTTCTTCGTAAGATTACCACCAAGCACCGAGGAGAAAAACAAGGTGAAAAAATCTATACGATTCACAGGTATTTTTAGTCCTTTATTGAATGAACTTCGAAAAAACTCCCAGCTTTAAGATCGATCCAAACCTTTAGATGAGTTACCGTTTTTTTCCCTTCCCATTATACAGAGTAGTGGGAAATTTACATCTTAATATCTGAAACCAATTTCAAATTAGCAGCGGTTCGGCGGTGATACACATTACCGACGGTGGTAAAAGTGGCGGGATATTTATAGATTTCTAAGAGAGGCTGCGAAAAGGTTTTCTTCGTTGAGTCTGAAGAAAGTAACTCCAGAATAATTAGATTTGTGGCTTCCTTGAATGAGAGTGGGTGTGGGGTTTGCTGAAGAAACGAAGTCTACTCCGATGGATTAACTCACGAACTTCAACCCCATACCACCCAGAGTCGTTTCGGTTATCACAACTATAGCATATCCAAGTCAAATTCAAGATTTTCCAGACCAGACCAAATTTGGTTTGGAAAATCTTGAATTGGGTGTAGAAAATCATCAATTTTTTTTGGAAAATCTTGAATTTAGTTTGGAAAAGCTATATATTGTTTGTTGACAATATTAGCACCATAAATGACTTAACTTTGCCATTATTAGCGGTTATTTCGTACTATTTTGTAGTGCCATGTCTCAGTTTCGTCGTAGTGAGATACCTTCATGAAGTATGAGGAAAAGGCCGTCCTCAAAGTATCAACTAAACTAAATTTGATGTGAGTTGATATCCTGAAATATAAACTAGGTAATACAAATAGCGTTCATAGTTCCCGTTTTTTGAATTTTGGACAGGTATTATCGTGGAATATCAGCTTTGTCACGGATATACACATTTTGTGTTGATCTGTGGTCAAAATTGTTTAGTAGTATTGATTCAACCGTCCGTGGAAGCTTTGGAGATTGGTAGCTGGAGTACGAAACAATGTCACGGAGACTAATGATCATCCCTTGTTTGCTTTCGCCACGAGGACTTTTTTCCCTTTCGTGTATAAACAAATCAATCCCCAGAGTCCCTAATCAAGGAGATCGAGGAAGCGACGTGGGCTGTGAGCAAGGGGTGAAAAACGAGAAATTACGCTCCATTTCACAGCAGCCCGCTCCTCCCTTCATTTCTTCCTAATCCTGCCTCGTCCACGCCATCCGACGTTTCCTCGGTCTAACGGAGATTTTCCCTCTGATAAACAAGTCTGCCTCTGGACTTGCCAAGGAGGTCGCAAGGGTTAAGCCTTCGAGCTAACTCAAAGCCTCTCTCCACCTGCGTTACGGGAAATACAGCTTTCCTGGCTAAACTGTTCTCAATCGAAACTTTATCTCGGCTCGTACGTGTGGCTTATTCGCTAATTGCCTACCAACTTTGTCTCGAGGATTTATATGTACCGTAACGTAATCCGTTGCTGAGTTCGTGATACTTGGAAGAAATACAGTACGGGTTCTGCTTAGTAAAACCAGGTTGGAAGTTGTGGAACGGTGCATAGAACAGAGCTACATACACTGCTGCTCGGTTTGTGCATTCAAATGGAATCCTACAATGCAAATTTTATAGGGACTCTGGTGATCAAGGAGATGGGGCACTGCATACCTCTGTTAGCTCGCCTCTAGAGCCATTGAGCACTGGTGGTCCACTTCATATTAAACGCATACATTATGCTCCAGGGAACTGAAGCCATTCAGCTTTCAGAAATGAGAAATCCGACACTCCCCATCTAATAGAGAGCACGAGGAAACAGCAGAAGATAACAAATACCCCGTACCTAAACGACCCAAATGCATCATAACGTGGTGATGGGAACCAGAAACAGCTGGAGTGCGAAAATAGATCACCTTCCAGGTCAAAGAACCAGGTGACCTTCCGTATAGGATTCCCCGGATTGTCTTGGGGTACGCTAACAGCTGTAGCGCCCCTTTGTAAAATGGGAGAGATCGGCTAAGAACGTTTTCCAGTTTGATACCCTTCCAAAAGACATCTGGTCCCGATTTGCGAAGTTCGTGTTGCCCTGATCTCATCCCAACTTTTCCCGGTTCCGGTTGGAAAAAGGGGAATGTCAGCTGCCCAACTCCTACGGAGTCAAGTCCAACAAATCTCAGGGAGATAAGCTCATTCGAAGCCAGTGAGGATCTAGAGGGATCAGGAGTTTAGTTGAGCAAAGAAAACGTTTCCGTATTTCCCCTTAACGGGCTCCAGTTTTCTAATAATTTTTTATTATTTTTCTGGAAAATTTGGGTTGAAGTATAGGCGTGCAAAATATTACGACCACCCTACTCTCAACATTTCACTTCGTTTTGACCATCTCTTTGAGTAGATGGGATCCATAAAGAATAATAAACACGATGTGGAATAAATACATTGATGATGATAATCTCCAAGTTGCCTTGTTAAACGTGGCAGGCATTAATTGAGTTATATATCCAGAGATTTATTGAGTAGATTCTGGTTTATTTCATTAGTTTACTTTGTTATGTGCGAAAAAAAGAAGAAAAAGAGATGAAATAGGGGAGTTGAGGTGATTACGGATTTGATGAATTCCAGTATTGAATTTGACTGTTCTTTCTCAATTTGAAGGAGTCCTCGCCTGAATTGTCGACATTCTGTGAGGATATGGGGAATTGACTCAAGAGATGTTTGTTCTTCGCAGTGTCTGCAAGCTGGCGAGTTTTCCGTTTTCATTCTGAACCGGAATAGTTTGTCGTTAGCAGGACCCATTATTAATCTGTTGGTGATGGTGATGTCTCGTAGAGGAATGTTGCTGTTTCTGTACCAGGGTTTGTACCAGGGTTGTATTTGACAAATTGCCTGGCCCATGATCCATCCGTGATCAACTTTGAGTCGTGAACCATCCTGTTCCTCGCTTCAATGTATTTATTGGATTGTAATACATGGGAGGATTTGCATCCATTGAAACGTAAACCGACAAATTTTGAGGAGATAAATTTCTTTGAAAGATTTATTATTGATAATAATAAACCAATATTAGGCCAATCAGATTCAATTTAATGCCATACTTATCACGAGCTTAGGAATAGTAAGAAATGGTTTTTTCTCTCTTTCAAGATGCCTTACGATTTACGTGCATAAAAGCGACGTTTTTCATACAGAGTATCAAACTTGTACATTTACGATGTAATAAAGCGACCGAATTCGGTGTGGCAGGTGTGTGAAAAGGCGCGACAACCCATGAAGGGCAGTAAGAGTAAATTATATGGTACCCGACAAGGCCTCCTTTCCTCATATACCAAAGGCTTAGGAGCCGTGAATGGACTGCCTGCCCTCGCCAAGCCATACAATGTAGGAACGCTATTTCTCTGGACGCCGCGGGGGCCCTGCATTGTCAACCCTTTCCATCGTCGAACGCCCTCTTTTCTAGTCGGATCCCGGACATTTCATTTTGGGACTGCCGAAATCCCCTCGTCTACGAGCCAACCCGATAGAGGAGTTTTGTTTACTGAAGATAGCTATCAACTTCGACGCAACCTGAATGACGGGAGATCCTATCTCGGATTTTTAACGATCGCCCGCAGAGTGACCGCCGATGTTGTGGCTGCACTGAACGATAAAATGCCCGGACCCCCAGCTCTGAACGTAAACAACCAGATGGTCACCACAATAATAGATCTCCGTAGATCAATATAACTGTACTCCTCAACATTCGCCAGTTTCATCTATACGTGTACCAATCTAATTTGAAGAAGACGACGACCTACACGAAGAAGTACAAACAAAATTTATCGTAAAAGATTACTTACGTCAATAAGATCTTGAGGATGAGGTTGACTTGCTTCTGCGTTTACTTCTGATTTTACTCGTCCATCGCACAGCCAAACCTTGATACAATAAACACAATGATATTAGATGAACTGAATTATATCCAGAAACTTGAAATTTGCAAGGTCATGTTGATTGGGCAACAAGAAATGCGATTCTTTTTGCATAGCAAGGAACGTCTTCAATGGACGACATTTAGTACTAATAAGAACTATCCCCATAGTTGTAAGCTGAGCCCAATGGGGTAGCCGATGTAAACTGAGCCCAATCCTTCCTCTTGCCCAACCCCTTGATGTGTAAACTCAGCCCAGGATGCACTCATATTTGTAATCTCCTCAACTCGTTCACTGTAAACTGAGCCCAAGGAACCAGTTGAAATTAGCCGTTCATATGGTACTAATCAGTTGATTGGGGGGTGTTTTTATTCCGCAACCCTATCCACTTGATCTACATGTCCAACTATCTAAATGTGAACATATCCACCTCAACTTGAGCGAAACCACGCTGGCACATAATAACATTCGCACATGTACCCGTTCACTTCGAGAAACTGATAGACTCCTGGGGTTGGGCGGAATTCATAGTCAACTCGCAACCATGAGCGATTAGAGGGCTGGGCTGAGTTTACATTTAGATAAGACAGTCTGACCCTCGGTCCACCGCTCTTGGGCCGAGATTAAACCCGCCCGAACTATGTACCATTAATGCAACCATCCATTTTGAACTACTCCAATTAGTAACTCTGGTATGATTATACGTATATCTACATCCGATTGTTTGCATAAAAACCATTTGCACTGGTCTGTATTTGTCATCTCGCTTAATTGGTTGTTTTCGATAGGCTTGGATGGAAAATTACTTGCTTCAAGCATTGCCAAGTTGTATTCACAGTAGTAGGACTGATAGCGAGGGGCCAAATATTGTTGCAGTGGTTAATAGACCATCATCCTTAAGATTCCCAGTCATGCTCTTCCTCGTCTGGCTTTTCTTGGAGCTGAGCCAAACTATACTATCGCTACAACTAGGCTTTCCGTCCGCTCTTTCCCTTCCCACGCCCCTGATCGGGGCCAAAGCCTTTAATACCATCGGATTGCTCAAGAGGAAAAACCCCATAGCCGATTTTTCTCCAGCGTCTCAGACACTTTTTCATTTGACACTCTGAAAGAGGGGAACGAAGGGAAAATATTAGATGTGAGATTCGGTTCCAGCTCGTGTGTTGAAATACCAGCAACAAAATAGGATTTATCCAATAAAATACAGTAACATTTTTCATTGTCATCTGATATTCTTCGATCGGATAGTGGAAATCAGCTAATCTAAATACAGCAGCACAACCGTTCGACTTGCAGTAATCCTCGTGACAATAGTTTTGGCGCACCTTTCACAATTCAGATACCTACAGAAAAATTTGGTTAGAAAATGTACAGGGAATGATTAGCTGAGGGCGTCTTAAGAGAAATTTTACCTCACGAATAAGGAGTATGAGATCAATATCATTCAAAACTAAACGGCCAAACATGGTCGTAAACTTTCTCCACCTCGATTTTTTTTTTTGGAGGAAGAGTAGGTATCAAAAGAACAAACTTTGTCAGAAGTAGATCATTATAAGTCAAGGAACGACTTAAGGAGACGAAACTCGCGAAACGGCATCATCTTACCACCCACAAACCCCTTTCTTCTCGTAGGCCATCAAGAAGGTATAAAGGGGCTGTAAGAACTTGTGGGCGAGGGGGATGTGACGTTTGATGCTGGCAACGGATCGATGCTAATAGTACGATGACGTCACGAGCTCCACCCCGCAGCATCACTGGTCCTGGCTGCGAAGAAAAGCTCTCCAAACCTGGGATCCCCTTTCTATCCCTTGGTATCTCAAGGGGCTGAAAGATGTCTCAGATGATGACAATGGTAAATTAGGTTGGTGGCAAAAGTGCCTTTAACCCTCTGCTTGGAAGACGTTAATATGCACTTTTGGATTTCGTTCTTCTTAGGAACGGATTTGAGAATTCGTGGAAGATGCATATTTTTAAACTCAAGGTTCTCAATGCATTCTCGATTAGACCCAGCATAGTTTAAAATACCAGATGAGTTCTCCTGCCGTATTGGTTCCCTATACTATTGGTGGACCGTTATTGGAGTAGACTCGGCCCTCCCAAAGAATCTTCAATCGTCTCTGTGAGACAAGTTAATTTTACATGTTGTGCAGAGGTGTATTCATTATTGAGAAACACTACTGTTCGAATAATCGATATCAAGGCTTTTCCCGGAGATAAGCTTACAGCAGTTATTGTTCAATTGCAGCTGAGGAAGTAACGGGATGAGACTTGATTGACCGTATCGAACAAGCTAATTTCTACCCCTTTACTTCGCTTAGTGACAATTTTTGGGAGTAATGCAGCCGATTCGTCTCGGTTAAGTGGCAGAGTGGTTCGTAATCCATTACAAGAAAAGGCCTGCTAGAGGGGCAATTACCAACGGCCGGACGGCGTTTCCTTGAGATTTTGTCCCATCTGTTATGTCCTGTTCCCTGCCCTTCCTCGAACAATATCTCCGAGATCTTGGAGACAATGATTACCACGACACAATAGGCTCTTCTTACGCCTTTTTCCTGATATAAAAATACCCGAAGGGAAGGAAATACGAATTTCTTGATTACATAGAAAGGTGTACCTGTAATTTTTCCAAGATACCGTCACCCATTGGTAACCCTTCATCTAATTTAAGGAAGCAAATACCGTGACTTGAACAGCGCTAAATGTGGATATCAACTTGGTCATTGGATAGCACACTAATTGCAACTATAATAACCATCGAACATGACACCTGATTTCATGAGAAAACTGTCAGGTGTGCAAACATTGTGACTATAGAATTAATGCCCACTTTCAGGTTAGTTAGGTACTTACTCTGATAGTTCAGCGCTGAAATTAATTTCTCCGGGCTCTGTGAAATACTGACTGTTGATGCGTTTTATTTTATACCCAGTTCAATAGACATTTCGGTTCCTTATCCATCTTTTTACGTCATTCAACGATGATTGATGATCCCTCCACATTTTGGATGCTATCTGCAGTATCGATTGCACGTTAAATTCTTTTTATAATGAGGTGACGATGAGAGCTGTGACCTATTGACACGCACTAGACCTACGTTTAGTGTTGATCATGAGGCTGTTGATCAAAGCTGTTAGGGTTCCATCCTATCGTGTTTTTATATTCGACTGCAGCCGTTAAAATGCCCCTAATGAGGGAGATGTGTACACAAAAAATTCATCAGGTGAAAGTTTTCAAACGATGATCAACTTAGTTTCCCCGTGTTATTTTATCTCCGAGATAATCGATCATTTCCCCCCTGAATGTAACGGAACTTTTAGCAGGTTATTTGGTAAGATAAGTTGGCTCGAGTAGCAGGTGGAATGCGAGAACCTTGCCAGCGCACGTCTTATTGAGTTCGGTTGGTGGTCCAATAACTGGGGGTCCTTTGAAGTTTGGAACAGTTGGGTTTCGTTGGAACGACTTTCGATCGAACAATTATCGTTAGTGCCTTCTGAAATTAAACGGTTTTCAACGACCTTGAGTCACCGTTCGGATGCTCAGTAATGTCGTAAGAAGGCTAAGTCATCTCAAGACTTAAGGAGACCCTAAAGTGGCAGGTGGTTCCAATGTAAAGTGACCCATTGAAGGATTGCTCGTCCCTCCCCCTATTACGGCAGGTGACTATGAGCTTCACAGGTATAGAGCAATTTATCTTTCCATGTACTTAACTATATCCGGGTCTGAGGGAGGATGGGCTCCTTCATAAAGTAGCTCTAAATGGCAGAGTGTCAGTCTCTAGTGATCTATAGCTTGTTGTAAGCCCGTCATGTCTTTTCCACCAACTGAAACCTCATAAAAATGTTACATTTCACTATTGGACATTTTTTTGTAATACAGGGTGGCGCAGATGTTATGGCCACATTTGAAATGGCATCATGTGCTTAATATTGGAACTAGGAGATCAAAATTAAGTGCATTTCGTAGCAAAAATGTGGCCCTCGCTTCCTCGACGATTAAAACATTCTCCAAAGCTCACGGCGAAGTTGCGCATCACATTCTCCAACATATCGTTAGGAATCTGAGCAATTTGTCGGCGGATGGCGTCCTTCAAGTCAGCAAGAGAAAGTGGTTTGTCGACGTCAACTTAACGCCATGAAAATAAATCGTATGGAACGTCACCATGCTGGGAAATCATACGACCCGGAAAAATTTGACGATTTTTGATCCACGATTTGACCCACGATCTTTAACCGAATGGTACAGATGAAAGCACGTAATAATTACGAGTTAATTATTAACTCATTAACGGGTCTTTTATACAAGTAGTTGTGGGAATCATTCAAATAGTAGAAACGGAAACTGAGGACTGATGAAATTCAATTGAACGTTGTAGTTGTAGGAAGTAGATTTCATTTGTTTACTAGGCGATTTATTTGTAAAAAATCTTATTTAGGGTCATATCCTTCGCCACTACAACGCGTTTTAGAGGGGAGGAGGCACGCTTTTCTATGACTGAAATGTTCCGTTTCCTGTCGCTCAACGGTCTTTGCGGCCGTCATAAAGAAATCACTCAGGAGATCTGTAGGGAAAAACTAGACCGACAGCGGTAGTGGGCGTGTACTGTAAGACGATACGACGTAGCGCGTGCCCCCCAAAGAAAACCAGCTGTGTACAAGATCCGCGCACTGACAGACCCCCTGGGCAGGCCCCTACTAATTTGAAAAGCAATCACTGGCTAATCATAGAGGGTCGTCGAGGGATTATATGATTAGTACTTGCCGGAGGTCTCCGCCCTCCTTCCGCAAACCCCTTTCAATCTGTGGTCATTCCCCTGTCGGAGAAACCGAACGGAAAAGATCCGTCGTGAAGGAATCCAAAGACAACAACTTTGAAATGACGGCTAAGAGTTTTATTTATTCCGTCAGCGGGGTTTCCTTTAGAATAAATTTCTCAGCTGAGAATCTTTTGTTTACGCCACGATAAATCGCTTCTCCGTGGGTTTAACTGCCTTTTCCCGCTTTAGTATTCAAATTATAGCCAGGAACTACAAGCCTCGAGAAAGAGTATTTCAGTCCAACTTTTACAATGAATAAGCAAAAAGGGGAGTAAATTCCAAACAAAGATGCTATGAAGTGATTTTTTACGTTTATTTTCATTTAGTGATGCCTCCAACGGTGATGCCTAATAACCCAAGTTGTTGAAACCTACGTACCTAATTTGCAAAACTTGACTCGTCTGGTCTCAAGTTTAACGAGGCTCATTAATTTAATAGGACAGTAGTCCATTTATGCGTGCCCTTTTATGGGTTCAATTCACGAAGAAGTGTTTGGAGAGCAAATTAGAATTCAAACTTCATCAACTTCAAACGGTCGAACCTTTGGAAAAAGTTTGTTCCGGGTTTTCAAGCTCCTGCAAACTTCATGTTGCTACTGCATAACACAGTAAATTAGTAGTGGTTTGGCGAGTCGCCAACTTGGCAGTTGTTATGGGATCATCTCTTTTGCAATCTTGGCATTCGAGCCTAAGACTTTTTTCAAAAAGTTTCAAGTACCCTATGAAACCGAACGGTGGGTGAAAACTTACTGGTCCACATGCAGTTTGCGGTATCTTTACACGACTGATTTACAGTCTTAACTTGCTTACCTGCACAGCGCTCTTACGTATATTACGCCAGTTTGTTCATAAAACGAATCAGGTTGATGCAAGTGGGGATAAGTTTTAATTGGTTATTCACCCCTCAGGTTGGCGTAGTGGAAAACAATATGATAATGCTCTTTAACATAACCGTTTTCCGACGGGCCCTGGGAACCCTACCTGTCCCGCGGAGGGGGATATTAATCAAATGCCGGCCAATGCGTGCACCCTGCAGGTAGGCAGGGTTATATATCAACCTAGTGGTTTCTAGCCACCCCAGTGCCCTGCGACCCAGGGACTATGGCGACCCCAATTTCTCATTCTCCCTTGAAGTTTCTTCTGGAAGTCTCTATGAATCCAAGGTTGGATCTCATAGACTTTCATAGGCGCAAAGAGAAGAGACAAATATCGTCTGCTACTCACGAAACCTCTTCCATTATTTGTGTGGTCCCTGTTGGATTCCAAGCTTCCACTCTGTGAGGATTGTGGTACACGGTATTTCTGGAATCATTGCTTTTCAATTGAGTCACCACGTGTTTTTTAACCAGAATTCCAAATATTTGTTCAAAACGTGGAACTAAGTGCTGAGCAGTAGGTATGGTCCACAGAGTGCGTACAACGGATTTACGGTAACTGATTTTTATAGTGAGATATCAAATGAGTGTACTCACTTTCATATGCCTTCACCATAAATCAGAGCTTAACAACTTGGGTGAAATAATCTTTCATTTCCTATTTGAAGGTGGAGCTCCAAGTGGGTATTAACATCAACCATTTATACACTGCGGGGGTGTTCCAGGTGGCCCGAACGAAGTTAGATTTATGA
This sequence comes from Stenodema calcarata, assembly GCA_963920205.1. Classification (NCBI taxonomy): domain Eukaryota; kingdom Metazoa; phylum Arthropoda; class Insecta; order Hemiptera; family Miridae; genus Stenodema; species Stenodema calcarata. The sequence goes on from OY986054.1 coordinate 25,298,300, forward strand.
ACTAGTTCAAAGGGAATGCTTCAGCGGTAGCTCTCACCGGGCCCAATATTAACCTATACCTACATAATCCGGGTTTTATGGAAACGACTAATAAACCAACTGTTGGAGTTTCGTGTACAGGGGGGCCGTCTAGAGTCCGTTATTACGCTAATACCACTCTGGAGGCCTTTGTGGATTATTCGGCTCATTATCATATAATCGAACCAATCAGTTGGACTGGGACTGATTCACGGCGATTACGAAGAAAGTGATCAGATCACCGGCATGTGAACTACCCCTCGGAGCACCTGGAGTGGGTTTTCGTGACGTGATCGTCTCGGTAGAGGAAATAAGGTGATTCATCGTGACCGGTAACGTTAGGATTTTCGGGGTTAACAAACACAAGTTACACCTTGCTCCTATTTACCATAATGGTCATTATCGACCAAGCAGGTAGCTACTAATTAACAACAACGACATTTTCAACGACAACGGTAGGTTCAATAATATTATCATTTTCATGTTCGTCTTCACTATTAATGTTGAAATTGACCTTAAATTACCACAAATTTTGCAAAATGGGAGCTCAGTCTATTTCGATTTGGAGGGCAAAAAAAAATGCTCGAGTTCAAAAGCTTTTTCAAATTTGACAGCCAGGTCTGCATATATGGCAGTTTGAAATTACCAAGAGTTTGTAGTGGGACCAAATGGTTTATTTTCATTTGGCTCCCGTTCGTGAGATTGCTTTCTGTTTTATAAACACAGCCATTGAAACCCTTCTAGATTTTAATCTCTGTTTCGCCATTCGATTGGACATTTATATGCTGTAGGTAAATGCTCGGAGAACGGAGAATTGACCATTCATATTCCTTTGATACGAAATAAACGTTCTATTGGCCTCTCTGAATACGCGCTCGCTCACTCCGCAGTCAATCGCTCTTCTAAAAGCAGTCCCCCTTGAAATATTTTGTTCATAGGGACCTCTACAATTAAAACTCGGGTTACAATCGGAGAGGCGGAGATCGGTCTAATGAAATCTCGAGCAGCTGGAAAGGTTGGGATCTAACTTACCCTCGACATAACGCGACTTCATCATCGTGGAATTCCTCGTGTGCTTGTCTTAATGACTACCATTCAAAAGACATTGAAAATTAGCATATTTATATAAGTTCATTCGGATCTCACTATCTTGCCATTCCTTAGTCGAATAACACAAACTTTTTCTATTTAATAAAGAATTAGGAGTTGAACTGTATGTTCTCATCTCGAAAAACCTTCTGCTGTCTGTGAAAGTTTAGCATTCACACGGACAAAGATGATACAAAGGTTCATCAAGGGGAGCCGTGCTGTTTCCATTACAACTTCTTTCCGGTGGTTTGAAGTGCCCTTGATGCCCTAATGTGAATTTCAGAAGGGACACGATTTCCATTTTAGTCCCAACGAAGCTCGACTTATTGTTTGCGGGATGGTTTTCCATAGATGTAAATGAATATCGAATGACATAAAGTGGGTAACATGAACTGTAGGCACGGTGATGTTTATACAGCGGATATCTCAGTGGCCACCACACGTGAGCATTATCGATCGTACGGCTGCCACCGTTGGATCTCGTGTTGGCCAAGTTATGATGCGTCTCTCAGTAAAGAGGCATCCACACGCCAACCACCTTTTGTCATCCCATCAACACTGAAAAGATTTCGTTGCATGCAACCCATCTGATAAAACAAGGTTATCTTGAAACCATAAATCCGTGATGTTCTCCAATCTGAGATTGTTATTTTTTTGTTGCAGAACGATGCTGAAGTGGACTGTCGGGCAGCAGCGGCGAGTGGATAACCCCACTGGCTGCTGTAAGCCGCCCTTCAGGAAACCTAAGAGACGCTCTACGGGAAAAGAGAATACTAGGGTGAGTGTATTCGTAGTATTGCCAATATGAAATTATATTTAGGCACATAAACAATTCTCATCTTACTCAAACCCCAGGTATAACCATGTGGAGCTTCACATTGTCCATGAAGGGGTGGGGAATCATATCAAAGTGACGCATAGTATGGAAGAGGAATCAACCAACTAATTGAAATGAATGAAACATACGTCACGTAATACGTGACGTAATACTATATACTATATAGTATTCGTTTTTAATGTAGACCTGAATTTGTTTTTTTCCCAGGAGAGGAGGAGTAGTGATTCACCAAGAACGAGAGACAGCGTGTACATGCGGCTGGACTCGGTGCCTGTAGCTTTGCGAGATGTGAGCAATTACCGCCTTGATTCACCTCCCAGGTCGCCTCAGGTTAGAAGAACAAGCTTGAAACGACCAAGGAAGTCTGAGGCAGGGCGGTCTCCAGAGCGGAAGAAACAGCCTTGCGTCGAGAGGCACGTAGGTTTGGCTGACCAGGCCTGCACCGGTTGGATGTCTGCCAGCAAGTACTCCTTGGACTCTGCCAGATCTACACTCCAGATAGAGTATTCTCCTTTTCCCTTGCGATGCGCTCAAAGCCTCATGGCAGTGTCGTCGGATGCCTCTCCACCGTCCAGCCTCTACTACATGAATCAGAGCCCTAGCCCAATAGAATTAGACCACAAGGAGATCCCGCTGAGGCCGGAAGAGAAAGAAATCATCTTGAATACGCCCCTCAATTCGAGAAACGCCTTAGTACGTGAAGAAATCGCCCGACGATTGTGGAGTTCTCCTTGTAACTCAGAACTGTCGCCCCTCGCATCAAAATTTAATTTTCTAAAACTTAATACAATTTGTGATAGTACAGTAATTAGAGACCTTCATATTTCACCAGTAGATCCCAATTTGTTACGAATCCGAACCCCACCAGAAAAGAAAGATTCCAAGTTAAGTAGGAATTGTATTTCATTAGACGACGTGAACAGTCCAGTGCCTAGTATACCATTAACGGATAGGATTAATACAACTAGAATTTGTTCTCAAACTAATAACGATAGGGAAGATACTGTAAATAACAATTTAGGTAAAAATCTTATTTGTAATGATTTAATAAATAGTGTACAAAGTGAAGAGAATATGGTTAGTGTGGGAAATCTAGTGGAAAAATCCCGAAATAATTCGTCAGAACGCCTTAGTTCCTGTTTCGCTCCATCGATAGACCTGAACGAACCTTCTCATTTGAAGCGACAAAGGGTCATCAGGAGAAGAAGAGGTTGGGAAGGGACCCTAGATGGTGAAAAGGCCAGAAAGATAGCCCGCTCCTGCCTAACTCTACCAGACGGGATTCCGAGTCCATTCGAAAGCCCAGCAGTCATGGGAAAGCTGCGGAGGCCTACCATCAGCCTGCTGACACTCCCTAGGGGCATACCCAGTCCACCCAGCCCCATAATGGAGCCACCGAAGAGTGTTCCACCGCAGCACGAAACTCTGGCTTTGCCTCTGGGAGACGAGTCTCCCAAACCACCGAGGACGCCGGATTCTATCCACACCTGGGACTCTCACAACCTCCATTTCCTCAAGACCCCGAGATTGACGTCGGCCCATATCCTCAACGATGGGACGTTGACGGAAATCTCGGGGACGGCTTCACCTTCGTCATCAAAACTTGACGAGTCTGATGACGATGGATTATCCAGCTTAGGTAAACCCGTAACCTCCACACTTGTCATACTGATTCTTAATACTACAGAGTCAATTATTCAGTTTGTTCATTTGGTTTAATTCTACAGGTTCGGCAAGTTTAATCGATCGAAGTCCCTTGGCGATGGTCGAAGGACAGTCACGGTCCCGAAGATGCCTGACTTTTACGTCCCCCAGGAAAAAACTTCGAAAGTCGTTTTTATCGAAAGCCCAAGGTATGTTCCAATAAATAACTATTACGAAGAACAACGTTAATGTCTAAAGACCTTCGTCAATATTTAAGAAACTATTTATACAAATAGTGTGTCCTAAAGAAATTAAAAACCTTGAAATAGCTAATGAAAGTATCGAGTCAATCAAGACAATCATCAAACTTGCATTGGACTAAGGCTATGAAATACTTCACAAACTTCATAGTTTTCTACTCCCAAAGAAGACAAATTGATCATCCGTAACTTATCCACCAGGCTATAAATACTTAAAGATTTGGAACGCAATACCTATCGATCGTTCAGTCGCCTCGGAAGGAAATATCTTACACATAAGTTCTTACCGCCAGGATAGATTAATCTTCCCAACAGCAGCCGGTGGGAAGCCCATTGACTGAATTGATCAATTGCACCGTTTAGGTTTTCGTTCTTCAATATTCTCGCTCAGAGGAAACTTTGACGCCTCCAGAGGAATTCGAAAATAAACCTAATCGATTGTTAACTGGGTCACAGTGAAATAGAAGACATGTCTCTGGGGATAAATGTAAATTCGCATATTGAAAAAGATATGAGTGACGAAATGGGAACCATGAAATTTTAGTATTCATAGCCACCAAAAATTTCCTTTCAAAAGGAGTAGTGAAATAGAAACACTAAAATAGTAAACCGAAAACAACTCTCCAAAACTGCAGATGGCTTATGGAGGCCTTCCTAAAGAAATGTATTACGAAGAATATAATGAACACAACGATAAGAATACGACACCAGAAGTAAATAGTGGCAACTAAGAACAGGTTGATTCATTAGCAATGTAGACATGAAGATATTTCACTTAAACCTCCAAGTTCACAGTGCCTAGTTACTCCTTTACTTGCCTAGTTGTATTTCTGCCAGTCATCAAATGGACGAAGTTTCAAGCTGGCGTCCATTTTATGAGACGATGCGACCGATAAAACGAAGTTTTTTGCCTGCAGGTGAGCTGGAGCTGTCAATACGCTACGCTACTGGGTTTCTCACGATCCACGGTAACTCACGTTTTCTTGTAGTGCATGTTTAACACTATTTCTTCTTGATCTGTAAGATAAATAAGGCAGTGTTAGTTAATGAGCACTCGGTAATGTGGTTGATATTGATTTCATACTGCTATTTATTAATTCAAAAAGGCTAATGTGAGTTGTTTTCAATTTTTCGCAGTGGTACGTGGAAAAAACCTCTTACCACCGTCTGGCACTGGGACGTGCAACGCCTATATAAAGGTGAGTTGTAGTGAGTGATTTCCAGTAATTAAAAAGAATTCAAAAATGCAGGCCTTAATGGAATAGGTACCCAAACACTAACTCAGTTTTGGGGTTATTTGCTTCGTGCGAAGAATGCCAACATGAATGACAACAAATCCAATACTGATAATAAGTCTCTAATAATTTTTCATGGTACTGCTGTTAGTCACTCAGCCAAACTAGAGGTTTCGGTTTCGCGGTCGGTTGCACTTTGGGTGCAATGGATTCAAATGCCAAGACGACAAGACTTGAAAGGAGATACGGTGATGAAAATGTTAAAGTGAGCAAAATCGAAATAATTACTGATAATTTTCCCAATTTATGATTATACTAGCTCATCCACCGGAAACCGCGTAATTGGCTATGAAAGGGAGTGGTTGGAAGGAGTTCACGGTTATGGTTTTCACACTGGAGCATCGAATGAAAACTACGCGAGCTCCTGAAGACTGAACCCAATTACACGGTTGGTGGACTCCGTTCCTCTCTCTCGTGGAAGCCGCGTAAATGAATAAGGAACAATTAGTCCGGTGGTTGGAAATCGTTTGGCAAAGTGAACAGCAAGAAGTAGAGTGGAGACAGTGTTGTTGTGGGGGGCAACCCCCACGCTACCGCTTTCAATTAAGACTCAAACTCGACTAAAACTTGAGGGTTTGGCATACATTCATGCAGACTATGCTCAGCTTGTCTTTAGTTCTAAAAGCAGTCCTTTCAACGTCAGCACCTTCGGTCGAAAAACAATTTCCAAAAAACTTGTACAAGAAGCTCAACCGATTTTTGTCCTGGAATAAAACGTAGGTATACACTATAAAACCATAAAGACGTATCCCTCAAAACCATACAAAATCTCACATGATCCCTGAATTCAGGACATTTCTGAGTTTTCAAATCGACAGCACCCCACGCAAATCAAGTTTAGTGCAAAAAGAAACACTCTCCAGGATCCTCTATCTGTCTCCTTGTTTGATGTGATGTTGGGGCGTGATAATGATCTTCTATACGTTCGAATTTAAACAATGTCAGGCTTAGCATTGCCATATTAACCGCCACTGTCAGACCATTTCGAATTACGCAACTCATCATTTTTAATTAACGTCCAAATACGGTAGATTACCCGGGCATTGCCCTTGAGTCTTGTACATCTGTACAGATACCTGACGCCTCTTCTCCACCGTACTGGTAGGGTAACCGTTTTAATCCTCGTCCACTTTGATCATGTAAAACAAGATATTGCTGTGGGTTGAAATTCATGTTCCTGTTGACGGCGTAGGTGTTATGGAACCTGAACCGTGAAATCAAGAAAATCACTGGCCATTACTCATCCTATTTTTTACGTTGGCGCTAGTCCTTACTTCATAACTCCATTGTCTTGGGATCCCAACCAACCATGAAACACCTCGGACGAACACGTGGACGGGGGATGCCTGACGAATCGCCGTTAGACCGTGAAATCCGTTTTCGGTCCTCTCGATTGATTATCGCCGTGATCTGTTACTAATGTAATGGCTGGCGATATAGTAAAAATTACGATTTAATCAAATAAATCAATTCCAATACTATATCCGGCTGAATACATGTTCATGACTGACATTCGTTACACTAGAAATGAGGGCTGGTTTCAATAAGATGCTATCAGGAGACAAGTCAATTGGCGATTCAAGCTTGTAAAAACTTGTACAATTCAATAGTCTAGTTCCAGGTTGGCATAGGGGCATAGAACGGTTAGAGGTTGATTATGATGTAGATTATTCTATACGTATTTCGTAAGAAATACGTATTTGGTGAATTTTTCAGCCGTCGTGCTCCTTGTTCCTCCTTTCTAAGCTTGATTTGGCCTCACCAGTAAAGACGGTATTGGGCTTCTCACGTATTTGTCATAGCCAAACCTGTAGAATACTGTTTGAACAAATTATTTACGGGCGATATTAATAACAAATTGTCTTTGCACATTTGATGGGGTCGTTTCTTTTATTGAGTATCTAGCAGGGAGTAAAAGACCTGAAGGGAGTTACGAGAGCCGTTAAAATCTTACTGCGCCATGTAGTATTGAAGAGCAGTCGGTGATGGTTCTTCAACTTGTTTGTTCCTGCACTTCTGAGCTGAGATTTTATTTTCTGAAAGCAGTAAACGGTGAGGGGTTTTGTGAGCAGATCGGTCTCGAGGTAATGTAAAAACAAAAAACCTGACATCGTGCAAAACATACAGGACAATGGTACTAGAAACGTGCAAAATGTAGGAAGACATTTGTTTTGACAAACTGAGACCCTTCTCTCTGTTTTCATACCCCACTTCTTAAGGTTGTCAGATCTCGACGATGAATACCACCTACTTTATAGGGGTAGGTCAGTTTTGCAAGGCTATGTGGCTGTATAAATATGAATTCATCTCAATAAATCAACGGATATTCATGGAATGAAATTACTAGATGAATCTCATGGAATAAAATTTTTTTTTTTTATACAACAAAAAATTCATCTCGGTAAAACAAACAGTTAAGATCCTCTACCTCGGATCACAAACTGAAGCGAATAAAGGGAAAAAACAATGCGGTAGAGTTCAAGGTCTGCAACAATTATTTGCAGAGGAAGTAAAAGAAAAAATTCGCCCTAGTATGGGATTCTTATTATTGGTTCAGTTTCTTTTCCTTTATTTCCACCCTGTGCGGGATGTCGGAATGACAAGGGATTTCGAGAACATCGAATGACCTCCCTTCGTATTACCCATACACTGAGTTGAAGGCACTACGTTCACGAGACAACGACGTCTCACCGACGCACATTCAACTCACGACCCTCTGGCACCACATTTCGTTTTCTTCCTAGGTACGCCCAAACAAAATTATTTGTTGGCAACCTTTCCAAATCTAGTTTTTCCTACGCAAACTACGGACCCTTGAGTATTTCGTTTCAGCGTTTTTCTTGCGTCGCCAGGTTTCGTTTGGTTTGAGGACGGTGTTATGTTCGAATGATTCGAGCTGAACCAACGGTTTCGGTTATAATGAGGAAACGTTCAAGTAATGAATAAAGAACAAAAGACTTGGATGGGGCTCAAACTAACAACTCTCTGCATAACCATACGATCTTTTGTTAAGACTTCTGTTTGCTTCTGAAGTTGGGAGCTAAGCAAATACAGATTATCTGAAGAGACGGGACCCTGTTTGTTCGGCAAAATTGTTGACTGTTCTAAGCAACCTCGTCGTACAGCAAATTAATCAAAACTTCAGATCAACAAGCTTAGCTTTTTAAAGTTCCAGTATTTGAACTCTGATTTAACTGCATTAGGGGGAAGCATCGTTGTCTGAAGTTCAAAAAACCCGGTTGGTGGAATTCAGACGGAACAGATGATCGTGCTGTTTGAATCATCTGGGCCAGTATGAACATTGATCCGACAGGCTGCCGCATGATTCTCCCTCATCTTGACGACTTTCGATCTGCTCCACCTTTGAGCTGGTCATAGAACGCTCCAGATGGTCTTAAAAATGCCAAAAATTAGACTCTATTCAAATATTTACGGCGGATGGCTTTTTTATTCTATTTTCTGGGGGTTTGGGAGGGGGGATTCCAATGATTCATTATTGAAGATATTGAACCAAAATAATTTCACTTCAGAGATCTATTTTTGCATTTCTTCAGTGGCAGACACGAAAATAGTGAACAAGTCTTTTTATATTTTGATCAGAGACACAAAATTTTTAACTGTGGTTTTCGTCTTCCAGGTGAGCATGGTGCCGTCCGCGACGGAACGGACGTTTCACCGGACCCGTGTGAGGAAGGACTCGTCGAATCCCAGATTTGACACCAAGTTCACCGTCGAAGTGACGGAAGCCGATTTAGAGAGGCGGGTTATCGTCTCCGCTTGGCACAGGGACCGCAGAAACAAGTAAGTCCTACCTACCCTAATCCATCATTTAATGATGAATATAGAAACGCTGTTTAAACGTCAACGACGAAGTAACGAACATTTCCAAGCTCAAATTCAAAAATAAAATCCCATGTTACCAATAAATGAGGTAACTGATAGGTCAAACACATTATATACATTGGGGAAATGAGCAACTACCCGTCCACAAAATATAATACAGTATTTTTCCCTAAAGAAATAAAATAGTTATTAATCAAACTATGGCTGTGATTAAATATGTCCAGCATTTCAGTAATTCAACCCATCAAATGCCATCTAAATGGCTGAGAATATCCCATGGTAGCTACTAAAGAAAGTACATTTGAAGTTATATATGATTTACCGGAATTTCCATGAATAAAACTCTCAAGTTGATATTTAAGATCTGGTGCATGATATTCACTATTTCCCCTTCTACAATGAATGCCATACCGTTATTATATACTCTCTCCATAACACTCTCATAGCGCTTCAGTAGTACGAGTAGTTGTATAAGATTCTTATCCTCCACTTGAATTTACATGGACCAACCGGCTTATCTGCGCGCGGGAAGTTCTCATATTAATTGCGAAAGTTTTCAGCTTCCCTTCTCTGAAATATAAATATCGCCTCATCTTACTCTGCAAGTCTTGTTAGTTGTAATAAAAGTATCTTCCCAGCAACACAAAGGCACACGCTGTTAATACCATCAGGAATAACATGAAATGTCACATTAATACTATTAAGTTGTTCAGAATTTCAAGCTCAGCTATGGAATGTCGAAAGAGACGTTGAGTGTTTTCATGTGTTTTAAAGCGAAGTTGTTCGAAGTTCTTGAATTCAAAGGTCCTACACGTAAATGTTCTTGGTAAAAGTTTACATGTTTTTTTGTTTAAAATTCTCTTTGGTAGAAACAAATTGTCAACGCTGAGATGACGTCAAGCAACGTCGTAGGAAAAATTAATCATTTCCTTAGCAATATCACGGAGTTTTATGTTCATTTTTACTACTCACTTGTGGAGGGCAAACCACGTTCATTTCAAGTCTCAAGCATCCCTTTGGACAAAGATATGAGTAAGTCGTAAAGTAACACAAGAAAAGCAGCCGGGCTGGCCCCAGTCGCCAGTTTCCGCCTCTAAATCGAGTTACTGCCGATACGGTAAGTCGTATAAAACTCATTACCCAGAGAAAACTCCCCCGCAGAGCTTAAATATTGAGCTACGACCGTTTCACCTGAGTATTTCCCCAAATCCTCATTCTCTTCCCGCTCCTGCCTCGTAGATCTTGCACCCCTTTATCCCCCAGAAGGGAGAGCACCCTGAAAAATTCACAGTAGGGACCCCTAGGGCGGATCATAAAGTCACATAAGAGCAAGAACGACGCTAGGGGGTACAGGAGTTAAGTTATGGAACGGAGCTTCAGCCGAGGGAGATGCTGAGGCCAATTCCAGCGGTTTTTCTTTCCGTGGAAGTTCCCCCTGAATTTTTTATTTGCACCGAGTTTTTTCCTGGGCTTCGTCATTTTGGGTCCCACTCAAATTACCTTGGCTCATATATTGAGTTGAGAAATTTGTCTGCAGCATTATACGTGGGTCCTGTTGCTCAAAGGTCGGCTGTGCACCTATCATATAGCTAACTCGATCTGTCATTTTGGATTATTGTCCAACATGCGGAATGATTGGTTCCAACACCACAACACAGTTGCACGGAATTTCAGTAATTCATCTGTATTCTGGAAGCTGTGTATCTCAAACCGCTAGTTCACTTACATTATTGTTTCCAATTCATAATCTCTACTTGTGGAAAATTCAAATAATACCTCAATATCGGCCAGAAAAACATCACAGGAAAACCGAAAGGAACAGCAGGAGCGATTCGAAAAAGCAATCGAAGATTGTTGTTCCATACGGTAGACATTCTACGGGTAAAATGGAACACTGGCTATTGTTCCTGGCTCCTGAGAGTTTTATCTGATGCACAATTTGTCGACAGCTCAGTGGGAGGCGAGAGACCGCCAGACCATTATGCTCTCTCGATTATAACTGAGAGCTTCGAACAATTACTGGTTGTATCTAACGATATAAATTTACTGCTCAAGGGGTTTTTAGTGGAATTATTACCTAACGAATCCTTAGTTTATGAGAAATAATGAGATTCTTATTGAATCTAATTGGGTTAAGGAATAGACAAGAAATGTTGAGCAAAAATATTAAATTGTAATTGGTATTTTCAAGGAGCTAACAGCTAGCAGTGGTGGTTCCTAAATAAGTATGAGTGGCTAAAGAATATCATTGTTCCTCCCTTGACAATAATTGTCGAGGGAGGAACAATGATATTCCATGATATAGCAATTATTGCTAAGCTAGCGTCAGACTCAGTAGCGTTTGCTCATTTCATACAACTCTGCGAATAATATTTTTGAAAATTGTTTATATTTTTACAGCCGATTTTGATGTACGAGTACATTTCAGCGCTGGGTTTTTGCATGGCTGTAAGAGCACATTTTCGAAGAAATAGCAAGTTTTATGTAAAATGTCTCCATTTTACTGGTTTTATAACAAATTTTGTCTCGTTTTTTGCTGAGTAACACCTCAGTTTATAGATGGTGACGGCAGAATTGCGATATCTCATTCCGTTATCAGATTAGAACAGATGAACCGTGAAGAACATAGATGTTCTTGAGATCTCAAGTAACAACCACGTTTCTTCATCTCTAAAGTGCTCCAGTTTGAAAACGGAATAAGATATCGCAATTCTGATTTCGCCCTCGTGTTCAGTGTAGAAAAAACAAACACATTAAAATGAGGTGTCACTTGCCCGACTATTTAATTTTTTGAATTTGTGGGTAATTTTCCCGCTTAGAGTGGCTCAATTCTGCCCACTACTAACTTAGCCTTTCGATTGCCAAGGCAGAATTGTTTACAAATTTGACCTCTTTTTCTCAATTCTATCAAGAGTTATCGTCAGGAATGTCACGAACATAAATATATTTTCATATCTCGCACCTTGAGAATAGTACTGTTACAAGTCAAAAACTGCAGCTTTTGGGAAAACGCAATTGAAGTTTCGGGTTCCAAGCATTGCCTATAAAATAGCAACTTCCTTCCCAATTACTGCTGCTCCCTAGTGTTGACTACTGGAATATGGCTGTAACGATCTATCTGTTTGTAGTTTCAACTCAAACCCCGATATGGTGGACTTGTCACAGTACTATTCTCAAGGTGTGATATATTTATCATTTTTGGTGTCTTTTGGCAGTGAATCCAGGTTGGTCTGAAACGTATTTTGTATGAATATTTTTCGAAAATTCGAATTTTAACAATTTTGGACAGAGAACAATAGCTTCCTTTTCTTCGAAAATTCGCTACAAGTAAAATTGCTCTTTATGGCAGTATTCAGTGTTTTTCTGTATTTTCCACGTAGTCAGCACTGAAAAAGTAGAAGATTCAATGTTTGTAGATACAAACTGATTTTTGAGTTTTTAAAAGACATTAACGTACATTTGTGATTAATTTATTCTGTTATTTATGAAGTATCATTTTATTTTTTCTATTCCATCTAAGTTGTAATGGCTGTAAATGAATAAAAGCCAATAAAAATTTAAAAAAAAAAAGGGTCATTCATCCATCGCAGGCCAGTGTTATTGACGGTGACGTTCCTAAAAGGCCCCTGCAGATCACGAACCGAGGCAATCCGAATATTACGAGGGTTTTAATTTATTTACATTTTTGTTTAAAATGACAGGACGAATTTTTATGTAATTGTTGTATTTCATCTTGTCATGAAAAATATGGAGTAGGTACTACAGTGTAGGGATGCTGGGTCTGGAAAGATCAATGCTCTGGGGCGCTGGGGTCGGCTGGGGAAGCCTAGTGGCGGCGCGGAAGGCGGTGGGGGGCAGTTTGGGGGCGGTGCGGGGTAGTTCGGGGGCGGTGCGCGGGGGCGGCGCAGCGTTCAGTGAGCTCCCAGCTCTCTCGCGGCCTACACTTGGGGTTAACGACGTCCGCGGACCGACGCGTCTGTCTGCCTGTCGCGCTACAACGACGCTCGTTACAGTCCGGTTTCACCCAAAAAAGACCGATTTTAATAATTAGGTTAATCGTTTTCGAAAATACGTATTGGTTTTGTTCGAAGTGCATGTGTCTAGTGAAAGGGAATGAGTTGTCGCTCAATTCGTCGATTTACCGTGAGTCCCAAAAAATTGAATATTTATTTATGAACAACTTAATCCTTCCGATGATTCATCTACAAAAAACTCCACACCTACTTCTACCATATCACATCGTATTTGAACCATCTGCCATGCACCAATTTCACAATATTATCAGCGCCATGCATAATCCCACTCAATACCCACCCACCAGAAACTGCGCCAAATCTCCTTTGATGGACCCTAAATTCGTTTAAGAAACAGTAGATATACAGAAGGGCACTCCATAAATATTTATACTACATTTAAACAATGCTAAATGTACAAAATCATATATTAGCCTATGGTGAATCAATCATACATCATGATTAAGTGTCCAAATTGAAACGATACCAACTGCTCAGCTAAATTGAATCTTGATCGTATGAGAGTACTACACATCTAATTTTGACAAGGCCAGTCATTATGTGGATGTAACAAGTCGTTTTAGACCTTCTGGAAAATATATCTACGTTCCTATTTCAACGTGCTTTTGAATCAAGTCCGGATTTGAAGAGACTCAGTAGAATATTATTTTAATGGATTTAACAAAATTTGTAACCAACTTAACGCGATGGTTACTCGTACATTAGTTAGAAAAATGATTAAATTGTTGAGGAGATAATTATGATCGAGTCAGTGTGAAAAACAGTCTTGAGAAGCTCGCGAACGTTGCGGGTGTTCAATGGATGAAAATCGTGGGAGCGTGTGAACTTGAGAGAAGAGGGAGCACACGACTTTCGCGTGTTGAGAGCGTCCCGACCGCCTTCAACTGCTCAGACAACGAGAGCCTTTTACCGGAGACGAAAGAAAATGAAGAGGGAGATATTTCTTTGCATAGAGGATTTACGAGGAATGAAAATGTTGGCGGTTTCGTCCGGAAGAATCAACTAACCTAAACAAACTACTTTTGGAACTGGATGCATAAGATAACGCCATCAACGAGTTTTTGGTGCAACATATCAAATTGCCTTGATAAAGTACAGCAAATATTACGGTTTCTAAGGTGACTTGACGAAATAGGGAGGAGTGGGGGAAAGTCCCGCATTTTGTAGAGGGTCAGGGTGACCGCAAGTTTCCGGGGTTGCTGTACACTCAGGCCTCCCGCCTAGGCCTCCAATCAATACGCCCAGCATATCGCACGCTGCTTTATTTGAAACTGCTTGACGCTACACGTGACTAACCGCCACGTGTCATGTGTGTAAGTGGTGCAATCTCAATTATATTTCATTTTATTTACCCTGAAGGGTCATAAAAACTCTTATTACCTACCGAATTTTCGTAGAACAGGAAGCTACTGTTAGCAGTCCAAAATGATTAAAACTCGATTTCTGAAATTGTTTTTATACCAAAATCCGTTTCAGACCATCCTGAATTCATTGCCAAGAGACACAAAAAATCATATGTAGGAATGCATAAATCTATGTATAAATCTGTATAAATGTATAAATCTAATGTAACGTATAAATCTATTTATATAGGATTGATAACGTAAACACGAAACGCGTCTCAAGTGAGTCTTGTAACCCCTTTTTGTTATTTTATTTCTATCTAAAATTTAAAATATAAATTGTATAATATACAATTATAATATAAATATTATGTTAAGTGTTTCTCTCCTAATTTCTCTTCCTGTGAAAATATTTATCCATTGTACATATTTATATATATATTTATGTATGTATCACTCCGGACGATAACTCTCGATAGAATTGAGATAAAAAGCTCACATTCGCACAAAAAATCCGTCCAGGCAATCGAAAGTTCTTGGATGGGGAGTTTTGGGGAGTTTTAGAGAGGAAAATTACCCATAAATTCCAAAAATAAACCAGTCTGACAAGTGACACTTCATTTTAAGGTTTTTTTTTTTGCGCTGACCACGATGGTGAAATCATAATAATTATGATATCAATTATTATAAAATCATAACAATTATTGCGATATCTTATTCCGTTCTCAAACTGGAGCACTTTGAAGATGAAGAAACATGGTTGGTACTTGAGATGCTCTTCACGGTTCATCTGCTCTAATCTAATAATGGAATGAGATATCGCAATTCTGACTTCACCTTCGTGTTCAACGTTGAAAAATCTATAAGCTGAGGTGTTACTCGGAAAAAACATTTGTTATAAAACCATTCAAATTGAGACATTTTACATGAAACCAGTTATATTTTCGAAAATTTGCTTTTATAGCCATGCTGCATGACTGGATTTATAATGAGGCTCCTTGAATGTCAAGACACCCGAAGTAGTATCCATTTCGTAGATGATCACACGTTTAATTTTTTAATGACGCAAAGAAAGGTGATGTTCCAGCAATATTCCTGAAACGGAACTGATCAACAAACTATTTGTGTCAAGCATACCGTATTGTATAACTAACTGATTTTCATGTAACGTTACATAAGGGGTCAGCTTCATCAAGTGAATACGTAGAAGCTCATTACCGCTACTATCAACGTGTTGGAATTCATATTCTCAGGCATTCGTGACAACTCAATTCAGTGAGAATCCTGAACCGTTTGTAATGGAATCACGCTAAGAATGAGGGTAAAAAACCCACTCTAACTGCCGCACGTCACAGAGTGCGTGACGGGCTCTTTGGAGTAATAGGATAATACGGCTGTTTTTATTTACATTTCCAAATACCGTCGTGGCTGGTGTCGGAGAAACCGCAAAACAGGCGTTTTCCCAACGTGCCTAATCACGATCTACACTTGTCATACTGAATTGGATCATTTACTAACTCACTCGTATTGTGGTGTGCGGTATTGAAATGTAAAATACTCACCTGTACATTCTCCTTCATATAACTTAGTTTATGATGAGATTCAACATGATCAGTATTTCAAGACATCACTCCTCACAGGCATTACGTAAATATAATTTTGCCTATTCTCTCATATTTAATTAATTATTATAATCACTCAAAGCCCTACGGAATCCCTATCCAATGCAAAATATTTTACAAGATCCCACGCAATCTCTATGTCATAAATCCCAAGACATATCATCCCAGTCGAATTAATTTTAAAATCGTTCAAAAACGATTATGCGAACTCAAAATTTACTATCCTACTATACTGGGCAAATAGAAACTTCACAGATTATGAAGAAGTTATGATACAGGAAATCCTAAACTGTACATGAATGAGTCAATATAATCCATAATATGAAATGATGTGACCCAAAGGTGCCACGAAAGCGCGATCTCTCCAAACACCCAAAGAGCGGCACCTAGCGCTCGCCCGGAGGCAATAACAATAACTTTTTACGACCTCATAACAGGTTGGCCCTATAAGGGAAAATGAACAGTTTTCCGCCTCCGATGATATCAGTAGGAGATGCGAAAACGCTCTTTTGGAAGCCCCTTCTTAATGGCTTATGGCCTTCACTATTTACTCGAAGGGATGACTTTTGGAAATTGCTACATCAGCTGAAGATTCGAGATAATGCGCTGGTTTACGTGAGGGGACATCTAATGCCACGCAGTAGACATTTTTAACTGCCAAAATAGGAAGAAAGTATTATTTCCGCTTCACTGAAAACGTCCCTTTTCCGAATGAAGATCCACTCAGGACTTTTCTGAATGTATTACAGGCAGCTATCGACGGCTGGCCTGTGGCTGCTGTGTAGCAGCACTCCCGAAGATTTGACGGAGGAATCCTGGGGATTTGATCGCGGAGACATGACAGAGAAAAGCCGGTCTTTTCAAAAACCCCTGACGGATTTTAGTGACCTATTTTCACTCATTCCTCAGACCGCTTCCACCAGAACTCGGGAGACTAGTAAATGAGCATAAACTCGATAGAGGTCGAAAACGTGAGTCACTTTCGCGGTTTAGCCCTGTGGGTGCTTGAAATCTAGTTTGTCGCCCCTCGTCGTTTACGTTTGGGATGATTCATTAATCAGAGGTGGTATGGAACTAACGACCACTGAGTTCCAACTACCAACGTATTTCTACGAAGAGGCCATGTTTAACGACTCTCCCAATATCACGCTTTTATTCCAAATTAGAGTGCTCGACAAATATTTGTCTATTCACACCAATCTGCAGTAATCAACACGATAGGCGCCGTTCTCTGTTGAAACCAGTAGCTCCAGCATGAAGAGATCATCCCTTAAGTGATGTATCGTTTTCTGAAGACCATCATTGTAGGGTAATATTCAGAATCGGAAAAACCTATATCAGTCTCAATATATATATGTGCTTAATTGGAGTACCTACTTGAGAGAGAAAAAAAATACAAAGTACAGTTATACTAAGTAGAACCTCACTTGTCTTGTAGGATTCGCATCTGTTCTAAAATTTAATATGGGTGCAGTTTTCCCCTGATTATTTTTGGCTCCTGTAGACAGCCCTAATTCTATGTGAAACGTATCTAAAGAGTTGATCAAGTAAATACCTCAATATACTCCAACAATGTGTCCGGGTTGAATTCTTCACGTGCCAATACCAATGTGTACCCGGGCTGATGTTCTGTATCAAGTTGTGCGGTATTTTTGCTCGTTCGACACCTGAATAACAACCAGAGGACTTAATGGAAACATCAACATTAATGTTATTCGATATCAAGACGTGAGCAATAGTCATTAATAACAATCGTTGAATATCATGGATGATAATTCGAATAGTCATATTTTACTTTTGCAGGATGGATGTAACAAATACCAACATGACAAATTTCCTTCGCCGATTTTTTATACTATTCTTCTATGTATACCCATTAAACCTGAGTTTTTTCAACTTTTTGAAGGCACCCTTAACACTGGTATTGTTAAACCAAATATTCCATATTGGGATGATATTGTTATTTCATTCATCAGCAGGTACCACTGTGCATTATGGGAAATTAATTGAAACCAAATTTCTTTCCCCTATAAATAAATCAACATTATTATTGAATTTGAGCGGAAAAGAGGCGTGGAAAGCTTCTGAACATTAGGTTCTCATGAACAATTCATCGATTCTGATTAATTTTCATGTCGTTCAATGATATTGGATATCGTTGGTGCATAAATGAAATCGAAAAACGAGAAATATCAACAATGTAGCAGAGTGTAGCTGTGAGAAAAAATAGCAGTACCTTTGATATTGTGAGCTTATACTTCAAATCCAATCCCCGTATGAACCGTCAGTAACATGTACATCGTACGAGGTAGCAAAACATATCATACTCGTTGGTAATTTTAGTTATCTCGGTTTGTTCCATTAGGTCAATCAGAACTGTACGCAATACCTCGAATGGCCCGATTTTCAGAAAGTAGACAACGCAGCTGGGGATTGCTACGTAGAAATAAAGGTTGGCTTTATTGAGCTTGGAAATGGGAACGAAGAATTTTCAGGCCTCCGATTCACTTATTATTCTGACCCGGTGGTCTAGGCGAGGGGGGTTTCAAACTTCTGATCGATAAATTCCAATTTATTTGATGAGCGAGGGGTTCGGGAAGCCTGTGGCACTGAGGAAAGGGTGTTGGATGTTTCAACTTGGTAAATAAAAATAGATCGCCCACCTCGTGCGACACTTCCACCGCTTTTTTTGTCCTTCTTTTCAATATTCAAAAGGAACCGACCGTGGGAAAAAAAAAGAAAATTGCTACCGCTTTTCCCCGGATAAACTTGTCGGAGACCGAACAGTCTTTGAGGGTTCGGAGCGGACTGGATCCTATCATGACCACTCTGGCAGTGAATGGCGGTTTTATTTTTAATCGTTCACAATTCAGGCTTTTGTCATTATCGAATCATGTTCTACCACAATAAATCCGCTGTCTAGAGGTAGGTTAAAACTGATGGTATATTGAATGGTGTGACTGATTTACTCATTTTCCGGCCATTTCGTTAACAAACGCACTTCGGATTCAAACGGACATCCAATATCCCAACGTAAATAGGAAGACGACTTACGTTTATTAGAAAATCTTTCAGAATGAATGTTGAATTGGGATCCAATCACTAGCTCATTACCCAACATTGCATTAGCGTGACAAAAAAATAAAAGACCCCTTTCTATGTCTCGACATCTTTCATAGAAACCTACTTGGGCAAACGCAATGCTATGAACGCTTTAAATGAGGCTTTAGGGCGTTTCTCCAGCACCCAAGGACTTACATTACTGTATTTTAATGGGGAGAGTACTCTCTAACTTTCGAAATGTAAAAAGACGGTCTGTATGAATGGGGACGTCATATCGCGAATGAATGAATTGGATTTTAAGGCTTTTGGAATATTCATCGTCAGATTTGTGTACTTTACCAAGTGTACTACCTACTGTTTGAACTGAATTTAGGCTATGAGATTTTGATTACAATTTCAAGCCATGATTTCCATCAATTGCGATTGATTATTACCTCTCTTCATAGGCTCATGTTCGAGAAAATTTAAATTAACTGCTGATCATTGAAGTTAGTGTGCTCGCGTTAGAGTGAGCCTGCGAGTTGTTGATGTATTTCAATTAGTTACCGCTATCGGCCCTATTGAAATTGTTCTCGGTGATTCGAGACGGAAAACTAAACCACCTCCATCGGTTTGCCATCGCAAACGTGAAGCTTTCGGTCCTGATGAGATCGCCCTAAATGACATCATTCCTCACTGAACCCCCCCGACAATAGTTCAACCCATCAATCTTTCCCAGAGTGACGGAATCAGAGCCATCTACCCGCTCCTTTCTGCAGTATTTTTCCCCTTTACCTTTCGAAATTCACTCGGTCGTTAGACGACAGAATACCAAGTGCCTCTTATATCCGTTTGAGATCGTAACGTCATGGTGTTTTTGAGACCTTTACTGGTTAATTCATACCAACGTCGGATAAACAATTATATTCTGAATACGGAACGTATCTCTTTTCGTATAAAATCTACTTATATCGTTCAGCCTTGGCTAACTCCACTGATCCAGGCAATACCAAGCAGTTCGTGTGTCAAGTCAGTACCTCCGATATCGGAAGCAGAACTGCTGAAGAACTCAACTGATTGTTATGCCGCTTCTTAACAAAAATTAACAGTAATTCGCTCAAATATTCTGCTTATTGAATTTTAAAGAGAAAGCCATGATATTCAGAGGTATACGGGATACTTCAGTTAACCCATTTTCCGTAGCAACCCGTTGTTACCTATTAGCAAGCTTTCGATAGAATACTGCTTACAACCAGAACTGGAAGTAACCAGAACTGGATAACCAGAACCAGAATCCGGATTCAGATTTAACACTGGATGCTAAAGTTGGGTTTGGTGTGGCTCTAATCCAAAGTCCACAGTCATGCAGTAAGGCTATAACAGCAAATTTTCAAATAAATAATTGGTTTTATATAAAATGTTTCCCTTTTACTAGATTTATAAATTTTGTCTACTTATTTTGCCGAGTAACACCTCAGTTTATAGATTTTTCAACGCTGAACACGATGGTGACACAATTCACAAGTCACAATTGCGATATCTCATTCCGTTATCAAATTACAGCAGATGAACCGTGGAGGCATCTCAAGTAACAACCACGTTTCTTCATCTTCAAGTGCTCCAGTATGAGAACGGAATGAGATATCGTAACTCTGACTTCACCATCGTGTTCAGCGTAAAACAACTTTAAAATAAGGTGTCACTTGTCAGACTGATCCATTTTGGGAATTTATGGGTAATTATTCCCCCTAAAACTCCCCACAATCCCCCCTTAGAGTGGCCCGATTCTGCCCAACTACGAACTAAGCCTTTTGATTGCCAGGATGGATTTTTTGAGCAAATTTGAACTTTTTATCTCAATTATCTCGAGAGTTATCATTTGGAATGACACATACATAAATATAATATACAAAAAAAGACACCAAATCTTGTGTCTTTTCGGCAGAGAATCTAGAATGGTCCGGAACGAATTTTGGTATGAAAACATTTCGGAAATTCGAATTTTAAAAATTTTGGACCTTCGAAATTCGCTAATAACCTCATATTGAAGGTTTTGACTTTCTCTGGTCGTACGTACGTATAATATTATCGTCCTTTTCTACTCTCGTTGTTTCGTAAAAAGATACTAACCGACTCCAGAAGCCCTTTTTCAAAGGCGGGTCGGTACAACGACCAAACTTTATGGGTTGAAACAGAAAGAGGAATTCCGGCGGGGATGGGGAAGCGATTACGAGCTTAGCGTACAGATAGAAGTCTTTTCTGTGACAACCCTCACATCAACTAACATTTCATCAGATGTTGTGGAACAAAGCAACAGAATTTGGATTAATTTGGTGTCAGCCGTGATCTACCAGCTGTACTTACTATCAAATGAATTCTTATGATGTTATTAAAACTAGGCGATGGACAGAATTCTATTTCGTTATTGAGAATATGGAGTAAAACATGCCCGTTATCTCCATTCATCTCTATTTATGTACTCTATTGGCTTTCACTAACAACATGATCAATTTTCGGGTGTTGTTTCAAAGTTAAGATCGTCGCTTAAGAACGCAACACTATATCTAAATATTCAAATATCACACAGTGTTGCGTCGTCAGAATTGCGAAAATCGGCCGTGTAAAGCGCGTTTAGGTATAGGTTCTATTTTATTTTTTATGGGGAACTGCAAATCAGCAGGAATATACTTTTAAGACTGATACATTGAAATTGACTTTGATTCCAGTTTAACAAGTTCAGTATTACTTTGACCTAGGATTTTGGCGACTTAACCCTTAAATTCCTAATCTATGTTCAATGGTTCTAACTATCCTATTGAGTTGAAATTTGAGACTGTTGGTTCCTAACACCATCTTGTTTTTCCGGTTCATGTATGAGAATCTCATCTGATGGTGTTTTGATCAATGTGAAAGTAGTAAAAATGTATCATTTTATCAAGAAAATTTTGGATGAAGGAAAAACTCCTGAAGCAACACCACCGATCCCACTATTTCTTAAGCTGACATCACACAACCCTCACGATTTTTCGATCGGAGTACTAACTCATTTTAAATCATGGTTAGATACATCTGGAGAGCCTACAGTAAGTTGAAAGTTGTAATTTTAATGTGAAATTACTAGTAGTTTTGGAATAAAACAGTTTTTCGTCTTTCCTGAAAAGTTTGCAAAAATGGGTTAGGCTGTGTTGAATGAATGAATGCACTCGTATTTAGTGCCACTTTTTATAGTAAGTTATTAAACAATAAACTAATATTATATAATTTAACAGAAGTTCAACAACAAACTTAGATCTACAGTAGGTACACTAGCGTCCACAAACATGGGTGTTGTTTTTTAGGCGACGAGATACCTAGTTTACTCGTTTTAATATTGAAAAGTAATCAATATGAGTTGAGTACTCAGCACAGTAACCAGATTCAAGTTATCCAATTTGATATTTTTAATCCCAAATTGACCCAACAGAGTAACCAAGTTTACATAATACAGATTAGACGAGAGAAGAGGATCACAATCCACGGAGATAACGGAAAGGGGATTTTATCGTTCTAAATTAGCCATTAGTTTATCGACGTTCATTCGCCTTTGCGGTCGATCGACGGAAAAAAAATGCCGAGGTAAATTTAAAAGAGCAAAAAAAAACCAAAATCCGGAATAAAAAGCGGGAAGAATATTAAAGAGAGAAGGGAAGCCTTGAGGAGAAGCCTTTTAAACCACAGGGCGACCTCAGAGCGGGCTGGCGCGTATGATAGGGCTGGGGGAGGGTCTGAACTCTTCAACTACCCTCAGAGTCGGCGAACAAGTGAATTTAATTAAAAGGAAAACTAAGCTCTAGGGAGAAGAAAAGTCTTTCTGTGCAGGGCTTGGGGAGGCGCTAACGTCTGTAAAATGTTAAATCGGCGACTCTTCACTCAGAACGTGGAAAAAAAGTTAGGGGAGCTTTGAAGTTCCTAATTTACAATCTGTACCTACCTCATCGACAGTCATATTATGCGCTTAGGGAGGTTATTTGAAAAATTAAGTCTAGTTTTGAAATCTGTATCTTGTTAAGAAATATGCTGGATGATATAAAATTTTTGGGAGGGATGCAGATTTCGAGAGTTCTTCACCATGAATCGTTGGAGATGCCCGACAACTTCCCTCGTCGCGCCAGCAATAGGAACCACCACCCTTCAATAACTAAAAGCCACCAACACACCCTTTCAATTCATCTAAATTATGAAGTGTCTTTTTCCGATTTCGTTTAAGTTACTTAATAAATATAGCATTATTTTCTACTACTAAGTTCTTCTACTGCATTATTTAATGCTACCTGCTTAACATGAATTCTTCTGGTGAGATTTCAAACCAGTCAAACCATGTGTATGGCCGTGATGATATTTACTTCAGTCGTTCCAACCTTTTAGCGAATTTCCTAAGAAAAGGAAGCTATTGTCCTCGGTCCAATATTTTAAAAACTATCCGAAAAACATTTTTCACCAAACTCAATTCAGACCATACTCAATTCACTGCCAAAAATGCACACAAAATTTGTTATAAAACCAGTAAAATGGAGACATTTTACATAAAACGAGTTATTTCTTCGAAAATTCGCTCTTATAGCCATGCTGCATGACTGTTCTATAATAATTCAGTCATGCAGCAATTATTGTTTTTCACGACGATTCAGAATACTATTTTTAGCATTACAAAATTTGTAATGCTATGTACTATGCATGTTAAAATATCAACTTTTCAAATTTAAATAAATGATCACAGGAGCCAGTATAATAAAGTGGGAAAGCATACAATGATACTCAATTACCCCTTCGACGTACGTAGGTACCCTAAATTTCGGGGACCGTGACGCCAATAAGTCACAGAATCTAATGGTTATTTCCCCTCGATTTCCAGAGATTATTTCTCATCCAAATTGAACCATATTTTTTGTGTCAGCCGACGATAATTTGAACTGTATTGCTGACTAATAAAGTTGGATCAATTGATAGAGTAGATCATTTTTTGGTCTTTTGTAGAACATTTCGTTTCCTAGTTCGTTTGTTAGTTACAAAACTAAATAATCATCCCCAACTGAATCATGAGGTTCTCTTACGGGCAATAGTAACTATTTTTACTGTTGGTGTGTCAGTTCCACTCTTCCGCTAATCTGTCTCGTTCAAGCCTTCCAACTGTAGAGTATTTCAAACTCAAAACACTGTCAGGGGAAGCTCAATGTTGAACATTTGCTCAACTAGGAACAGAACTGGGGATTAGGTTGCATTGTGAGTCGTAACAAAGTTGAATAAAAAGTAGTGGTTAGTACCGCGCAATCCAAAGGAACAAAAGGGGTTTTATGCAGTTCTGTAACAATAGTACGCCCCGAGGGGCTCAGATGGTTCGGCTGCAAAACATTTGTAATGCAGGAATGCAACGCAGCCCTAACCCAACTGCACTCCACATGCAGTTTCAGTGAATCGCGCAATGTTATGTCACTTTATCAATTTGAGTGAAAACCAAAGTTGGCTATTATTGTTACATACTGGAACCCACAAATAAGTGACTGGTTCTGGGATGTTTTAGTTGTGGAAGTCCGTGATATGTACAAACTGTTTCAATACGAACTCACATAAATGAGAATCTGTCAGCTCGACGGATTTTAGCACGTTCGAATGAAAAAGTTTCATGTTATACTTAAAAATCATCACTGTTGCTACCAAGATGATGGCAAGAAAGTTAGTAGGAGGTTAAAGACTGACAGTGGGCAACAGTCTTAAATCAGTTAAGAGTCCATTTATTGTTTTTATAGAGGTTTCAGAAACTTAGATCTCCTCAAAGAGGACGGAGAATGGGCGGACCTGGTGACATAAATCTGACATCCCTACTGGTTGGATCACATTTGTAGACTTTCCCTGGCACAAAGCCTATTCTGTTCCCGGTAGCGAATGGAGTAAATTCCTTGATTGATCTCATAAATGATGTTATCCGAAGAAAGTACTGCAGAATATTGGATGAGCACAATCACAGTCAGTAGATTTTACTTATCCTTGAATTTTGGCCCGTGATATAAATAATATTAATTTTGAATTGAAGAAAGAAAATCTAAATACATTTTTTTAAACGTCACGTGCAGGGTCTGAACTGTTTGTGGGAGAGTGATAGCTGATCCGGGGCTTGGGCAGCGTTACGTTAAAATCCTAACGAGGCTACTTGCCAAATTACACCTTCATAGTGTGAATACCATAGGAATTAGCTTTAGGAGCCACTCAGCTAATCCCGGCCGTATTACGCTTAAAGTGTAAGTCCTAAGGAGGGCACATGCCAAATTACAGCTTCATAGAGTGAATAACATAAAAATTAGCTTTAGGAGCCGTTCTGCTGATCCGGGGCCTGGTTAGCCTCAAGCTAAAGTCCTAAGGAACCAAAAATAAATACCAAAAAACAGCTTCGTAGTGTGCATGACATAAAATTTAGATTTAGGAGCCACTCAGCTGATCCCGTCCCTGATCCCGACTTACACTGCTCAAAGTGTAAGTCCTAAGAAGGCTTCATACCAAATTTCAAATCTCTACCACCACGGGGATTGGCTTACTTTCTATACCTCAGGTATATACCAAATTTAACTTATGTACCTACCAAATTTTGGTATTTATACCAAATTACAGCTTCATAGTTTGTGAACAAAAAATGAAAACTGTTGTGAACATAGCTCTTCTATTCCTACAGTCACAGAGTTATGGTGAATAGGAAAATATTCGTTAAATCGAGAGCAACCCAACAAGTGGTGAACGATTTTTGAACGACCGAAAATCACGAAGATAGATTTTCGTTGTAAGCAGAAATAGATTAGCGTGACAGACGGATGGACGTTTTGTGCCACAAATGTGAAGGCGAAAACATGTTTCATGTTAAAAATGTCGGGCTCACCCTTTCAACAATAATTGTTGAATAATTATTACGAATAGGAGTAGTTAGCGTGCCGTTAGCGCGTATTTGGCAACGTTATTGTCCACGTCTGACCAAATGGTGAGGCTGAGTTTAATATTCATCTTTCAGAGTAAGTATAGCTCCTTCTGTTTCATTCAGATGTCTTCAATATCGAATACCGCAAGCTGCAGCCCAATGAATAAGTTGAAGGGTGCTAATGCGCGGTTTCATTAAGGAAGCGTGTGTTGAGCTGAATGATGTTTCCGTTCCTTCAAGGAGGACCGCAACAATCGCCAATCGTGGGGGATGGTTGAAAAGGTGCGGGTGTCGTTTATTGTCACAAACCGCGTTATTGGTACACATGTGCCATCTGTAACTGGTTCCATCAAAGTCCAAGTTCCCATATGCACTTTTAATTTCAGCCTAGTTGCTTCTATTCTATAATGTCTCATAATTTCAACATATTATGTTGAAATGTGGTTGTTTTACGTGTTGATACCATGTGACAACCATACAAACACCATACGACTGGATGTTAGGTCGAGTTTCTCTCGTAACTCACTAAGTCGTTCCCCAGCAGATATACATTAAAAACACTTCTATAAAGAATCTACATCGAAAAATGTACCGACCTCAACTGGGGCAGCCTTCCTTATTCATAGAACCAACACATTGCCACCCGTTGGAGACTCACATATAATAACCTCGGGGAGTATGGCACAGCCTTTCGTATTATGAGACGTTCTCAGGCAGACGGTCACCAATGGTATATTAGGAGGCGGCATTCCACGTGTCTATTATGTGGGTACCCACCAGAGTTGACTGTCCTCCTTCCTTGTTGACACGGTGATTACTACTGGCGGCCCCTTCGTGACAGGGTAATATCCCAATGTTCGATCTCATCTCTCTACAACGATATTACATGGTGTTAGTTATATGACAGAACATTAAATTTTGCGAAGTGACAATTCATCATAATTTTGGTAACCAAACAAAATACATCACCACGATAAGTGTTGTTGAATTCAAAACCCAACTGGTAAAGGTGATACAGAAATAAATCATCAACTACAATAATCCACAGCTACATACCTACTTTAAAAATAATGCATGATACGAAGGAAGCCCACATCTAAGCTGTCACCCAATCATTAACAAACCCCCAAAAATGCAATGTCAAACTGTAAGAAACAATTGAAACCAACGCCATCACCGGTAGGATAAAGTACGGTTATTGAATAATGAACCAAACATTCGTTTGAGAGAACGTTAGAGGAACATACGTTGAGAGTGATTAAATACGGAAAAAAAATCCAGTCATGCAGCAAGGCTGTAAGAGCGAATTATCAAGGAAATAACTGGTTTTATGTAAAAATTTAACCATTTTACTGGTTATATAACAAATTTTGCCTCCACGCTGAACACGATGAACCGTGAAGAACATCCTAAGTAACAACCAAGTTTCTTCATCTTCAAAATGTCTCAAGTTTTGAGTATCAAATTGGGTAGTAACTAACATTTTGTAACTTCTACGTGTATCAACGTAATAACCTGACTATCAAAAGCGATGCGACCAAGATCGATGATATGGTACAATTATCAGGAATAATAAATGGCATCAGCCATGACTTGTGTAGACCCCGGTTATTTTCCCCAGAAAAAAGAACCGCCAATAACTAGCCATTTCTGGTAGAAGCATGGTATAAATGAACTATGAAGCAAACGACTGTCTTCTGTAATAATTTAGCAAGATGTGTGACAATGCAGTTCCGCCTTTGAGACTGTACGAGCCCTTCGAAATGCAAAAAAAAAACTTGTCCTGCACAGTACAATAAAGTTGCAGGATGTTTGTACACTTGGGACTCATTTGGCCTTCATCGTAGTTTATTTGCGGTGGAAGTGGTTTCATGGCAGTACAATGGCCTCATGATTTATTAAGGTATCACTATAAATTATATTGATGGCATCACGTGATAACCTCATATCTTCGATCAGTTTTCTGTCTCTCCTGTAAAATTTGATTTTTATCACGTGATGTTATCGACCTGCTCTTTGTAGTAATACTTGAGTTGTGTGATAGTATAGTTTGAGGAGGTTCTGTACACGAAATAGAATAATAGTAGTAAGTAACTATGGAATAATTATTTCTGTGCATATATTTTATCACTTGATCGTAGTGGACGACGACAAACTTCTTAGTTGGCTATGTACACTAAGAGATGAAGTTTATTCCAGACCAATTTATAATGATCTTAATAACGTGTATGTTCCAACCTGACCTAGTTCATGAACTGAGTTCACGAACCAGTTCAGGAGTAGTGGGGATGAGTTCAAGAACTGTTGGGTTCGTGAACTGCATAGCTGGAACGACCCGAACTATTCCGGCAGGTAGCGCTGAGGGCGGTTTTGATCAGAGTAACCTTCTTCTTCTATCGCTATCAGATATGAGAACTCAACAATTTCCGAATTGAAATTCCGAATTTCAGAATCCCATTTAACGGTCTTGGTTAATTAATTGACTTGGTCTAGGACTAGAAACTGGAATGTATCTAGCATTGACCCTACTTCAAGTAACTTCTTTAAAACAAGAATAAGTGTAAGCAGAGGTCTGCTCCTTCTGTAAAAAAAAAGAGATTCTTGTACTGTGGACTACCGGGTGGCGGCGGGAATTGTTGAATATTTATTTTTAATATAGTTCTAAAAACTATATGCTTACGCGTTTCTGAACACCTTCAAAACTCTGCAAATTCTTGACACAACGGTTCATTATCTTCTTTGTACAGATCACCCTTCTGTTTAGATCATTAGGTCTAAATGTCTAGATCCTAAATGTTAGATTAATTATTATTATGAATTATCACTAATAATTATAATTTATAATTATGAATTATCACTAATAATTAATAATTTTATCAAGTAGGTACCTAGTGAAAATGATTATAATTTATTGTTATGTATTAATCATTTGTATTTACTTTGAGCCGTCATTGTGAACGAACGGCTGGTCGTACAAAGCTGCGGATGGTCTTCAAAAATTCTTAGGAATAAACTCTATCTAAATATGAAATAAAAAACATACCGTTCTATATGAATTTTTCGAGATATGGAATTTTCAAAATTTCAAAATTCGTTTTGAACCCCTTCCCCTTGACCTAGGGTTATGAAAAGTTTCGAGGACCATTGTGGGGCTGGTCCAAACCCAGAAACAAAATTTCGTAATTTTAACTCAACGCTAACTGGGCAAAGTGCCGCGGACGGCGTACGGACGGATTTTTTTTTATTCGATTTTCTGAATCTACGTATCTTGAAACGTAAACCAACAAATTTTGAGGGGGGGGGGGGTTAAAATTTTTTTTTCTTTGGAGATTCCAATGGTTCATTATCGAAGATAATAAACCAAAATTAATCAGTGGACAAATTGAAGCAATTTTCAATTAAATTGAAACTGCAACATTGTTCGTATTATATCGTTTGCCTATAATTAATTTTAATGTAGGCCAAGTTGACTTCCATTCAAACAATGCACTTTATTTCAATCTAATTTATTTAAGTAGGTACCTAATTCAAAAATTATTTGGTTTGAAAATACACGCATGTTCACCAACAATCTTTCATTTCGTGGGTTATAATTTTATCTTTACAGTTTTCTGAGAAATTATTTATTTTAAAGGTACTGTACTTAGACGTATTTTATCTTACGAGATATGATTTTATGATAAAATGATTTAAATGATAAATGATTTTATGATATGATTTTATCTTGTCGAGATATGAACACTTACGTACCAGAATACGCTAAAAACGAGAACCACAAATAAAAGACACAAAACAAACTGGACCCTTCTTCTCCCACAGAAAACCCTACTATACTACGTCTTCTCCCGTGAAACTCAGGAAGTCAAATGATTTTGTGGGAGGTTATAACGTGAGATCACTGTTACCTTTCCAGTTCGAGTTCTCAACCCTCATCTCAATTCAGTGCAAGAAGTTCCCGAACTGAGCTGAACTGAGTTCATGAACTGGCCGCGGTGGAACGCGTTGTCTGCACTGAGTTCATGAACTGAAACAGGCTGGAACGCAGTTCATCATGCGCATGGCTTCTGCGCAGAACTAGTTCCTGAACCAGTTCAAGAACTGGTCAGGTTGGAACATACCTAACATTAACCTATAGGTACCTTCCGAGCACTTCATGAATACGTAATTATATAATAGGACATACAGTCTAAAAGGGTGTAGGAGGTCATGATAGGGGGTTCCTTGTATCCGTCCTTGCATACCGTATATTATATATACGTTTGCAGCGCAAGTTATCAACCTATACCTCTTCACTTAACGTTCCTTCGACGGTTGAAACCAAAAAAAAAAAGATCAACGTCAAGAAGAAAAAAAAACTTAGGTCAAGTAGCAATGGAGGAGGTAATGAGTGAGTTTATCAAGTTTTGTGCAGGTAACCGTCACTTCCTCGTCGCACTATCGACCGTCCAAAATTTCGCGTTATCTCAGGAACAGGAAGGCCGGTAACGTGGCGGAACTATCGCGTGCCCCCTTTGTCCAAGGTTAACGATCATCACATTCTTTTCCAAGACCTTTTCTTCGTTAATACGACGTACCTGCCCATCTTTAAATGCACGTGAGAGTGAGGATATTTTGGGTCGTGAAACTCAAACTCCTATTTCAAATTACACCCCACGTATAGATTTATGTGCATATGAAACGTTATGCAAGATGGAATCATTAGAAAACCACAGTCGATCGAAGGGATAGGTATCTTGATGCTGATAAAAATCATACTGCGTCTTGAAAATACTCTATGTGCTCCAGAGTGCTCCAGTTTGAGAACAGATGAAGATATCACAATTCTAACTTCACCATCGAGCTCAGCGTTAAGAAACCTTCAAAGTAATGTGTCACTTGTCAGACAGTTTCATTTTTTGAATTCTTGGGTAATTCCCCCCCCCCCCTTAAAACTCCCCTAAAACCCAGTGGCCCGATTCTGCCCATCTCCGAACTTTCGATTGCCAAGAGAGAATGTTGGTGCAAATTGACTTTTTATTGAATTCTATCGAAAGTTATAGTCTGGAATAACACAAACGTAAATATATATACACGTATGATTTTTGGTTCTTTTGACAGTGATTCAGGACGGTCTGAAGCGTATTTTGGTACAACATTTTTTCAAATATTCAAGTTTAACAAAACCATGTGGACCGAAAACCATAGCTTCATTTTATTCCAAAACTCGCCACTCATGTTCATATTATTCAGACATTAGTGCCATAAGGACGATTATTACGATATCGAGGGTGAAATTGTAACATGACAAAACTCGTTTTGAGTTAGAGGTGGTTCTATGTAGCAAATCTCACGCCGAATCGATTGGCGACGTTAGTTTAAGCGTTTTCTCGCCAGAAAAATAAAAGAAAGAGTTGTAGCAACACTGCCTCGCAAACGTGATATCAATACGATACGTTATAAGTAATTGCAACCTGCTGCAACGTCTCGGAAAAACGAATAATCAGTTTTTAGTGTCTCGTGTAGAATCAGAGAAAATGAGGTACGTCATGTTACCACTTCCCCCTCGATATGAAACCACTCATAGCAAGCTGTACCGTTACGTTTTTAAACTTATTTCACTCGTCTACCCCAACAATCAAGTGACAGGCCAAGCGAACTCTCTCGGCTCACCCAAAAACCCTTTCGAGAAAAACACCGGGGAAAAAATCGCTCGTTTTCCCTGGGAAAAACTAACCCCTTCACCCCGTCGTCACTTACCACTCATAACCTTTAACCCTCTACGCCTCAAGACCCACCTGCCTCGCCATCTCAAACCGCCAACTTTACAGTAAAGCCCCGTTAAGCACGGCCAATTTTCGTTGGGCACCTCTCCCACTAAAGGTTCTCATTCCCCTGCCTTATTTAGTCCGCCTACCACTTGAGAAATAGTTTCTTAGAGCCTTCATTTTTACAATCGATCTTCAAAATGTTATATAAATGCAGTGTTTTGACGCATTTGTTAGGTTAAAAATTCAACATTTTAACTAGATACGTCGTTGACTCATTCGAATCCCTTTCTCTTCTCTGAACAGCGTAGGTAGGGCCTTTCTTTGCTAACTGGTACCTACTGACTACACAAGGCAAATAAAATATTCCTTATCTCTGTGTGTAATTCTAACAGAGTATATTTTTGTTTGTTACAGAAAAAGCGAGTTCCTTGGTTGCATGTCTTTTGGAGTCAAGCATGCAGTTAAAAGAGTAAGTATTCAACAACAAAAAACTGCAATAATAGATTCCTAACTGTTAAATCCTGCTAGCCAACTATTCGGCTTGTTTTGGTGTGTAGGTACTATTATTGAGGGCTAACCACAGGAGAATTGAATAGTAGCCTCAAACCGAAATAAGTTAGTTAGAAAACCGCTAAATGATAAACCTATCACGAATGAAGTGACTGCATAGTTCAGAAATAGTTGGTAAATTTCGCTGGCTGCCATTGTCTGGCAGACAATGACGTTTGATTTAGTTAATTTGGATTTGCCAAGTTCAAAGGCTTCACCGCTGTCGCGACTTCATTTGTTATCTTGTTAAATCCGCAGGTAACGTCCTCTACAACTATTAGGGTTTCTGTTCACGTGGGATGTTCATAAATACTCGTATACCCACCAATGATTGATTGATCTATTTGTCGGTCCACGTTTTATCATCAAATTTTGATGAATGTGATGAAATGATTGTTATTAATTAAATATTATTGACGAGTAAATGAGAAAGGGAATGATGAGTTTGGATAAAACCAACGATGTATGGCTATTAGACGAGTGTGAGACAATTAGTTCAAAATTGTATTATTTGCATTAATATTTGCACTATTATTATTTGCATTAATAGTGCACAATATTTGGTTCAAAACTACCTAACTGCTTTCCAATTGAAATCGTCTCGAGTAAATATTCATGTATGTATACGCTTCCTCGTAGTTTTGAATGTTTCCGAATCGTCGAACTGTCTATTACTCAACTCTGTATATGTCTAGTCATTTATATTATAACAATTTCATCAGGAAATCAACGGTACCTTCCGGCTCCTCTCTCAGGGTTCTGGTCGACTCAAAAATGTCCCCACGATGACTAACTCGGAAAACCTCTGGTACCAGCAGACTGGTAAGTTCTGAAAAATATTTACACAGATCTATTATATTTGCAAGTTAAATTTGTCAACAACTACTTATCATATAACTACTAATTTCTTAATACATGGAGCCTGCCGTAGAAACAAATGTATTTGGGGTTATGCCAGTGGCGGCTACTGATAGGAGCATGTGGGGATTCTACATTGCACTAAGCAAAATTTTGAAGAATTCTATCGAGGCAACCTTCACCGGTCTATTAGAGACACAGGGACCGAGAGGTTGTTAAATCGTTCCATGCGTAGTTAGAAGATTCGGTTGTGAAGCAAACTACCTTGTGGAGGCAAAAGGAAAAATGCAACCACGAAGTAAAAAGGGGTATCTACTAGAGTGTCAACCAACAGGCTATTTGATCATAGATGCAAGAAATTGATCGGGTCGAAGCATGTTGATTTTGTCGAAGTTAGAACCTATGGGACAAACCTAAAAAGGTCAGGACATCAAGAAGGGCTGATCGGATGTGAACAGCCAGATTTTTCTTGGGGTTCGATGAATAAAGGTTCAGTCGTTTAGTTGGAGCCTCATCATCAAAACCCAGCTTCGCCATAATAGCAGAACGTTTGTTTGGCGTAGCCCCTACAAGCGGCAATTTAAAACTCGAATGCCAAATTTGTGGGTAACAAATTAGTTTGCTTTGTTGTAATAATCGAAATGAGGCTTGGGTTAAATATGGCATAAATAATCTGGCTCATTTGGCAAAAAAAAAAATCGAAAAAACATGATTTGGCGTCTCACATGCTTTCATTGCTCCAAGTTGCTTCATGCTGGGCAGAATTCATTTCAGCTTTAACAATAACATACATTACTTAGGTTTAACCTTTAATGATTATTTCAAAATTTCGTTTACCATTAGAGAACATTGTTCGTGTCTTGTACGAGTATGTATTTATTCGCGTTTGATCTACGTGCACTCCCTGAGTTTCAGGGCAGGAGCCACCACTGGGTTATGCTCTAATTGACCCAGAACATGACATTGTCAAATGAGCCAATTCGTCAAAAGAACTATCTGCAAACATCCCTTCTAAGCAGAATGCTTTAAACGTATTTAAAATTGAAATTAAGAGGTCGGAAAACAGAATCAAATAGCCGCAGATGGGAATCGAACCCTCGTTCTTGAGTGTCCTTCAGAGGCTGTGAAGGGAAATCAGAGGACATTAGTTTGATTACCTTGTTGAGTCCTTACTTGAGAATTGTTTGAGGTTTCCCCTTTCTGTTAAATAACATGCCGAACCTAAACTGAGACAAGTAATTAATGAGAAAAGTTGTTTTTCCAAAGTTATGATGCTGTTCCTAGCAATAAACTATGTTTCTTTAGAGACTTTTTCCCCGTCAATTCATCCGCTCTTTGGAGATTCTTTTCACCAAGTTTCCACAGGAATCCTAATTTTAGAAGATACTATTCTATTCACTGGTTGACAATGTTAATATCGTTACCGTCCCTTTTCCAGACGTAATGGCGAACCAGTCTGAGTCGAGTGTGGAAGAGCTTGTCAGCGTGGACGACTCTGATGTGTGCCCATCTATTGATAACAGTAAGCCAGCATTAAACTTAACAAATATTTAGATGTATATTGCACAAGGGGCATTTTAATGTATGCAGCCATGTGTAATATAATAGTGTGCTCGAATTCATTATTTATCATTATTTAAGAAATGAATTATTTATTGCGTAGTGCCCAAAATGCTCTGCTCATAAAATTACAAATATTTCATGCTAGCAGCCTTGGTTAATACAAGTATAATTTCTTTGCCGGTAGGTATAAGGCAAAGAAATTATACTTGTATTAACCAAGGCTGCTAGCATGAAATATTTGTAATTTTATGAGCAGAGCAATAAATACCTATTATACGATTGAAGTATCCAACTTTTCATGGTTCGTAATATATGACATGTACTTTCTTGTCTTCAGGTAAAGAAAGGAGAAGAAAATCTGTTAAAAAAGACGTAGAGAGAGGTAAGGGCGCCTTGAATTTCTCAACGTTTATAAGACGAATTAAATTAGTAATTACTATGTCACTACATACTACGGACGGTGAGATTGAAACGCGGTACTTTCTCGTTGCAGTTCACGAAGACCAAATATTTTTACGTCATCTTGAGCTGGACCCTGAAGAGGAAGGAGAAACCGCGAGTCCCAAGCCGGGACAAACTCCGTTCACCAACACCCGCGTATTGAGTAAACAGAGCGGTGGCAGCTTTGGCTTCAGTATAGCGTGGACCCACCCACCAAGGTACTGTAATGATATAATAAACCATAAATAAATAAGCAACTAACTCGACTGTAATGGTCAGCTTGGCATAGTGGCATAGGTTTCCAGGCCAGATGGCTTTCCTAAATTCCTAAAAACACTTTGAATTCGAAACGAGCTGACGCAACAAACTACTGCAGATCTGACCCTACATTTGAAAATAAGGGTTGCTTGAGTACAAATGCACTTTTTGCGAGGGTAACAGTGGGAAAATCTTGGAAAAGGCACGCTTTGGAGGGACAGCACTCCGCAGGTGTGTGAGGTTTCACTCACTGAAAACCCACCAACCCTTATTCTCTTGACCTAATACACACCGGAATCACTTATTCAGCATTACTTCGGAGTGGTCCACACGCCCTTATGGTGCCTTCTCCAGTTTGTTTTGCCCAGAGGAACGTGTCCAGCTTTTTTGTCTTCAATATTCGGCCTATGTAGGACACAATTCTCTCCCAAGTTCGCTGATTGGAGATCATCTTCCTGATCCCCCATGGCTTGGTGTGAGTGGGGCAAGTCCAATCCCTCCAAGCACTGAGACATGGAAAGCGGTAGGGCCTCCCAACGGTTCTGAGGGAGGGCCGGGCCTGCGACAATTCAAGGCTTACCCTCTTGATTGACCCTGCAGGCTCAGGTTGCTCAAAATGGTACCACGGGCGGAGGGAGTCCCAGGCCACCTGAGCAACGTCCAAGCTCCACCGGCCTCCCCTCCAACAGAGGTTGGATTCGTGGTGGTCCCACGCCCCAAACCCTGATATTGGGCAGGGCCCCTGGTAGAAGACGAAACTCAGTTGACCAATAAACAATAAGGACACAATATCACATCCTTATGACCGCAGGTGGTCTTGATACTTTTACCGGTGGGAGGGGGGGGATTACATAATATGCACTGCTACCTACTATTTTACCTTTACTTAATTTGATCTTACTTAAATTGAATTGTGTTTTCTTTCAGAGTGGAGAGAGTTGAGAGTGGCCTTCCAGCTGACCAGGCGGGGATGCGTCCTGGAGATTACGTCATTTTCGTTGGCAAAACTAACGTCGTTACGTTGCAAGAAGATGAGATCCTTCAATTAATCAAGTGAGATGATTCAAAATTGATTGATCTTGACTGAAATTGAAGAATTGTTGGATTTTAGTTTATTATGTATTGAAACAGTCACCATTGAACTTGAATTGTTATTTCATTGGTGCTTACGGTTTATTTTCTACATAGGAACGGAGGCAACCGAGTGGTTCTGGAAGTTTACAGAAAGGCGGGTGGCGGAAGCAGTCAAGCCAAAAGCCTCCTGAGCGCAAGTGGACACCCCAGATCATCCACAGCCTGCTCGGCCACCACCACAGCCACAGCTTCTTTTGAGCTCACCAAGCGGCGTCTGCATTTACCTCAAGTGACCTTCAACTCAGAGGTTGGTACTGGTATCATTGTGTGAAGACGATGCATATAAGCTCCCAGAAAACCCCCAGTAAATGCAACCAAAAGCTCCGCAAGACACAACACCCATAAGAAATCACCATACCAACATTTCCTCGCTAATAAGGTAGTCGCTATCGATCAATAGTCAGCAGTCAATCAGTAAATACAAACTGTAGCAAACTTACAACACTATTTCCACCATTTCAACGTATTAGTCAATCACATTGTGCAACACCCACTATATCTAAAGCAAGGCATTGAAGTTGTTCCAAGATTCATTAGAAAGAATCACAATTATGAAGCCTACTTCAGTATGAACAGTAAACTTGCATTGCCACTGTTTTCAAATTCAACATGACCTTTTCAGACACTAACCAAGGGCTCATAACTGAATCTCGAAGAATTTCAATGCTCATAACCGAAGATCGATATCCACATCAGGATTGCAATGTACGAGACTGAAGTTATTTTCCCAATAAGTCAATATGTTTCTTCAAGGATCATTGTAATCCTCCATTAAAAAGGGGGATCAAAAATAGGTAAGCCATGTGAACTAACAAGAGCTAGTATAGTATCCCAATTACAGTAATAGAAGAATTGAATTAAAAAGCAAGAACACTGTAATAAACAATTGTCACAAAATTTTTAGTTGAACTCAGGTTTATGCAACTTCATATCATCAGCCGATTTGAATTCGAATTTGGTAGACAAGATCTATTTGAAAACTCCAACTTGGTCCCCTAAGAAAAGCCATTTGGATCATCCTGCCACTTCTCAGCTTGCTAAATGCATTTATTATGGCTGAAAATCATCCTGTAAATAAACCCCACTAAACGTGGACTGCTATAGAATTGAATTCCATGTATTATAGACACATCATCAATCTTTGTATCATACACTTCAAAAATGTCAGTATACAATTATATATAAACTCCTCGCTTACCCTACCTCTTATGTTTGTATTCGCTTTCTTAGTTTTTAATTTCTTGATTTTCATGTTATTATATATTTAATTTTAACCTTGTTATGATTTAGCCAATCACTGTGATTAATTCATCATTCAAAGTCGTATGATTTTGTCCAAAGCGTGCCTTATTTATTTACCTTATTTTAAGTTTCATTATCTTTCTGTTCATTGTGTATTTATTTTGTATTATTTGTATATGATTTTCTTGAAATGAAATTTTAAGTTGCGTTTTATATAGTTTCGCTTTTTGTTCCCCTCCATAATCCAATCTCAAATTAGTAGATTTGATATTATGATGCAATTTAACCAGGTACCATGTACGAGTATACCACTTACCATACATTTGCACTCAATTATGAAGTCGCTGAGTAGAACGATACAGTGATGTGGCATTTCCATAATATTATCATGTCATGCACTAGGCAGTAGACACCTACTTATTTGCCTTGTCCTCCATTTACACAACATGAACACAGGGCCATGACACACTAAAAATTACCCATAAATTTCGAAAATGAAAAAGATTGACAAGTAAAACCTCTTCTTTGAAGGTTTTTTTCACGCTGAACACGATGGTGAAGTCAGAATTGCGGTATCTTATTCCGTTCTCAAACTTTGAAGATGAAGAAATGTGGTTGTTACTTGAGATGTTCTTCAAGGTTCATCTGCTCTAATCCGAAAACGGAATGAGATACCGCAATTTTGACTTCACCATCATCGTGTTTAGCGCTGAAAAATCTATTTACTGAGTTGTTACACGTCTAAAAAGTCATTATAAAACCAGTAAATTTTAAATTAAACCAGTTATTTCCTTGAAAATTCGCTCTTAGTCATGCTGCATTACTGTGGATTTTTAAATTTCATGAACTCCAGATGAAAATTAAGCTTCATAATTCCGACGAAAATTCTCAGACCCCTCGAGATTAAATCAAATTATTGTAAGTAGGTAAGTACTAACTAAGGAACTCACTATGATTTGAAAAAATGCATCTAGCCTGTGAAACGTAATCTTTGCAATTCGCAATACATTTATTGTTGACGGGCAGGTATCTAAAGCAATTGCAGGCGTATGATTTTTCAAGAGTCCAAATCAGGTGATACTAAAAATTTCCTTCCGATACATAACTCCATATTAATCAATTAATGTTTAGTCGATACTTGAGTAACACTCTACCTCTAAGAAAATCGGTTGCGGCAGTATCTCTGATCGTTCAAATAATACCTACCTATGTGTTGAGTTGGGTACGACTGTTTTCAAGAAAGAATTGTTTGATACTCAAGAGATCAGTAGCTTTGATAGGTTGCACACAGTAAGTAATACCAAAAGGAAATATATCGTGGTGAGCATTCACAGATCTCCCGAGGATTTATTATCGCAAATGTGAGCTTCTTCGATATGCACCTGATTCGATTAATATGTGGATGTGTCATTTCGTTTTGAATCGGACCTGACTAGGTGGTAACAGGTGTATTCGTGATGAAACCTCGTCATAGTTCATGCATAATTACACTCCCACCTCAAGAATCAGGTGAGAGTACGTAAGAAAGAAAGTACGTATTCCGAATGAAATTCTTGACTGTTACCTATAAGATTGAAGTACACAAGTACCAGTGCATTCAAGATAAAAATGTTCTTCCCAATCGAGGTTTGACTAGAGACCGTCGAAAAAGTGTATTTCAATTCAAACAGTACACTCAAGATGAAATGAACCTTCCATACAACGAGATTCGACTTGAGACCGCCAACAAATTCGAAAAAATGGATTTCGATTGAAGAATAGTTCATTGAAGGCGTGTCGGCTGATTTACACATTCGATATTAGAGTTGCGTCAGTTGAAAGCTTTGAAAAGCGTATTTCGATACAAACAGACCTGTTCATTTAGGTTGAAAAGGATCTTCCATACAAGATTCGACTAGAGACAGTCGGAAACTTCGCAATCAGTTCGGATTTTGATTCAAACAGTCCTCTACTTTTATATTTTAGAGACGTCTGTACTTACTTCGATAACTATCGTCGATATACATATAAGAAGTTGTGCCTACCTGGAATGCGCTTAATAGTTCGAAAAGCATCCCAACTCTTTCCTGCTCTTTCCAATAATCATCAAACTCCTTTGAATCTTTTGAAAATCGTTCTTACCGGAGAATCCTTCGGAGATGAAGAATCACATCGCACGTATCCTGGATCTGTGGGATATGCGGAAAAAGTCATCAAAACATTCAACAATCTTATCAAAACACAATCTTATCTGACAAATAAAAGAATTTTTTCACAAAGGTTGTTTCACTAGATGGTAGGTATGGAGGAATAGTGCGTTACGATTTGCTTTTGAAAGGTGGTGGCTTCAGCATAATATCCACGTAGAGACATGGTAGACAATGCGAGAGACATGATAGACAACATGAGAGCCTACTCAACTTATCACTTTTTTCTATTAGGTACCTACCAAAAAGCGGATTCTGCAAGCACAATCATAATATTTTTGAGCCACGGATATAGTATTTCATGAAACATTTCGGCATCAACAATAACCAATCCGCAAATAATGGTAGTGTTTACAGATCTAACGATGTGGCATTTACTTACGTTAATAACTTAGCTCGTTATTGAATTTTCTCCCAAGCCAGCCACTGTAAGTGCACAATGTCGAATTAAATATGTCATATTTAATTCGACATCTCTAAACGAAATGATACATAATTCACGTTCACGTTACGTTCAAATCAAATTTTGATTGAACGCAACGTGAACGTGAATTGTGTATCATTTCGTTTAGACAAGTAATTAATTCGGTCTCCATGCCGACCTACCTTTGTGTATTACTGGAATATGAAAAACGTAACTTAGGTTTACGACAGGTTTTTGAGCGGACGAGCTTCTCATTCCCAGACGAAGGCTTTCAATTAATTGCCGTACCTACCACTTGTTTCTCGTCTGGTGGTTGAAGTAAAGAACGAGTAAAGTAAAGGAGCTACATCACAGCATGGACACTATAAAGTACACTCCATTTGTACACTATCCATGATTTGTGTACCTACACTGTGTATATTGGTTTGTTATCTTTGATGATGACCCACATCAATCGACCAATGCAATAACCAATAATCGCAAGTTGTATTTTTTGTTCACCTTTTCCGTCTCGGTTTTGGACCAAATGATTTCGATTTTAGTGAATGTGTTCGAAGCCATATCTTGACGTGTAGAAATATTTTGGACGTGTTAGTATTAATTAGTTTTGGCTGAGGCAGTATGCGTCTCACCACAGTTCAGCATCGGGATGATAAGCAGAAGTGAGTCAATCTTGAGGTTTAACAATAAATTCTGCACTACTCTACTGTTACTGAGAAAGGTGATGGGATAAGATTTGATAAAATGCAGATAATTCCATAGAAAACTGCAAAATAGCATAATACCGGTATGTCTGGTTGACCTAACGTACACTCACTTCAACTGTCACGACCACCTGTACCTGCAGCCTACTGAAAGTTCTTTTCCACTTCACACGAACGAGTGTATTTTCTTTTTCTGTCGTGTGTATTGAAACGTCACTAAACTATGGTATGCTCTTGGCAGGGAAACGGATTTTTCAAGATTAGTTACTCGATTTCTACGTAAACCAAACCCTGAAACGTGAATCAAACATAACTTTGTGAATGATTGAAAAACTGTAATTGTTGAAAGTGGCAGTACGTGTCGTGAAGTCAGTACGTTTATTACACAGATTGTACCTGGTGAGTCTTGTACTACCTGGTGTGATGTGACATCCCACACCTTGATACCAGTGGCTTATTCCACCAACATACTCTGCAAATCTGCACTTCTTACTCGAACTCCTCCGCTAAGGTTTTGTTCCACCATATTGCAGAGTGTAAAGTGTATTCTTATGTATAAGAATAGTTAGATTTTGTTCCACCAACAATAAATTTGAAGAGTGAACAGCATAATAGTTGAAGAGTCTTCATTGTTTTTGCAGAGTCCCCACCCGTCTCTTCAAGTTGGTTTTAGACGTCGTAACAGAAAAAATGTCTGTTCTTCGTTATTTCTCTTCAGAAAAAAGTTCTAGAGAGGAATCCACCATTCGACGCTATGAAATTAGAACAAATTTTACATAGAGGGACATGGACGTTCAGGAAGCTTTTAGGCTTGACACAATACAGATTGACTCCATATTTTGATGCCAAATACCAATAGAAGCCAATCTCTCATAGCGGGGAACAAACTACTAGTATTTCTACACTCATACAAGCGAGTAGAATCATCATTCAAGTAATGTTTCATGACATAAAACAGACACATCAAATATTGTAGGTAATCTCATTTTTCAACAAAGGTGGATTTCCTTATGTGTGTAGGTGTGTCGATGGGGCAATGATTACAATGGATGCTTCGACGCTCCATGAAGAGCAGTGTGTGAATAGGCATGTAAAATATGCGCTAAACATTATGATGATTTGTGGCTCAAATTTTAAGGTATTAGCAGTCAATTCCTGTTGGCCTGGAAGTGCACGTGACAAGTTAAAGACTTTAGTTGCCTCCTCCCTTATTTCGTTTAATTGATCCAAAACCTTAGATTCCGGTAGACGTGAGAAATTCATTTTCTTTTCAATTCATTTCATTTTTCTCTTTTACTCATTACTTGAAGAATGACATGTAATTATTTGTAAGCTTGTAATTTGGCTTGCCCGAAAAAATGACAATAAACAAAGAATGGTAAACAAAAGTAGTGGCTTTACATTCGGTTCGCTCAAATCTGGAGAGGCAAAATTACGCTTAATTAAAGATGAAACGTAATTACACCAGCAGTCTGGTATTAGAGGTACTCTATCAACCACT
This sequence comes from Stenodema calcarata, assembly GCA_963920205.1. Classification (NCBI taxonomy): domain Eukaryota; kingdom Metazoa; phylum Arthropoda; class Insecta; order Hemiptera; family Miridae; genus Stenodema; species Stenodema calcarata. Next base: position 25,340,872 of record OY986054.1, read on the forward strand.
CCCCTCCAGTTTAAAAAAACTCGAAACGAGTGAATTCATTTCTACCTACAATGCAAAGTTAATTCGGGGTTGGGCCCCGGATTGACTTCCCCATCAGCAACACAAAGCCTTTTCCATTGTTCGTTTGGCCTCCATTTCCATATTCTGTGACCAGTTGATCCTGTTAGCGTTCAAAACTTGGGAAGGTTGGAAAAATGGAAACGTTGCAAATTCTCCCACGACGTCGCGACGGTTCATCATTTTCAGTACAGATCACTCTTCTGTATGCATCATCACGCTCGACGCTGCGGATCTACGGTCTTTCCGTGGAACTGCTGATTAAAACAACGTTGTTTTTTCCATCAAGTCGCTTTTTTTAGCGAATTTTCGAAGAAAATGAAGCTATTGTTCGCGGTCTAAAATTTCACGTGCTTCATCTCAAGTATCAACCATCTTTCTTCATCTTCAAAGTGCTCCCGTTTGAGAACAGAATCAGATATCGGAATTTTGATTTCACCATCGTGTTCAGCGTTAAAAAATGTTTGAAATTATGTGTCACTTGTCAGACTTTTGTGAATTTACGGGTAATCCCCCCCCTTAAAGGGGCCCGATTCGGCCCATCTGCGAACTTTCGATTGCCAAGACGGATTTTTGTGCTAATTGGAACTTTTTATCTCAATTCTATCGAGAGTTACCGTCCAGGGTGACACATACATAAATATATATTCCTATGGTGAAATCAGAATTCCGATTACCTTCAACCACATTTTACTCCACGTGATGACTACTCTCGAGATTGACTTCGCACTCGTATCGTGTAAACAGTCTTTTCGGACTCTCGAGAGTTGGCTCAGAAAGTTGCTCTCCGAGAGTGATCTCGCGACAATTTTACTCTCACGTGCAAAGGAGTACGAGAGTGACTCTCGAGAGCGCTGCTTTGATTTACGAATCACTTGTTAAGTATGTAGTGACAAAGAATACTGGAATTGGGTCAGATGTCAAGGTCATTGGAGAGATCGTGATAATGAAACGGTTTCAGTTTCTAGAAAGTTCACTAAGAAATAGTTAAGACGCTGTTTTTGAGTCTGTTTCTCTAGTTTGGTTGTAATTTATGTAATTGGACGGACATTCGCGGGTCATGATGCTCGCGACGTCGCTGCAAGGGTTGTTTGAGAGATGTCGCCCTGAGCAACGGACGGGTATTCCGCTATCATCACAGCGGTCCACCCTCCCGGCATCGGCAGTTCTTCCTGCCCGTTCCAGGCGCGAGGTTTGAATCCGTCCTCCCTCTTGTTTTCGCACCGAATCGGATTCCGGCGGTGACCCGGTCAAACTCTCGGAATTGACCTCTGACACAGAATATTATCGTTGAGGTCAAATGCCGTATTTGGGCCTTTACTTGCGAGAGGTGAGTCGTCCTTTGACCCCTATTCCGCGATTATCGACCCTTGGGAGTTTCCAACTCGGGTCGGAGCTTCCTCTTGTGAGCTTCTCTATTCTCATCACCCACTTCTATTACTTACACGATGACTCCAACAATATCCGACTTCCCTCCAAACAAAGGAAATGTACCAACATCATTCTTATTACCTACTTACCCGTTCTTGAATTCGAGTTTACAAGATGTAACAAATCTATTCGACCAACTCTTATGAGATCTTATTAAAAAAATCCACAGTCATGAACATGACCATAAGAGCGAATTTTTGGAGAAATACCTAACTAGTTTTATGTAAAATGTCTCCATTTCACTGGTTTTATAACAAATTTTGTTAATTCTGCAATTTTTGAGATTGGAGCAGAAGAACTGTGAAGAACATCAGATTCTCAAGTAACAACCATATTTCTTCATCTTCAAAATTCTATTATATTATCTATTATTATCTATACAGGGTGTCTACAGAAATTATGGGACTCGAGGAATCAAGCCCACGGCTCCTTTGCAACAAAAAGTGCCTCGAAGAGTTTTTTCATTACTCAACTCAAAAACCGACTTTTTCACTTTTAAGAATTTTTTCGTGTTTTCGACCTTGTCTCTAAAATTAACTTGTAAAATAAAAGTTGGAAACAGCGTTAAATTTGATATCTCCCTAATCGAAAATCCGATTTTGTTAAGACAATCCTAAACGATAGAAATATAGCACAAGTCCAAAATTTGATGATTTCTTAAAAATCACCGTTTTTTTTTCTTTCGTATTTTGCGCTATCAGTACAGTGTGGTTTCGGCGTGCAGTCTTCTGGGAAAACTTGCCCAGAATCTCAGCTTTCCAATGGTATAAAAAAAGGACGTTTGAGTCCTGAAAACGTGGGTTTTAAGTGAAAATCCAAGATTTCCACCAAAAGCCAACTTTCCACATGGAAGTGAATTCGGTATCGCTATTTAGGCATTTTTGACGCTGAAACGAATGGTGGCACTTCCATGCCTCCCTGGTAAGGAAGAAACTCGTTTTTTGGCATCACATTTTTATTACATTGATGATTCTTCAAAAAAATAAAATAAAATAACTTGATCCTTTTTAAAAATAAATAATTATTTAAAAAACGAGTTTTTTCCTTACCAGGGAGGCATGAAAGTGTCAATTCGTTTCAGCGTCAAAAATGCCTAAATTGCGATACCGAATTCACTTCCACGAAGAAAGATGGCTTTTGGTGGAAAACGTTGATTTTTACCTAAAAACCCACGTTTCACTTGTCGAACTATTTCATTTTTGGAATTTATGGGTAATCCCCCCTCCCCCTTAAAATTCCCCTAAACCCCACTTAGAACGGCCCGATTCTGGCCCATCAACGAATTTAGTTCGTGTATAACAACTCAAAACCGTTGTAAAATGCATTGTAAAATATATCACTTTGCGTTTGGTTGTAAAATATATCAGTAAAACTGAAGATCTTTCAGTTAGCATTTTGAAAAATCCACATAGAGCATGGCTATAAGAGCGAATTTTCAAAAAATTAACTGGTTTTATGTAAAATGTATTCATTTTACTGTTTTATAACAAATGTTGTCTATTTTTTGCCGAGTAACACCTCAGTTTATAGATTTTTCAATTCTGAACACGATGGTGAAGTCAGAATTCCGATATCTCATTCCGTTATCAGATTAGAACTGTGAAGAACATCTCATGTAACAATCACTTTTCTTCATCTTCAATGTGCTCCAGTCTAATAGAATTACCATACAAATCAACAGAAATTAATACAATTTTCGAAAACTAAATTGGACAAGATATCAGTGACTGCTTATTCGAGAAGTCTCGTGTCATCACTTGACTCAGCGAGACAAAGTTCGACAAGATTGCTACCTAACTCATTTTACGGTAAAAATGTCGATTTTTGCGAAAACCTCGATTTTTACTGAAAGATACGCGGTTTTTGGCACGGGAACGAAGATTTTTCTGATCATACCGTTGGAAAGATGAGCTTTTGGGTTACAGTGGAAAATTAACCGGCAGATTCAGTCAGTTAGACTTACAACGTTTGAAAAAAAACTAGGTTGAAAAAAAACCTGTAGGTAGGTTTTAAAAAAACCTACATTTCCGTGATTTTCGAGACTTTACTATTCGGGCTCATTTTTCAACATCTGAATCTTCAAAATTTTCGTTTAGCACTAGGGAGATAGAGAATTTAACGCTCTTTCCAACGGTATAATCACATTTGAATTTTGAAGGGATGTGACAATTGAATGTGAAAGATTAACGATATAAATGGATTTATTTACGGAGTAGGTTTTCATACAAGCGCATTGGGTAGAGAACAATAAGAACTTCGAGTAGCAGCATAGCAGTCTGCACAAGTACTGTTATAAGCTCAGTGGTGCCAGTAAAACATATGTCACCAAATAAAACATCCAACATCCGCCCTATTTGGTGATTTTCGTGAGTCTCTACAGACTGATGCAATGAAGAAACTGTGCGCGGTCCAGCGGTTTTGGTGAACGAGTCCGCGATCATGTCCATCTTTGGTACATACTTGAAAGTCAGTTACTTTGATTTGACTTTTTCACGCAAGAAATGGTGGCGAATATCAATGTGCTTAGTACGTGCTTGATACGCACCATTTAGGGCAAGATTCAGGGCTCCTTGTTTGTCCACGAACACAATAAAGCATATTTCTCTCACTTCTACACATCTAAGACACACCCCATCGAAAAACATGAACGTTTTACAATAATATATTTAAGGTATTTCAAAGGTTCTGTAAAGTGGAATGTATTCCTTGCTCACAGAGCAGTGCACCGGCGAATGAGGAAGAAAGCCGGAAGAGGAGCATCTACCAGCTGCTGGGAAGGGAGCAAAATTATGCTCTCTGCATGCAGTTTGGCATCGCGCGGTTTATGCTCCCCCTCGCCGAAAGAAAAGACATCATCTCGGCCGTCGAACACCAAACTCTTTTTCAAAACGCTCAAGAGGTATTTAGACGAATTATTCAATTTCTAATGAAAGCTAGTGGGTCGACTGAACATGAGCTTCACGTGTGATTGGGGTGTACTTCAGTGTAAAAAATGAAGTGTCTAATTTTGCAGCAGGTGTGAAATAAGGCGAACCTCCCGTTAATTCAATCAGTTATTAAAATTTTACAGAAATAAAATCAACATAAATTAAAATGACCAAATCTGTCTCTTCAAAAAAATCAATTTATTGGCAAGGTCCAGTTTCAGTCCTTATGGTGTTCACTCATAATAAACCCAGCCTAGGAGAAAAGCCCCTCAGATGGCACTGGTGTGGAACATGGAAGACCATCATTTCCATGATTGGTGAAATCGTTCAACCGTAGACATTGAACGAGTCAAATTTAGTTGTTCCCATTTTTCTTACGTCGGCTGGGCTAGAAAAAATATACTGATACGATTGATGGAAAACCACTGATATTTTTGGGGTTATATACCCATCCCTAATATTCGGATTGAATGGATAGATGTAAGGTATTTTATGAGTAGCTAATACTATTGAATATTGTTTAAAATTTCAGCTTCTTCGTCACACAGAAGACATCCTCGAACTTTACGTTCAAGATGAAACGTTAGGACAATCGATAGGAAGAATATATCAAAGAAAGGTAAGAAAATAATTGCTATTTAGGACGTAATAAACTTGGGATACGGTGATAGTGAGAGGAGTACAAGAGTTTAACAAATAATCAGGTTACACCCTGCAATCAAACTGCAATCAAGAGGCTAAAAAACTATACGGAAACTACAAATTTCTCCAGTGCATGGAAATATAATATATTTCCAATATTATTGACTCATGGATATGTTTTTGGTGTGAATGTGACACGTTAACCACGTTGACCCACCCAGCACCACCTTCAATAGCACTTGCTTGGAAAAACATTTATCCGGATACACATAAGCCAGGTTTAAGCGGTGTCGTTGTTTATTAGTATCGCATTTCCAATGCAATTTACCTTTTGGCAAATTTCATCCATGAATGGCAAAATTATTTATAAAATTCACAAGAAAGAAGTGGATTGTGGGAAAGTTTACAAAAAATATGTGAATTGTGGGAAAATTCACAAAAAGATGTGAATTTTTGTGGAATTTACGTGGAAAAAACTGAATTTTAGTAAAAGTCGTTGTAAAATAGAACCATTTGAGTGACATTCACAAAACATTCAGTACATTATAGTAAAAGTTACCAAGAAATGTGAATTTCTGGAAAAATTCACAAATGATGTGATTATAAGGTTCGTTCGGCTAGGCGTTCAGAACTGACCACGCTCCCTTTGGGGCGTTCGTTAAGTCACAGAACTCGTGCAGTATCCGGACTTGAACAGACTAATGAACAGCGGACTGTTGATACTGGACGAGTTCTGTGACTAAACGAGCGTGGTCATTTCTGAACCGTTCAGAACGCTTAGCCGAACAAACCTTATGGCTTTATTCGTATTCATATCTGTATTCCTATTCATATGTATATTTTCCAAATTATGAATTCTATTCGTATTCATATTTATGATTTTGAATACGCCCATCTCTGCTACGTATTCGTGATCTTTGCACATAGTAACGTAAATTTCTCTTTTTTTTCGAATTTCAGATGAACTCGCTGAGCAACTCGTATAGGAAATATTGTGTCGGCCTAAAGAAAGCAGACTGCCTTTTAGTGGAGAAAACGAGAAACGCTGAGTTCATGAAACTGACAACGGAGCCCCAAGTGCCGAGGAGGCGGCCAGACCTGACTACCTTCATTCATAAACCTCTCGAGGTGGGTTTTCATTTGGGAAATGTGGGAGGAAACAAAAACTACTCTAATTAATTATCCCGAAAATGAAACATTAATTAGGTTGGGGTTATTGCATGAACGAGGCTCCGCCCGAACTTACCAGCCTCTTATTTCTTGTTGATTCGCTCTCACCCTCCGCATAATTGGTAGATGTGCGATTTATTCCAGACTGGAAGAAAAAGAACATATCATTCGTAAAATTTAATAATCTAGTAATTTCATTTCCTAATTACCAATAATGATCCAAGTCTACATGAGTCTTTTCAAAATTATCGGTTGTTTCCAGCTCAACTTGTTTAGGTGTTTTTTTTTTGTTTTTTTTTTCAGTTCCTTTAGCGCGCACTCACTTTATTTGATAGTTTGGGAAATATTGAATTTTGAAAATTTCAAGTTTGTAGGGAGAGCGAAAACAGTGGAAATTTGAACTTTGATAATATATTTCAGCTCAAGAAAACGATCTCAGTAGAATTACAGTGTAGGTGGTTGAGCTGAGGTGGTTGAGCCCTCAATTCATCTTCGAGGGAGGGGGGGGGGAAGAGTTTTGGTTCTGTGGTTCTGCGATGGCTGCCAAATCTTGTCGAATCTCGCATTCAGGAAGATACACAGAAAATTCATCCGAGTCAAAAGACAGTCCGATACCCAATTACCTACCCGTGCCTACAATACATTCTCTCCTCCTACAGATCCAAATGTTTCGACTAGTTGTAGGGAGAGAGGTTTTGGAGGTTATCATGTCATGCAGCACAGAGGTTGGAGATTTTTGTGATCAAAATAATAAACACAACATCATGACAGTAGTATTCAAAATAATTGATTATTATTTAACTAATTAAATTGTTACCTTAACTAAAAGTATTAAAATACTGAAGGACTACCCTCACTTGTTGACTTATTGAAAGCTAGCTTTGGATGAAAATGACACACTGGTGCTCAGGCAGCTATATTGAAGCAGTATTGCCTTGGATTTTTCACAACACAAAATATCCTATTCTAGGGGTTCTGGGAGGATGATTTCAAAATATTGTAGGGAGAGAGAAAAAACTGTGTGACAGACTTAAAACCTGGTAAATGATGAAATTTCCTTTTTCCCCTAAGATATTATTGTAGAAGAAAGTATGCCGCAGCTAAAAAGGTTTTGGTCTGCAATAGAACATGGGTTGGTGGGAACATAAAAATCTGAAAAATTCCTTGTGACATGGAGTAGCCCTTGTGACATGAGTAGGGAGAGAGAAAATGGGGTAATTACCTCATTTTAATTATGGAACTAATAAACGTATTGTCCTCCAATTAGTTGGTTCATTTAGAGGCCGTAACTATCATGTCCTCCCAAAAAAAAGGGAATTTCTATGAAAATAACTGTAGGCACAAGAGCTGTGTGACAAGAAATGACCCATAATTTTGAAATGAAACGACACATATAGTAATTTCATTTCCCTAATTACCAATAATGATCCAAGTCTACATATTGCGTACTAGAATATTTTTCCCTTCAACTACCCAAAATCTAATATTTGCTTAGTTCTTTGAGACATATCAATTGATTAAAGTAAAAGGATTGATTTGTTATCGTTCAATACATTGTTGCTTTATTCGAATATTTCAATTTTGTGCTCATCATTATCTACGTTTTAAACCATCGATAAATGATATTGATGTTACCATCACCTACAGGGTGTAAGTCAAAGTATGTAGACGTCGTAAAACGAATGGTGTAGAATTTGGAAATGGTGGTTCGAAGACACTAGAAGTAGTGAAACATGTCGAAATGAGAATAACCAATTATCTGAATCACTCAAAAGGGGCTGAGAAACGGTATAAACTGAATGGAATTGTCAAGAGTGTATGAACTGAAGCTGTCGTTTATTTTCTCTAGCATTATAGAGAAGTACTCAAGTTACTACAAACGACGCTGTCAAACACCAAAGTCCGTGACGACGACTACAAGGCCCTGGCGAAATGTGTTCACGAAATGCAGGTAATCGTTGATTCACAATTTCAGACAAATACGAGTATAAGTACCTACCATGAAATAACAGCTGCAAAATGTGGATTTTATACAACGGTGACTTTGTGATGTACTGTTTCAGGTTTCTTACAGAGAAATCACTGTAGAATCCGGGCTGATGGAGCCCGATGGGGAAGGAAGACCGCTGCTCTCGCTGCAAGATCTTGAAGGCAGACTTGTGTTCACTAGATGTAAGGTAAGCTGAAGTGGGAGTTGCATGAGATTGATATCAGTTAGAAACCACTGCAAGAGTTGAGAGTATTTCTGATAACTGAGACAGTTCATTTTGTGATTGTGGTTGTAGCCGTTCGTTCTTGGCACGCCCGGGAGGCAGTGGATCTTTGGCGGCGATCTCAGCAGAGTCGAGGGCCGCTCCGTCCGTCCCTTTTGGGCTCTCCTCTTCACTGATCTTCTCCTCTTCGCAAAAGTGAGCCGGGATCGAGTCATATTTGTCACAGAAGAACCCCTGTCCCTCAGCATGGTCAGCCAAGCTCTCTTCTCTATAAGGAAAAAAGGTAGACTAAACCAATTTGAAGAGTAATATTGAAAAACCGAGTATCTTGAAAAGTATACAACAGTAACATGAATGGTGCACCATACCCTTCTCCAAGTAATCCAACTGTAAGGAACCAAGGAGTAGTTCACATATTATTTGAAATTATTCGAATTTATGCAATACCGACATCATTGCATGTAAGTACTGAAGATTACTGCATTCATGTGGTCTCCTTGCTGTGGGGTGCCAGCACTAGTGGAACAAATTTGTTAGGGAGTGACAGAAATGATCAGATACGAAGGAAAATATAAGCACTTCCTATTGAAGAACCGTCTTTTGGATTGCAATGCAGGTTTCTTAAAATGTGACCGCCCACAGGAAAAAGTACCTTAGCTTCCGGATTCTGAAATCGGGTTTATTGTCATTCCTGAGAGACGAGAAGCTTCTGAACACGATGCCGTTTTCAAATTTTCTATACCTTAATCCGTTGAAAAGTTATCATTTTTTGAACCTCCGATTTGCAAAAAAGGTGTTTTGAGAAAAATGCAATCAAAGTTTTAGAAACTGTTTCGATGTAGTTTCCTCACCTTTTCAACCTGGTTCTGATTGTTTTCTTTTTTTATTAGCACTTTAGACTGGGATAATCGCAGAAATTTGTGTTGAATGTTACCACAGTCGTTTTTGCGATGTATCGATGATTTACAGTAATCGATTCGTGAAACGGCTTACAGATTCAGAAACTAAGTACCTACATTGGATTTCCTATACGAATCGATAATAACCCAAAATGTCGAATTTTCGACCCTGGCTTCTTTTTTTTTTTCGTTTTGCTGAAAATTTTGCTTCTGGAAGCTGAGGTACGTTTTCCTGTGGACGGTCACAAAGATGTGAGGAAAAAGAGTATACGTTGAATTGCTCACTATGGAACATTTCACACAACAGTGTCGAACAGACTCCATCATTACAACAGTTTATATTAATGGTCGTCATATGGTCTCCATATTTAATGGTCTCCCTATTTATGTACTTCTAATTCACTCATTTTCCTCTATGCAGCTACCGAGTTCAGGTTATTGATCAGTAACTGCAGCCCAGGCGAGGAGAGTCCGGCAGTCGGTGGGTGTGCGGAACTGACAAGAACGCCTAGGAAGGGGCCCAGAAAACGAACTGTGGCACTGAGAGCTCCCACACCCGAGCTCAAGGCGGTCTGGCAAAATCTCATACAAAGGCAAATGTAAGTGATGTGCATGTTTTTTTTTTTTTTTTCGTTTGGGAATTCGTAACTCATAACAAAAATAGTGAATCCTTCAGAAGATAATGGTAAATAGTGGTATCATAGTAACGTACCTCAAGGTCCCAGAATCTCTGGTCAGTTAAAGGGGTGAACACCCTCTCAATCCTGGCTTTCGTACCCTGGACCATGGGTATCTACCAAATTTAGGCTGCACGACAGCAGGCTCTGATGAATATGATAAGATAGAGGACTCCTGTCTCCTTGCTTGATCACATTCCCCTTCACAGACCTGAGATACCTGTATCCTTTCAAATGAGAGGATTCTGGAAAAGTGTGTCCTGCGTTGGAAACAATCCTGTGAAATCCAAGTTGTATTTATAGTAAACTAGCCGTTACGACATGCTTTAACGCTCTCTCAGCTGAGGCGACTTCCTCCCAATCACTCCTCGTGGTCTCAAGAGGCTGTGAATAAAATTTCAGCGCCCTTGGGTTGGGCGAACAGGGACACATTCAGCTGTATCGCTCACAAAGCTGATTTACATCCTCTCTATCACTCCCCGTGGTCTCATGTGGCATTGAGAGATTCCTGTAGATAGATAAACGCATATTCATAATTACTGCCTACATCACGTCGGAATGCTTGACAACGGAGATAAGTTTTCTGTAACGCCACTAAGGAAAGCCTCGTTCACGATGTAGGAAGCGGGTGTGTGAAATCTAATATCGACAGAAACAATCCCTGCAATATGCGGATCACAATGGAATGAAAATTGGTTGAGCGGTTTGGTCGTCTATAGCTGACATACAAACAGACAAATTTGATCCTCCCCACTTGCAGCATCCTGATAGCCCCCAGGTAGGCTGTCCTTTGGATATAATTATGCAGAGGATTGAGGTCTAAAAGAACCTCTAGTGCTGCTGTGGGGGTTGTATTCATAGCCGCTGTAATGCCAAGGCATGCTTGCCTCTGAAGTTTGGTAAACCCAAGTTGTGCAGTAGCCTGGCTCGTCTTTGGCCACCATACGACTGATGCATATGTGACCAGGGGCCTGACAAAATCTCAAATATACGCTTCCCGTACAATGAACTGTACCTCACACACTTCAAGTTCAATTTCAAATTGAGGAGAGTATGACAGAAATAGCTAACTCCATTATTTGTTTTCCAGCATCTACGTGAACACTGCGCGAGGAGGGACGCCAGCCAGTAGCCCCATGGACTCCCCAGATCCGCTGACAGCCGACTCGATTGAATCAGTTGCGATGAACAAGCGTCAGGTACTAGGCACACTTCCCCCAAACCCCGAGCCACCCCCTTCAACATCCTGAGGGTTAGCCCCCTCCAACAGATGCTGTAGCCCCACGAGAGTCTAACTCCAAAAGATGGCTCGAAAACAAATATTGTAGTTCTATGCTTTGGCTCATCTGAAGATACGAATTCAAAAAAGCAATCTTTAGGCCGGCAACGGTGAACATTGATGGAACGTTGAACAAAAAAACCCTAAACTCTACTATACGCTTCAAGGCCAACAAGGATATGGCTTGTAGGTGCCAAAAAGTAATGCGTCATCGCCAAAGTCATTGAAATTTTGCGTATGTCTTGACTGATACACGAATAGTAGGAAACTACAGAAACTCCAAACATTTGTAGTTTCCACCACTTCAAGTGCGTGCAGACCTGAGGCACATTGAAACTCCACGCGAATAAAATTGGTTGAGGTTTTCTTTTGTGATATTGGTGATGAATGAAGTAGTAAACCACTTTCATAGGGCAATCTACCTACTTTAGTGGAAAAACAATACAATGCAACGCTTATACTCGTACACTGAAATGAGTTTAAACGCATTCAAACCATCATTTGGAAAACTTTTGCAAAAATGCTTCAAATTTTTCCGTTTAATAATAATCATCGTCGCAATTAGAAAATTCGTTTAAACTTGTCTACATTTGAAAGAATGGTTTGAAGAATGCAAGTGGCGAATGGATTTGGTGTGGAGGTAGTAAAATGAATGTACATATAAATGAAAATCGATATTTCATATTGTTATTTCAGAGATATGAGTCTTCAAAGAGTGATTTAAACGTTAAGAGACAAATACAATAGAATAACTTATAAATAGAATTGGAATAAGTACCTACGTTTGACTGTTGTGTACATTTTTGGATTTTAAAATTAACGAAAGGTTGGGTTGGGCAGACGTCTCCGCTTATATTATTTCAGGGTGCTGTAGTTTGTTTCAAACTGCTTTAGTATTGAGGGGTGATTGCCCTTGGGTACTGGAGAAGAGGCTCAGCCATTGGCTGGGAGTCGTTCACTGCGGCGTTGCCACATCTCCCTGTGGTACCGTACAGTAGGTACCCGGTAACAGTATGGCAACAATGTCCGCCCCACCACCCTCGCGGTCCGCTCGTCCCAATACTAAAGCAGTTTGAAACAGACTGCAGCACTAGTACGCGGGTCGATAAGCTAAATTTTTCGATCATTTACAACCAATATGGACATTTTCATATTTTTGTTCATTTTCATTCAAAATTGGACAATATTTTCTTAAAATAATCATTTTATTCTGAAACAGTTTTACGCATTTGTTATAACCCTAGATTTATCGTGTGGCCTGTAGGAGTCATTCGACACATTATTCACCTTTTTAACGCACTAAATTTGCTAAATCACACGCTTGTAGAGCGGTTTGCACATATCACCTTCAACGAGCTTTGAATAAACAATTTCTACTATGACGGCTATACTTATCTACAGTTATGTCCCAATATCAAAATGCGTACACTTCAGTCAATGGTAGCCGTTTGAGCTGTACTTTTATGAGAATTTATCGGATTCACACAGTTGTGTTAAGACATCAACACTTTTGAGAATTTCGACAATGTCACGGGTTTAGCGCAGTCATAGCGAACAACTACAGTGTTATTATTTATCGTGCAACTACCTAGAACACATTCAATGGATAAACACAAATTTCAATGAAGTTTTAACCAACAAAAAAGTACGGAATAAGTAGATATAATTTACGTGATCAAAAGTTTTGTTGTAGTCTCACTTTTTTCTATACGTTGAACAATCAGTGGAAAATATCGCGGATTCTTTCAATTAGTTGTGTTCAAATAATTATATTTTGTTCGATGGAAATAAGGGGGTTTTCCCCTAATTAATAAATCTTGTAGGATTAGTTCTTAAAAGTTATCAATTTTTCTTTCGTACGTACTTACTCAATGTATTTTGATGTTTTTTTTTCACTTTGTGATTGCCTTTGAGAATACACATAACTTGATCAAATCAAAAATGTATTTTGAATCAGCTCCCCCACCTCCCTATAAACTAAATGAAATAGCCAAATAGTAAATTATTTTTGAACGTCTTAAAAGTCCTGTCGACAACGAACAAAATAAAAAATCACCATAAAGAAATACTTATTCAGTTTATATTTGTGGTTTTCTATACCATGCCATATTAGAGTTCTTAAATATAACACGAAATACCCATCGTTCATTAAATTCGAGAGAGAAATTGAAGTTAAATGAAACAATTGGCCTTTTAATTGACGCAAACGGTTTTTGAATCAATTCCAATATTTTTAAATCGACACTAAAGTCTAAATCGATATATGGATCACTGTGGGGGAGTGAGCCGATGGGGACATCTCAACTGCACCCAGCCAACCACCAGGTACTAATAAGATTTTTTGGATGGAGCACGATCGGGAAAAGACATTTTTTTGTCGTGTAAATACGATTGAAAAAATATAAATGTTTGCATGATGGTTTTCTGGATTGAGGTCTAATTTTGTTTTTCTAATGAGAAAAATGCATGTTAATATTATTTTCAAACACACCAAAATTCATACAAATTGAAAGTCAGTTGTCCGTATCACTATTAGTTATGGTTGTAGCCATAAAGGAGAACATTGTTCCGTAACACCATAGTATCAAGTACCTACACAAACGACACTTTTGATATTTTCTTAATCATACACCAAATAATATTTTAGACCTCATGCTTTTTTTCAATACCTTTCTTCGATCTTACGGAAACGTAGCTAGATATATTATAGTAAGATTCGTTGTGAAATGTAATTTTTGCGTTAGACAAATTTACTTATCTTCTAGTTTTTTTCAATTTTCTATATAGATGGACCATAGTATTAGTCTTTGGAAAAATAAACCAAAAATCCTATCACTTTATTCATATGATTTTACAGATTATAGATTCAAGAATTCAATATTTTGTACTACATTATCAACACGTCAGTATTTTAAAAGAAGTTGGAATATACGTGGATTTCCGAAATAACAAACTCGACAGTTTATTAAATTCATTTGAAAGAAAAGAAGTTTCACTATAAAATATTATTTCAGCCACCCGAAATACCTACATAAGTCACACCACACTTTCTTGACAAGTCGCCAATCATGATCTCTTGTTCAAATATGAGTAAATCAATTTGGAAACATAACGAATTAAATTATCCTGACAGACATTTGGTACTAGTACAAATGCCTAGGAATGCAATCAATCCCAATACAACAGATATTGTGACTGGAGGGATTAAATGGACGTATATTCTAGTCATTAGGGTTTGAATTATTATTAATAATTAATTATTAGTCTGGATAGAATAGATATTTCATCATGCGAAGGAATAGATTAAACGTACGTAGTTCGAATTTGTCGAGTTTTAGATCGCTTTTTCAGGATAGGTATGTAGTATGTGAATACTTCGTAGGAAATTTTCATAACTATATTTAGCCTTTTTATTGATTAATTCCGTTCTATGGCTGTGCCAGAATTGAAAGTGATGGAACGGGTTGGTAGCACTTCGAGAACGTGGGGAATCATTGGTGAATTGGTACACGCGTTCTATAGCTCAGCAACTTCCATATTAACTGTGGATTTCTGTTGCTTTCATTTGCGCTCAGGGTTTTTTATGGGAGAGGAAATGTGAAGACATAACAAGCCGAGTAAAATGAGCTTAATCTGTCCTCAAAATAGTTTTTGTTATTTTGAGATACAGTAATATGCTGAGATAGAATTTTCCAGAAAAGGCGCTTATGAGGGGATATGGATAGGGGTTACTGTAAATAAGACGTTGTGGCTTTTTACGAGTGGAAGTTCTTACGTTCTTAAGTTCTTACGTTTAACTTTGGTGAGAGTCAACTGTCACACTAAGGATCCCTTATGATCATTTCTGGTGCAGCACAAGTCTTAATCTTTGATCCAATATGAAGGATAGCAACTGTTGGGATATACATGGCAAATCAACAGCACAAAAGGTTCAACAAGGAAACTTTGCAGGTCACCGACTCCAACAAGAACCCAACGGCTATGGACCTTATAGACCACAGGTGCCGGCAGTTGGGCAAATCAGGAGTGAGCAAAGGCAGCGCGATGCACTTGGCCCAGTGGATGAGGGGGCAGCTGGGCGAGGGGACGCCAGAGATGGAATCGGAGCCTGAAATCTGGTCGCCGAACACGATGAGGCGAAGAGTGGCCAAACTGAGGACGAAGAGTTCGGCCGTCCCGTACCGCTCGATCAGCCGCTGTGAGGAGATCGAGCTATCAGACGCTGAACAAAGCACCTCAGACAGCCAGGTAGAGACCAAGGTTGTATGAGCAGAATAAATCATCCCTACAACCCTTGTAAATATAACTATACTCACATTTAAGCTATATAATAATTTAAAAATGAAAAAGGCGCAGGTTCTACAATGCAGGTACACAGCCCATCATAGTGGAACAGGGGATTGCATCGTAATCCAACACCAGCCTAAACAGATGATCTACCCACTAGCTTTCCAGTATGATTCTAAACCAGTGATAGAACTTGATGATGGTGACAACTATTGGGACCTACTTCTAATAAGTAGGGGTTCCTACAGACTATGTAATGGTTTGGTCCCTGGTCCCCGAAGTTTTGGTTCGACCGCTTGGAGGATAGCCAGGTCTGTGAATGCAGACTGGACATCTCTCTGGGTGGGTATATTGTCTAACCTCCCCGGTTCTGGGGGGAACTCAGCAAACCATTCATTACATGGTAGCAGAGCCTGATTGGTAGGTACGTGCTGGCTTTGCCTCGGTACCTCTTACACTATTTTCCTTGAAATTTATGAGGAGCTTTCCCAGAAGGGACTCCTACACAGGGATCATACCCATTTGCTTATAAGCATTTATATTGGCATTATTCAATTTCTTTCTCTCCTCCAATCTTCTACATTCTAATTTTCTATGCTTCTATAATTCATTGGGTAAACTTCTGTATTCAAATTTCTTTATTTCTATTACATCCCTGCCAATATCAATGCTTGTAGGAGCATAGTTCTCCACAAGTAGTAAATTTCAGTAGTACCATTACGATGGAGGTTAATCATACCTTGGAGTTTTCCAGTTGTTCGTCCTGGATTGGAACTCCATACTACTTTCAGTCCCTTCTTTTCCTACCAACAACAGCATGGCATCCAGGTGTTGTTTGAAGGTGGGAGTGTAATGGTTTGCTGAGTGTCCCTGGTTCCTGAAGTTTTGGTTCGACCGCTTGGAGGATAGCCAGGTCTGTGAATGGGCAGAATTGCCTAACCTCCTCGGGATCAGGGGGCTTTCAGCAAACATTCATTACACCTAAGATAGTTCCTGAGCTGTGCATCATTGTTTAAGGTCGTCAAGTCAATAAATAACCTCTGAAAGTTGGTTAGCAATTAGGAATTTTGCAATCCAAGTTCATGTTACTAATTACTGTCAAACTAGACATGAATATTAACTGTTAGTCCTGGTATGGTGAAGTAATGTAAACACCATTTCAGGCGTGAGGGTTTCTCTCTGGTGGCTTTGGTAGATCCACGAACGACGTCAGTTGTCCTCTAATGAGGATCTGAGTTAGTTCCTGGTATGGACTAGGTATAGCAAAAAATTGCATGGCTCTAGTTTTGATGCCTAAACAGAGCGATATAACTTTGGATTACTCTGGACCAGATGTTTTAAATGGAGCCAATTGGAAACGATTGGAGCAGTGTAGTAGAGCGTTTATGTAGTAGAATGTAATCTTAGTAAGAAGAGCATTAATTCAATGATGTAAAGCACTTTCTTTGGAGCGTGACCAGATACTCGAGAAGCACCTAATGAGCAGGTTCCTACCAGTAGTACTTTATCTACAATGTTGCTTATCATACAATGTTACAGATGACAGTGAAGTCCACCGATGGCAACTCCGAAAAGTTGATGGCTGTCTGCAGAAAGTGCCACAAAACGTGCCTTCTTAACAATAAAATCAACTCATCCAGTATGGACAACGAGACGGACATCAACGCAAACACGTCCTGTCGCAGAGACGACCAGGGCTTCTCGGACGAAAGCAATTGGGGACCCCACAGCTCCAATGCGACCCTCAGCCCTACAGACCCGTTTCTGCCTGTGCCTCACATTTCCGTCCAACCCCCGACCCCGACGACAGCAGGCGGCCTACAGCAAGCGTCACCTTGTACCAACAATAATTTCGAGTGGGATAGTCCTAAGAAGCAAACTGCCAAAATCAACCCCGTCATCACGCGACAGTTTGTAAGTACACACATAAAGACCTTGTGATGGTAGCTGTTCCCCTGTTCTCGATCTTTTTATTCGACCGCTCTGGGGATAGACGGTTCTGTGGAAGCACAGTCCGGATATCCCTCTGGGTGGGAATATTGCCTAACCCCCCTTGAACCCCTGTTCATTCACAGCAGCCATACATTACAACCTAGAGAGTATTTCCTTCGAAGAATTCACAGCTTTACATAATCTGATGATTAGGCCACCAGAAAGACCCTCATTTATACAATGAGAAGCGTTTCCCATAACAATTACATGCATTTCACATAATCTACATTTTGCAGAGTGATGAGGGCCCAGAGAGCGATGGAGAAATCGAAGAGCCGCCTTACCGCTCCTTGTCTCCCTGCGGCCTTAGACGCTATGGAACAGTCAGCAGCCTCGAGAGACTAGACGAAGACGATAGTGAAGAGGACACGAGCAGAGAGCAAGAAGACCTACCGCAAGGTCGAGCACCAGATTCCCATTTTTGAACCAGCAATCCTAAATATATCGAACGGAGAAACAAACTATAAAAATATTCAAAAAAAAAAAAAAAAATACACCAAATGACACTTATTTTGGACAATATTTATAAATATAGAAGAAACCTGCAAGTCGACCAAGGAATGCATAGACTGCTAGAAGTAGAAGTGAATATTTATATCATCGTATAACAAGTAGAAGAGCTCAATCAATATTTTACCAACCTAATCATTTATGCCACGAAATGATTTAAGATTCGAAAAAGCATGGAACCACTTCAACCCCCTCTCCGGAGCCCAAAAATGAAAATTGGAGCCTTGTGACGGGATTGACCATTTTAGAAATAATGTAAGAGACATTTTGAACACTGGAACCAAAAGAACCGTAGTCGTGTGGGCTTTGTTCAAGCGCTTGTCCCAGTTTAGTTTTGGCATTTTATGCATCGAGAAAAAAAAACTAATTTTGATCCAACCACATTTTTGTTTGATCCCGACTCCGGTAGTTGAAGATTGGCTTCCCTCCTCAAGTAGTCAGTAGACAATTAGATGATTTTATACTTATTCAAACGAATGTGGTCACCAATCCTGAATTGCAGTATAGACAAGAACATGTTTAGAAAACCTGCAAGAGTGGCGTATGATGATTCATGCTTTACTGTAGTAATGGGTGTAATGCATGAGGATGACAGCAATAGAGGTCTTGCCTGATGAGAAATTTGTACATAGAGATTGCTACTTAATTTTACATTTTGGTATTATTTGATGATTTCTACGTAAAGTTATTGTAGGCAATTGTATAAGACAAATTAACTACTAACTCAATCTGAAAAACGAAACCGTAGGAAACGTATAATCACAATGCGTGACATTTTATTGGTAACAAGATCAATAAGAAGTACATTAAGATAGGTACAGGTGGGTGGACTACCACGATTACTTAACGTTTAAAACTACCAACCATTAAGATTTCACTAATAAAAATAATTACTTCTGTCCACCCTTCACGCATCCACTACGTCACATGCAGAGCACCCATTGCTACAACACCTAGATTGAAGACAAATTACATTAAAACCATAATACTATAATATAGTACTGTACGAGGGACGTCCAGAAAGTAAGGTTACAAGGGCTGTGTAGGACGAAAGGAATTTTGTTTTTCAGAGTAGTCACCACTGGTAGGTCGAGAGGTTTCTAACGTCCAAAACAAATCATCAACCGCATCACAGCAGTCAAACGCGTCAAACAGTCCTCCAATCGCAGGTGTGAGATACGCACTCGAATTTCTCAATTGTGACGAAATGTGGGTGTGTCACTGTACTCCTGAGTCAAAAAGGTGGTCTCTACAATGTCGCCATACCCATTCACCACCAACCATCTGTCTTTTGGGACCAGAAAAGGATATTTTTGGTCGATTTTATACCACCATAAATGCAGCTGCATACTGTGAGACACTCAAAAACTTGAAGAAAAAAAAATCAAGGACAAAAAGGAGAGGAATGCTGACTTGTGGTGTGTCACTCCTTCGTGACAAGGCTAGACCTCATACAGTCCGTCTCACTCAGGACCTGCTTGTTTCATTTGGGTGAGATATTGTGTCACCAACGGATTAACATCTTTTCAATAAATTGAAGGAGTTTTCGGGTGGACAACGATTTTCAAATGACGAGGAGGAACAGGATGTAGTTGAAAAATGGGAGATGGAGAGGAAGGTATACAATGAGAGTATACAAAAACTGATCCCCAGGCTTCAAAAATGTATTGACCTCAATGGCGATTATGCTGAGAAATAATGACATGTTTTGACACTTGTTCATTTCATATAAATATATTCATTTTTCAATTTTTAACACATGTTGTAACCTTACTTTCTGGACGTCCCTCGTATATTATATGCACATTTGGGATTGACAATAATACGAGAACTATATTAATACCTATTCGACCATCTCAATTTATCTCCAGAATGTTGAAAAGTATCAATAGGATGAATCAAATAGGATGAATCACAAATGTTAACTTGTTACTGACTTGCAGATAACCAACCGGAATCTGTCGGCCAATCCCTCAGGGGCTGGACGGCGAGAGCGGGAACTTATGTGGTTGAAAAGATGGCATTTTTCGAAAGGATGTCGGAAGAAGGGGCCAAAGGAGGAGCTTCATTCATTGATAGGTAACGCACCTGAATTATTGTATACTCTTTAACACTATAACTATTTTACCTTGCCAATAAATTTGTATTATGCCTCATTTAATACAAGTCTGCATATACGAACCAAAATCTTAGTTGTTTCTAGTCTGTTGAGCCCACACGATTAGGGTTTAGAAACAATACATGAAAGAAAAAGGTAAAGAAAAAATGTTCAATCATATATTCACTGATATATTCTCAGGTACCTCAGAAGCGGTGCAGATGCCAAAAACACAGAAGAGCTTGCAGCAACGTCGACGACTCTGGCAGGTGAAGACGAGTGTGAAACGTCGGGAGCCACTTCGGGAGAAGATGTTTGGGGAACGCCAACCAGCGGGGACTCGGGAATGACCTCTCCAAACGCCGAAGTATGATGTCGATAACGTACCAATCATGTTTTGGATTTCAATAGAATCTCAACCGTGCTACTGAACGGGGCCTGTGGTCATATAACAAAACCCCTCTCTCGATTACTTCCAAAGTTGTTTTAATGGAACCAGAGATGAGCATTACAAACGTTTCACGTTGCTGATCGCAATGTAATTCTTAGTGAGCATCAGGAGCTTGAACTACATGAACGGCAAATTCCTTTAAAAAATTCCTTTACTATCGAGTATTCAAGGAATTTTGTTTTAGGATGTGCAGGCAGAAGTTACAATATATCGTATTACGATGAGTATCTTTGTTATCAGATATCGCACCATGAAAATTTTGTCACAATTTAATGCTACCGTGACAAGTCAAAAACTGCAGATTCTGGGAAACGCAATTGAAATTTCGGTGTTCAATAATTGCCTATAAAATCGCGACTTTCTTTCCAATTACCAGACAAAAAGTGATTTTAATTTTTTATCGTTGAACGTGGAATAGGTTGGTGATTACAGGTCGCTACATCCGCTGCGCCGTTGCGTTTACTATTGAAAATACAATAGTATGCTTTTTTGCAGGGCTCGTCGAGATCTATCTTAATGTTATGACAACTCAAAACCCGATTTGTTGTATTTGTAACGGTACTGTACTCAGGGTGCGATATCTTCTATTTGTTAGGAAAATCGTCTAGTCAGATTGATCCCATAACATTGTCTGAGTGTCATGTGAAATCATGATTACAAGATTAGAGGCAGGATTGCACCATCTTATGGCTAAAGTGAAAAATCTTTCTTTAAAGAGAATCCAAAGTGACATACTATGTCACTATTAGTTATCATTTCGTTTGCAGTACGCCGAACCAACATCGATAGGTACCGCCCTTGATGATGCCAGGGAACAACTGATGTTCGACCGGTTGCTTAGCGGAATGAGCATCATGGGCAGCCTTGTACCGCTTTGTCCTGTGACGAGGGGTTTCCCTCAACGAAGGCGGCTCGACCCTCTCATGGAAGACGTTGAAGAGGACTCCAGCGACTCGACTTCAATCGATAACAGCGAAGCGACTAAGAGCTACTCAACTGATCAGGTCTGTTATCCTATTCAACTTTTCCCGAAAATGATGTTGCAAACACAGTCGGTACTTAGTTCATCAGACGCCTCTGCTTTTGTATATTCTTGACACTCTCGCACCAGTGGGGAATCAGAAAAATGTCTATGGTACACACTGTCCTTTTTCATTAGGCGTAATGCGAGAAAATAAAATGTTTTGGAAGACGTAAGCCGATGACGAAGAAAGAAAAAGTCAAGGAATATTGTCAAATAGCACTTGTACACAAGTGTGCCAAAACTTAACTCAACTCGAAAAAGGTGTAAATGTTAATGTAAACCAACTTGATAACACTCAAAAATGATGATTACTACAGAGAAGGGTCTATTCGAAATCCTTCAATAACATTCATGGTGGAGGAAACAAAACAGTCATGCAGCATGGTTATAAGAGTGAATTTTCGAAGAAATAACTGGTTTTATGTAAAATGTCTCCATATTACTGGTTTTATGGTAAAAATGTCTCCATATTACTGGTTTTATGGTAAAATGTCTCCATATTACTGGTTTTATGGTACAATTTCTCGATTTCAGTTTACAGGTTTTTCAACGCTGAACACGATGGTGATGTCAGAATTACGACATTTCGTTCCGTTATAAGATTAGAGCAGATGAACCGTGAAGAACATCTGAAGTAACAACCACCTTTCTTCATCTTCAAAGTGCTCCAGTTTGAGAACGGAATAAGATATCACAATTCTGATTTCACCATCGTGTTCAGCGCAAAATAAAATCTTCAAAATTAGGTGTTACTTGTCAGACTGTTTCATATTGGGAATTTATGGGTAATTTTCCCCTCTAAAACTCCCCAAAACCCCCTTAGAGTGGCCCGATTCTGTCCATCAACGAACTTAGCCTTTGATTGTCAGGACGGATTTTTGTGCGAATTTGAACTTTTTATCTCAATTCTATCTAGAGTTATCGTCTGGAATGACTCATACAGATATAATAATGTAATATTATGTCTTTTGTCTGGGACGGATTATGGTATGAAAATTCTGCGGAAATTCAAGTTTTGAACATTTTGGACCGAGAACAATATCAAACCAGTTAATATTTCAAATGGACAAGGGCAGGTCTTGAAACTAAATCGTTTTCGCAACCGTCCAAACAACTCCGCATTTTTCTAATATAAAACTGTTTTGAAATGGTTTTATTTGATTTTTCTCGCCGAAGTTATAAATATAGCAGACATGATCTCTTCAAAGTGAAGACACAGTGCATGATTTGAAATATCCGTGTTTTGCTCAAATTCTCAAGGCACAAGTCAAGGCATTTGCCGGGTGGGTTCTTATTAGTTAGGTACTCATTATCGGTAGTATATATACTGTCTCATATATTGTCTCATCTATTACATCAATATATTGTCTCATCTATTACATTCTGTTATTGAAATACCGATTCAAAGTATTGCAAAAGAATTAAAGCATATAAACGTTTTCAAGAAGCAGATTCGGTTTCCGTTGTTTGTCTGGGGCCGTTCTGAAGCGTACATTCCTTTTTTATAAAACTGCTGTTTCTCTACACTTGATGCTGATACTGAAAGATGTTTGTTACGTATTTGATGATCAATTGACCTTCTCAGGATGATCACCTTGATTCTGTGTTTGATTTTAGGGAAACAAGTCTGACAGCTGCGCTCCACGAGCACCATCGAGATCGGCCACGAGCACTCCTCACCGGTTTTTCAATAGATTGAAGCTCCGAAGAAGCCAATCAGCAGACTCGAAGACTTCTAAGCCCAATAAATTGTAAGCAAATATATTCGTAGACGACTAAACATACAAACACACATTCACATAAATGTTTATACACGTGAATATTTACGTGAGTGTGTGGAAATTTCTTTTATAGAAATTGTTTTAAGAGCAAACGATTTTTCTCAAGACAATAATCTCTAAACTGAACTGAATTTTACACTGAATTATTTTGCTCTGCATTAGGTAGAGGGACGAGTGGAGGATCCGCTTAAACAATTATCTCCGAGAAGATCGAATCATAGTTATTGACGCCTAGGTAATGGCGGCTCCTGCCCTGAAACTGAGGGGGTGCACATAGATCAAGAAGAGCTGTCGCGAAGGGGACGGGAGAGCCAAATACAAAGTTCAAGCATATGCAAACGGGATAAATCTTGTTCCTTCAATAACAGTAGCGTCCTGTAAGTGACGTTTCAAAACTATTTTTTTGCCAAAACGTATGCCATCTTTAACCCAAGCCTCATTTTGATTATTACTACAAAGGACGCAAACAAAGCAAAATTATTTGTAATATTTGGCGTTGAACTTACAACACGAATCTGGACGATTTTTCATTTGCAATGTTTGCAATGGTTGCTGTGACGGCTAATGGCGGCCGACGTCACGAATCTTAGCCTTACCTTCCACTGACAAACGGGAGTAGTTGAGTTTGATGAACTGCACTGAATTATTCATCATTGGAAAACAGAAAAAAGAGGATGAATAGGCAAGAAAACAACGAACGAAACCTCGAAAACGAAAGTACAAACGAACACAGCCTGATTTGGGATAACAGATGATAATGCATGAGGAAAGATAACAATGATGAAGAATGCATTTCAGCGCCCATTGCAGCGGCCCATTGCTCCTACTAAGAATTTCCAAGATCTCTGATTGGTCAATCTCACAGGCCCGCCACATTCAAACCGATCCAAATAGTAAAATCATGTTCTCTGTCAATAGCCAACTTACTCTTCAAATGGGATGGGAGAATTTGGTTATTATTATGGACCACATGTTCCTATGATCCTACTAGTAGCCGCCTCTGCGCCTAGCTCTATAATATCGCTATCACCGAAAATGGCCAAAAAAGCAGATTGGCGATTTTGGCGTGGTGGAACGATATTATATAACCCCCCCCCCCCCCCCCAATGAAAAAGAGTTCAACTCAAATTTTAACTTCCTCACGTAGTCAAAAGAGTTGGCGTTTACGATAGGGAGGAAATTGTCCCTCAAAACCATGATTTTCAGCTTATTCCTATATATTTTCTGCCCACGAATCTCCCTTGGGGTTGATCATTCATAACAGATCAATAATATTGTTTATTTGTTTATTGTTTATTTGAAAAAGTACGGGCGAGCCCAATTACAAGCATATTATCAAAAATACAAATTAAATAGCGTAAATAATTGAATAGACATAATAATTAAATAGACATAATCAAAGTGGTATGACGACGAAACACAGGACAAGAATACCAATAACAGATAACAAGAAATAGAGAGCACAAGAATACTAGGGTGTGAAAAACCGAACGCAGGCCGAAAACCATACAGGTTGTATCAAGTAATAGAAACATGTGAAGAAACTACAGAATATTTTAGCTGTGACAATGAGTGGGAGAAGAAGTCAAATTCGGGGTGGATACTTAGAAAAAGATTTGCGAGACGGGGAATTCTAACAAGTGGCCGGTTTTGTAAATAATTTGTCGGACTAAAGGGGATTTGAAAAAGACTAGATGACCGGGAGGAGAGACGTGGCACCAGCAGACCGATCCTTGATAGCAGGGATGGGCAGTCGATTTTGTTGTTGAGCAGCTTGTGGAGAAACGTGAGGTCAGCCACCGAGCGTCTTTTGTCGAGCGGCAGAAGGTTGCAAGTGATGAGGAGTTCCGAATAGTCTACGTCGCACTGGGGTATTCCAAGCTTAAAAGCGATGAACCGCAGAAACTTATTTTGGACTCGTTCCAAGCTGTATTTGTGGATAGCGTAAAAAGGGGACCAAACTGGGGAAGCATAATCCAACTTGGGAAGGGAAAATAATAATAAGGGATATAATAATCTCTACTATTCTATTCTACTTCGGCCGGTACTCATCTACTAATTGGCGTTCTATGCTTTGCAGTATGGAGTTCCTGAGAGGGAGCAAAAGCGAAGAGCACACAAGCAGCTCAGGCAACCGCCTCACAAGACTGTTCAGCCGGGAGTCCTCCGATGACATTCCAACTACTTTACCACCAGAATTCATTCAGAAAAGGGAGCATGTATGTCACATAATACATTTAAAAATTACACATATTTGGGTCTACTTAAGGAGGGAATGTTCTGTTAGGTACATCGTTGAACAGTTCAGAAAAGGTGAATCCGATGAGACTCAAGAACTGGAAAAATATTGAAATCTTATGAAAATTAATGGGGGAAAATAAATCAGAAACTGGACGAAGTCAAATTTTCATAACTTGTCATTTCAAAACAGGCCCAATTTTTTAGATGTGAGAGTAGAACCAAAATGAGTAAGAATATTCCGCGTGAACACTCGACAGACTGGTAAACACGAAGTGAATGGTGTGTCGAAAATTAAGGCATTTGAAGTGATTTAAGCTTACGGGTCTTCCAAAATCGTAGTTTTTCTTCTTTAATATGAAGAACGCATACAAAAATACTATGAAAAACCTAAAAGATTGAACTAGTAAAATAAGATTGATAATAAATTATGCATTAATTTAATATTTCGAGGAGAAAAAAATCAAGATTTGTCACTTTGACGGTGTGCTTCAAATAGTAGGGTTTCCTAATGTTTCAGTAAAATTAAACTATTTTTCATTGGTGTTCATAGAAATTTTGACAAAATATTCTTTATTTAACGGATATAATTATTTTTATATCTTTGATCTTAGTGTGAATAGGTGAAATTTAGAATTGTTCTCCATTAGGATTATTCTTCATAGAAAAAAAGTGAAACTTTTGACTCGCTTATTTGAGTGGAAAAAATCACCAGGCTGACAATTTTTGCTTGGCTCAAATTACGCTGATTTGCTCACGTAGTTGAATGCTAAACGAAGGCGCGTTAACTCAAATAGCTTTTTTCTTAGATAGTGATAATGGATCAGTGGATTTTGGGAAGGACCAAGAAAAGGTGAATATTGGTTGCGACAACAGGAAACAATTTTGGCCCCTAATTGGGTAATGCCTAACTGAAACTAGTGATGCTATAATCACTAACGCTATAAATAGTTTCAGAAATTTGAGTCCGCTGAGCGTCCTAAGAGGTAAAGTTAACCTCACGTACAGAATTAGAAGAATTTTGCGTTTTAAATATTTGAAATTGATATTTTATTATGAATGGTTGGTTATTAAAATGTGATCAACTTCTTGAGATTCATGTTAATAGGTTGAATGACACCAATAAGAATACCTAAAACAATTAAGGCATTTCTACGCACGGTTAATATACTTGTTCAATATGGCACTAATAAAATTTCAATTATACAATCGGCAGTTAAATCAATATAACAGGGTTAATATAACATCAATTTATACGAATAGTCGGTTTTTACATTCAAATTATTGTGTTGGTCAATTTATCACGAAATGGATTCAATATTTCAATTCTACTTGATCAAGTTTGAATTACTACCTAATACTTCCACTGTACTAAAGATGTCTCAACTACTACCTACTAGTATTAATGCGAGCAACTTGCCGGGGGAAATGTGCCGATTTAATGAATTCAACCGATTTGACGTTATATTAACGGTTAAACGGAATTGATAAGTATTTAATTAATGCATTTTAATGCACAATTTCGGGGAAAGTTATGAAATTATAGCACCTACGGATACTCGTATTTTCAATTATACAAATGCATTCAGGGAATTGATCGTCGCAGTAAAATAACTTGAATAACTTCAATAGATATCACATCGTTTCATTGGATTTGATCAGTAAATTCTATTTTGACTCACTTACTAAAACTATATAAATATAAGCTGTGCAACTTCCAACGAAACTATTTCATGTAGTTTTTAAAAATATTTTTGCCTAAAACAAGATTTGATCAACATTACGATTATTTACGATTTATCACATTTAAGAAGTTCGAACTGATTATTTCTTACACCCATAAAACGTTGGGGAAACTTGGAAAGGATCTTCTCGTGAATTTTTTCAAAAACCATGGCCTAAAATTTCATTTGGAAAATGTTCAACAATCTTCCTAATACTTCGACTAAATGGGAGTAGACGTCTTCTGACTAGTTTTGTAGGGAAGTGAAATTTAGTATTACGAAAGTTACCATTGCCGCGTAAACAATGCATTTACTGTAACTTGTCATTCTCATCCGATAATGTTTAGACGCTATTTTACCATGCCTTCTTAAGATCAACGCTTTTGAAATAAAAAATCATTTTTATGCGAAAGTAACTTTTTTTTCTCGAAAAATCGACTTGAAATTCTGATATTTATAGTTATTATTATAATCCAGTATTTTGAGAAATTGTGAGCTGTTATTTGGAGGAACCGATTGATAAAATACTGTTGACTCTTGTATTTGTACAATATTCGCTCTAAATAAACTTTTTTAAATTAAAACACCATTCGCATTTATTTTTTCTTTATTTTCCTTTTATCAATAAGACACTGATATGCAGAGCGTCAGCTTGATTTTGATCAAAAGTGGACCGGGTAAAACAGATATGCTGAAGACTTGGTAGGTTTGAGTTTTCGTTTGGTGGCCTGAATTATCCAAGGACAGTTACTGGTACATCACTCGCGATGAAATGTTGCAAATTTATTTCGTTTAAAACAAAAACCGTGCACCTGAAGAGTTGAGCAGTGTCGATGGTCATACCATCGTCGTTATAAAAATATGGTTTTGATCTTCATTGGGTTCAGTTACAAATGAAATTCGCTTTCAAGTTGAGGTAAATAAATTGAAATGTTCATGGGGGCTTGAATATTGTGGCCATAGCATTTTAGGGATTACAAGGGTAACCCCCCTCACATCCAGCCAGATTCTAATTTTGTTCCGTAACATACTACAATTTTCTCATTGTGAACGTTTTGAACAATTGATTTGATTCCATCGGTTATTTTTTACATTTTATTTAATTTTTTTCAGTTAAGTAGTTTTTAGTTTTGAAAAGTCGTCATACGATAATGGTCAAATAATTTGACCATTATCGTATGACGACTTTATACTATTATAGGGGCTTTCAGTTGAGTTCAGATCTTCCATAAAAATGATTAGCAATTAATATTTGAGTACAGGGAAACTTAAAATTACAGTTCCTGAAATTAAAAGTAGGGCCCATTATGAGACGAATTCCTTACTAATAAGGTGGAAGTACTGGTATTTTTTTCTACAAATACCGGAAATTCTATACAAAATGCAGGTAACATAGGTAATCAAAAACGAGCTGTCATGTGCATCATTCTAAAGGCAGACGTTTGAGCAAATTATTAGGAAAACGTAATGTGCACTTTTGGAGACACAATAAGTTTCATTTGGCACCCATGACATATTATTAGTTGGGCATGGATATGTTTTATGGCGGGGGTGTGTACAAAAAAAAAATCTTGTAAACAATCAATCCTAACGTGACTTCTACCAACATCTGCTCCCCCAACGCTGATGTTATAAATTTATAGAAACGACAGTGGTATCAGGATTTGACCGGTATGTATAGCTACAAATGTCATGTTTCACACCGTTTTCCCGAAGAATACACTAGAATTTGGCGGTCTTGTTCCCCGGGCAGTAGATCACCCTTGAGTGATAAGTCATCCACTGGCTGGAGCTCATATCCCATGATAACCGGTGGGTGATTATTTTTTGCGTTTTTTGATCATAACATACATTTCATGAATATTTTAAAATCATTGGAATCAGCAGGAGGTTCCATTTGTGAGCCCTAATCAGCTGAATCAGACTGGATATAATGCGTAGGACTGGAAAATACTCCTCGAGGAATGTTTAACAAATTGGATTTCGATTCAATGACCTAACTACGTGGCCACTCCCCTTCCCCCCACTCCCCCACCTCATGGGTTGTTTCTGATCAGCTCGAACTGATTGAGTGAGCTCTAGACACCGTTTAGGCGTTCCGATCATCAGTTCCAGACGTGGGCCCACGTTCAAGATTATCTTGCAAAAATGAGGAATAACGTCGCCTTTAATTCTTCCCTTGTGTGCTCAATTGTCAAAACCTTTCGCCTTTATTTCATACGTAGTCAGGTAATATAACTGGTCCAACCAAACCAAAACTGAATAACGGCTAGGCGTTCTCTAGGGTACAACTAGAGTAAGCAACACTTGAAATTGGTTTGATTACATTTCTATAATTATGAGAGTTTTCAGGTATAAGTAAAAGAAAACCTAAAAATTTGCAGATATTTCATAATATAAATTATTTGGTGATGAATTTAAAGAGTTGAACTTCATCTCACGTCACTTACCTAATTTAATTAGTTACATACTTGAAAAATGGTGACAGCTTCACCCAGTACATTTACCAGAGAAGCAACAAACATGAACCGTTACCATAAGACATATCCATAACCTGATGTTTCTTCCCTACTGGGAAAGATCTTGATTTTAAGACAAAACGTTTTCCTCCCCAGACCTATATTTCTAATATCTGTTCAAAAGTGCTCGATTAATGTCAATCGTTTTGCTGTAGGACAAAACTCTGGATCGAAGGTTTTGGAAACAGCTGAGGAAGAGGCGGTCAAGCAATGACGCGACGGCCAAAGGCAGCGGTTCGGGAACATAGCATTGGATAAGGCGCAAACTTCGGATGAAAGCACCGACTTCGCGGTTCTTGAGCAGCTAAAAAAAACTGTGCAGTTTTTAAGTAGCTAAAAGGGGAACCGGGTTTTCTTCCATGGGAGAATTGGAAAACATTGTGTTTTTCTCGATCGACGTCTTCTCCGAGACGATATGCATTCGTAAGAGGTTTTATGGAGTTGTGAATAAATGTTAAGGTCGGTTTAGGGAAATCTAGTAATGAATTAGGGGTGATGTGGAATTCACAATGTTCAGAGTGGGGAATTACTGCGTAGAGGAACGTTATATTCAGTCCGAATGATTATTTTCGTTGGCAATCAAACTCTTGTTTATTAAGGCTTTGGTGCGTAAGTCATGTCCATGTGGCAAATAAAGAACTCTTTAGTAGGATAGTTAAGTACCTACATTAGATGGGAACAGATCTCATGAATACTACCGTTCTACAGTCTTGAGGGGAGGACGATTTTGTGAAATCTAAAATGTTATATTCTCAACTCGTGTGAAATAGTTTGTCCAGAACTAAGGTTGCCACTTAACATGGAAGTACTCACACGAAGAAATTGATATAAAGAGAATCTCGTACTCTGAAGATCGGAATCATGACTAGGAACTTGTTTTTGTTCTCTCATTCAAATAAAAACTTCACTTCGAATGAGACACAATTTCAAAAATAATCCACATTTCCAAATGTTCCAATAATCCACATTACTCTTCTTGAAAACCAATGTAAGTGGGTCGTGTGGAATTGTGTGGCATCAACCGGTGCACCTTCATAAATTTAGAAGATGACTCTATACGTTGTTGATGAACGCCACTGACCTACGCACTCTACTCAGAGTAGGCTACACAAGTGCAATTTTAATGGAAGATGATTATTATGAAGCTGGGCAAACCCTTAAGAGCGTTATGAGAAGTTGCTGTGTTGTTTCCTACGTGGTTAATATTTAGTGAAGAAGTGTTTATTTGAATGAGAAATTTTAATTTAGATTGAAAAAAAAATTCCTGAGTTAACTGAATTAATCGATAATGGATGATTATAATTTATTAAATCACAGGGATGTGAGAGTTTGAAATATAATTTCATATACTCGTATACAACTGACAGCAAAATCAAGTTTTGAATTCACACTTTTCATTGTAGTCAAAATAACCAAATTAGATGAAGCACAGAAAAAATTATACCTATACCTACATTAAAATAGTAAATGTCTCAAATGATTTTAGAAACCATCGACTGACTATTACATCAAACGTAATATTATCCAAATCAGGTATTTATTCTTTAAGAACTGCAGATTTGTGTCGAACTAATCTCGAATTGTTCACTAAATCATAACCAAGGACGGAAGATAACGTTCCTTCGACCGAAATGATTTGGTAAAATATGGGTAAGTACCTTTATGAATAGAAGGGACGCGAGTGACTTTCGAAAGTCATTATTGGAAAACCAATGACAAAATCCTAGAAGGATTTCAGTTTCAATGATGAGGCCAAATAGTTTTCTGCAAGACTTGGATAATATAGTTATAAATACGGTTATGTACACCTTGTTAACGTTTTTTTTAAATTGTTGGTTTGAAAAATACTAATGTTTATTGACTAGTAGGTAGTATCGTATTTTCATGTAAATAGGCCGTTTCCCTCACTCCGAATTAAAAGAGAGAAAAATCATTTATATTGAAGAGCCTGGAAAAGGCCTATAGAAGATGAATTTTGTCTGCTTCACTACTTCACTACCATAGGCTCTAAATATGTGATATAAATGTTTAAAAAAAATGTATATTATAGTGTAAAACGAACTTTCTAAGCGTTTCAACGATTCGTAGAAAAACAAAATCAGTACCTAATCCACGGATGCAAATTTTTGTGGATCTTGTTCTTTTTGTTGCCAAAAAGTAAGACATTTTTGTGTAAAAAGATTTACTATGATTATGAATAGAAAAATGCTCAAAATTAATAAAAGTTGTTTGAATCACTGGTCGTTTGGAAGTGTTTGGTTGTTGAAATTGTAATTTACTATGGTGAAATAATATGCGATTATTTCATTCAGGGGAGGAGGATTCAAGACAAATTTCTTCGTACCAAATGGTCATGTGACTCTGTTATTACGAGAATTGTACAGTAAAAAGTGTCTACATAGAGGAACTACCTTGTGATTCAATTGGTACAATTTGGATGCACACTGTGTGAAGATAGCAATATTAACCAACCAATTAAAATGAGATTATAACACGAACGAAATCTACTTGGAACGAGGTCTCTCGAATGATACAACTCGGATTTAACAGGTTGATGAATTGATAAAGTTGTCGAAACTGTAGCCACACTGTCCCAACGTTACTACTCGCCTTGTCAAATTAATCGTATTTTCGAAATTAATACTAGCGCAACTTCACTACCAGACGAAGCACGTAACCGACTTGAAACGTGATGTGGATTTATATATTGGATATTACAATTCATTCATCTTGTGTAATATACCAGTAACGAAAGTACATAAAATTCACGAGGGCAGACAATATTAATTATCGTACACAATCTTATAATCTTATCTGAGTACAGAAACGTAATGGATGGAGTAAGTTATTATGCAACCCGCAACACTTGACAGCCTTGAAGGAAAAGTGGACCTTGTGCGCCGTCGAATTCCTATCTTATATTACATTACCTGTTTTTATGAAAACGATTCAAATCACTACAAAACTCGTTTGACTTCAACGTACAGAAAATTAATTAGTGGTTGAACTAAAGGGCAAACGTAAACCGAATGGATTTGTACAAAGAGAGGCATTAAAACCCAATTACAAAATTGATGAATGGATATAAATTCGTTGTCGAGTGTTGAAAATTATTAGGACTTGGATTAGGTTTGGATCACCCTTTTTGCGTTTAATTAGGTACCTAATCATCCAAAGTGTAATTGGGACACTGTGGCATCAGTCTTCGACGAGTCGAATAACTTTTTGTTATAGGTAAACTCAACTTGGGATTTAGAAAATGAAATGTTCAAATTTGATTCTGTTGAATGTTGGTTAAAATTTCACTGGATGCACATCGAAAACAACAATTAGGAATAACCCACGAACAATTAGGAAGACAACAACTACAAGTACTTCCGTTTTTGTGCTTCCTTCAAAACCAATATGAAATGATTCAAAAGAAAGTCTTAACAACTGGTTGCAAATTGTTGATCCTGTTCATATTACATAGAAATTAAATTTTTAAAACGTCTAAATCAGAAAGAGCTGGTTTTTCTAGAAATTTTTTCCAAATAAAAATTCATAGGAACACTTTTTAATAAAAATTGTTAGTGGTATATCACAAGTTTTGACGAGTTTATTATAGCCAGAAAAAATACACCATTTTGTGAATTTATTAGGAAAACTAAATTGATCATCTAAAAAGAACGTAAGATAGCATTTATTAAAACTCAAAGCATTCGAGTCAAAACAGGTTGTTAAGGATTTTGTAAAACTAGACTGGTAATGAAATCGTTATTTTTTATGAGATGACATTATTAACTTCTTTGAACAGATTTCTTAGCTAGATACAAGGTAGCGTTGGAATTTTGTTGGAAATATTCGTGAATTGAAGCTCACATATACGCAAACTTGAATGACATTAACCTCAATTCTCATTAAAGTAGTCAGCAGTGTTATATTTTGTAAGAGTAGGAAAGATGAGGATTTTTGAGTAGAGGAGACTTTAGAAGAGCAAATTGTTTAATAATTTGAATAAAAATAAAATGTCAAAACATTTTGTGATTAAAGACTTTTAAATATTTTGCAGTGTATGTTATTTACACCATTTACCAGTTCACTAGGTTGGAATTAGCCCGACTATGGAGTAAAAACCTGACATTTCCGACTCATGCAACTGAATGAGATAAAATAATAATCTTATTTGTAACTCTTTGTCATTGGCAAATGGGACTTGGTGGAACTACCTACCTCAGCGTGACCTGTATTGACGGAAAACGGTTAACTACGCCACACTGTTTCTATGGGGCCTCCGACAGGAAGCGCCCGATAATTAGCTCCAACTCTTACCTATAATCCTGTGATAGGTGAAATTACTGGTGTTTCGATTCGGTTTCCTAGTTGTTTACTGACGGGGAGCGGGGCAGGTGGACTCGTTTATCGGCCGCCGATGACCCGGATGACCTCGTCTTCGATTCAGGTTCACGGATCTGACCGTGAGGACGGTGTCGGATTCGCGGGCCGTGAGGTAGGACCCGTT
Source organism: Stenodema calcarata (assembly GCA_963920205.1). Taxonomy (NCBI): domain Eukaryota; kingdom Metazoa; phylum Arthropoda; class Insecta; order Hemiptera; family Miridae; genus Stenodema; species Stenodema calcarata. The sequence continues at coordinate 25,375,292 of OY986054.1, forward strand.
GTCTGGATGTAGTCAGGAGAATCTTCGCATAGTGTTGTCTTTGGCCAATCTGAGTGGAAGAAAGACATGTTTTTATACATAGGAACTTTCTATTTTAGTGCTGAAGTCCGTAAATAATTATTGTTTAGAAAACAAGATTGTATTGGTGGCGGCGCGGACTCTCAAAAGTCGTAACATCTCGAAATTCCCACCTTTGCAACTAAGGCACAAAATGTCTTACACCTGTCCTTAATTCAGTCCAGTGATTTCCCAGGAGGATGGACATCAATCAAACAATTATGTTAACCTATTTCACAAGAAATTTCCAACATTCCGACAAAAGTTTCATTTTTGGCCTGAAATGTATTTCTTGACTACTTCAGAGCTGAAAGTAATTGTCTCCTGCCCGATTTTGTGCTCTAGTTGTTCGAAAATTAATCTAGTTTTAGGATCTGACTAGCTTTTGACATAGATATGTCTAGGGGATGGGGGTCATGTGTTTATTTTTTAATTCAGCCCAATTTTCACATAAAAAATTGTAACGCCAGACCGATAAACAAATTCGGTGACTAGACTGCAAGAATGAAATCAGAAATCATTAGAAATACGATTACATAAAGTAAAATAAAGGTACCTAGACAACGATTATTATTAGCAATAATTCAGTCAGGTTATTTTAACTTGAAGCTGCCCAGGCATCGGATCAGCTGAGTGGCTCCCAAAGCAAATTTCTGTGCTATTCACACTATGAAGCTGTAATTTGGTATGTTGCTTCCTCAGGACTTATATTTTAAGCAGAATAGGCCCAGGATAGCCTATGGGGCTCCTAAAGCTAACAGACATAATATATCTGATGTTTTTCAGAGTAAGGGTAACACTGTAAGGGAGACATTAAGTTGATATGAAAATTGGACTTTTCGGTTAGCGATCTACGTAGGTAGCTCAGTTAATTTTGACTTTTTTGTGTTTTGTGAATTATAACGTTATTTAGTGAATTAGAATAGAACCAATCTAGTTATGCAAATAACCTTATAATTCACCAAACGCAAAAATTAACAAAAAAAGCTTTTCAGATCCTTAAAATAGATTAATTTTCGAACACCTAGAGCACAAAATGAGCTTAGATACGGCTGCGATAATTACTTTTAGCTCTATTGAATTAGGTAACTAGATCGGATCTGCAAACAACGTTATAATTCAAAAAACTCAAAAAATCGCTAGGAACTCTAATCCTCAAAGTTCACAACGTTTGGATAATTTGTGAATGAGTCAGGCTTTTTTCCACCTCGATTAGCTAAAGTCAACACTGTGCTCCGTGGTCTGAAATAATTCATTACTTCGTCAATAGAATCATCAAAAGCGAAATTTGCAATGGTCTTGTTCACAAAATAATCTACTTAAAATTACCTCCCAAATGCTGGTTACTCGTGCCCCACATCTAATTTCCATCCTGTTCAGCCCCCAAACCTCTTTGAGTTTATGGGAACCTCATACCACCTTCTCAGCTTCCCTTATTCCCCGCTACTAGCGCTCTCCACCTGACACCTTCCTACATACGTCACCTAACTCCACCTAACTGACGTTACCTGACTTCCCAAGACGGTAGAACACATCCTATATACAGAAGAAGGTCGTGGGCTACCCTTGTTTTATTGGTAATCTCACCAAGAATTCTCGATATCCATGGCGTATTGGTAGGCTCTACAAATTTACAAAACAGCGTATTTTACAAATATTGAATAATTCCCAACTATGCAGCATGACCTATTGAGCGAATTTTCGAGTAACAGGCTCGCAGTACAATCAGCCTACTATTTATTGCACACTTATGTTTCCCCCAAAGCTTTTTAATCATAATAATGGGTTATTGCATGCATTTACTACCTACTATTTCAACACACGAATTCGCCACCTCGAGTACGTGAAACACTAGTTGGGAAGCGATACGTAAGTTACAACAATTTGGACGGCGGATAATAATTATTTACAGCGTGCGGGAAATATAACCTGACAAAGGACCTGCGGCAACGCGACGTCGCCTTCCGTTTCGTATTTTTACCGCGGACGGGTCACATCTCAGGACGAGGCTTTCCGGAGTCGTTTCCAGGAAGATCGCTCCGATGCATAGGAAACAGCCTGTTCTGGAGGGGTCGTCTCGTCCGAGAGGTCCTTCGAAGTCTTCGCCGTTCCGCCTCCCGGCTCATTTGCAACTGTGACTTCGCGAGGATCAAGTCGTAAATGGCGTAAACCTTCAACTGGTCATAACTGGGGCGTAACATTGACCGACTCCCTGCGAGTTTGTTATTGTCGTTTACTTGCCAAGGTACAAGGTGGGTAAGTGCTTGATGAATGATTATTATTCAGTTTTACGATACCTAGTTATTTATTATATTTGTGACTCGAAACCCACTACAGATCACCCTGGCCGTTCATGCTTTAACGGATGACCTCAAACCGAGCACAGGAAACTCTTTCAGATGGAGCTGGAATGTTGGGAGCTGTTGGGTTCTATCACTCAACACTCTTATTGCACAAAAAACCCAAAACCTTACACTGCACTTCCTATAAGCAGGTTACTTTGAGAAAATTTTCAAGATTGTTTAACACTTACAATAATTAAGTAACGGAAGAAGCTTCCCGTATTTATTTAACTTCTTTAGAAATTTAACTTTCAACCCTTCCATGACGCTCCTTATCGCGTCATTACGTGAAAGCGGATTTGAAATACATTCGACAGCATTGGAGACGAGCTGAAACATCACCAGCGGGAAATGGCCCAGCGGGACTTATTGTGTTGCGAGGGGTTAGTGGTGCTGTGTGGGAAGTTACTGATGCCCTTTTATTGCTAGATGGCTCCCACGTGACGGAGGTGGAATTTTCCCTTGCCCTCTCTTTCATCTCTATCGCCATCCAAATGGTTTAAGAGGACGAATACTAACTGGATAATGAGCTCTCACAACTACCGTAAATCTATTAATTTGCCTCTTGCAGTCAAAATGACAGCGAAAGAATTGTTATCTAACGGGATTGGTGTTAAAACGGTATCGTTCATACGGAAATAGTCGTAATGAGGAGAATTATTATGAATTATTATTAGGAATTTATTGTAACAAATTGTTCTTTTATAAATTGGCTAATTTTTCACCGACTTACCCACCCTTCTTTCTCTCTTTCCCCTCCGAGTTGCTTGACGATTTAATGGGAAGAACATCATTATGTATTTCTTTTATATTGATGCAGCAGACTTTCGAAGAGCAAATAATAATTGTACTAGTAATACCAACTAGCAACTTATTTCAACTCATTCTCAATTTAGATTTAACATAATCTATTGAATGTAAATTTTTATTATGATTCCAGCAATTATAAATTTACCAAAACACCACATTTCACACCCTGAACCCATGTCTTGGGGTACGAGTTAAGAGGCTTGTGGCAAGAGAAACCACTAAGTACTTTTCCCATATTAATGCTCGTGGAGAAAAACTAATTTCAAAATACAAGAAAATTAACATTTCCAATCTAGTCATGTCTATCGAATACACGTTGCCTTCGTGAAAATCTGCATGCGAAAATGGTCAATTGGACGGAGCTCATAATACAATTACTCAACAAGTGACCAAGGATCTGTGGCCTATGCAAATAGTCAAATAGGCCTTTAGAAGGGGGCGAATCCTCTGGGCGGAAGGTTGATGGGGCTGATCCGAGAGTAAATCAGTGGTGCTTGGCATTGTCCTTGCGGCGGCTATATTGGCAGGAAGGCGGTCATCTAGCACTCAACCTGCCCTTCCCTAAATGACCTAAACGCCGACGACAGAGGAGACCGTTGCTGGTTATCGTACGAGAATGATGTTGATGACCAATCACGAGCAATACGTCAAGGGCCTCTGTTCTCTGGCCGCATTTCACTCGAACGTAGTCGAAAATATGACCTTTGTGAGGCCGGAGGTGATAAAACTTAACTCGTCTGCCTATTTTCGTCTGCCTTATCCTGAAACACAATGATTAAAAATGAACTAGTTAACCACACAAAAATTCACAATCTTCAATACGATACGAAATTGTTTAATAAAACCGAAATGATATCATTAGGAACTGCTACGTTCAATTCAAATACCTTGGCAGCATCTATGATCTATAATATTAAAGTATAGACAATAACTAACCGTTGTAGTAGGTTTTGTAGTGTTCAAATCATATTTATTCTAACAATATCCTCTCAAGTTTAATAACCAAAATAAAGGAAATATTTACAGTACAAAACCTCCTACAACGGTAAGTAATTGTCTATACTTTAATATTATAGATCATAGATGCTGCCAAGGTTTTTGAATTGAACGTAGCACTTCATAAGCAATATAGCAATATTATTGTGTGTTCGGTTCTTCTCCAAATGGGGGATAGTTAGTAACTGGCTCAGTGATGTTCTCGTCAACGTTCCTGATAAAGTTCGGGTATCATGTATATAATCCACGAGTAACTACAGACTAATATCCTAAATAACGTTCTTACCGTCATCACGAGAAGTATCTGAGATAAACAAGTTCTATAAGAAGGTCATACATGTTATAATTTAATATTTTTCATTTAATTTTCATTCAATTTTCATTTTATCATTCATTATTATTTCATTCAATTTTTCATTTAAATAAAAAGTATGAAATTGTTAAGCAGCGTTAAAATTGCCCTGAAATCGTATCATTTGATTCGCGCTTATGTGGATGATATTTTTTTGAGCCCTTACAATTCAATTCTACGCCAGTCTCAAACACACTAATGTCGCCTTCACACTCCTCTACCTCAATCCATCCGTCGTTGAACAAGGCAGACTAAACTGGCGGGACGTGCAGCTTAAAATTCCGCCGTTGTCGTCTATTTTCTTAACTGGTCATCCTATGATGCCTCTAGCCTGCCTCCAAATGATGCCTTCACTGATAGATAACGACCTGGGAAAATAGAACCCAACACTTGCTTCAGACATTAAGGCATGTTAAGTTGATATAATTTTTGGACCACTAAGAAAATAAGTTTTAAAAAACACTTGTGGTAATCACTAGGTAATCGATCAGAAAACGGGCAGTTACGATCCGCGGTTAGTTACCAGACTAGACTGCAGTTTAAGCTTGAGCGCTCGTATTTATAGCTTGGGGGAGCTGAATCATCAGTGATGCTAGTTCTGCTGATGATTCAGCTGTGTTAAAAAACCCGTCCCAAATTACTTTCCCTTGGACACGAAAAGTGTCTTAGAACAAGAATCTCGATGTCACAAAACCATGAGCGGTACGTTAATCAAATACCTTGAAAGCCCATGTTCTCGACAAGGCAATTTCGAATATTTGTTATTACTGTTAGGTAGTTATTACTGGGTAGAGATAAAGAATGTAGGTAAGTCAGAACCAAATTAGCCTTCGAGTTTATTGTGAATGTTACAAAACCATTGCATACAGAACAATGATATGGACACAAAAAGTGAAACGTTTTGGAGGTTTTCAACTTGGAACATGTTTTAGCCTTCACCTAACTGGCTGAAACCGTCCGTCCCTTACGCTAATCTATTCCTATGCTAATCACTCTACGAAGCTGTTTTTTTGGCACGTAGGCTCATTAGGACTTACACTTTAAGCAGCATAGGGCCGAAATTGAGTGGCTCCTAAAGCTCCTTTCAATGCTGTAATTTGGTATGTAGGAATCCTTAGGACTTTAACTTGACGTTGCTCAGGCCCGGGATTAACTGAGTAGCTAAACCATGTTCCATGCTTATCTATAACATTCTGTAGAATAATAAGGGGGGGGGGGTCCCGCGGGGGCGAGTTTTTTTTTAAACTTTTTCAAATACATAATATGCATAAGAGCAATTCATAATATGCATATTTTGTATTTGAAAAAGTTAAGGCCTTAAGGCAGTAAAGGATTTGCTTTCCTGTATAACATTATAACATAATATTTGCCCATGAAATAATATGACGTGATTCGCTAATACATAACCAGCAATTCCCGCTCGCTCGCCCAAGTGACGGTTTAACCCGCCGACTGGATATACATTTTATGAATATCGTAACCTTGCTCACCATATTCCACGGATAACCGGGATAGCTCGTTGGGAATTACTGTCCCGCCAACCCGCTAATCGACCCGTCTTTTCTTTTTTTGCTCGTCATCTCCAACGGCTATTTTGTTCAATTGAAGGTTTTACTCGCCCATAATTCTTAGCTATCTCTTGGATAGTGTGTGTAACACGTCGCGTTGCTTGTGTTCTGTAAAAAAAAAAAAAAAAAAAAAAAAATCAATTTCACGGAATGCGTGTATTTTGACAAGCAACGCTACCAGCTTATCCCTATCAACTGTTGAAATTCTTACAAAACGACAACCCTAATACTAATTCTAAAACCAGTATGGACGAATGGCATACAAATTTGGTGCTGCCTAGACTGTGATCCTGTGGTGGCGATGGAGGGGGGGCATGAGGTTTATAACCTAACTTATGTAAATGGACATATGCTTGGAGTTTTACAGACAAAGTTAATTCTTTCTATGAGCGTTTTGGAAATCACTGACAATAACTACATTTCTATCTCATCTATTTTATTTGCGATTTTGCTTCAACACTTTGAGTAAGCACGCCACAGACGTCGCCAAATTGTTGAACTCAGCCTTAGTATGGACCTCATGGAAGAAGGAAATACCTTCTTCCGTGTATGGACCTATTAAGCAACCCATCGAAATTTGGAAGGTTTCGCTATCTGTAAAATCGAAATATCCTGCCGAAACGTTTGTGGCCATTGGGCAACCAGGCTGGGCAACGCCCAGACCACTTGTTTAATATATGAAACCCCTCCTTTGAATCCGCCACTGGTCTTCAAACATAGTCGGGGAAATGTGAAATCGAATCGATGTCTAAAATGCAGTCATGAATTACGGCAATCGGTTTTGAAGTTTTAAACGCGATCAACTCAACCCACGCAATCATTTTGGTGTCTCAGGAATCTTGGCGTCAATTTTTTTTTTTTTTTTTTACAACATTATCATAGTAACGGACGTACGATTATTTAGCACGATACGATTTATTTTCTTCCTTTCGCCTTCTTTTAACCTCTCAATTCAGTCTCCAAACCTCAGACAATTTATGTAACGTTATCAATGGAAAAAAGTCTTGCGAACAATAATATTTTGAAGATAACTTTATCTTTGGCAGGTTTCATGTCACAACCCCAGTGAATGATACGGTTTTTTTTTTTTTTTTCGTTTTCACCCGATCAGTAATTCCTTCGGAATCACACACAAATCATGCGATAAACCTGATATAATCAATTTAGCCCCTGGCGAGGGCATGTACTCGTAGCGCCACAGGCGTATCGCAATTTACCGGCCACAAAGGCGTCGCCTGATAAAATGCAGGCTGTTCTATTTCAATGAGATTAACGATTATGTTAATAAGGTTCAATGATTTCTGAAGATATTCCAGTGTATGTCGAACGATTTCGAGCTGATCCGAATTATTCGTTGTGGATTGTGTTGGGCAATTTTCAAATTTTATCAAGAGGCAGAACTGCATTCCTGAAGTGGATACTTACCTGATTTTATTGTCACACATTTTCTCCTTAGAGCCAAGCTGCATCATTGTTACCAGTTTTCTTATGAGGGACATTCTCCCAGAAAGCGACAATGCTCCAAACTGTTTGACAAAAAAATATGTACAATCAGGTAATCATAAGCAATGATCATTCATGTCTATGCACTCACGAATACTATTTATTTTGAAGGAAAAAATTACAATGCAAGGTAATTAACATTAATTTTAGAATCACATTTTCGAACCAAAGAGTCCAATTTTCACTTTAAATTCATGTTCAGTCAAGTAGGTGGGTTAGTTTCAATTGTATAGAATGACTAATTAACACAGGAGATCATCGTAGTAGGGATTTGAGTAATTAATTCGTTATAATTATTATTGTCTTTACCGTCACCCTCGCCATTATCCGTCCTTCAATGAAATAGGGGTTGACGGAGAATGACGGGAACAAATGGATTTTCCTGTACATCTTCACGTAACTTTAACAAATTCTCTATTTCACACCAAAACGAAGAATAAAATTTGTTTCCAAACTAACCGCCAAATCACCGACGGGAGAATGACGGAGGGTGATTGGACAGCCAAGACGAGACATGACGCTGACGCTTTGAAAAGAACTGAAACGAACTGCTGGCCACTGTTCTGAATAATTTGGAGTGTTGAGATTCACTGCGATACCTGAACGTGCTTAGAAAATTTGTCCTGTGTGATCAAAGGAAACAACGAGGAATATTTTCGTCTTGTTGTCCCGTTTCACTACCTAGTCATATCACCGATTCGCGAGTTAATGGGTGACCACTGACTGTTGTCTATCTCAAGTCGAATTCAGTTGAAAACGTGAGGATTGAATGTTTGTGTTGACGTCAAAAATAAATATTCCAGTTGACGTCAATAGATCACATTGCTTTAAAAACATTTTGTAATTCTGAATGAACCTCCGACTGATAGTGTTGAGTGAAGACGTAGTGGAATGGCGTAAGCTTATATTGATAGATTAGTCCAGATACTAATCTGGTCGCGAACATATTATTAGGTACAACGTCACTCTGTGAATCTTGATTTATATATATCGCGGCAACGAGGCTATCAATACCTAATGTATGGCACAAGTTAGTTATATCCCTCAAACGTGCCAAAACCACTTATCATTATATGGGTTGAGGTTCCGGTGTCAAGGTCAAGATCTTACAATATCACGAATGAGCATCATAAGCACCACCGTATTTGACGTTATCTCGATTCTACGCTATTACAAAATAATGGGAGATTGAGGTTCAGTAAAATCGGGCGTACCCCATACACTCACTCGTACACCCAACTTTCCTCTGACACCAATTAATATGCAAATCAATTTCAAAAAGGGTGCCGCCAAATAAGTTTCAATGAAAGCGGCGTATCTCTCGCAACCATTAGCGCCGCAGGTTGCATCACCGAACAAAGGGTCTTTTGAAGAGACGGTTAGGATTCCGGAGCCCCATCAGCCGGTGTAATCGCTTGGCCGTTTCCCGTGGCGGTAGGTGATTTCCACACCGCATTCCCATTGAGATTGGAGTCAGTCAGGTCAGGGGGTTTAAATGAGGCTGAACTTGACATTGCAAGGCCTCCTGTTAGCGTTGATATATTAATTAGTGCCTCCTTCATTTCTCGATCTATTCAGACAGCTACCGCGCATTCTGATTATTCTGAACGTGTTTTGGATACTTCTATTACATTCATGTAACAACCTACCATTAAAGTGTGTTTTTGCGATAAGTGACTGCGAATTAGCGATTACATTTCCGACTCTCTTGACACGGAAAAGTGTTTTAAAATTGTTGGAACTCCAGCACAGTACAAAACGTTAACGAAATATTTGAACCGATCCAATGTCTCTCTGATACATTTTTTTTTTTTTAAATTTTTATTACCACAAATAGGCATGACGCCCAATAACAGACAATTTTTAATGAAAATCATGTGACAAACATAATACAGAAATTGCAAAAAAATAGAAAAATAAACGACAATTCGTGGGAATGAAAATCATGTCATAAAAAATAAAAACAAATTCTGACACTCGATATTACTTCAACAAGTGCTTCTTAATAGGTAGTACTCAACAAAACCGAGTGAACATCAACACCATCATCACTGCTCAAGCGATTCAAACTCCTCTGTGCTCTTAGCAGAGGATTGTTTAACAGGTGGTGGTTGTTTTAGGTACATTGAATGGAAGGCTATTGCGAGAATGGAAGGCTATTAATCAAAATTCATGAAATAAAACTATGAGCTAGGTAAATTTTGGTTTATTATCCTCAATAATGAACCTTTGGAATCACCCAAGAAAACAAAAAAAAACCCCTCCACCCTCCCCCCTCGAAATTTGAGGGTTTACGTTTCAACATAAACATATAATTTTAGTTCTAGTTCTAGAACAAAGTTTTTTTGTCAACTTCCCGATTAGCTAGAGACTTAAAATTTTAAATACAGGTCAGAACTGGATTCTAAAATTGTTTAAACAGTACCTATTAAATTTGGATGATGAGCTAGAGTTCCATCTATCATTTCGTGAATAATTATGAGACACAAGGGTGACCTGCTCAAAGAAGATACCTAAAGCCGGGAATACACTTGAGCAGAGGCAGGCCGCGCACCGCACGCGCAGCCTCTGCGCGGCGCGATGCTCAAGTGTGTACGGGTCCCCAACACCGCGGCAAACAGGCTCAGTCTGCCGCGTGCGGTGCGCGGCCTGAGCCATCGACTGTCGGTCCATCAAAGTGAGCACGGACCGCGGCAGGCTCGTGCGGTGCGCAGTGTGGACGGAATTCAGTCGATTCAGAGCAGCGAACAGAGCCGCGGCACACGTAAGTGATAATGTGTGATAACGTGTGATAACCTACCTACCCACTTTGAAATTACCTACTAGGTACTCGTTTTGTTATAACCGTTTTGTTAATTATAGGCTCGTTTTGTATAATTGTAAAAAAAAAGTACGAAGATAATATGGACCGTGTTTTGTAAAAACCAGCCAAGTCGACTTGGCGGCCACATTGAGTTAGCTTCATAGTCTGATTCTGGAAATAGTTCTCCATCGTCTACAGTTATCGTTTTCACGATTTGACTGCCATCGGCTGTAAATTTTTGAAAATAATCAACCATAGACGATGGAGAACTATTTCCAGAATTAGAATATGAAGCTAACTCAATGTGGCCGCCAAGTCGACTTGGCTGGTTGTTGCAAAACACGGTCCATATTTGAGGTAAGTAGTGTACAGCACCTATTTAATTAAACATTTCCTTCCACACTTTTGCTCCACGCAGCAAGGATCGAATTTTTGAAGAAAAACAAAAGTAAAGTAGGCTAATACGCTATTTGTTGATTATGGACCTCAGTATTTGTGATTTTGGACCTCTGGGTGCAATCAAAACGGGCCGCGACTACTTGCAACCAATTCAACTATCTGTTATTTCCATTTTATTAAAATTTAATTCACTGTGTGAAAAAGTGCTCATATGATTCGATAGTCTTCAGTATCGAACATTTTTATTCGATATCTGAGTAGTATCGAATATTTGTTTCGATACTAGTATCGAGTAATGGTATCGAATATTTTGTGGTATCGCCCATCACTGGACGTAGATGTTGTGTTTCTGCCACTTTTCTGTCTTGATCCGTCGTAGTGGACACCAGTTGCACCGCGCAATGTTGGATCAGGGCTGAGCATGTGCGCCTCGCTGTAATTTGAAAATTTGTATCGCGGCACATCACATCGCGGCACATGACATCGCGCCGCGCAGAGGCTGCGCGTGCGGTGCGCGGCCTGCCTCTGCTCAAGTGTATTCCCGGCTTAATAAACCAGAGCTAATCTTGAAATTTTAAACATGGGTCAGAGGATGGATGACAATGCAATATTCACTCGGTTTCTTGTCTGTAAAATTGATTAAACAATAACTATTTGTTTAAACAAATTAAATTCAGATGATGAGCTAGAGTGTTATCTATCATTTCGTGAATTAGACAGAAGGATGACCTGCTCAAAGAAGATAATAAACCGTTGTGGTTTATTGAAATTTGCAGTTTTCCTGTTTTCCCAGACCAGTTCAATATAATATTCTATAAGTTCTATTCCAAAACTTATTGCTCGACCTTCAAAATAACTGAATCTTTGGTAACGAACCTGCCCGGCAATCGTTGTCGTGTATATTTTTGTACTGTGTAGGTACCGTTCCCGTGTTAGGGATGCGGGCAGTAGGTTGTTTTATCTTCCCAGTTTCGAACCGTCCAACTCATTCATGTTGCTTCCACGGAGAAAAGTCGGCCAAACGTCCTGGTGAAATTAATACTGCGAATATAACGACACGGAATACCCGACGTCCGTATAAATGGTCAGTAATCCACATGAAAACTAGGTACTCAAACCCAAGGAGTCTATAATACCCTTATTATTATTATAGACTCCTTGCTCAAACCCCTTGTCAAGTCTAACATGCGATAACCGTTATCAAACACGCAGAAGACATTCATGGATTCAAGTTCCCACAATTTTTTACACTCACCTAACATTTTCACATAATATACTCGTATTATAAGCCCTTGTAATTAACAGTAAACATTTTCCTACTTTCAGCAATTTTCATTCATTTCTTGAAGCTACGTACATGAAAATCTACGTTTCTATGCCTAAAAACCAATTACTTAACTGCAATGCTGGTAGGTTTTAGTTTGTTATCGGACTTACATGTTTGCTAAATCAATGACGATAATATTCAATCCTGTTATTTAATTGAATTTGATGACACTCGACTCGATAGAACGTTCGATCTACTAAGTAATGCTTTAATGCAAACCCAATTGATCAAAATTTTTTGGAAAATTAAAGTCTACTTGGAAAACAAGGTACCGTCTTATCTTTGGCATAACAGGAAAGTAGAACTGTTCAAGTCAGCTATGGGTCAACCAAAATATTACCAATTTATAAAAATAAAGATTCGTTTAGACGAATGAGGCACGTAACGCTTTAAAAACGACCGATACGTGACCAGAACAGTAGACGATTTAGATTGGATAGTAATTGAACCGCCAGGAGCTTTTAACGTACCTACCTACTTTTTCTAATAAGCGTTAAATAAAAATATTGAATTAGAAATTCCTGCTCATTTATCGGAAAAGTCGATGGACAAACGATTAAATCAATACTCGGCCGTTCTGTAAAACATTGAAAATGCCACAATTTTTATCGCCAATAATTTGTTTTGTTCAGTTCCCAACTAGAACGTTGAGATTTACAAGAACTTAACATAAAATGTTCATCAATGTTACCCAGTGGAGCTCATTGAATCCTCCACAATTGCCCATTGGGATTCTATTCAGTTGCGAAGGAACGAAGAATTGCTAATCAGGTATTCAGCACTGATGAAAGTCTACGGGTACATGCAACGAACTAGTTGCTACTGATTAAAGACCCTCCTTAACGTTGTCAATGAAATTCATCAATTATAGGAAAGTGTACCTCGATTGTGTTCCTCATTCCGAGGAGTTCCCTGATTTGTATTAGTGTTGTTGGTTTTTCTTCGCTTGAGAGGGTCAGCATTAAAAACTCTGCAAATTCTTGACACAACGGTTCATTATCTTCTTTGTACAGATCACCCTTCTGTCTAGATCACTAGGTCTAAATGTCTAGATCCTAAATGTTAGATTAATTATTATTATCAATTATCACTAATTATTAACAATTTTATCAAGTACCTAGTGAAAATTATTATAATTTATTGTTAGGTATTAATAATTCGTATTTATTATTAATAATAATTATTATTAATTATGATTAATATAATTATGATTAATACGATATAATTCTGGGGTTTTTAATACTACGTCGGTAATAATGTTTCTATAAAAGAAGTACCTACCAACAAACATTCGAAATTACCTTCATTTCCGTAGCACGAAACGCACCTCAGAACAACAAACTCGACATCACTTAAGCCATATGATGTTCCAAAGAGCTTGTTAGTATGAAAATGGACCTGTATTTCAACAGTTTGATACACGATCGTGTTGTGAGGCACAATCTTTGAGCCCTCATTGTGAACGAACGGCTGGTCGTACACAGCTGCGGATGGTCTTAAAAAATTCTACGGAACAAACTCTATCTAAATATGAAATGAAAAACATACCGTTCTACATGAATTTTTCGAGATATGAGATTTTCAAATTTTCAAAATTCGTTTTGAACCCCTTCCCCTTGACCTAGGGTTATGAAAAGTTTCGAGGACCATTGTGGGGTTGGTCGAAACCCATAAAAAAAATTTCGTAATTTTAACTCAACGCTAACTGGGCAAAGTGGCGCGGACGGCGGACGGCGGACGGCGGACGGCGTACGGCGTACGGCGTACGGCGTACGGCGGACGGACGGATTTTTTTTTATTCGATTTTCTGAATCTACGTATCTTGAAACGTAAACCAACAAATTTTGAGGGGGGGTTAAAATTTTTTTTTCTTTGGGCGATTCCAATGGTTCATTATCGAAGATAATAAACCAAAAGCAGGAAAAATACTACCAAACTTCGGGGTCGAATCCGCGAGCAATTCCCAAAAACCAAATGCCTTTGAAAATACTCTTAAAACCACGAATTTTTGTCTAATTTGGTAGTTACCAACTTCGGTAATTTCTCAGACTCTTCTAGGGGTCATTCGATGCCAAATCAACACACGTTTTTCCTTCACTGTCTCAGATTTTGATGAAATTCGGTATAGAGGTTATCTTTATAGAAACTAAGACAAACACCAATTTTTCAGCTCAATATCTCGGTTTCCAAAATATGGCTGTTTCCAAAAACATAACTTTCCAAAACGGCAAATGTTGACATTCCGCGTCATTTTCAAATGGATAAAGCAGCTCTCCTAGACACGATAGAGAGTTGAGATTTGTGTCATTTTAAAGCCATTTATATGGACTTTCATATAACATGCACCTATAAGGGGTAAAAGAAATTTTTTTAATCAAAATTCAAATTTAAATTTCTCAAAAAGCGTACTTTTAAATAAATGGAAAAAAATCATTAGCATTGGCAAGGTTGTTGCCAATAAGTGTCATAAAAGTTATGATGAAAGAGCAATGGGTTCATACTTTAAAGAATGATTGAAAATGTCCGTTATACTTGTGGGTGAAATACTCGTAACTAGCCATCTAATACATTACCGGTACCAATGTATGTAGTTAATAAATAGGTACATTATTACACATATTATAGTATTGCTTTTTTAAAAATATTTTTATTGGAATATTCTTTACTTAAGACCTTTTTCGTATTTCTTCTTAGAAAAAGACCTGTGAAGCCCCTTAAGTATAAGGCTTAAAATTACAGTATGTACTTACATAGTTTCTTTACATCAGTGTAAAGCTAAGCTTAATGACTAGTTAAGCTAAATAGCTTTAGTTAAACTAAATTTCATCAAAGTCTGACATGGAATGACCCTCTGCTGGAATAATTGCAGAATCGATCCCGAAAATTTGGTGATTGAAATATTTTAGACTCACAATCGATGATTTGTATTACAGGTCGTGCGTCATTGGCCGTTTCCGGCTACCGTTTTGTTGCTTATGTTTATTGTTAGTAGTCATTACGTTGAATACAGGAAAGAAACAATTCTGGATGATATTCCAAAAACATAACAGAAACAATAAACAAACCAGGAACCTTATACAACACCTACTCCTCAATCTTTGGAGCTCCTACAAAACAATCAGGTCAGTGAGTCCAAGTTCATGTTTTCGACTCTAATAACAATTCTAAATATCACCGGGATGTTGTTGGATTTTGTTTGTTATGAATCGCGTAGAGCTCTGCGATTCCACGTTGTTCCTACTCGTACCATGTATAATGCAGAACTTATCAATCAATTTATTGATATTTTTTATGCGAAAATGTCGCAATAAAAGCAAAGGGTTTGGAAACTGAGAATAACATTATGTACTAACAGTTATTGCAGAATTTGTATGTTTTACAGGTTTTTGCAAATAAACCACTGAGAAATTCTACGAATTCTAATTTTGTTCGCAGATCCTACCCCTGGAGTGGGAACACACAACTTAAGCGGAACTATATCTGCCTTGAAATCATAGAACGGGTAACTATCTATTCCTTAATAATTTATGTATGAGGTTACAAGCTTTCTAGATGGAAAAGGTTACGTACGTTCCTGTACGGGAATTGGTAGGGGAGGCATAACTATACGGATAATATTTTAGTAAGTTATGTTCATAGTTATGAACTTCATACATAAGGGGATTTTGTCACAATTACAAAAATAATTCACGTTATAGATACATTGTAGCTCCCTGAAACTCACCAGAAAGCGGTATAGGCAAATACATTCATTCATCTTCATTCAACTGCATAAATGTAGGTACCATGTAACTGTGCAGAATCTGCAATTAAAGATTGTAATTTAACATGGTTAACCAATTTTCGAGTTTTCTCACTTTCGAGTAGTGAGGCCTACTCTCAAATACCCGTACACTCCTTATACTTTAAATCCTCTGTACCAAATTATTGTCATGATACACCGCATAGATTCAATAATTGAATTATTATTATTGAGTGAAATGTATTATATAAGTTATGCAATATCCATGTCGATAATTCCAACATTTAAATTTCTTGGGTAATATTTCAAAACGAACCCAGGTAGACTGGTTCTGGCCGCCACGCAGTCTGAAAAATTACAGATTTAATCAGCTTCCGGTCCAGCTAACGATAATAACAGGTTGATGGACTGTCCTCTCATGGAAATGTGAGACGTAGCGCGAAAGTTAAAATTTGCCCAAATGACGGCGTTGATTAGAATGCAAATTTTGACCCCACGTATTCACTTAGATTCATTAATTGCGACTCGTCAGTATCGACGGTATTTTACGATGTCTGGGCTGAGTGGACTCTCTCGCGGTTTTCTCTTGAATGCTAAATGCATCCTGGATATGGGGACTCGTTCCCGAATCTGGTACCTTGCCCCGGGGGTTTGGCCTAGGGACCCGAGGGGCGTAACATTTTCCCCCCTTGACCTTGTTCATTCGTGAACCAAATCATCAAAATCGTTCCGAGAACAGTTGAGTGAATAAAAGATAAAGACGAAACCGTTTCGCGATGCCCCTCTCCCCTGGGAGGTGGGATGTAGTGGAATCAGCTAGTAGAGGGAGGACATTCATACCATTCGCTGTACAGGCTTGCAGTCCTCTGACAGACTTTGCGGACCATCAGTCACCTCGGGCCAGGTGAACCCGAGATCATTTATTTTGCGGACCCCCGGACTCGCGCAATATCTTCTGCACGATGGATCTGGATTCCGTTCTCCGCGAAGTCGGCCAATTCGGTCGTTATCAGATGTTCGTTTATATGCTGCTCTTCTTCTCCATAGTTTACACAACGTTTTTCTCCCTCACCTTCGTCTTCACAGCTTCCGATCTGCAATACAGGTATGTTTATGACACAATTTACACGAGCGTTCTGTGCCCCAAAATTCAAAATGTTGTATTCCCCTTAAAAATCCATCCAGCTTTATAAAAAATTCTACCAAGAGGTTGGGTGTCCTCAATGTATCAACAAGCTGCTTATTTCTCAAATACTACAACTTTGGACCCAAGCGTTGTAAGGCATTCATGTTTGTGCATGTCATTTCTAATTATTGAGACTAAAAAAGTTTCTTGTTCACGGTATAATCCACAAAAATCAGTACTTATACCAACGACAGTTCTGATACAGACCGTAAATCAAGCCAAACACCAATACCATACTTTGCCAATAAAATAAATTGCCTCTGCCAGATTTTCTTATCTTTCTCATTAGCGTGGTAGAAAAAATGTTAATTATTTGATTAAGTAAAATGTTTATAATGAGTAAATTATCATAAAATTTAATGTTCAAGATCAACCATTTTGGAAGAGTGAATAATAGGGTAAATACAAACGATAATTTAATCATTAATAATCATAATTTAATCATAATTTAATCATAATTTAATCATTTAATTTAATTTCATCATAATTTAATCATTTTAATCAAATAATTAACATTTTGTCTACCACGCTAATGAGAAAGATAAGAAAATCCGGTATAGGTACAACAGTTGTATACCGGATTTCCTTATCTTAAGGCCCCTAACAGTTGTACACAAAAATTAAAAAATCCGTGTAATGCGGCATTGCTGTAAGAGCGAATTTTCGAAGATATAACAGGTTTTATAACAAATTGTATCTCTTTTTTTGCTCAGTTTACAGATTCTTCAACGCTGAACGCGATGGTGAAGTCAGAATTGCGATATCCCATCCCGTTATCAGATTAAAGCCGATGAACGTTTCTTCATCTTCAAAGAGCTACAGTTTGATAACGGAATAAGATATCACAATTCTGGCTTTACCATCGTGTTCAGCGTTAAGAAATCTTTAAAATTTTAAAGAGGTGTCACTTGTCAGAATGTTTGTTTTGGAAATTTATGGGTAATTCCCCCCCCCCCCCTAAAACTCTTCAAATCCCCCCTTTAGAGTGGCTCGATTCTGTCCATCCACGAACCTAGCCTTTCGATTGCCTAGAAAGATTTTTTAAGCAAGTTTGAACGTTTTATCTCAATTCTATCGAGAGTTATCGTCTGGAATGACACTTACAGACAAACATACATATAATAAGTATGTATAAATAATATGCAATTTGGCACTTAATTCAGGATGTTCTGAAACGGATTTTAGTATAAAAATACAAAATTGGGTATTTGTGCAAATTTTTACTGTTTTGATTTGTTCATTGTAACGTTGATTTGATTGTGAAAGACACAAAGGATAAACAATAGTTTTGGAATTGGTATGAGGAAACCCACTTTTAAATAAGAAAACTCATTTGGTTAGTTCAAACTTTTGAATTGGTCAGGTATGGACTTCAACTCACTTGCCCTATGATGACGACAGTTGATCCTTAGAATTTAGTACACAGTTGTTAGAAATTATTTGTAAGTCATTTGTAAGTAATCCATTTTCCCTTTAAAGTATTGGAAATAGATTCCCAGAGATTTGATGTTGGTTCCAAACAAGGTACTTCAAGGCATATTACTCGTAACTGCCTCAATAATTCACCAGGTGATAGTGTTTTTATTATCACAGAAATGCAGATCTTTCCACGCACCTGTGTCAATGGTGTGGTTTAGCTGTTACAGCTCATTCTCTAACAGTAACGATTTCAAGTCGAACAACATTCTCAACTGAAGTCATACAAATGGGATCATTGATCTGTTTCAGATGAAAACTAAATACTTCTCATGTTATGATCGTATATTTTTAGACCAAAGATATTTAAACCATTTTTACGCAGGTTTAATGTTAAATAGTAAATAAAATCCACTTGATGCCCTGTGACGAAATCGTAGAATCCTTCTGCATTGTTTAAAAGTCGTTAAACTTGACTAGCGTTAAGAATTTACTGGAATTCACTGCACACGTTTTACTCACTTCTATGACAATAAAATCACGAGCTCATCAAATTGCCTGCCGGTTGTCGTTTATGTGGCTCAAAGATTGCCCAGCACGGTGGGGGTAAAATGCAGCATAATATCGTTAACGTATGAAAGTATGGAGAATTTGTCTCGTTTATAATGAGTTCGACTTTGACGCCATTTAACGCTAATGAAGTTCAAAATGAAATAAATGTATGATTCTTTTATTGAATGATGAGAGGCACAATTAATTACGAATTCCCAAACGAATTGCAACGGAGGTTCCGTTGGATATTTATCCATATTCTTACACGGGCCTATGTCCAATTGGAAGAATCACTGAAGAGAACATAATGGAATGAACTAGAAATTATTACAATAGTTAACAAAGTTAACCAAGTTAACGAGTAAACGAAGATTGTGCATTTCTTAGTCATGACTGCAGTACCTAATCATCAAGAGCTGTTTTGCCCTGTTAAGGAAAAACGCCTCCTCTAAATAATTGATTTTTCATAAATCAGCTTCTGAGTTTACCAGTGAAAAATCCCCTTTTGTTCACTGCAAAACAGTCCCACAACCCTATGTTTTGGTATAACATCGATTGATGTTTAGATCGATGGGTGTGCAGGATCCCTCAAATATCAGTTTTTCCTATCGATTTACGACATTTGAGGCGATTATCGATTATTTCTGGCTGGTTTTTCTAATCTTTCTTAAATTAAAACATCTCAATTCGAGTTAAGGCGTTTTCTTTTCGCAAATAGAGGTGGATTTTTTGGAGGGATTTTGATTAAAAAACACATCAACTGGTCACCAACATGCTGAAATCACTTATGAGTGTATAATACGCTTTCATTAGTACATGCGTAAAACGCCTCCCAGGCGCAATTTGAAACACCTCAACCCATCACATGAAGCGAACGATGTTAAAGTAAAACGCCCCAACTCAGTTTTCAGCGAGTTGAGGCTCTTTTCCTAAACCAATAACATCAAAGCATGTTAGTTAAGGTGTTTCAAACGAAGCGTTGAGGTGTTTCCACTGAACAAACGTGCAGTTGAGGCGTTTTCCCCAACATCAAGGTTATTTGAGATTTCACCCGTTTTAATTTCAACCCCTTCCTGAACAAATTTTGAAATTTTGACTCGACCATTAGATTGGTGAGGTTGAATTAAGGAAGAGTACGTAAAAACCTCATTTTCGATCATTTTTGAGTTAAGGCGTTTTTCATTAACAGAGGGTTAGCAACGTAAAATCATACCTTAGCGATATCTATTTAGGATGGTGTTTAGTGCCATTTTTACACCATCATAACCTCATAGTATTGTTTCTCTGCTATTAGAGTGATTCAAGCCAATTGTACGCTGACCACCCATGGGACTCCAACGAAAAATTAGAGGTTGATTTGAAGAGGTTCGATAGACTCATCAAAGGGTACAATAAGTTCCTTGCCGTCTATTCTGCCGCTCGATAATGAATACTCAATCGCATACCGCGAAATAACTGCAGTAACACTACGGGATGGTGAACGCACGTCTGTACTGATAGAATAAAAATTCAACACATGTCGAACAGAACTCGAGATCACTGGTGATAAGGAGCTGTGAGATAGTCACGCATTACTTACACGTGGAGCGGACCTTGCCTAATCAGTGAATCTCTAGTAAACATCACGAAGAAAGTGTAACATGAAGAAGAAATGCCGAATAGGTGAAAAACAACTACACATCAAACTTTTGTGAAAACTCGTTGCAGTTCCGATACTCAACCGCAGTAATCTAGACACACTATTTTCAGTATTAGGTAACTTTTTCTTCTAATTCAAAACCTCCATTTGAAAGGAATGTTAAACATTCTTCTTTCAGTGATACGCTGGAATCTATATCGTATTACTTCCCGGTGGTTCACTTGAATGAAACATGGTTATCGACGTTATCGTACTTATCTTTTGATTCGTCGGAAGCAAATATTTGGAAATTTTCATCAAATTCTGGTAAGTTTGATCAGATTCTATTTCGTTTCTGATTACCCGACACTATGACGAGTTAGCTCCTTCGCAACAAGCTTTGTCTATTTGTTGGGTCCTTTCTCCCAAAACGCCTACGATGAGAATGAGACTGACGTTTGACAACGAAGTAATCTATCGAATCACGTCCGCTGTCAAGGGTGAAAATTGAACAGTTAGGTCGGTCCTTCCCCTTATGAATAAGAGATTTCGCCTTCGAGGAGCATTATCTTTTTTTCTACGTCACAAGGGAGCCCAACATCGGTTGAGGATGTTGATGCAAATGAATGGGTCATCTCGCTTTGTGTTTGATTATGTATTTCACTCTCGCCTAATAACGAAGCAGTGCATTTACTAAAGATGTCATTATTTTCTATTTATGTACCAAATACGTAGGTACATGATCATCGTCTGTGAAATGACAGGGCTACAGCAGCAACAATTGTGACGCGTTATTCACATTGAAAAATTACTGCCAATTTCTAAACAATATTTTGGGGTAGCGTTTCTAATATGAAACAGAATTTTCTTAGACCTTCAAGGACCATCGATTCGGCAAATGAACCGTATAACGAGGTTGCGGTGAACTAATTACTCCTATTTCCCTCAGTGCGGTCAGTTTCTGCATGCTCTACCAACTGCGTTTACTTCTTTCAAGGACTTAATGAACACCGAATTTAATATCTGTCATTACAGTTAACTATCTCCTCTCACTCCTCTTTTTTCGAAAATGTCACATTTCCACTGAAAACCAACCCACCCATTCCAATCCAATGAAAAATTGGAAGATCATCGCCCTATGTAAAATCTCAAGCTAAGACTACGCTTAGATTGTATTGTAATGAAATAAGCCGATGGTTATCGGTGATGGTCACTTTGCCAGTACAGAGAATGAGTGTAAATATAAGTCTCACGAGTTATGAAAGACCTTATATTCTCAGTCAGGAAACAATTTCGAAAAAATGTCAAAACCTATCATAATCATTAGCTTAAAATCTTAATTCAAAGTCAGAAAACAATTTCGAGAAAATGTCAAAATGAAAAAGAAAAATGAAAAAACGGCCTATCATAATCAGCTTGAAATATTAACTTAAAATCTTAATTCAAAGTCTTGGCAAAATTGACATTTTGACTCTAACTTGGTTTACTGGACGATTCTTGTGTATAATGTTCTTACTTTAATAAAAATTGTTTAAATAACAAAAAATGGTGTTGCAGATATCTGCATGAATATATATAATTATTACATTATATATTATTATGTATATACATAAATATTACTCTTACTTAATTTACTCTGTTTAAACCAGAATATGCCAGCGAAACATTGACGTGGATGAGCAATATACACCACAGATGCCGAATCACAGCGTCCGATTTTTGAAATTCATAAAATAAATTACTTTTAATTGTGGCTAATTTTTTTTATTAAAAAACGAGACGAGGGGCATTTTTGGAAGGCTAACAAACCGCAAACATCGCAGTTAATAAATCTTTATAAATAAATTATTTTTTTTTCGATTTTTCGATAAATTTCTCGTAACCTTCTTTTTGGATGTCATGGCGCTTCTATAGTGGCGGACTACTACCCCCCCCCCCCCGCCCATGTCAAAACTTCAATTCAATCACAGCCTGAGATATCCTTCTAAAACCTTCCAACCTAGGTCCTACAGCCCCTTGGGGTATTAGGGTACAGCATAGTACAGTAACTTCTAAGTCTCATACATGTGTTGTACCTACTGTGCGATTATAATTTCCTGGGAGAGTGGCAGAGAGGACCCCTAGGCCCTAATTTTCCCAGGTGGATAAATAAAAAGCTATAAATAATCCATCAATCTGTCGGTTCATAGATGTCTGATACCGGAGTGCGAAAATGCCAACGAAACTAAGTACAACAGCCCCTGGGTCAACCGAAGTATACCCCACGAAAATGGAAACGTTGCCAGGTACGTCGTCAGATTTGTCTAAACATTCCCAAGTAATAGTCGTAGGTCATTAAAGCGTATCATAATGCTAATTACATATAAGGACTTGATAGCCAAATTGATTACTTAATTGATGGCCAAATTGTTAAAGCATTAGTACATTTTCACGATAACGACGTTCAGCTGTTTTGAATTAATGCAATCCTAAACGCAGAATGAACTAATTACATAATATGTTAATTACATAAAATTCTTATATTATAAGAATTTTATTATCTAGTAGTTGACGGTAAATATAATATAATAGGTATGTGATTTCCAGATGCGAGCGGTATGCCCCGAGTTCCTCAAATGAAGGCAACACTTCTTGCAATGACGAAGACTTTAACCCGAGCGTCACGGAAAGATGTTCCAAATTTGTATTCGCCACTAAAGAAAACACTATAGCTAAAGAAGTGAGTTTTACTACCGCCTTCCTTAAATGCACTTTTCTAGCTTATTGCAACTTGAAACCTCTTCAGCTGTGATAAGTTTGTCTCCTCCTATAATTAATTTCCCTTCTATAAAACTACAAAACTCTAAAGGCAGGAGGAGTACCAACTGAGTAGTACCATATTCATCAGCACTAATCGCATTCAGCGGTAAACAACCTAAAAACTACGTCTATTTATATCGATAATTTATTTTCCCCACTAAATATTTCGTATTTACTTACAGTTTGGCTTGCTCTGCTCCGAAAACAAATGGAAACTTGCGGCCGTAGGAACCATCAACAATGTCGGACAGTTTCTTGGAATGACCATAATCGGAGTTCTCTCAGACAAGTAAGCAGCACAGAGCATAATAATATTATAGTAGGCCAACGGTTGAGGTTGGTACATACAAAACATCGAAATATTGTGGATCCTACACTTCGGGAATACAATTTTTTTTACAGTCGTAGTAGATCCAATTTTACTTCTGAGAACATATTATTAATAATTATTATCAACTAGTGTAAATGGTCATTAATTATTACTATTTATAAATAAGTATTGTTAGTTATTAATAATTTTGCTGTTATTAATAATTTAGTTCTTACTAATCTGCTCCAACTTCGAGACCTCATTGTGAGCGAACGGCTGGAAAGCACCGAACGATCTTAAGAAATTCTAAAAATTAAACTCTATTCAAATGTGAACCAAAAACTATACCGTTTCATTTAAATTTTTCGAGATATGAATTTTTCAATATTTCAAAATTCGTTTTGAACCTCTTCCCATTGACCTAGGGTCATGAAAATTTTCAACGATCATTTCGGAGTTGGTCCGAACCCACAAACCAAATTTCGTAATTTTAGCACAACGATTTTTTTTAAATTCATAAATATGACATAGGTACAAGTTCTGTACTCATTGTCGGTAATGAAATTGTGTACAGAAGAGCGAAGTTGTTAAGGAGTGATAGTTGCAGAACGCCCATTCAATTTATTATAATGATTAATTACCATTTGAAAACTAGTGCAGTTAAGAGGAAACATAGCACCTGCCCAACACTAATCATATCGGTTAGTTACATCACGTTTCAACAATCCTACGGAGCGTGAGAAATCGTTTAGGCTAATTGCCAGCTATCAATGGACAACATCCCAGGAAACATTAAATCCTTATGACCGATGTGATGAGTTGTCGGGTAATCTATTTGATAAATTCCTGTGCATGTGTAGATAATTTTAAGACCAGTGTAGATAACTGCTATCAAATTACTGTAGTGACTCAGACACATATTTTAAGGGATTTCAAAATTAATGTTGTTTACTGACTTCTAGGTTTGGAAGGAAATCAGCACTCATAGCCGCCATTATGCTGTCAGGGGCGATGGGTATCTTGAGGTCTTTCGCGCCAAGCTACATCTGGTTTATGACGTTTGAGCTGCTTGATGCCATCATTGCTAGCGGCACTTACAGCGCATGCTTCATCATAGGTAAGAATACGTACACAGTGGGCGAAGGTCCAATAATTAGGTAGGTACGATCATTTACGAAACAAATTCAATCCTTTAATCTGTGATCAGAAATTTCCTATGTCACACTGGCTATTGAAACGGGCTATTCCTCTCTTTCATTCAGAACCGACATTTCGGCCTAACATGATATCAGTGATAGTAACAGAGTACTTACCTATGCTAAAGGGGAGGTTTGATGGAGTGGTTGACCAAGTACCTAGTTGGAACTTGTGGTTAATCACCTTGGCCATGGGTGTATCCTGTTAATTAAAAACATTTACGATATACAGTATTAAGGTGGTTGAACGACTAGGTATCAATTACCTATATAGGAATAGATTCTATTCCTAAACGTATCAAATTGCACTGTAATATCATTCTACAGGTTTTATTGATTAGCTGGTGAATATGAGATATGCCCTAGGTACTCTGTAATAAGCGCTTGTTTTTTAAATTTTTTTTATTTACCTATTTATTTTTTTATTTTATTTTTTTTTTTTTTTTGAAGCACACAGAAGCGGTTTCTATAAAATAAAGAAGTATCCTGGCATTCGTCCTGGTGTACGAGCCCCTCGTATTCTAAATCATGCATAACAGTACCCAGTGACTTTTTCTTTTTAATTGTTAAAAAATTACCTCTCATACGTTATAACTAGTTAAATCTAAAGCTATAGCTCTTTTTTGCCTCTATACCATTATCCTGGCCGTCACCCAATGTGTGGTATTTATTAATTGAGCTTGCTGGTATATGCATTATTATAATCACGGAACCTCTCGCTCACGGTACCGAGCTGTAATGTCTAAAGCACCGTTTAGACGTGTAGGCCATGTCAAAGCCAAGGTTGGGCGCTTTCTAACTCAGTTAAAGATATCGGTCCCGCTCTTATCACTTCTCATCTCTGAACTCACTCTCACATCATATAAAGAAGTGTAAATATAAATAGACGTATAATACCATAATTCTATATAATCTACGATTTTTGGAGAAGGGTTCATGTAGGAAGAAATTTACTACCACACGGCCCCACAGAAACATGAATAGATGAAATAATGTTGACTATTGATGGAAATAGCCATGTGAAAATAAGAATTCTACCAAAATTTGGTCTATTCGAAAGATGCTGGCTAGTACTGTCAACCTAAGGAGTAGAATCTCCTTAGGGGGAACCCTAAGGAACTTAAGAGTTCGGATATTGTTCTTTGATTGAGATGTGGTGGTTACGAGGAGTGGAATACAGGATCAAATTTATTCCTGAGGTAATAAAGGCAAAACTATTGTTTCGACTGTTTAGAATATATCGTAATATATTTATTTTCTTATTCCCAATTCATTCACTTGTACTAAAACTACAATAACAGGGCAGTTTAACGTAGCTAGTTATCCAGCATTCGGTGTTGAATAGTCCGTGCCATCCAACAGAGATAAATCAGGTAAATAAAACCTTGAACGGCACCTGAACAAACAGTTGCTAATGAAGGTTTTTTTTTCTGCCTATTGTGCGAGTATTTAATCATCGCCATCATTTTGCTTTTGATCTGATATAAAGACTCCAGTTAAAAGAATAATGAGACATCTGTCTATCTGAACCATTAAAAAAATTTAAAAAATTATCGCGATGAACGCTTTGGCTTGAAGTTGCACTCCTTTGTAACGCATTTTTAATTGTTTTCATTTCTAGTACGGTGAAAGGGAAAGACTGTATAAATATCAATACTATTACAACGTTGTCTATCCGCACATGATCATAATTGCGAAGTTGTCTGTCTCTATGACGTGCCATTCTATTTCAAGATTAAAATTTAAATCTTCAAATAGAATGGCACGTCATAGAGACATTCAACTTCGCAATTGTTAATCATTTCGTTTATTCACGTCATAGAGATAGACAACTTCGTAATTGTTAATCATTAAATTTTAATGATCTCAATTCGTTTCAAATGGCCTGTCTGTTCTCTGGTTACGTGTTTTTCACTGGTTACATCACGGTTACGTGAATCATACGAATTAAAAAGGTGATGGAATTTCTATGAACAGGGACATGTACACATTTAAAAATTCCCAGTAATAATAATTTTCACCTTGTAAAGGACAGCAAATCTAAACCATTCGTCTGCTTTTATAATTTTATAATCTCTAATCTAAAATAAACAGAAATACCTACCTAGTTTGGTTAGCATCGCTTAATTTAATCATTGTTGGTGTGGTAGGTGCGTCCAGGCTGATTGCGGTTATCCATTATTGTGGGTTGTGTTTTTAATAAAACCACCTTGTAGCAGCCAATTAAAGCAGCCATTAAAAATTAGCAGCCATTAAAATTATTGGCTGCTACAAGGTGGTTTTATTAAAAACACAACCCACTATAATTAATTTAATCATGACGTTTGAAGAAACAAAATTTTGGGTCTGTGTGAATTCATAAGTGGACTCGATGAAAAAGCGCTCATGTTAACAGTTGAACTCTATCTAACATTTTAGCAATGGAAATCACTGGCCCGAACAAAAGAGTACTCGGAGGTGCCCTCACGGCTTGCTGCTACTCGATCGGCGAAATTCTCATGGCCGTCGTTGCGATGTACGTTCAAGACTGGAGATGGTATCTTCGAGTGTTGTACGCCCCGGGATTCCTTTTCATCTTCTATATTTGGTAAGTAAATTTGTTTTTCACGGTAGGAGGCGTGGAGTAGATAACTGGTTAGTTCTTTCACTTCTTTAATGGACTGTGTGATCTGAGATTCTTAATGATTATTCGTGTAGAAACTGGAAAGAATATTATTGTCATTACAACGAGAATAGCTGTGAATGTCGTGTTCTACCGAAATCATCAGTCTTCTACAGCTTAATATTGCTTCTGAGTTTTTCAAAATATCGCACTGCAATCGCCTTCGCAAGGAAATTTTTCATATTAAATAGGAAAAATTTCTTTCCGAAAGCGAGTTGACAAATTAACAAATTGACATGGATAACATATTATTATGTCTATCTGTGAAACTGCGTTGGGGGTCTATCAGTGCAAATGTAACACGAAAAAAATGCAACGTTTCTATTTCGGTCGATTTACACGTACAACGCGTTGGAAGGGAAATGTAACTTCCATAATTTTCATCGCGAAGAAATCGTTCGCCACTCGTTGGAAAGCTCTTTATTTATGTGAAAGACGTACATATCTCAAGCTACCAATTTCTCCTTCCTTACGCACCTGGCTACGTTCCTAAACTAATTTGATTGGACTATAAAGAAAGTTTTCGTTTAGCAGAAACTTAAATGCATAGGTTTCTATTAAAGATTTCCAACACGACCTGTTAAAACTAGGAAATACCTACTCCAATTTCAATATTGTTCAATATTAACGTAAATTAGAGAGTGAAAGAATTCGATTGGAAGTCTATGCAGAGTAGATATCAGAAACTCCATTCAATTAGATGTCTCAGCCAAGTATAAAAACAACGACTCCTCAACATCAATTCTTCATCAGCCTCCTCTTAAGTATATAATATATACATATTATGTAGCTTATAAGATAGGTAAATCTATAGCATAGGTAGTTGACAAGATAGTTAAAAGTGATTAATAAAATGCCTAGAGGAAAACAAACAAGAACGTCCACTGAGCGTTCACGAGAATATCGTAATTAACCCGCTGTTTTGTTAATTTGTCAATTCGTAATTTTCAGGTTAGTTCCCGAATCGATTAGATGGCTCTTGGCGAACAAAAAGTACGACAAAGCATGCAGCCTCATCAAACGGATATCTCATGTGAACAAGAAGCCTTTGTCGTCGGAAACGAAGAAGATGCTCAAAGCTCTCAAGTCGTCCGAAAATGAAATTAAAAAAGATGTAAGATCGAGTTGCAAATTATATAAAACTAGAATTCTGAGAGAAAAACGTTCGTAAATCTACTGATTACTCTAATATTCTGCTTACAGCTGGATGTGAGTTCGTCTGCAGGCTCCAGCTCTAGTCAAGTCAGCCCGCTGAGAAGCGTCCTGCGGTCGAAAATCATGTTGTTTCGAATATTCATCTGCTCCTTCTGCTGGTACGATTCACTCACTTATTCTTTATAACGAAAAATTCATCGACAAGGTTGAGTCCGATCATAAACCAGTCGAAAAGATCATGGTTGACCCTACAGAAGGTCTGGGTCTAACTTAGGGGTTCAGGGTTCGGTTCCGCTGCTGGGACGACCCGTAGTTCTTATGTACGACTATACACCTACAAGGTACACTGGTCTGTAATACACATTCATTGTGCTCCAGGGCAACGAACGCGTTTGTTTACTACGGTCTGGCCCTCAATTCAGTGGCAATTAACGGAGACAAATACATCAACTTCATTCTAGCCGCACTCGCCGAGATACCAGCTTACTTCCTGTCCGCCGTAGTGCTCGGACGATTCGGAAGACGGACCACACAATCCGGGTCGTTAGCGGTCAGCGGAATCGCACTGGTCACATTTTGCTTCGTCCCTAAAGGTAACAGTGTTTGTTCAAGTCATGAGCCGTTTTACGACATGCAAAATGTGAGGGATCGAGGAAAATAGGAATCCGGTTGGTACTAACTTATTAATAAAATGACACAATTTGACATGGATAGGTCTTAGGGCTGGAGGTCTGTCCAAAATTTGAGTAATAAAAAAGTTGCATTTTATTATTACCATGATTACGGCGACATCAACGTTTTTGATATTAACAATCAATATTTGTCAAAAACGTTGATGTCGCCGTAATCATGGTAAGCATTGGTTTTCTTTGAACATTCCACATGTTTTGGCCTTCACCTAACTGGCTGAAACCGTCCGTCTGTTACGCTAATCTATTTCTATGCTATTCACACTATGAAGCTGTAATTTGGTCTGTAGCCGCATTAGGACTTAAACTTTAAGCAGTATCGGCCCAGCATTAGCTGAGTGGCTTCTAAAGCTAATTTCTATGATATTCACACTCCAGCGTAATCTCCTTACGACTTTAACTTGAGGCTGCCTAGGATCAGCTGATTAGCTCTTAAAGCTAATTTGTATGTTATTCACTCTGTGAAGCTGTAATTTGGCATGTAGGCTCCTTAGGACTTACACTTAAAGCAGCATAGGCCATGCATCAGCTGAGTGGCTTCTAAAGCTAATTTCTATGCTATTTAAACTCTAGTGTAGTCTCCTTAGGACTTTAACATGAGGCTGCGTAGGCCCTGGATCAGCTGACTGGCTCCTAAAGCTAATTTCTATAGTATTCACTCTATGAAGCTGTAATTTAGCATGTAGTCTCCTTAGGACGTACGCCTAATTTCTACGTTATTCACTCTATGAAGCTGTAATTTGGCATGTAGCGTCCTTAGGACTTAGCAGCGTAGGCCCTGCCTGAGCTGATTGGCTCCTAAAGCAAAGTTCTATGCTATTCACACTCTAGTGTAGTCTCCTTAGGACTTTAACTTTTCGCTCCCCAGGCCCCGGAACAGCTGAGTGGCTAAAACATGTTCCACGCTTATGGAAATTTATCCGTAAGGCTCAACACCTGCTTACGTCCTGCTTTTGTAATTCGAATAACCCAGACATTTTTTTCTCTGTATTTAGAAATGAAGACTTTCACGTTACTATTGTACCTTCTGGGAAAAAGCAGCATAACGATGTCTTTCACCGTCCTCTACGTCTTGGCATCGGAAATGTTTCCGACAAACGCGCGACACTCGCTGATGGGCACGTGTTCGATGATCGCCAGAGTCGGCTCGATGACAGCCCCCCTCATGCCTCTCCTAGTACGTTCATATTTGCAACAATACAATGATGTTTCCTGGCGATTCGTTATTGAGAGAGTTTTGATTTCAATCGTTTGTTTTTCCAGCAAGCGTACGTCAATCCCATTTTGGTATACGCCACAACCGCTCTGACGGCGGCGGTCATGGTACTCCTCCTTCCGGAGACCCAGGGTACGGAACTCCCGGACGACGTTGAACAAGCAGAAAGAATAGGAAGCCGCGGTGAGTGCTCCTCTATTTTCATAATATTATGTTTGGGTTTGTAGGTATTCTTGTCACTACATAAAGAAGACGAATAAACGACGAAATAAAGGCAACGAATGTTTTACTTAACGTTACGTTACATTATCCAAACAAATACTCGATTCGACGAAACGATGTTCGAGCCTCGATGGATCATACAGTTGGCATGGAAAGCATGGATCGCCACAGGTTCAATATTAAAAAGCTTTCGTACTTGTCATTCGACTTTGCTTTGATTCAGTGGCCAATTACAACATTTGACAGACACTAGCCGATGGTACGCTATTACGTATTGTGCCATCTAAAAGTCTATTCAGCAAATTCACCAGTACAAAACAAATACTGATATTGTCACTGTTCTGATTTATATTTCAGTGTCGGCAGCATCTGCGAGTTCGGACGCTGAAAAAAGCAACGGAGAAGCTACAAAGTGCTAAATTTACGCATTTGAGGACGAACTGAAGAATAGAACAATTCCTAGTATTTTGTATTCGCCTCACTAAAAAACAATGTTCTTCAAGCAAAAGGTCGACGTTATTGATACAATACGTTAAATACTCAATGAATCACCATGTACGGCGGTATTGTTGATAAAATTACGCTTGTATCACGGTATAACTGAAGCGGGCCTTCAGAATGGTTTCTTATGAGTCAATCGTCTCCAAAGATGTACATTTTGTAAAGATTTTATTTACTTCGTATGTATAAGTTTTAGTTATTTTTGTCCTGCGTACCAGACTGATAGGTCTATGTATGGCAGTTTTCTAAGTATTTATACAAATATGTACAGAGTATTTTAAGGAAATAAATTATTATTGTTGATCTTTATAGGAGGTTTTCTAGCATGTCTTCTATCTCCTTCTCAGCTAGTTTTAGCGTACACGAGAAATAATTAGGTATAATATTAACAATAAATTGAGGAGAATCAATATTTCAACCTCTTCGGAAGCTTTGTCGTTCGAATATTTCTCGGCCAATACGAGTACGGCTGTACGAGTACTTACGAGTCCAACGTTGAGTGGCTGGAATGACTGTCTACACGCACACACGAACTTATTCGCAACTCTCTTCGCTTACGACTACCCTGCTCCCCACTCCTTTAGTGCCTTCCATCCCTTCAGGGCAGGCTTGTATATTATTATACAGTATCCGTTATGTTTATTGCTAAATGGTTTTTAACTTAATGTTGGCGCGCCATATGTGATATATATTTACATATGGTACGTATGGTATATATTTAGTATAAGTATATACTAAAATATCGATGTTTTTTTCTCCGATGCTTTTTCGACATCAATGTTTCAGGAAGAAAAAACATCGATATTTCTTCATCGATAACCACCCCGAGTACTTATCTCCTCTCAAGGAAATAAGAATCCCTTCAGCCGCGAATAAGTCAAGTAGGTACTCGTGCGAAGATGGCGGCAGTTTTCATTGATGTACAACAACTTGGATGATTGCAAAGGAAACGGACCGAGTAGAGCCGGAAATTCGAGAGAAACGATAAAATCTCTACTGTTTCGAATGGAATCGGAGAATGGATCGCCCGCATTATTTAACAGAAGCGTTTTGAAAATACCTGAGATGGCTCCATCATATCGTCGTACCTTTGAACAAAATAGCATAAAGTGTATGAGCAATAATTGGACAACTACAAGGAGGCTTGGATCCTTTACAAACTTACCGTTTTATTTATTTGGATTTTTTAATAACCAGTACCAACTGCCACCTGAGAATCGATAGCCAATTCTGAATCCAGCCAAGATCTTCAATCGATGATCTGTATTCGATGTTTTTCTACTTTTCTTGGTTTCAATAATAATTATTATTAACGTTGTAAGTACAATTGGGTATTGCAAAATAAATCGAAGTAAATAAATAACCAACAATACCGAAGTCATCGAAAATTATTTTCAATCGGTTCCTCCATTTATTAAGTGTATTATAATCTTAGTAATACAAAATGTTGGGTACTATGTACAATATCCACTGCCACCCAGTGGTGTTTTTTCTCCATAATTATTTTTTCACAAGTCAAGATGTCTGTAATGTTTATGTTAACACTGTTACTTATATGTGGCAGTGGAGCT
The DNA here is from genome assembly GCA_963920205.1 of Stenodema calcarata. NCBI lineage: Eukaryota > Metazoa > Arthropoda > Insecta > Hemiptera > Miridae > Stenodema > Stenodema calcarata. Next base: position 25,408,284 of record OY986054.1, read on the forward strand.
TGGAGAACTGTGGAAGAGGATTCAACAGAGGATTGGGTATTTCGTATTGTACCGAAGATAAACTGGTGTGCCAAAAATTTACAATGCGATGACGAACCCAATATTATGTGCGCAGTGAACACAACTGAGGTGTGTATTTGGACGTTGGGAACATACAGGGTGATTGTAACGTAACCAACAAACGAAAGTCTTAGGTATAGAAACCATACAGGTACCATTAGGAATCATACGTAAAGAATACACCACACCTGAATAATTCAATTATTGATATTAACCTTTTCGTATAGGACCTCAAAGTTATTCGGTTTTGAATCGCCCTGTAAATACAAGAAGTATTCTCAGTATTCTACTGTAGATTGGCATCCACCTCAAATATGAAAATCTTGATTGCTATCTTCTATGAAAATGACCTAAAATAAAACGACTTATTCGGCTTTAGGTCGTAGAACTCGGGAAGAATTGTTACAAACTCAAATCCACGACGACTCCTGAAATGAGGAGGTCCGTACTCTCCATGCACAACAAAATTAGAAATGAAGTGGCTGGAGGTAAAAAAGGTCTACCGGCCGCATCTAACATGAGAGAGCTGGTAATAACTATAATTATCTTCTCCAACAATAAACATTAACGAGTGTCGAACGACTCGAAAATCTGAGGTTATACCTAATCGTAGGATTGAATTGGTCTTTAAACTCTGTAAAGTTGGAACTTTAAGCTGCAAGCCAGACGAATTTCGACGACAGAATGAAAGGATATTGCACTTTGTTTCATACCTAATAATAATTTAACATCAGCCGGTTGATTACCATAGTTTTATGGGTAATTCTCTCGGTAATTCTCAGATTACAGACCATTTTCATTTCTTCAAAGAAGATGACCCTCCCAGGATGCTTCATTTAAGAAGTTTTGGTCATTATATGCAACAGACCTCACTATATTTGTATTTGGATATCAGTTCGCTGGTCATTCAAAAGTTTGAACCTTGAAAATGTCATATCAATAATTTTCATACCATTCTTTTTCAAATTTACGAAGAGCCAACATTGACTATTCCCTTAAAAGTGAACAATAATTTTTCACATTCGGTGTATTATCATCTACAATGAACCATTGGAATCGACCAAGAAAAAAATTACCCCACCTCAAAATTTAAGCCAACTCTACAATGATTCTTGAAACTTTTCACAACCCTAGGTCAATGGGAAGGGGTTCAAAACAAATGTTGAAATTTTGAAAAATTCATATCTCGAAAAATTTGGAACGGTATAGTTTTCGGTTCACATTCAAATAGAGTTTACCCGACAGGCTGCCGTACGATTCACCCTCATGTTGAGGATTTTGATCTGCTCCAAGTTTGAGCCCCTTCCAGCTCCGGATGGTCTTAAAAAATTCTAAAAATTAAACTCTATTTGAATGTGAACCAAAACCAGTTGGCGAGCTGATTCGAACAGCAAATGGTTTTCCGATATCGAGTTAATAATTAAAATCAATAATTAATAATAATTAGTAATAACAACATTAATTATTAGTCATTATGATGATTCATATTAATAATTAATCTCACTATTCATTCAGTGATCTAGACTGAAGGGTGGTCTGCACAAAGAAGATGATAAACCGTTGTGTCAAGAATTTGCAGATTTTTTATAGTATATTTAGTATATAATATACTGTATATACTGTATATTTATAGTATATTTAGTGCCTATGCTCCAATTTAAAGAGGAAAATTTCGAGAAAACAAACTTTTTTTTAAACGTTTATTTGGCTTCAGTATACACTATTCAGACTATCATAATAACAAACTTGGCAACACTTGGGAACCTCAAGAATCCAACCCAACCGTTTTGTATCTTCCAGACATTGGCCATAGAAGACGGCAGGACAGGTTCGCACATCACCGTTACAGTATAATGTTAAGCGTCTAATTACATTAATGTGTAACTTACACATTATGAAATTAGACGCTTAACATTTAGTTTTTTTACTTTACTATGTTTACTTTTTAGTATTATATTTTGCAACCAGTTATCGAGCTGTTAACTAATCTATTTCAACTTTGAGTTTCCTTCAGGTTTAAGAAAAATACGCCGCTCTGAATGATAAAATATCATTATTACAGCTGTAATCAAAATCGAGTCATTACGTGAATTAGTGACGGTAATTGAATGACGTTTCCAGTATGGTAATAATATTTCTACTTAAAGAGGTAATAATATTTCTACTAAGAGGTATTTTCTTTGGAGATTTCGTTAAGTGATAGATTTCTTCCTGTATATTACATAAACGAGGCATTTTAAAAATAAAATGAAATCCTGAAAAAAAAAATTGCAAATTCTTAACACAAAGGCTTAAGTACCTATTGTCTTCTTTATTATCACCACTCTGTCTAGATCTCTAAATGATAGATGAAACGTGTTTAGAGATGTTTACATATTAATTACAAATAATTCCGACTTTGACGTCACCAGGAGACCATAATGGTCTCATTCTTAGTACAAACCATTTTTAAAATGCAGGTTTTATGGCTAAGTACATATTTTTTTCTTTTTTTTTTTTAAAGTTTGATCGCTCAAAATGGTCTATTATCTAAGAATTACCCTTATCCGTATACCCCATCTTCTCTGACTTGGAAAATTCTTCATTTTCTTGGCTATTACAAAATGCAGCCTCATTCAGGACTCTGTAAGAGCCGATAAATCACTAGTCGCTCTATTTCCTACGGAAATTTAGAGTAGGATGCGGACCACAGAAAACCCTACTATGCGGACATCTATTTTTAGTTTGTTGCCGAACCTGCGGTCGGCCATATTGCAGTTGGTTGATTCTGAATAAAACACTCGGTTTTGGAATATCAAAACATGTGTCAGGGTTTCTCCCGTATTTTCCTATTATAAAAGTGGTTTCTAAGTTTTGAGCCCAGTTTACATCGCGAGTGTTTCGTGTACAATTACATCGAACCTGCGACTCTCACGCACCACGCGCGGCCCCAAAAACTTCGAAACGAATTTTGTTGATCGTCTCAATGTCAGACATCTCAAACTTGCAGTCGAAACAAACTTCCATGTCGTTCTCCTGGTCGTAGCTCTCACCTTTCTCATTACATCCGAGACCACACAATGCACCGGTGACGTAGGATCGAGTTCGATCAACCCTTAATTCAGCCATAGGAGCGAATATGAGGCACATCAAGCCGACAATACGTCTACAATACGGCATAACAGTCGTGTTCCTCAAATTTAGCCTTTCGCCGGATGTATTCTGCGTCACAGTACCAGCTACAACCAGCCTTGATGATGTGTTCATAGGGTTGTTATAAAGGAGGACTGAGTTCACGGAGTCGAAGTCAATTCTAGCTGTTTTACCAATGCCTTTGCGTGTTAAAGGGCCTACGGAAATTTCCAACGGTCTTCGTCTAAGAACTGCGTCTAAGAACTGCTGAAGCTCCTCAATAACAGAGAGGGCCGAGATATGGCCGGTATAAGGGGTCTCCATTGTCTTCTCTCTCAACGCGTGGTTTTCCTTTGGATAAATTAGGCTCTTCCGTAAACTGTGCGAAGAGTGATTGAAGGAGTCTTCATTCGACAGTTTGAATTTTCCAGTGAACAGTGTACCGACGTCGCAGAACAGGTAAATGGCCATTGTGTCATACACTAGAGTATATCTTCGCATAGGCGACAGAATCAGCGAAGTTCCGCTTAAATTCATGGATTGCCTCAGGGCACCAGCCTCTTCTAACCATTTTGTAAGCCACAGGTTGAATTTCAGCAAGCAGTTGATACAGAGTGGAGGTTCATCCCTGACGCCTCTCTCTACTAATTCAGGTCCATAAGCCATCAGGAGAGACTTTTCAATAAGTTCCACGTTGCCGTAATCGATGTAAGAAACTTCAGCTCGGTATTCATCGACTTGAAGAATTCGACAACAGTAGTACTTCCGGTGATCATGGGGTCCTACCCTGAATGGAGCGACGCAGTGTAACTCTGGCACGATAGCGTTAGCGTCCAATTTCTCTAGTGCATTCTCTGTTTCCCCATTCAGCTCGTCGTAGATCCACACACTTTTATTGTTGACGAGAATGTCATCAATGAGCGTAACGTAAAAATTGTGCGGGTCAATAATGTGTGTAAATTTAATTCGAATGTGCGGGATAGACACACCTGGGAATTGGATCTTTGGACGTAGAGGTTGTCGCTTATAATTTTCCTGCCAGCTAAATACATTGGAGTCTCCAAATATAGCCTTCGCTTTCTTTTGGGCCACCTGCGGTAAAAGCATAGGGATTTTCATTGGCACTTTAAGTTGTCTCAATTTAACAGCTCGGTAAACAGCAGCCATCACTTGACCAGGTACGTCTTCTTCTGTACCACCGTGTGCTGAATTGTTTGTACCTATTATTCCAGTACGACTCCCTAACGCGAGACTGCTCTCAAATTCGATGTACACCTTGGAACTGATGTCGAACTGCACTTTGACGTTGGAGCCACAAGGTTCAAATAATTTTTTGATACTATCGTGGTAGAGGGGTCCAGGCTGTCCAGATCCGCGAAGGGTTCTGACTGCTCGGTTTCTCCTCCAGACCGGGCAAATTTACCCTGAGCAACGTGGCCCTTCCACACCATATACACATTTACTCGTAGACATGTATAAGGACCTGAAGGAAGAAAGTTCTCCCGGAATTCTCCGCTGCCCCCTCGATCAACTGGTACTGACAGCGAAAGCGCTCGATTTTGGCCCTCCTGTGGCTATTCTAGGCAGTGCAATGGACCCCCTGATTTGACGAATATTGAGCGAACCATTCGCAATTTGAAAGAGATGGGAGCACTTACCGTCATGACTCGAGGCGAGTATAACGAAGAGGATGGGGACATGACCTTCATTGGTACTGGGCCATGAAAAACGGCATCAAGTTGGAATTTACAATGCCATATTCCAGCCAAATGAATGGTCGTGCCGAACGTATGATGAGAACACTAATGGACAAAGTCCGAGTAAAAATTATCCATTCTGGTATACAAAAACCCCTATGGGACTTCGCAGTCAAGGCAAGTGCCTACGAACTAAACAGAACCCCCAGCTCAACCCTTGAAAAAGGCATAACTCCAGCGATGTTATGGCATGGGAGGAATGATTTGGATAAGTTCCTTGTTTTTGGGTGTAGAACTTGGTTCTCGGTACTTCCACGACAGGGCAAATTGGACCCCAGGGCAAACCCAGCTGTGTTCGTGGGGTACTGCGGTGATGGTTACTTGCTTTGGTCACCAGAACAGCAGAAAATTATTAAATCCAGAGACGTGGTATTCGATGAACATGCCATGTACTACAAACAGAATATTCGTATAGACAATGAGAAAAATGAGCAAGAGCAAATTGTGAAATTTGAACAAAAGAAAGAAAAGGACAGCCCGAAAGAAAATAATCAGCAGCAGAATGGTCAACAAAATACAAATCAGCAGCAGAAAAATAGTTCAACTTCAGCTCGAAACGAACGTTCAGTTGAGGGGGAGAATAATACTGGTACTAGCTCTTCAAGACTGAAACTAACAGCACCTCAAAGATTTCATCCTCAACAATGAAAATGACACCTAAGAAAACTATGAAGAAGCCGAGTACACAGTTTACTGTATGATGTCAGAACTGCAGCAACCCAATAATGATCGTCAGTCATTCCGTGAAGCCAGCACATCACCTGAATGGTTGGAAGCCATAAAAAGGGAATTTAAATCCCATGATAGTCTTGGCACTTGGTCCCCTGCACCAATTCCAAATGGGGTGAAACCAATACAAACCAAATGGATTTTTAGAACCAAGACAGACGGCGCGACTAGTCGCACGAGGAATCCAAGAATCAATGAAAATCGGCGGAGAATTTGCATACTCACCAGTGTGCAGAATCCAGTCAGAATTTTGCTATCAGTAGCCGTTCAAAAAACATGGAACCTGGTTGGTTGTGATTGTCCTACAGCATTTTTAAACTCACCAATTGACTCTGATACCTATATTTACGCTCCTCAAGGCTATCAAGGACCTCAAAAGGTATTGAAATTGAACCGGAGTATATATGGTCTTAGAAGATCGAACAAAAATTGGTTCAACAGGTTTTCAGAAGTCATGAAGGATGCTGGATTTCGCCGATCGAAGTATAATTCGTGCATGTACATCGGAGATGGTGTATACCTTGTTTTATTCGTTGATGACGCAATCATCACTGGACCTGATATAAAAATGAAGGGTATCCTCGATCCCTGAAGTACGAATTCCGTATCAAGATTTTCAATGATTTGACAACATTCCTTGGAATGAACATTAAGAAAACACCCGAAGGCATTCATGTTAATCAAGCCAACATGATCAGCAAAGTATTGAAAGAATATGGAATGGAAAATTGCAGAAGTACAAATACACCGATGGATCTCGGATTTACTCCAGAAGAGTCTATGGTCAAACCCAAACTCCGTTATCGTCGTCTCGTTTGTTCTGTAATGTACATTGCAATCACCACAAGGCCTGACATCAGCTTCGCTGTTTCGTTCTTGGCTCGCTACCTTAAGGTCAATTGACAAACCGACGGAACCACTCTGGAAGGCAGCAAAGCGCGTCCTGCGCTACTTGAGTGAAACCAAGAACTACGGACTTCACTTCAAGAAGGGTGAAAACGGACTTGTGGGATTTTCTGACGCTGACTGGGGAGGTGACAAGACGGACCGGAAAAGCATCAGCGGATTCATCGCTCTCTACAACGGCAACCCTATATCCTGGTTCTCCAAGAAGCAAACCTGCGTTTGCGACGAGCACCATGGAGTCAGAATTCGTATCTGCGTCACTGGCTTCCCAAGATCTGATGAATCTCGCCGGCATAGTGTCTGAGTTTGAGTGTAAAAATGAAAAAGTGTCACCTGTCCTTTATATGGACAACGCGAGTGCGATTTCTTTTGCTAAAACACCTGAAAACAGTAAACGCGCGAAGCATATAGATATAAAATATCATTACTTGAAAGATTTGGTTGGGAAAGATAGGCTAAAGGCTACGTGAGTACAAATAAGAATATTTCAGATATTTTGACTAAAGCTCTTGGAAAAGAAAAGTTCAACACGTTTAGAGATTCGATTTTACAGAAAATGTGATAATGATTTAGTGGTATAATGATAATATGAAAAGATTTAAATGTTTTAAAGATTTAAATCTCGTGTGGTTTCTCCGTTGGACTGTGCTGCCTTGCAGACGGCAGTCGTACGTCTTGAGAGTTGGTGCTCTGATAATAACTTATTTCTAAACCCATCTAAATGCCATGTGATTACCTTCCATCGTTCGACGCAGCCCATTGAGTTCAACTATGTCCTCGGGGGTGGCCGGCTTCGGAGACTCACGGAGATGACTGATTTGGGAGTGCTTTGCGACGCGCAATTAACTTTTTCAAAACACATTGAGGACCTGGCCAGCAGGGCAATGCGGGTCCTGGGCTTTGTGAAACGTAACACCAGAGAGTTCACAAATGTTAGTGCCATAGTACTGCTTTACAATGCCCTAGTGCTTCCAATCTTGGAATACGCCTCTCCTGTTTGGTCACCCAGTTACGCCATCAGTATACCCTAGAAAGAGTGCAAAATAAGTTTCTTCGCTACATTGCTTTCAAGTTGGGCATTCCTTCCGACGAAGTGTGCTACAGCACTCTTCTCGATACTTGTGGCATGTTGCCTCTGGAGAGGCGTCGTACAATTGCTGACCTCTCCCTCCTGCATAAGCTGTTGAATAACCGCCTTGACTGCCCGGCCTTGCTTTCGATGATCAGCCTCCAAGTTCCTCGTCTGTCGGCACGCTCTTCTCTCCTTTTCTACATCCCTTTTTCATCAACAAATTATATGAAGAATAGCCCGTTGCAGCGATTGCCTCGCTCCGCTAATTTGCTCATTAATTTAAACCCTGATTTTGACTTTTTTCATAACTCCCTTGCTTCTCTCAAAAAGTTATTGGCTTCCTCACCATTTTAATTCACCTAAGTTTACCAACCATAGTATTTAGCATAATCAAGTTTTTTTAATTGGTACTCCACATGTTATTATTTTGTCTTCTTCGTAGTTTCTTCATTTTTGTGCTTCGTCGTCAGAATTTTCAACTTTTTCTTTCTTTATTCTTCCTGGTAATGTCCATTGATTTCTTGTTTGTACGAGTGTAATTGGGCTTTGAATTTGATCCTTTTGTCAGTTTATATCATAAAGTTCTGATTTGAATTTGATAAGTTTATTTGTTTGAATATGAGTTTGATAAGTTTATCGGTTGTTTACATTTTGAAATTCTTATCGATCTGCTGTTTCAAATATCGATGTCAAAGTTGATAATTTGACGTTTGAATCGAGAAGTTTGTATGTTAAGGAAATTTAGAGTAGGATGCGGACATCTATTTTTTGTTTGTTGCAGACATCTATTGTTTGTTTGAACCTGCGGTCGGCCATATAACATATTATGGCAGTACAATATATTGTTGGTTGATTCTGAATAAAACACTCGGTTTTGGAATATCAAATGTGTCAGTGTTTCTCCCGTACCTATTCCCCCAATTTAAAAGTGGTTTCATAAGTATATTAATAGCTTCAATTCTTCAGTCCTGGGACGTCGTCTTGGAAAGCGCGGCTGCTGTTTGGATCACATTTTGCCGCGTGGGGGTCGCCAAGTGCATAAAAACACGTAAGAATACCACATACAAAGAAATACATACAAATTTTGTATGTACTGCCTAGCAACCTCAGGATTGGTTCGAATTTGGTGTAAGCGAACAGCTTTGTAAAGATGGCGAGAACAACTGAATCGGTGAATGTTAAAGGGCAGAGGTCCATGTTTTGTCGAAATTATTGTTTTTGCATTTTCGGGTCCTATATTGGCAGCCGCATCGTTTCATGGTTCAACAAATGGTTACTGGTTTAACAAATGGGTACGGCCCAATTAAAAAATTTCCCAATATATTATATTATACGTAATGTATTATATTGTAATATAAATATTATTCGGAACAGGACAGTTTTTTTTTTCGTTTTTCCAAAAGTCAGCTTTCTTGGACTACTGCCCCTTTATCATTCACCAATATAGTTAATATCGGAGAACAATATCGATCTTCCACATTTTTCGGTCAAATTTTGTCCAACACAAACCTAAATTTTAAAATTCCCAAATACGAAATCAATTTATGAATACCTCAATGTTTGTTACTTGGGTATAGGACCTGTGGGCCAAAAATAATTTGATATACAAATCATGATTGAAATTTTATTAATAACAACCAGTGATGGGTCGGTTGCACTTTTTACCGGTTCGGTTTCGATTCGGTTTTTGGTTTATTATCTTCGATAATGAACCATTGGAATCGCCCAAAGAAAAAAAATTTTTAACCCCCCCTCAAAATTTGTTGGTTTACGTTTCAAGATACATACGTAGATTCAGAAAACCGAATAAAAAAAATCCGTCCGTCCGCCGTACGCCGTCCGCCGTCCGAGGCACTTTGCCCAGTTAGCGTTGAGTTAAAATTACGAAATTTGGTTTCTGGGTTTGGACCAGCCCCACAATGATCCACGAAACTTTTCATAACCCTAGGTCAAGGGGAAGGGGTTCAAAACGAATTTTGAAATTTTGAAAATTCCATATCTCGAAAAATTCACATCAAACGGTATGTTTTTTATTTCATATTTAGATAGAGTTTGTTCCTTAAAATTTTTTAAGACCATCCGCAGCTTTGTACGACCAGCCGTTCGTTCACAATGACGGCTCAAAGATTGTGCCTCACAAACCGATCGTGAATCAAACTGTTGAAATACAGGTCCATTTTCATACTAACAAGCTCTTTGGAACATCATATGGCTTAAGTGATGTCGAGTTTGTTGTTCTGAGGTGCGTTTCGTGCTACGGAAATGAAGGTAATTTCGAATGTTTGTTGGTAGGTACTTCTTTTATAGAAAAATTATTACCGACGTAGTATTAAAAACCCCAGAATTATATCGTATTAATTAATCACAATTAATAATAATTATTATTAATAATAAATACGAATTATTAATACCTAACAATAAATTATAATAATGTTCACTAGGTACTTGATAAAATTGTTAATAATTAGTGATCTGTACAAAGAAGATAATGAACCGTTGTGTCAAGAATTTGCAGAGTTTTTTAAAAATCGGTTCCCGGTTCTCGGTTTTTTTTACAGTTGCGCTTAGAACCGGTTCTTGGGCCAAAGCAACTCTAATTGGAACTTCAATTAGTATACAATTAATAAAATAAAATACAAAAAATTACTAAGTCAAGTAGGTAGTAAAAAAATCACAAAATATATTGAATATTGTTTACTATAAGATACATCCAACAGCATACATTTAATAAGATAAATCATGATCCTCTTCTTTCATTGTGTTGTAATCGTAATGCAACACTCGATGCTGATGCCGAGTATTTGTAAAAACCAAAATTATAAGGGAGGCTTAGGATTCCGCCCCGTATTGTCATTAAAGGATCAGAGCAGCTTAATAAAACCATGAGATTCCGCCCCGAGCCTATCTCTAGAAACCTTCAGATTCCACCCCTCCCCGAGAACACCTCCCCTGTGTACGGAAAACGCAGTTAGTAAAATATGGAAATGATATTTAGCAATTTATTAACGAAATTTGTCAACAAAGGTTACGGGTTCAAACATTAATTTCGTCCACTTGATCTATATGTCCAACTAATCTATATGGTACTAATCAGTTGATTAGGGGAGGTTTTTATTCCGCAACCCCGTCCACTTGATCTATATGGTACTAATCAGTTGATTAGGGGATGTTTTTATTCCTCAACATGGGAGGTAAACAAACACGGAGGTGCAGAATCATAAGGTTCGGGTTCACCTGGCCACTGATAGACCGGGCGGAGTCTTAAGGTTACTCTAAGCCGATGGGATTGGTTTCAAATCCGTTGAGCTAATGACAACACGGGGCGGAATCTTAAGGCTCCCAATTATTACTAAAACCTGTGAATCTCATAAATTGAACTGTAAATGTTAAAAGCAGAAAGGAATAACATCTGAAACCGTTAGTTATAACTAATTGTGTGCTTTGATTTACAACGTAGACGATCAATAAAGATAAATTTATTAATGTCGATCGGACAAAAAACCGACTTTGGACGATCGGTTCTCGGTTTCGGTTTTTTCCCCAAAAACCGGTAAAACCGACAACCGAAACCGACCCATCCCTAATAACAACTTATTCATTAATGAAGAGTAATTTTTTATTTGTGATAATTTCAATCGAACAAAAATAGGATAATTTTTTATCACAATTGAGTTCAAATCAATCAAGAATAAACAAATAAACCTTTGACAAAGTTAATCAAATATTATTCAGGTTCAAATTCCCTATGTAAAAGGAGAAGGCAATTTGGTGGGTTGCGGATGGAGATGAAGAGCTATACCTACGTCGTCAGCATAGGTGATGAAATGGATGCCATGAAGAGCATGGGCCACACTATTCATAACCAGGTTGAAGATTAGGGGGCTGAGGTGTGAGCCCTGTGGACCGCCAGAGGAGGCAATGAAAGGGTGAGAGACAATGCCGCTGAACCTCACAAAAAGCTGTCTGGCAGTCAGGCTGTATGAGCAGCTACTTATATAAAGTTCAAAAGTGGAAATGTGCTGGGATTGTAACAAGTGCCTTCTTGATTTTCTAAGGAGGAAAGGATCAGTTGCAGGTATAGGTCAGTCAAAGGGGAATGCCCAATTTTACTTACCTGTATAATTTGGGCAGAATCCTCTGAAAGACTCCTCCAATGTGTCAGGTTTTGGGCCCTTACTATGATTGTGGGATTAAATATGCAGGAATGACAGGAAGAAAGCTCTAGGAGTAGTTGGTAGCTTTCAAATCCTTCATAGTTGAACAATATTGTCCTTTGTCTCTCTCTCAAAAACCCCAGGAGGAATCTGCCATCAGCGTGATTGAAGGCCCCAGTGCTGAAGCTCTGGGGCCCATAAAGTCATGTTGAGTCACCTGTGTATATTATTGCGCTCGACTAGTATACTCGCCATCTTGACACTGACTCGTAGTGCCAACAAAAAGTTATCTACAGAAAAGTTGCTAACAACTGTTGTCAACTCCGGTGTAGGGTCCTTTATCCGGGTCGCTTGAAACGTCCAGTAATAATTAACTGCACATCAAGATGTAATCTACTTATTGCACTCTATCTTGGTTGTAGCTCAGAATCCTAGTGGGACAGGACAGAATTACTACCTTCTGGGTACGGATACAGTCAACACAAATCTACGAGATCCACCTCCGAACTCGGATGCGAGTTTTGAAGCTTGGGTGTCTCCTTTGCCTTACATGAATCATTCAGTGCAAAACTACCATTTCAAGTAATTTCAAACTACTCATAGAATCTACAGGTTTTGGAACCGCTGTAGATCGGTAATGCATCATAGTTACTATCTACTACAGGTAGAGGGTGCCCCAGAAATAGCTAAAGTTGAGCAAAATATGGTTTCGTCACTGGTGGCATTCCCTCTGAAATTACACGTTTCCTGAAGTATCCTGTGGAGTAGTTTATGAAATTTTCAAAGCTGGTAATAAGAGTTGTAGAGAGGACAGTTCTGGGCACCCTTGCACAGCTGCCTACTGTGTTATCAATGTCGTCGATCTTTCACAACTTGATTCCCATTGTACTTCACAGCGAATCGCTTGAAGATAGTGCTGCACTAATCATCTTGGCAACGGTCTCAACGCTGGGTTGCAGTGAGTCAACCTACACTCAGTCGGGATTCGAATTCCGAGTCCTCGTCTGCAACTACAACCAGTTACTGGTTGATAACCAACCTCTTTACAAGTTGGGGCCGCCCTGCTCTGACTGCCCGAAGGGGACTTCCTGCAACAATCTGTCTATTTATCCTTTTCTTTGCGCCTTGTCAGATGACGACGACAACGAAGGTCCGCCGTTAGACACTGACAATCGTGAGTTCATAATATTATTATGTAGACTCTCAACAATTTAACGAGGTCCAACTGATTGAATAGATTTCAAAAAACATTGTTGGTTGCGGTATTGAATAGACCTGGTGGAGGTGACATTGGTACTGAATCAAGTTTCCGTATTGACAACTAGGAATATGGTAGGCAGTGTTATCAACGTATCCTGAATCTTCTAGCTCTGCCTTTGATTTAATCTCGGTGTAGTTTGGTTTACTGTTTCTGGTTTGTAGCTCCCCGATGGAGAGGTGCAATTTCCTCGTCCATTTGAATTCTTACGAAAATATATTTTCGTATAATATAAAATATATATATATATAAAATATATAAAATATATTTTCGTATAAAATATATATGCTTATAAAGCTGCGGCAACACCGCCACAGATCCTGACCTGACTTGACCTGCGTCGGCCACCGGACTCGGTTTTGAATCCGCCGCTGTTGGGTTCGTGACAGATAACATAATACTAGATAACCTATTACCAGAAAACCCCAATTACTGAAATGACTGTTTTGAGAACTTGGGGGAAAGGCCTTTGAGGGCCTCTTTGTAGCCATTCGGGATTTTGTGATAATAGGTTGGCTGGGACCATCGATGTTAGTTTCGAGTAACAGCAACCGTCGGGTAATAGGTAGTAGTATTAGGTTATTTTGGTAATAGGTTACCGGCGATACCGCGTTTGGCGCTGGAAAGCTTCTCGAATCCGGTGGCTCCAATCAAGTCAGCGGTGTCGCCTCAGTTTAGTCCACCGTCCACCACCCACCCCAGTCACAGAAAACCCCCGTCCACCCTCCTCCCTACACCCTCCACCCACATACAACCCCCCTCACAGACAACCCCCCATCACAGACAACCCCCCTCACAGACAACCCCCCATCACAGACAACCCCCCATCACAGACAACCCCCGTCACTGAAAACCCCCGCCCCCTTCACACCCATCACCACAAACTTCTTCCCACTCCACCGTTCACCCTCCTCCCACCACCCACCCCCTCACAGACAACCCCCGCCACAGAAAATTCCCGCCACCTTCCCACCCATCACCACAAACTTCCCACACCACTTTATCCATCCCCGCTCTCCTCTTTCTCCGCCACGTCCGAACATCACCCTGGATTAACATTTATGTTGTGAGAGCCAGCTCATGAATGACGGACAATAATAATATGATATTAATAATTATTATCATGATACATTATTACTACCACCTTCCGTCTATTCATTGGACGCCAGGATTCCCGCTGTTTCCTCAATATTCACTGCTTTGTATGAACACAAAAGACCCCCCCCCCCACAATCTCGTTATCCGCTTGATATTAAGGCGGGTTTAGACGGCGCGCACCCACTCGCGCACCAACCTCGCATCCGACTCGACTTCAACTCGCCCGGCAATAAACTCATCCTCGCCTCACTGTATAGACGACACGCATTCACTCGCGCACCGAAACTCGCTCAATCTCCGTCGGGAGTTCATCATGGCCACACCTCAAGTTACCGTTTCGTTTGCTTTCCTAGCAATGTGTTATTTAAAAGGAAGAAACGAGAATGGAAGAAATCGAAAGGTGCGCCGGTGGTGGCCTAAAGAATTGTTTCGCCGACAATTAATAATATGAACACAAATATGAGAGAAGCGATCACAGCCAAAGAAAGATTAGCTGTCACACTACGATTTCTTGCCACAGGAGATTCATACTCAAGTTCACAATACTTTTTTTTTGTGAAAGATGTTTTTATTCATGAAAGAAATCTCAAATGAAAACCAACTTATAAATAATAATAAGACGTAGGTATTTACAAAATTAACTGTATAATAATAGTACCTAATAAGTAGGTATTTAAAAAACTTTCACATTTTACAACGAAAAATTCTGCAGGCCAGACCACGCTCCTTGTAGAGCTCAATTAGCTCGAGGCACCTCGCTGGGTCCATTTTGCTGTCTACACGGCGCGAGGTTAGAGACCGAGTTTCCTTTGATGCGCGACCAAAAACCGACTGACCACGGCTCACCCCGAGGTGGCCTCACTGTGAGGGGCCTCGAGGCGAGGGAGGTGTTTACATTGAGCGAGGGACCGGAAGTGAGGCTGGTGCGCGAGTGGGTGCGCGCCGTCTAAACCCGCCTTTACGTTAGGTATTTGCTTTACTTTGCTTTTGCGTTAGTTGCTAATTAATGGTAGGTAATCAAGTAGTAAGAAAATTTTAAATGGTAATTTGGTAACTTTTCCTCCCCTGAAGAGTAGCCCGATTCTGCCCATCTACGTACTTAGCCTTTCGATTGCAAATACGGATTTTTTGTGCAAATTTGAACTTTTTATCTCAATTCTATCGAGAGTTATCGTCTGGAGTGAGACATATAAACATGATTTGTCTGTCTTTTGGCAATGAATTCAGGATATATATACCTGCATACCTATGCGTTTGTTGTTTTCACGTATGGACTTAGCGGTCCATACAATAATACTAATATTTTCAATTCTTTTTTTTTTTTTTTTTAGTAATCAGAGGAGTAATGTCAAGAGCGAATCTCTTCCCTCCTGACCGCATTATCTGCGCAGTCGCACTGAACCTGCTGCTAGAAATCTTTTTACCGAGACCGTAATTGAAATGTGTACGTTTCAAAACAAAAAAGTGTTTTATGCCTTCATCGTTTGGAATTTTGAAAATTAATTTTTCTGCTATCCAACCTTCATGACAAGCAGCGACACTACTCGATATTAAATATCGAGTAAAAAAAGAAAAAGAAATATGATAATTAAGCAAATTTTGCTTAATTATCTTTTTTTTTCAAATAGGTATTTTTCCAGTCACACAGAACTTTTCACGACTGAATAAAAACAATAGCTTGAACAAGAGTTTCTGCCAAGTGATTATAATGAAAATCCCTCCACAAAAAGAACCAATGGCGGATTCAAGAGGGGAATCATGGGGGTCATGACCCCACTGAAAGCCAAAAATCGGCAATATAGCAATTCAGTTATCGTCAGTGATTACCTAAAACCTCTATGTGCAATAGAAAGAATTAACTTTGTCTGTCAAATAAAATCTATCAAGTCGTTTCAAAATAAATTGGATTTTCTCAAACTTGAAACATAATATAATACAACTATATAAGTTATACATAAGTTATAACATAATATTACTTGAAACATAATATCTTTCATAATATTATTAGGTATGCCGATTCGGGCAAACAAAACAAAATTATTTGTTTCGGAATGAGCTTGGCAGAGCAGATCGGGCCTAGTGCAAACATTTCGTCCGAATTCCATTGACTTTTAAATTTTTGTTTACTTGACCGGTATCGGCCGTTGTCGACCATATTCCAAGTGACAGTAACTGTCACAACTGTTGATTCCAAGTCACAGTAACTGTCACAACAGTTGTGACAGTTACTGTGACTTGGAATCAACAGTTACTGTTGATAGGTTTTGATAGTTGATAGCTCATTTGCCTTGAACTTTATCGTCTCAGAAAATGTTGAAACCCTAAGTAAAACTTGGCTAATATCAAACAAATGTGACAATTCAGTGTTAAAAACTTGAGTACGATCATCAACCGGTAATCGAACGGGCTGTTGATCGAACTACCTCGATTTTATTATTGGAACTTAATAAAATATACCGTCATCTTAACGATCGATTATGCAAAATCAAAGATATACCTAAGTACCTACCTACTAAGTATTAGGGAGTAGGTACTAAGTAGTAGGGAGATCGTTTCTACTTCAAATTTCATAAAAGCGCCGGGATATTGTTGTTTCTGAAGAACAGACTTAAATCATTAACAAAAAACCTCACACTGAAGAGAAATAATCGAATCGCCGTAATAATAATTATTATTATTGTTCACTACCATTGACCGTTTATTGGTTGGTCACAAAAATACCACCATTTCAGTAATTTCAAGAGCAACAAATTACTTCATCAGCGATATCCGGCATTTCTTCGAATTTGACCCACCAACGCTCACCGTCATCGATGAATGATTCCTTCTTCCATGGTTCACCGTTGTCTACCACAGCAGCGGACAAGACATCTAAACTTAAAGTTGAAGAAGATGATAAACTTCAAGAAGAAGTTTCATGTTCCAAAACAAAAAACAACATTTTTCATTATTATTCATTTCATTTGTCTTAAATAGTTCAGTTGTTTTGGTAATTTAGCATCCTTATACATCATCGCAAAATTAATGAGCTAACGAATAGTTTTGTGCCTTGAAATCACCGTGAAGCCGTATACGGTGTGCTGTAGTCAAACTGGATTTAGTTGAAACTTGTGAGAAGTTTTCAACTAAGTCTTGTTCTCACTTACTCCTAGTTTCTCTTCTTAAGCGGTCTTTTAAATATTTTTGCTAACCGAGCCGCTGTTCACTTGACTACTCTTTCCTATTTGGAATCTCCATCTTATTCGATTTAAAAGCGAGTGTAAACAGTTCATGGGATTCATTGAAAATGAGCTTTTGGAAGTCAGGAAACTTTGCGAGCACATCGTTGGAGGGAGCAAGCTCGTTTCTTGCGTACCTGCTATGGTTCGCGTCGAAATAAGGTAAGAATCCTGTTATGCCCGTTCGTTTGATTTCACAGTATCCTAATCATTCCATGTCAAATCAACACACTTTTTCCCTTCAGCATCTCAGATTTTGATTAAATTTGGTACAGAGGTTATCGTTATAGAAACTATGACAAATGCCAAATTTCAGCTCAGTATCTCAAACGGTTTCCAAAATATGGGCGTGTAAAGTTTCCAAAAACCGCTAAATGTTGACCTTTCGCGTCATTTTCAAATGGACATAGCAGCTCTTTTAGACAAGACAGAGAGTGGAAATTGGTGTCATTTCAAAGCCATTTTCCTACCACGGTCTGGGCTCCTCAAAGTCTCTTGCGTTCACTGACGTTGCTGATTCCTCGGAGTCCAATGACGCTTCAGGCTCACCATTAGAGTTTCTGTCCAAAAGACTCTGCGCTCATGTATGTGCAGATGCATAAATAAACAGTCAAACTCTCATCAGAAGCCTCAAGAGTGGGAAACCGTAGCAACCGTTTTCTTAAGAACCTGCCGTTCCTAACCACATTGAATGTGGTTAAGCGAGGATTAGGTCCTTTCTGCACCACCATTCCGGGCTCCCAAAAGCAGTTGTAGCTGTGATAGATCACAGTTGCATTTCATAACCTCATCCCCAGGCATCAAGGGGTGAAGGTCCTGGGTTCTCTGCCCTACATCCGGCTGTACAACTGGAGCCAGCAAGGTTGAATGCACAGGAACTTCAGATGCCTGTTCAAAAACAACTGGGAGGGTGACAGCCCCACATCATTCAAGGGAGACGCTCCATAATCAAGCAAAAAGTCATTTATGTTACTATTTGCTTCCGCACATCGCCGTAGTATACCCTTGACTATAGAAACTGCCTTTTCCTCTTTACCATTACTTTGAGCATATCGTGGACTCGTGAAAACAAGCTGCATGCCAACCTCCTGAGCGAACATACGGAAATAGTTGCAATTGAATGGAACGTTGTCACTTACATGCACAGCCGGTATCCCAAACTGAGACAAGAGCTATCGTAGGACGCTAATCACCACGGAACACCTAAGTACTGGACGGGTATTACGGACATTTTTCAATAATAGTATGAACCCATTGCTGTCTCATCATAATTTTTATGACACTTATTGGCAACAAATGCTAATGATTTTTTCAATTTATTTGAAAGTGCGCTTTTTAAGAAATTCAAATTTGAATTTTGAAAACAAAACTTTTTTTAACCCCTATAGGTGCATGTCATATGAAAGCCCATATAAATGGCTTTAAAATTACACCAATTTAAACTCTCTATCTTGTGTAGGAGAGCTGGCTGCTATGTCCATTTGGAAATGACGCGGTAGGTCAACATTTTGTGGTTTTTGGAAACTTTACACACCCATATTTAGGAAACCGTTTGAGATATTGAGCTAAAATTTGGTATTTGTCTTAGTTTCTACAAAGATAACCTTTGTACCAAATTTCATCAAAATCTGAGATGGTGAAGGAATAGAGTGTCTTGATTTGACATGGAATCCACCCAAGCTCGAGGTATGCATAGCCAGACCTTTATGCACCAAAAACATGACGAGAGTTTCATGTAGGTATCGTCCTCGGTATCGCCTTCCACCAAAGGACAACCGAAATACGAGTACATGGTGTTGTCTGCGTTTCAGAAGGACTAGTTTCAAGGCTGTGGTTGTCTGCTGCCAATTTCCTTCTGAATATCCCAACGAGCTCCTTTTAGTTGAGTTGAAAAGTAAAACCCTCTCAGAGACTCTGCTGAACAAGTTGACGAACGCTTGTGATGCAGAAATAAAGAAATATGTTGGAAAACCGCAGGTGAGTTTTATCCATTTGGTTTAAATACATTTACATATTTAATTAATTACATTTTTATTCATGTCTGGGGGTGTAATAGTGTATACCCTCCCCCCCACCACTTTAGAACTTTCATTCCTCCTCAATGGCTCGAACGATTTTTAAACTGTAACTCTTTCTTAAATGCCTGATTTTTTCTAAGAAGGATAATTTTTCCTTCAAAGTGGTGGTATTTCCAATTTTAGAAAATTAGGGGAAATGAACTAGTTTCTCACTAGCCAAATACTAGTGTATTCTCCCCCCAATCACTTTCTGCATCTATTTGTTTTCTTGGGCTCGGCTTGCTTTTTAAAAAGTCTGGTGCTAGATGGTACTATTTGATCACTTAAATACAATCATTTTGTACACATATTATTATTTACAGGTGATGAAAACCTTGCAGTTCATACAATCATTCATCGACAGTAACCCTCTATGCTGCTGCTATGACGAGATATCTACTATCAAAGCTCAGATTCAGCCTCAAGATGAGATGAAACTGAAACAGAAATCGTCTCAAATTTACCTCAAGATCGTAGAAGGCAACTATTGTGTAAGAGCCTACTTGGGAATCCCTGATGCCTACCCTGATCAGAAAATCGAGTTAGTTACTCTCCGTTTCTTCATGAGTTATATTATGTTGTAATATTGGGCTCTGTATCTACTAATATCATAAGTTCTATTTGAAATCCTGTTGTGCAGACTAGTTAGACCTGGAGAGGACTCGTAGGTTTGTGTGGAGGGAGGGGGGGGGGGGGGCTTGCACAGTGAGCTTCACTCCCTTATCTTAGAGGTATGGGTAGCAGAGCAGATGCCAAGAGGATGGTGCCAGAACTACCGGGGGATTTCACTCCTAGCTGTTGCCTACAAAATTGTCTCCATCATTCTGGTTAAGAGGTTGAACGTGTATGCCGAGCACATAATTGGTGACTACCAATGTGGTTTTAGGCAAGGACGTGGGACTACAGACCAGATATTCGCCATGAGACAGACAATGGAGAAGTGTTGGGGACACTACATTGGCCTACACATGTTGTTTGCTGACTTTCAGCAAGCCTTTGACCGGATTAGTCGGAAAAGATTGATGGAAGCCCTGCAGGAGTTCCAAATCCCTAATAAACTCGGGAAGCTGGTGCTCATGACCCTGGAGGGAAGCAACGCGAAGGTGCTGTATAATGGAGAGAGGACTAGGAGTTTCCCAGTTGTATAGGGTGTGCGTCAGGGCGATAGGGTATGGATAGGGTATGCGTCACACTCTCCACAACTTTCTTCAATTTAGCCTTGCACAATGTAATCAAGGAAATGAATGAGCGTGGCAATAGTGTGAAGTTCACTCTGTGAACCAAGTCTACACAGATATGTGCAGACGCAGACGACATCTGTTGAATAGAAAGAAACAAGCGTGCGTTGGACACTCATGTTCCTAGAGAGACCAAGAATGAGGGAGGAAGGATGGGGTTGAAAATTAATCTGGACCAGACAAAATACTTGTGCATGACCTGTAATGGAGAACTTACGTCCACTGAGAACATCACCCTGCATGGATGTACGTTCAAGAGACTCCACTCATTCAAATACCTTGGTGTTGACCTTAATGATGAGAATAAAATAATGAGCAAAATTGAGGAACTGATAATGGCAGGAAGCCGTGCCTATTATAGCAATCTCAAGCTGTTTCGGTCGTCATTTCTATCCTGGACCACTAAGTTAAGGTTGTACCAGACCCTCATACCTATGGAGCGGAAATACGTGAGTGGTATAGAAAAATCTCTACGTGTGTATCGTATCTGCTCACCATCTATCGCCATGTTGGATTCTGGCATTCTTGGTTTATATAGATAGTTGTACGGTTTTTAAAAAATTATTATGGTGCCAATATTTAACTAGTGGTGGATTCAACTTGAGGCTATGGTTTCCAGACCCATACTTCCATGTTATGAGCACCTAGGCCTGTGATAACTGTGTAAGTACCTATACATATTGCTCATTCAACATTTCTGGTTTCCAGTGTTGAGGTGGAAAGCAACCTGCCGCCTGCAATCCAGCGCTACCTCCAGGGGCAAGCAAGGGAGAAGGCACGTGTTTGCGTGGAACCCCCACTAAGACGGAACCCCAAAGCTCCTCCATTTGTTCCTTCGCCATCAGTCAAACTTGTCGGTTGTCTTCTGCTGTCAGCAGTCAGAGGACTTCCCAAGCAAAGATGTCAGGGTTGTCAAGGCCCTTGTCTCCCAGAGAATCCAAAGGTACCTTTTGCTTCAACATTTGTTGGCTCTTTAATTTGGTGATATTCGTGCTTAAGGCGGGTTTCATGGAGCGGAAAGTCCGGATTGCGTATTGCTCTGTGATTGGTCGAGGCCATGGAAGTACACTCCCAACCTTCAACGCTGACCATTCACAGGGCAATACGCAATCCGAAATTCCGCTCCATGTGAACCCGCCTAAGTTTCTTGTTCTGAAATACTTTTTGTTTCAACGGAAAAAAGGTGATTCCGGATTTATTATGGTAGATACTTCTTAAAAGGTTGTTGTTGACGTAGGAAGGTACAAGTAATAATTTATGAATTATACTCGTATGTACCTATCACTAAGCTAGTTATCGACTACCCCTCGACTCAGAGAGCACGAACGAACCTCATTATTCCAATTATTTCATATACTTACTAGGATATTGAATATAGGACTCAATGATGAACTTTTAATGAATGGCTCAACATAAAAATGCTTTAGTTTGTATCAGAACATGTAAAACCCTTTAAATAAATAACATTTTTCGTTGTTTTCAGAACATTGTCACTGATGAAAATTCCGATTTTCACGTCGAGCGCCTTTATTGCAATCATCTCTACCACTTGATTTGTTTATTGGAATACCTCAAAACACCTCCTTTTCAAGGTAATCCCAATTCGGAATTGAGTAAAGAAAGACTTCTAGGTATGTGCTAACAGACTCGAGTGTATTGGAAAAAATCTCTATTGCACGCTTGCACAAGTACCTACCTTCTTAATAGGTAAACGTACTGTAACCATCTGTTTAAATGGATGAAGCAGGTGTGAAAAATGGTTAATTATCTTAATTATAAAAAGGTTATCATTGGTACAATAAACATAATAATAGGTACAACTAATATTAGGATTTGAATCATTTGACATATTTTATATAATATATTATATTAATAAAGCTTGTCCTGCGAGCTCTGCTCGTTTATACCAAACTACAACCAGGTCGCCAGAATCCGTAGCTTGACAGCGGCATTTGCTGTCCTTCAAACTACATTGCTGACGTAAGGGAAGGCCATCTCAAACCCTGCTGCTCCCAGTTTCACCCTAACTTTGCAGTTTGTTACTATTAGTTCATTGAATGGGAAATGTGCGTCAATATAATATAGGTATATATATATTTTTTTTTCAAAAGTGTAAGCTAGGAGAATAACGAAACTGATGGTCAGCTGCCTGAAAATTCATCCCAAAAATGGGAATTTAGAGAAGCTGGCCGCGTTTGAAAAAGACCGCTGGAGCGAGAAGACCGTATGACGTCACGTGGTAACGCCCACTTGGACCCGCCACGCCCCCCCCCCCCCCCTTGAAGCCCAGTGACATCATGTGGTCACATAGATTGTCGCGGCTTTATTCAATCTGCGCTAAGTTTTTTGAAGTAACTTTTTTAAAATGAATATCGCTGGCAATACGTTACTCTATGGCCTTACAATACAACAGGATGACATTCTGAATCGACAATTGACGCACACTCCATATTCCCAACCCACAGCTCAATTGAAGCCCTCATTAGCCTTGAATATGCTTTTTTTTCTCCCTCTTAAGTATAAATTCCTATACAGGTGTGTTTCTTCTTATTTCAGGTGGAAAGAAGTGTCCTGCCTGTGGTGAGAGGGTTTTCCATGACAAATGGCGCATTGGGGAAAAGCTTGCTGAAGACCGCTGGGCCCATGAACAGGCCCGTCAGCGAGAATTGGACGAGGTTACGGATTTCTTTGCTTGAATATAAACTATCTGGTAAAAGAATGTTTATATTTTACACAGACAAATGAATAGGATCGATTCATTGTTATCTATTTCTGTTGGTACTTACTGGCGAGTGATTTATTGCAATATTTTCGAAGAAAATGTCCTCGTCGTTCTCTAGTTCTTGCTTGACTGAATCCGGTGTTTTCTGTGAACTATTCATTAATTTTTACATTTATGGTTTTGTTTCTCTCTACGTGTTTGGTTCATACAATTAGGTACCTCTATTCTAGAATACTCTAAGATATTAGTAACTTCGAGCCGTGGCTATGTCGTAGGTACTACTTTGGTGCACGAGTTTTTTCATAGTTTTTGTGTTTGACTATTTTCTGATAATTAGGGTTTAATTAGTAATTAAGCGAATTATTGACTCGGAAGTCGAGAACTGTCAATAAATCACTTGAAACACGTGTGCTTGGTTTTGTTTTATTCGGAATTCAGTGTTGGGTATTCGTGCATGATTCATGATTTATACATTCATTTCAACTGGTTGGCGTTCATGTCTTCCATTATCCAAGAGATCAACTCAAAGCTGCGAGAGTTTACCCTAAACGGAAGGTGCCTCCGCCGAATAATAATCTTCCCAAAGGCACAAAGGTCAGTGTGTAGTTCTGGTTCTGGAAAAAACAAATCAATTTTCATGTCAGTGGATCATGGTGTTGAAATTGTTTTTGACCTTCATTTGTATTAATTATTAACTACCAAATACGTGCAAATTTACACAGGTGCTGGTAATAATTTCACCTGGAAAACTAATTAAATCAACCTTCAACGCAAAAGTCTCTGTCAATCCTTTTTAAAAATTAAGGACTGATTTTTTTTCATAAATGGATGACAACGCATTCTCGTTTATATCTAAAATCCAAGAATACCTACATTAACTATTACTCATCTATCTGAAATTTCTCTGAGCATGTTCCATATCTTGCTGTGAGATCATCTCACCAACCGAAAAACGTGAAGTTAATCAAAGTTTTCTCCAAGTTGCCTGGGGTGCGACAGAATTATTTACGGATTTAAAAAGTCAATCTAGTAACCTGCATTATTTTTAAGGGTTTCACTCTCTCCACGGTTTGAGGATAAATTCTGTGAAAATCCACAAGAGCAGTATCTAGGTAGTAGTTGTTATCTCAACCAACTAATGCGTATCTAGGTAATGTGAGATACATTATCTTAAACCCGTTATAAACACACATCGTTGAAGCACTAATAGGCCCAGGATCAGCTAAGTGGCTCCTACAGCTTATTTCGATGCTATCCACATTATGAAGCTGTGGTTTGGTATGTAGTTAGGACTTACACATCAAGCAGCATAGGCCCAGAATCAGCTGAGTGGCTACTAAAGCTAATTTCGGCGTTATTCACACTCTAGCGTAGTCTCCTTAGGACTTTAACTTGAGGCTGCCCAGGCCCCGGATCAGCTGATTGGCTCTTAAAGCTAATTTCCATTGTATTCACTCTATGAAGATGTAATTTGGCATGTAGCCTCCTTAGGACTTACACTTAAAGCAGCATAGGCCCAGCATCAGCTGAGTGGCTTCTAAAGCTAATTACACCTAGCTAATGTACCGATGTATCTGCATGATACTCAAGATCAGTTTACTGATTTTTAATGTTTTATAACATGTTCCTTCCATCTTAATTTGGCACCAAGTCATCCCTAAATACTTTGCAGTATTTAGGTAGAAGTAAGGTATGTTGGATAGATACTGTTGCCACTATGGTTAAGGAAGCAAAGCAAAGAAGCGTTTGGGATGCGAATGTGTGAAAAATATTTCTACGTTTCCTTACCCCAGTTACGAGTATGTCCAGTTATTCCCATTTCCCCTGTTGATTTGGTTGTTTTAAAAACTGAAAAGTCATTAGATAATATTTGTATCTAATAATCAGCTGTCTACAGGGATGTGTCATTTCTGTTTCATTCGCATCTAAAAAGCCCAAAAATATGTTATTTCAACGACTAGTTTCAAGTATAGCAAATGATCCTTAAAAACGTGAAAACACCGCACACATATGAGCTGTGGTAATTATGTTAGATTATGTCAAATCTCAAGACTGCTCTCATGAACTCTGACTGCTCCTCTTAGATGGTTCCAGTTCTAGTTTATACCGGACTCACAAGCAGCGGCTCCTTCGTTGAGGTCCATCAGCAGTTGAAAACGGTACAAAACATGACATCCTACGTCTGACCAAATGTTAATAATGAGCTAATAACGTTTTACGTACAGCATGTTGGCCAACGCCAGCATTACTTCCCACACACCAACCAGCCAGTTCTGCCAGACAGCGGCAAAATTGTTAGGATCCCCGACCTGTAAAGACTGACGAACGACAAACTGATTGTTATTTTGTTAGTATTGATGGACATGAGTAATTCTTGGATGAATAATTCATTCAACCAGGTTACAATCGTGTGTTTGACCTACATTCAGCTTTAAGCAATGTCCAAAGCAATAATAGTTAGCGCTTCCCATTCAAAAGCTGAACTGTTTCTGTTGCAAGAAATAATAAGTACCTATCTAGTTACAGAAATTATATGGTTACCACCATATAATTATATTGCATGGTTAATACCATTATAACATAATTACATGGTTATACCACCACATATTATGGTTAAAGCGCCAATCTGCTTATTTGGTCATTTTCGTTTTGGAGTACATTTGGGTGCCCTGAGTTGGGTACCACTGAGTTGGTCGCACCTTGCCAGAGCTGACATACGCAATTCCCAGTGGATTTTTTGAAAAATAAGAAATTCGTTTCGCATATCTGTAATTGCACTGAAACAAAATTCTGCAAATTCTTGACAGAACGGTTTATTTATTATCTTCTTTGTGCAGCCCTTCTGTCTAGATCGCTAAATGGTAGATTGAATGTTATTATGTAAAGTACGCAAATTTGTTACGTATATAAGCCCCCCCCCCCACCACTAATTTTTTTAATCCCCTCGTCAACAGGTTTCATTTGAGCCCATAGACTCAAACTTCGAGGGCTCACTGTAAACGAACGCCTTGACGTAGAAAGCTCTGGATGGTCTTAAAAAATTCTAAACTACGAGTATATTCAAATTTGAACTCAAAAATACACCGTTCTATTAAAAATTTTCGAATTATGGATTTTTCAAAATTTCAAAAATTTTTTTTGAATCCCTTCCCAACCCGAACTGATCCCTTCCCGAACCCGTAAACAAAAGTTGGTAACAACGCTAACTGGGTTGCCTAACGAGTGCCGCGTACGGATATTTTATAATTCGATTTTGTTGAATCTACGTATCTTTGATGGGAGGGGGGGGGGGGATTTTAATGGTTCATGATAAACCAAAATGACCAAAAAATCAGATTGGCGTGGTGGCATTTACTCAATTAATGACGTTATAATATAAAGTAATTAATATTGTCGAAGTCTTCTGTTTTATTGGACGATCATTAGGCATTTTCCTGGTCAATTTAAATCGGTATATTAGCATTACTCATATTGAAGCACAGGGAAATTGTAAAAGAAAGACTTTTCCAATATTATACTATTGCATTCAATTCGACTCCTTAGATGACATGCATGATCCCAACTGGAATTCGTAGTGGACTATTTGATACCAAAGCAGGACCTAGCTCTATTCTGACATTATATTAAAACATTGAAAACCGTAAGCATGGTTATTACTAGTTTAATGGTACTCACCAAGCTGGTGTTACTGCCTGGAGGGTAGTAATAGATAAACCTCTTTTCCTGAAACCCATAAATGATGGAAAACTATTAAATAAATAATATGTCTATCAATGTAGCTACTATCATGAGTAGATGATTGCAGGTAAGAGGTTTGTATGATTGGTTAGACACATAATAATTATTATACCTGCTCACATAACAATAAAGTGCTACAAGGATTCTCCTCTTATTGGTTCAAGTGGAAGAGCACAGTGGGCCCAAGGTGTTCTATCAATTACTCTCGTTACTTCAACGCTTCCATACGGCGGTCCTAGAGCTACAAAAGGCGTTATGCAGTTGTCAATTTTCATTCGTACGCCCAACTTGGAGGGTATGTACTTTTTTCTCACGTATTTCTCACCAATTTGTGTTCACCTAAATTCAACCCCGATTTTCGCCCTTACCATGTCCTTCTCCTTATTCACACAGTCAAGGCTGAAGCCTCTCCATCTTCACCGATTGACTTGAAATTTTGCACAGAGCTTCGTTTCAGCTTCAGACAAGATTTAACCCATTATCCCAACCCCAAAACTTTATGGAATAAAAAAAAAATTTTAATAAAAAAAAAATAATAATAGAAATTTTAGGTTAATAGTGTCCACTGTGACGAGTCTACAACCTGAGTAACAGGACCAATCGACTTGAACTTTTGTACAGGCCTTCTTTATAGCATGTACCAGTGCCATTTGAAAGATTTCACCCATTATCAATATTAAACAATTATTAACAAAAAACGGACATTTAGGCTAATTTTGGCCATTTTGACGGGTCCACAGCCGATCAACTTGAAATTTGGGGTGGATCTTCTTAGTGTGGATAATAGAGAGCCCAAAAAGTTTCAAGTCGCTAGGTCTAAAGGGAACAGAGTTATAACATCACAAACCCGGTTCTTCACCCTTACCATGTTCTTCATCTTATTCAGTTAGGCAAGGCTACTACCGCTCCTTTGTCCTTGGTCAATTTGTCTATTTTATTAACTTATAAATTTATTCATAAATAAATAAATAATTTGTAAATTTATTAATTTATTATTTTTCAAATTTGTTTAAATTACTTTTGCATATTGCCTCTACAAGTATTTTAAACTTCAACAACAAGAAAATGGATATCCTCCAAAAAATACTCAGCGTAAAAATCACCCCACTTTTCCCGCCCGCCCTTAACTCAATAGATGTCCTCACCACTTCACAAGCACTGTACCCGTTTCGAAATCTCCCCTTGGAGCCATGGTAAGACGTTCTTATCTATTACTACACATCCTATACATAGAAAAATTTTAGTTCGTTTGGACCAATTGTCATTTATTTGAATTTATAACCGCCATGTCTCAATGAAATTAAAATCCAAACGAGTTTTGTCCCTTATAAATTTTAAAAAAAATTTGTTCATTGATTTCTGGCACGCAAAATGCGTATGATTTTGATTCTAGAGTACAAACACGATTTTCAGTTCTTTGACTGACAGATATCATTAAATGGTCCAAATTTTGGATTACAGTAAAACTTCACAATTGATGTACATAATCCAAAGTTTAAGGAGATACCCAGCTCAAAGCTTACGATCTCCCCCCCAGTGCAACCAACTGAGGAGGCCCTCCTGAGAGGGAACTGATACCTTACAATTGATGTACAGTTAAACTTCAATTCTTATTGTCCGATTGACTCTACAAAACGTATGAATTTTATAACTCACTCTGTGAACTGGAGTCAATTCGACGCAAGCAAACACCGTAAAGAGAGCAACGACGCAGATCACAAAAAGCCGTCCTGACATGTTGGCGGGTCGCGTGGAAGAAGATTCGTTCGAGGAGCGCAAATCGTTCAGTTTGTCAACCTTCGAAATTCGCTCATGTTTTATACCTATTGTCGCTTCGTGCAAGGTTGTCAAACGCCCATCTCTACTAGTTCGTTCCTTATAAATATTAAAATCATGTTTCCTACTGAGGCTATTCAATTTGCATCGTTCCGGTGTGTAGAGAATAATACACACAAGAGAAACATTTAGTCAAATACACAAACAAACAAGAAATGAGCGTCGAGATGAACAGCCCGATGATGAGTCCAGTATCAAATATTTGAAGATCCCGAAATATTTGTTCTGAGTTGTCTCGATTTCCATTGAAAAGGTCGCAGCTACTCACGTTCTTGTGAACACGCTTTATCGAAATTTTCAAAACATTTCTGAGCTAAAATCATGGCGCGCTCCAAATCTCTGTCGAAATTTGATTACCATCTTATAATAATAAATAAAAATCAATAACTCTCATTTTCAATGCCACCAAATTATATTTACAACCGGCTCGATTGTTCACAACAGCATAGCCCTCAGACGCTATGACACAGCTTGTATTGCTGAAGAGCCTCCCCCTTAGGCAGTGGCGGCTCGTCCATAAGGCCACCTTGGCCCTCGCCCCACCCAAAAATTTGCAAAGGAAAACAGAAAAAACATAGAACAAGGAGAAAAAAATCTTACCTACTACTACCCACCATGGAAGAAGGGAGATCTCCCTTCCTCCATGACTACCCACTTCCACTGAGTCGCATTTTGTTTCGATTTATCGATTGAAAAAGTCGATTATCGGATCGACCAGAAGTGCCCCAGTCTCAATGTTGAAGGTATAGGCGCTTCCTGGGGTGGGGGAAGGCACTCTGTGTTCCGAGATAGGAGGCGTTCCGGGCGGTGGCCAAAATATCGTATCAAGTTGAACGCCGAAAACAATCGATCGTTGAATCGTTCCTTGTCAAGGAACAACGGAGTTTCATTCTTCCATGCTTTCTTCCATGTTTGATAAGAATGATATCAAAACGTTGCCTGACGTTATAATATTATTTTGAATGCATTGACTGGTGGTTTTTAGCTTCGTATTTACTCATTATAGTAAAAGTGAATTATTGTCTCCATAATATTAATCAACTAAACATTGAAATTTAATATCTCACGTGCAACGCGTGAACGCTTTGCTAGTAGTCAAGACTGAAGTGGATCCACAGAAAACCCTACTATACTACGTGGATCACTATTCGCCCAAGGGAATCTCATTTGTTGATTTCTACATTCTGTAAGTTAATAACAGTTAATAACCGTTAATAACAGTAATATACATAATATTATTATGTAGTTCAGCCAACCGTTGAGAATACTGTTTTATTTGTTATCCCTGAAACTGATGGTGACTTCGTTGACTCGAGCTTTGTTTGAGCTAACCAACGAACTCTAAAAGCTAGTTGAAATCAATCTTGCTGTTCTGTGATCGCTCAAAATGTTTTGATACGATTGGATAAGAAAACGTATGTGCAATCTGGGCATAAGAGGACATTTTTAGAGGGGGTTTTCAAGGTACCACTCGGCTAGGAAGCAGATGGTCGCGATTGCTAATTTTTAAAAACCCCAGTAATAGAAACTCCAATAATATAATTTTTTGACTACCTTTATAATGTACTCTTTGAATAGTACTCGTACAGTCACAATTTATCTTTTATTCTTCCTATCATTTTGAAGATAATTATTTGGGTGGGTAGGTGGGATTGCCTTGCAGCCACCTCCTCGTCGGTAATCCTGGATACTGGTCAGTAATCTTCCCTCTCCTCAAGAGAACTCTTTGGAGAACGATGTTTCCTGACTTGCTAAGAGCTGCATACCATTAATTATGAAGCAGTTTAGCTGTAAGGGTAGTTTGAGTTTAGTTCCTATAGTGAGTACCTAATAGGTAGGTATGCACCTAAATATTGCCCTGGTGCCCCACCAGTTTCTGAGCCCACGAGCCGCCCCTGCCCTTAGGAACTCCTATGTGGTGTTCTCGGTCCAAAATGTTTAAAACTCGAATTTTCGAAAATATTTTCATACCAAAATCCTCTTCAGACCATCCTGAATCCACTGCCCAAAGACACCAAAAATTATATGTTCAATATGAGCTGTACATAAGTTATATTTATATATATGAAGGTTACAGGGGTAGAAGGGTATAATTCCACTATTTGTCGATTTCGAGATTTCAATGCCTTCTAGAGGCTTTCTGGGAGTAGTTTCACGTGGTAGGTCGGTACTAGTGACAAACGATTTCATTCCATGATGGTTTGGAATAGTTGATCTCCTGAACATTTTCCAATTTTGGAATCGTACCCTTCTTCCCCTGTACCCTTCATATGTTTATGTATGTGTCATTCCAGACGATAACTCTCGATAGAATTGAGATAAAACGTTCAAATTTGCACAAAAAATCCGTCTCAGCAATCGAAAGGCCATGTTCGTGGATGGGCAGAATCGGGCCACTCTGAGGGGGGAAAACTCCTCATGAATTCCAAAAATGAAACGTTCTGACAAGTGACACCTCATTTTTGTGCTGAACACGATGTTGAAATCAGAATTGCGATATCTCATTCCGGTCTCAAACTGGAGCACTTTGAATATGAAGAAACGTGGTTGATACTTGATATGAACTTCATGTTAGGTCTGCTCTGATCTGATAACGGAATGAGATATCGCAATTTTGACTTCACCGTCGTGTTTAGAGTTGAAATGTGCAAAAGCTGAGGTGGGTTTTGGTGAGTTTGGGGAAAGGGGGGGGGGGTCACTAAAAAAATGAAAGTCTGACAAGTGACACCTCATTTTAAAGGTTTTTACACGCTGAATACGAATTGTGATACCTTATTTCATTCTCAAACTTGAGTGGTACTTTGAAGATGAAGAAACGTGGTTGATACTTGAGATGTTCTTCATGGACATCATGTTCTTAATGGAGACATTTTACATAAAACCAATTATTTCTTCGAAAATTCGCTCTTATAGCCATGCTGCATGACTGCGGAGTTTGTATCATGCTCCACAAAAAATTGAAATGATTCAAGTAGATTTAGTTTATGTACATCTGTATCCATTTTATCGGGTATTTTTCCCGATACTGGAAAAAGTATCCAATGCCAGTAGTAGTATCGAAAGTCAAGATTCGATTACAACAGTAGGTAACCGATACTTTACCCATATCGATACCTAAGTATCGTACATCTCTATTCACAACCTCCTGTATTTCCGACCTTTTTATTTCCATTTGATCGACATTTGAATTGTCGTATTCTAAAGTCGGAGAAGTTGTGAAAGTTTGCACATATTTCTTTGGACTTCTGCCAATGTTGACATTCGCCGTCTAGAAACCTCTTTCTCATAACTCAACGGTGATTTGCTAATTGAACGGTAGGTCTCATTAAGTTCGGAACTTTATTAAACAAAAATGAATTTCTACAGAGAGAAACTCAATAAATCATGTGAGGTCACGTCGCTGAGGCGATGGCAGTGACCGTCACCCGTCTGAGACTAACTATGATGCAACCTAACTACCAGCCCACAGACCTGAATTTATAGAGCGATTCGGCCTCTGGATTAATAGTCAGGGGGGAGAAAAAAAATATAGAAAACCCTACTATTAAAAAATGAAAATATGTATCAGGGATAATGGTATATTTGGTTTTCGAATTTATTCCGGTCGCGAAGGACGAAGTTGAGATGGAAACGCCGCTTCATTCATGATCTCAGACAGGTAGGTCAGGCAAGTGTTTCGATCAGATAATGCGTTTTCACGAAGGCCAGAATTGATTCGGTATTATTTAAAATGATCGTGATGTTATCGTGGAATATGACCAGTGCTTCGGGGATGTCATAATCGGGAGACCTTACCTCAATGGAAGATAAGTAACTATCCCCCCCCCCCCCCCAAAAAAAAACTCTGTGTAAAAACACTCCTCCTCGCAAATATGATTCTACAGCAGCCAGAAAAAGTGACTGATTTTTTTGTTTCTCTCCTTTCCCAGAAGATGCTGAGGGCCATGAAGTAGAAGCAAACAAAACCGATCTTTGTTGTACTTGCATTATATCCACAATGATCACAAACTATCAACAATCACCTTAGTATCTGTCAATCCTCTGATGATGATCAAACGGACGATTAAATTTACGATGTTACTTGGTCTCACATTAAATCCATTTTATCGTAATAATATTATGATAATAATTATATTATAACTAAAGGTTTTGAAAAATTTGGGAGGAACATACAATTTTTTGCCCAGTTCCATGTTTCTCCACAAAGATTAATAATTTGAAAGGGGTCTTAAGAGGAAAAAAATCCCACTATTATAGTTTTATAATTTTATTGTAATAAATTTTATTATAATATGGTCCCACTATAATAGTGGGATGTTTTCTCTTAAGACCCCTTTCAAATTATTAATCTTTGTGGAACTGGACAAACAATAATTGTTGTACAATTACTGTAACATGGAACTGGGCAAACAATTGTAAGTTCTTCCCAGATTTTTCAAAACCTTTAGTTATAATATAATTATTATGATAAAATGGTATGGAAATTTCCGCGCCTCTCTTACAGGTAACACTTCCTATAAACACGCTTTGAAAATTATTTATTACATTTAGGTCCAAACGAAGTTGTGGTATGGTTGTGATGGCATCCCAGTTTAGAGGCTGTTACCAGTTCATGTCAACATAGACGTCCATAACGTCCAATCTGGCAGTATGGCTGTTCCGTATGGGGGCTGGCCAGCAATACGCAGATCAAAAGAGTCCAAACCCAGCAAAATAGAGCTCTTCGTCTAATTACCAATGCTCCATGGTTTGTGAAGAATTCTGTTACCCATGGAGATCTGGATGTACCACTAGCGGAGGAAGTCATAAATGCAACGATGAATCGCATGCACAAAACCATAATTTCCCACCAATCCTCAGCTTTTGGAAACCTCCTCAACTCATGGGACAGACTACTCCAGCCCCGACGCCTCAAAATAAAGAGAACGGTCGACCTGTTGGACTGAAACGAGTAGATCTCAACTCCTGTGATAACTAATAAATGAATATATCTTACAGACTATATCAATACCTGAACAATCTAACTTATTATATGTTACTATTATACAGTATTTGTATTGAGAGGGCCTGTTATAGGACAGCCACCCTCACTCAAGTTCCATTACACCATACTACTTAGTTGCAATAAAAATTAAAAAAAAAGCTAGTCACCGAAAACCGCACGTTTCTTTCAAATTACCCTCTTCACAAAACAGGTTTTCGTTCTAACCAATATTATAGGTAGGTATTCTTGGCTCATGGGTGCACGTCTAAAACATTCATTTACTAGAAGAATGACCTCTAATGGCCATACGGATTATAAATTCAACTGCAATTTCTTTTACACAAATTTGAACTGTTAGATTTACGTGTCGTGAGAACACTGTAAACCGTATGCATTCCTTCTCTATGTTGGAATGACTCCTTCTCGCATTCCTTCAACAAATTTTGAAATGAGTGAAACTATGTTTCAATAATTGAAACATAGTTTTACTAATTTTAAAATTATTCTCTCCTCGGTTCTTTTGGGCGTATAATTACTGTATTTCAATTCAATTTGATTGAACTTCTAAATACCATGAAGCAATGCCGTATTCCTTCTCAATGATCTACTGATGATGTGGAACGGGTGAAGGTACTTGAAACTGTCCAACCAATAGCTTGGGTTTTAACAAACACAAAATGTGTTAAAAACTCGATTTCAGCTATTGCTGTTCCAAAATTTTTTGCTAACCAAACTGTTCAATTGAAGTATGTGTGACATTAATTGTTAGTTTACAAAACTATGTTAACATTTCATCGAATAGTCAACTTTGATAAACATGTCGTCTGGATTCATGAAATGAGGTTTTTTCGTACGAATTCTGTCGGTTGTTCGAGTAAACCGAATATTCCATCAACTGCATGCCACGGGACCACCTGTTTTGAGACGGCGCGGCATCGACTAAGTCAAGTTGCGCAAGACGTCCGAGTCGTGGTTGTTGGGTCTCACCTGCCCCTGACCTTGGTCCAGTTCATGCCCCACAATTTTGTTTCAATCCGTCGTCTGACCGCTAGTTTTCTATACAAGACGTTCTTAGAGCAACCTTCCAGAGGCTTCCGTCCTTAAGGGAGGCTTTTCATTTCTTAAAGTACCTACACAAACAGATGGCATTGGACGGGCGATACTCCGCGAAGTGCTATGCCACTCCCTTCATCACAAAATCTCTCTTGTTTCAAAATAGCCCAGTCAATAAAGACATCAAACTTACGCATGTATCTACGATTGTTGTGTATGTTGTTAGGACCCCTACGGGTAGTATTTGCTGAATTTGCAACCCTGAAAACCGTGTGCTAACTTCGTGGTGCTCGGAAAACAGCGACATTTTTGCACTAGTTTCAGTTTTTGGCCAAAAAAGCGCTGCGTTCTTGGCGAAAAAAGTTATTCTATTCTTTTTTAAAGTATATGAAATTCCCTAAAATTTCAGTGCTAGTAAAACCCTGTAGACCAAGTAGAACCCGAGATATAGCTCCGCAAAAAACAGAATTTTTTCCTAAAAGTGCACATTTTATGTTACGGTCATTTTTCGAGTCTCTTACCGGCCAAACTACTGGTCCTACAAAAAAGTAGTGAGAGAAGGATCTGAAGAAAATCTAATACACTTTAATTTAAGATCAAAACGGGGCTTCTACATCGATCTGTTTTCTCAAAAACCAACAAAAACTTGGGAAACCGGTATTCTGGAAGCAACTGACTTAAATGTGCACGGTGTCATAAAAAAAGGTTATATATACCACATTATTATGCGTTACTTTCTTAAAAAGCGTTAAATCCTGCATCCAGGACTTCAGAAACAATAACCACTACACGCGTTCAAAGATTGGCTAACCTGCGGTAAGTCGTACTTCTCTACGAAAACACGTTTGTCGGTCTCTTTTGGCTAAACTTTTGAAAACTATTCGTCCGATCCAAAATTTGAAGCTAGTGAATTTTAATTTCAGACCCGATATATGAAATGCCCATTTTTCGCTATACCTAACTCCAAAAATATTTGTCCGATTCAAAATTTCTTTTTTTTCATCTTAAAGCTGGTTGAATCACATCTCATATAATATACTGAATATTGAATTTACTATCACATCTCATATAATATATGAAATGTGATAGTAAATTCAACCAGCTTTAAGATGAAAAAAAAAAAAAAAATCTGAAACTCGGAGATCCTTTAGGAAATTTCACGGTGATGCCGAAAGTAGTGAGGAAGAAATGGGGGTTTCAGATATCTGCCTCCCTCTGGCCCCTCTGACGTCATCACCACTTCCCTTCGCTAACACTCGATCACGGATATGACGGGTCTTACGTCATACGCTCGTGCGTCATAGGCTCTGACTTACTATTTGTTCTCCTACCACCCGTCTTACGTCATACGCTCGTGCGTCATAGGCTCTGACGTTCTATTTGTTCTCCTACCACCCGTCTTACGTCATACGCTCGTGCGTCATAGGCTCTGACGTACTATTTGTTCTCCTACCACCCGTCTTACGTCATACGCTCGTGCGTCATAGGCTCTGACGTACTATTTGTTCTCCTACCACCCGTCTTACGTCATCCGCTCGTGCGTCATAGGCTCTGACGTACTATTTGTTCTCCTACCACCCGTCTTACGTCATCCGCTCGTGCGTCATAGGCTCTGACGTACTATTTGTTCTCCCGCCAGCCGTCTTACGTCATACGCTCGTGCGTCATAGGCTCTGACGTACTATTTGTTCTCCTACCACCCGTCTTACGTCATACGCTCGTGCGTCATAGGCTCTGACGTACTATTTGTTCTCCTACCACCCGTCTTACGTCATCCGCTCGTGCGTCATAGGCTCTGACGTACTATTTGTTCTCCTACCACCCGTCTTACGTCATCCGCTCGTGCGTCATAGGCTCTGACGTACTATTTGTTCTCCCGCCAGCCGTCTTACGTCATATGCTCGTGCGTCATAGGCTCTGACGTACTATTTGTTCTCTTACCACCCGTCTTACGTCATACGCTCGTGCGTCATAGGCTCTGACGTACTATTTGTTCTCCTGCCAGCCGTCTTACGTCATACGCTCGTGCGTCATAGGCTCTGACGTACTATTTGTTCTCCTACCACCCGTCTTACGTCATACGCTCGTGCGTCATAGGCTCTGACGTACTATTTGTTCTCCTACCACCCGTCTTACGTCATACGCTCGTGCGTCATAGGCTCTGACGTAATGGCCCGCCGGTCGCTTGTGTTCTGACGTGATCTGAGGGAAAGGGTGAATCATGGGAACAAATTTTTCCCGTAGCAGTTTATGTGCCAAAGCAAAGACATGAAAATGTCAAAAACTATGTAAAACACAAACGGTGGGAACAGCTTTCGTACAAGTACGCAACCACGAGGGACATTTTATGTCTTTGCGCCCCCTCCCATCAGAAACTTATATGAAGCTTGCATTCGTGTTGACAATATAAATTATTGAGAATGATCACCTGTGTGTAAACAATTATTTAAACAATCACGCTCATACCGCAGCTTGTCGGCCACGCACTCCGCAGTGGTTAACGTTAGGGATGGGATATCGAGGGCTCGATATCGATATCGGTATCGATATTGACATCGGAAGAGTGATATCGATACCAGGTAGATATCGGCTTCATAATATCGATATCAACCGATATATATCGATATCGGTTATAAAAACTCCTACTTCGTTTTTGGTTTATTATCTTCGATAATGAACCATTGGAATCGCCCAAAGAAAAACTTTTTTTAACCCCCCCTCAAAATTTGTTGGTTTACGTTTCAAGATACGTAGATTCAGAAAATCGAATTAAAAAAAAGCCGTCCGTCCGCCGTACGCCGTCCGCCGCACTTTGCCCAGTTAGCGTTGAGCTAAAATAGCGAAATTTGGTTTCTGGGTTTGGAACAGCCCCACTTTGAAATTTCGACAATGTCATATCTCTAAAAATTCACATGAAACTGCGTAATTTTTAGTTCACTTTTGAATGACCTGGAAAATTACAAATTTTTAAGACCAATTGGTTTTTTGTACGTGCAGCCGTTCGTTCACAGTGATGCGCAAAGGTTTAGGAGAAACACTAAACTTCGCGTCTAAAACGGCCGTTAGGTCGGTCAACCCCCCAGACGCCCAACATTGAAACTACTTTGTTTTCATCTTCCCGGTAAATTACAGTCTGGAAATTTTGACCGTGAGTCGGGGATTGACCACATTGCAATATTCATTCGGTTTCTCATCCGTAAAATTGTTTAAATAATACCTTTTTGTAATAATTTTGTAATAATAAGCTATTGACTTGAAATTTTAAAAATGGGTCAGAACTGGATGACAATTAAATATTTACTCGGTTTGTATGACATGGTATATTATGCCCAATTCAAACTCAATTTTTACTCCCTCGAGCGGTCGCGGGCGGCATTTTATGCCGAAATTAAAACTCAATTTTTACTCCCTCGAGCGGTCGCGGGCGGCATTTTATGCCGAAATTAAAACTCAATTTTTACTCCCTCGAGCGGTCGCGTTTTACAGTTCGTTTTTACAGTTCGTTAATTGGATTAGGGTGATACAGTTCGTTAATTGTATTAGGGTGATCTGCTCAGAGAAGATAATAAACCGTTGTGTCAAGAATTTGCAGAGTTTTTTTAATTTCACCTACTTATTTTAATTTTATTTCCTTTTCTCCGAACATTCTTGCACTTGCAGTTCCTACCTAAGATACCAACTGGTCAATAATTTACCGTGGACAAAGTAGGTGATTCCATGGTAGAATAAATACGAAGGACTTGGAAATACGAAGTGGTTCAAAGTAGTGACATCTAGTGTTGATGCCTACCTACAGCCTGTTGGTTCAAAATTCCTTTCTAAAAAAAAAAAAAAATTCTTCTGATTATTTTTCAGTCAGATCTTTATTTTTATTTATTTATTCATTTATTTTTTGTTCCCGCCTTGATAGGAAAGTTAAATTATACACATGAATATGTAATACGGAATTTTTATTTCAATATGTTTCTAAACGAAAATTGGACAGAATACAAGAACGGCAAAATCATAAAATAATTACAGGTAAATTTCGGGATTCAAAAAAAGAAGCGCTGATCGAGGCTCTCCAGGAAAAGTAACTTGGAGAGAGTTTCCCCCTTCAGCCTGTTACGGTCCGAGGTGAGAATATTCCCCGCCCTTGAAAATAGCCTCTCTGATGGTACTCAGGTTGAGGCTGACTTCATGGTCAATTTAAGTTTCAATTTCAACAGGGGCTCAACACAACACAAAAACGCGGATACTTTTTAGCCAACAACAGCACGGAAACGGAATGATGCCCACAAGAAGAACTTCGCGGTTCGCCAGTGAAAGATAACAGTGAATCACAGTTTGTGATATCGACCCGATATCGGTTGTCAGAATATCGATATATCGATATTATCGCCAGTGCTGATATCGATATCAGAATACCGGATATCGGACGCTAGATATCGATATTTCGATACTATCGGATATCGATATCCCATCCCTAGTTAACGTAATATGGTTAGGTAAATCGAGAGCTATCCAACGAGTGGTGAACGATTTTGGTACGATGATAACTGGCGAAGATAAAGTTCCGTAGCAACGAATCGGTTGTAAGCGAAAATCACCAGAAACTTCGTTACATGTCCCGCGTTACATTCCCGCGTTTCATTCTCGCGTTTCATTTTCGAGTTTATGTAGCAAAGTAAAAACATAAAATGTCAAAAGAAAAGAAAACTCCAAAAATATTGGTTCGATTCAAAATTTAATTTTGAATCGGACCAATATTTTTGGAGTTATAGTTTTTGGAATTAAAAAAAACTAACTAACTTGACTTAAATATTATGTTATTTTGGGTTTAATTTGAAGTTAGTTAATTTTAGTTAATCTCAATTTCAGAACCGATACACGTAATGTCAATCAAGTCCCTTAAAATACCCATGGGAGCACAATAAAAAATCCGCAAAGTTGTGAAATTCAAGTTTTCGGGCGAATTTTTGACTATAGGTCCGAAAATATGTGTGCAATCCAAAATTTCTTTTTTAGTCCAATTTGCTATCAAACCCCATACAAGAAATTTCGAATAAATCCCGGTAAGCACCCATGCCAGCTTGCTAAATGTGTATATTTTGGCCAAATAAGGCCCTAACATCATAATGTATTATACAAAAATCGTAGATACATGCGCATGTGCAACGTTTGCCTTTTTTTTTGTGTCTACATTGACTGGACTAAAAGGGGGCAGTGGAACAATGAAACTTAATAAATTAAGGAAGAGAATATGAATATGAAATATTTTAGAAACCTATTCCTTCATTTATTAAGTTTTTTCCTCTTTGGTCATCAGCCATATCAATAAGTAAAGTGATTTCTGTAGCATTTTCACTCGTAAGAATTAGGCCTCAGGAGGTTTCATCGTGCGTGCAAAGAGGTCTCGGGAATCAAATTGATAATTCTCAGGTTTACACCTGTTAGGGCTTTTTTCTAACTGAATTTTCATGTACTGAAATTCTATGAAAAAGGAATTTTCATGTTTATGTTTCAACTGCTATAGTTAAATTATAAATTAATTGCTACATTATACGCACAATTCTGGTTTTTGTCCACAAATATTCCCTGAGGGGGAATTTCCTAAGGTATAGGAGCAGGTCACCTCTGTAGCCGCCGCACAGCTACACTACGGTATGGGAGCAAGTACCAACTTCCCAAAGGGAGCACAGCTACATCATACAGGTTGCGGGAGCGAGTACTTCTTCTGGAGGAAGAAAACTGCTACACCACGATACAGGATCAAAGTACTCCCGATAACTGTATGAGAAGGAGCAAGTACTTCCTGAAGGAAAACAGCTACACCTTCATACAGGAGAGAGTACTTTCCTAAGGGAAACAGCTACACTGTACTTTTATGAAGGAGGCAAAGTACTTTCCGCTGGAAAGCAGCTACGCTTCATACGCAGGAGACAAAGTACATTCCGAAGGGAAAACAGCTACACTGTGTAATGAAGGAGACAAAGTACTACCCGAAGGGAAAACAGCTACACTGTGTAATGAACGAGACAAAGTACTTCCAACGGAAAAACAGCTCGCTTCACGAATTCAAAGGTTTATACGAAATAAATGTAGACAAGTTTAGGTTTTAAGATTAGAGAAGCAAGACCAAAAGTCAGGGTCATTCTCCTTAGCCCCGGCCAATGCTGGTCCGCTTTTTTCGCTTTATTCGTTAAAAAATTACATATTTATTATTTGAAAAAAAGTTTCTTAACAACACCTATTTCTTGCTCATAGTTATCAGCGAAGGGGTGGGGGCATAGAATTCCAATATTCAAGTAACTTATTCGAAGTAAGGAGTGGGTGGTAAATTATCTGATTTTCACTATCTATTTTCTTTGCTTCCACTTAATAGTTACCAGGTTGACCATTCTGTGAAATGATCAGTTTAAAACGGCAAAATACTTAATCAATAGATGACTATGACTGGGGAAATAGCATAGAAATTTGCTTTAGGAGCCACTCAGCTGATCCGGGCCCTGGGCAGAGTCAAGTTGAAGTGCTATGGAGGCTCCAAACCAAATTACAGCTTCATAGTTTGAATAGCATGGATATCAGGTTCAGGAGCCACTCAGCTAATCCTGGCCATATGCTGCTTTAAGTGTAAGTCCTAAGAAGGCTACACACCAAATTACCGTTTCATAGTGTAAATAGCATAGAAATTAGCTTTAGGAGCCACTCAGCTGATCCGAGGCCTGGGCTACATTCCAAATTTCAAGTCTCTACCACCACGAGAATTGACGTCGGGTGAGAGGATGCTGCCAACGTAACGAACGGACGCTCGGTTTCAGCTAGTCAACATGATCCATGTTAAAATCTTGAAAATAGAAAAAGTCGGTCTTTGAGTGGATTTTAAAAAATTTGCTAAAAAGTCTAAGAGACACTAGACTACTTGTACTATACTTGTACAATACCAAGGCCTTTGATTTATCTATTTATCTCTTCTTCAACCGTAGTGGTGTTGACGGTTACAATATGCAGTTTGGCAGGGCAGGGCACATGAAACAATTTCCTCGAATACCTTGATGGCCTTTGATCCAAACCAGAGGGCATTGACATGCTCTTGATCTAAATCACGACAAATTCCGTTTTTAATGGACCCTACAGTATTTTTTAACGCCCAATCGAATGTTGCTGTCGCCAAATCTCTAGAAAAATTGCTTATTGGAGAAATAGCCAGTTTTCTAATAACCCGTATCAGTTTTGTTTGTTTACTGCTTCCAATACCTCGTATCAGACGTTCGAATAACACGTATCAGTTTCCATAGATTTCAATTTACTCAGACTTTTCAGTTTCAGTGAATTTTTTTTTTTTTTTACATACCTACACCACTATTATTTTACGGGGGTGATTCGGTAACAGATTAATTACTTCAGTAATAAATTAATTTCAAAATAAACATTTTTCGATTTGAATTTCGTTGCAATAATTAGCCACTAGTTGCATCATTTTTGTGCTGACAATACCACGTATCAGACTTAGTTTACGTTTCCAATACCACGTATGAGGGTTGACGTGTTCACAAAGCCATCTAAGGGATTTTTTTTCCTATGCGTATTATTGGAGAAGGTTGTCAAGACACAACTCGATTGTAAAACATTCAGAAAGACCACATTAACCCGGACTTGAACGTATTTTTGCTCTCCTGAAAAGTTGAATATTTTCTGATACCAACGTGGTATTTGAGTGAGGGTATCGGTATGTGTTGTGAAGGTTTCTGAAGAGAATAACGCGTTGGTTGCAGTTATTTCACGTGAATAAATGAAGGCGAAATCTAACAAGCGAAAATACTATAGCGACCTCATAAGCTTTAGATTGGGTACCCCACCCTAGAACTTGCAACCGCCAAGTCCACAGATCGCATCATCGCTTCGAACTCTCAACTCGCCCTACCACCTTCCCCATCCCCTTAGAAGCTGTACGGGGGTCTGCAAGGGGTTTTCGTATATAAAGCCAAACCTCTAGTGAACTCACATCGTCAGAACTTCACAACATGGCATTCAAGGTAAGTTCGAGTAACTTCACTTCAGAAACGCAGCAACCATATCGAATCAGTATCACCAATTTTACAACATTTATCGCCTATGATAGTCTCCATTCCACCAAAATTGTGCGTGGAAACCAAAAACGATTCATGCATTCAACCTTATTCTGTCACACGAGTCCATCGTCAGTGGTCGACAAAACATGTAGTCTTATCCATAACATATACCCAACTCTTCAATAAGACTTATTTTATTGGATGATAAGACCTATATGTTATGGATAAGATTAGGTAAATTTTTTGTCGAGTGTTTTCAAACTAAACTTAGTTTTTTCAAATTCGAGATAGTTTTGATCATCAACTCATGACCAGTTTTAAAATGTTCAAGTAGAAAATGCCGTCTTCAACAGCCATATCCAAGCTCAAAATAGGTACCACCATGGTACGTAGCTGCGCGTTTAATTAGCGAATTTTTGATGAAAAGGAAAAGGATTTTTAGATTTTTGATTGTTCTCGGTCCAAAATTTTTAAAACTCGAATTTCCGAAAAAATTGTATGCCAAAATTCGTTCCGGACCATCTTAAATTCTCTAGAAGACACAAAAAATCATAATATTCAGATAAAATGTTCAACTTTGCGGGGAAAAATCTGTTTTGGTAAACGAAAGGCGTAGATAGGCGAAAGTTCGTAGATGGGCAGAAAAGGGCCACACTAAGGTGGGGTTTTGGGGAATTGGGGGGGGGGGGGAATTCTTCATAAATTCCCAAAATGAAACATTCTGACTAGTGACACCTCATTCTAAAGGGTTTTTTCAATGCTGAATACGATTGTGAAATTAGAATTGCGATATCGCACTGGAGCAGTTTGAAGGTGGAGAAACGTTGTTTCTACTTGAAATCTGGTCTAATCTAATAACGGAATGAGATATCGCAATTCTTACTTCTCCATCGTGTTCAGCGTTGAAAAATCTATAAACTGAGGCGTTACTTGGCAAAAATGAGCAAAAAACAAAAATGAGACACAATTAAACCTTTATGTTCTTCTCTTCTGCCATACTGGGTAATGGACAGTAGTGTAGGTACCTTCAGGGTGTACTACTTTGAAGGTACACTACTTTTGTGCCTTCATTGTTTATCCAGAAGTACCGTCACTACGCTAAACCCTTATTGCAAGCTTAATCAAAATCCTAGATATGTGAAAATCCGCAGAATCATTGATCCTACTTTCCCATTTCCTCGCATGAATCCACTTC
Organism: Stenodema calcarata; assembly: GCA_963920205.1. Taxonomy (NCBI): domain Eukaryota; kingdom Metazoa; phylum Arthropoda; class Insecta; order Hemiptera; family Miridae; genus Stenodema; species Stenodema calcarata. Next base: position 25,452,521 of record OY986054.1, read on the forward strand.
CTCCGTAAGTTTATAACCCGGTTTATAACATCCCACGTTAAATGTGAAGCTTAAATTACTACCGTTCCCCAAGCATTGAATGTCAGGGGATTCTTCCCTCTTGGACATCAATTGACAAATTATGTTTTTTGGCGAATTACGTATAATTATTGTTTAAGCAATTTTCAAGTGGGTAACCTAATAGAACAAATTTTTTAATAATTTTTAATTAATAAGTCAATTTCTAATTTTTCAAAAACGAAATTCACTATTCGTTGAAATGATCTTTCCTTGTCTAAACTCCTGTTTAGATATTTTAACCAATTTTTGACTGGAACTCAAATTTGACCCACATTTTCGAACTCGTCCTCACTTTCGTACGAATAACACTAGTGTTATTTTGGTGAGATTTTGGATTTTCCATGAACGCCCGAGTAGTGGAGTAATATAACTTTGGTGTCAACAGTTCGTTGCTCTCGCCGCCCTCGTCGCCGTCGCTCATGCGGGCGTCGTTCCCGCTGGCCCCGTTGCCTACGCTGCCGGCCCCGCCTACGCTCACGCTCCCGCCTACGCTGCCGCCCCCGCCTACGCTCACGCTCCTCTTGGCTACGCTGCCGGCCCCGTCGCTAAAGTCGCCGCCGTCGACGAGTACGACCCCAACCCCCAATACAGCTACGCCTATGACATCCAGGACGCTCTTACCGGTGACTCCAAAAACCAGCACGAATCCAGGTCAGTCGTGGATCTCCTTAACAAAAATTCGTATTCTAACATTTGAGTGTATGAACAGTTTTTACGTGTATAATTAACATTAGGAGTATTTTCGCCATTAAAAACTCTCAATTTAGTTCACAACTCGATATGGGGAGAAATTCCGTTCAAAATTACACCAGCCAACAAAAGAAAAGGTGGTGTTTGGTGCTAAATCCCAATCTGAAACCCGATTTTAGCTACATTTTTTCTATTCCACTGAAAACAGCGGTAAAGTGGACAATATAAAAAAATAAAATAAAAATTGGTTGTAAATGATGGCAGAGGGAAAAAATGTGGTTCCAAAATCAGATTCAGAACCTCAATGAAACATAGAAAGAGTGGTTGAAAGGGAAATATTAATTGGGATTTTTTGAAGTGCCATTTTTAACACTCAAACATTGCTATAAATAAGTAGGATGAGCTATATATATGAGCTATATATAGCTCTATTAAATATAGCTCTAATAGCTAAAAACGGGATTCAGATTCGGATTCAGACCATTGAAAACCACTATCACCAACCCTCATCTTTAACGAAGCCAATAAAAAGTTTAAAAAAAAAACCCTCATCTTAACAGCACCAAACAACGCCAATTTTGTTGGCCAGAGTTATAGTAGCCTACCACTTATGACTGGCCATCTATAGACTACCTTTGCTTTGCGTGGCGGGAAATTTTCATTTGAATAGGAGTGTTTCACTCAAGGATGGCCGCCCAGGTCCAATTTTCGGACCAATTTTTAAAAATTACTGATTTCAAGTTGTGGTCATCTCGGCGTTGGTTCCCCGTGTTTCATCTGATTCGGATACCTAATTCCTTTTAGCCAAAATAGTCTACAACCGTATACAACGGGAGTGAAAAATCGGATTTCGTGATTCCGATATATCGTTACAAATTTTTGACATAGGTATGTCTTACCGCTGAGGCTCATGAAAAAGTTTGCTACACGGGAAAAAAATGTAAGCGTTACCAGTACGAATGCTAAGCAATTAGTAATGACGAGTAATCACATTAACAAATCAGTAAACTGATGTGCATGCAGTGTAGATACTCAACATCAGTTTACTGATTTTGAGTATCTGCACTGCATGCAGTTACATCGGTACATGGATATGTCTCATTTTCCCACTGATTATGTTCAAATGGTTTCGTTATTTATTAGTATCGCGTTACTACCCACCGCCTGATGACCATTTTTTGTTGGTTTATTTTCTTCAATAATGAAACATTAGAATCGACCAAAAAAAAATTTTTTTTCCAACATATACGTCCTGATACTTTTGAGTACCTAGTTGATAACAATTAATAATTAATCATTAAATTATTGCCGAAGAAGGTAGGTGAAAATGGAAACCTTAGAATCATATTGGTACAAATTATTTGTAATTAATTCATCATCTTTATAAACGTTTCATTTATCATTTCGTGAATTAGACAGAAGGATGATCTGCTCAAAGAAGATGATAAACCGTTGTGTTTGCAGTATTAATTATCAAAGATAATAAACCAAAAGAAAAGAAATAGGGGGAGTTAAAAAATTGATAAGTCTATTATTACTCCAACAAATCAGAAGAAGAAGAAGAATACATTCATTTTATAAAGAATACAGAGAAGATCTTTTTTGTTTGCAATCTTGTTTATTAGCTCGGTGTCGTTGTTGCTTGTCGCGAATTTCATACTGACCCCCAGCCAAAAAACTCGGTGTCCGACGGCTGGGGGTTTATTTTTTCAAACTCGATCTTACGCTAAACAATTTTGTACTGTACAGGTCCGGTGACACCGTCCAGGGAAGCTACTCACTGACCGATCCCGATGGCACCAGGAGGACCGTCGAATACACCGCTGACCCCGTCAACGGATTCAACGCCGTCGTCCACAAGGAACCTCTCGTCGCCAAAGCCGTCGCTCCCGTCGCTTACGCCGCTCCCGTCGCTAAAGTCGGATACGCCGCCGCTCCTGCTTACGTCCACGGTTAATCCTCGAACTTTCCTATCGCGGAAACCCCTGAATCACCCATGTACCTCTACTAGTCTCATAGGTTTCTAATAAAACCAAAAAATCGTATCCGAATGGTTTCCTTCTACCCTGTTCTTTCAAAAGTTTTAGCTCTTGGTACACATCACCACTAGCTTGGAGAATAATTATTACAATCACGCTTAATGGCTACTTTCCTGGACTATACTACGAGTACTATACGAACAAAGACCACAGACATTTAGAAAATATTTCGTTCTGGGTGCATCTCAATACACCCGTATTAGTCATTAGGTACTTTACGAGAAAAAAAAAATAAAAAATCGACAGTCATGCAGCATGGCTATAAGAGCGAATGTTCGAAGAAATGACTGGTTTTATGCAAAATGTCTCCATTCACTGGTTACTGGTTACCTTATAATATTTTCGCCATTGAGTTCACTTGTCAGACTGTTTAATTTTGGGAATTTATGAGTAATTGTATGGCCTGATTCTGCCCATCTATGAATTTCGCCTTTCGGTTTCTAAGACAGATTTTTTGAGCAAATTTGAACGTTTTATCTCAATTCTATTGAGACTTATCGTCTGGAATGACACACAGAGATATAATATGTCTTTTGGCAGTGAATTCAGGATTGTCTAGGACGGATTTTAGTGTGAACATTTTTCGGATATTCGAGTTTTGAAAATTTTGGACCGAGATCAATAGCTTCAAATTCGCTAAAACTGTTTCCTTTTTTTTTGTGTGACCTTTTTCACAATGAAGATTGGTCTTGCCGAAGGTTAATTTCATCCCAAATAAATTTCTCTGTTTGAATCAATGTCTACGTCTTTCGGGCGTATGAGCGTTTACTCCCATGCCAGAAAACAGTTGATGGTTTACTCCCGCAGTTTTTCGCCGCGTTCAAGGCGAGGAACCAGCAGTAGGGGATCGTTGCTGTTTACTCCGTTCCAGAAGTGTGATAGTTGCTATTTACTCCTGCCTAAAGTGAATGCCCCACAAATTTCCCTTCCCACTTTAACAGACTTAGGACTGTCTACCAAAAGGGGAGGTGTGGTTAAAAATTTGTGAATCGTATTATGTCATTCAACAATAATTGTCTAAAATTGTCTAAAATGCCTAAATCATGATCATTGTTCCGGGTCTGTATGAAGGACAATTCCTCTCCTAGGCTCGTTGTGGTTTCAAGAACGCTCAAGTTTTCGAATACATCAGCCCTATCAAACGGCAAGGGGCCTATTATTTGGCACCTGACACGGTAGCCTACAACTTGTCATAACTGCCTGCCGGACCACCACCTGCGAACATCACAAAACGCCACTTTCGGTTTTGAGCCGACCTATCAAAATACCAAAATACGGTCCTACCTTCCTCAGCGGGGTTGAAATGTCCTCTTCGGCTTTTCTTTTCACTGCTGCATGAACAAAAAATTGATCTTCCCACTTTCAGTTTTCACCCAAAAAAGTTTTAGAAAAAAACCCAGCAATTTTAGGTTAATAGTGTCCACTGTGACGAGCCTAGGGCATAGGTAACAGGACCAATCGATTTGAAATTTTGTACAGACCTTCTTTAAAACATGACCCAGTGCCATTTGAAAGATTTAACCCATTATCTCACCCCAAGAAAATTGTAGGAACAAAAAACTGAAAATTAGGTCAATTTAGGCAAATTTTGGCCTCTTTGCCGGGTCACACCCGATCAACTTGCAATTAGGTGGATAATGGATTTTGTGGATAATAGAAAAAAGCCCTGAAAGGGCGGGCGGGGAAAATGGATATCATAACTTTTTTTGGCTGCTGTAGAATAATATTGGCGAGGCTTTTTACACGGAGTGTTTTTGGGGGGGTTATTAATTTGCTACCCGCGTTCCTCGTTGATATTTCTTATTACTCGAAATTTTTGACAGTGGTTTATTAATGCATTTATTTCACGGTCAAAAAGTGTACACCTCTTTCTTTTCTTTTTATAACGTTTTTATTTAGAAAACTACAACAATTTACATGGGTAAATTATAAGAAGATCAGAAGAACCATTTACAAAAGGGGCGTGAGCGCTTGAGCGAAGGAGGCACTCAGAAGTACCACTTCAGTGGCGTGGTTATGTTGGAGGGTTACAATTAAATGTAAGAATGTCTTCACAGTATGATAAATATATACACAACAGTGCACATTGTTACTCACCCTGGCTAGCCAATCACGTGGCCAGCGACGTTTCAACCGACGGATGGAGGATACGGCATCGGAATTGGAAAGTGTGGTTACTAGGGGATTTGGGTGGTTTGATAGGCAAGCATGGAATCTAACATTTTTGTTTCTAATGTTATCTCCGGCGAAAGGAATGCACAGGTCGTGGTGAATAGTAACTGTTCTATTGAAACACATATAATTGGGCATCTAGGATAGATCGCAGAATTTCGGATTGGGTAGTTAAAAGTTTCATCAGGTTAGAAAGACGAGTGTAGCCCAGAGCTCACACCCATACGTCCATAATGGTTTTATGGTATATTAATCGTTAACGGTTATCAAGGAGGCGAGAAAGCACTTTGAATCTACAGGTAGTTTCTATTTTTTTAAATGTGAGTATGTTTTGACCATGTCAATTTGTTGTCAAGATGAAGTCCGTAGTAGCGACACAGTCAGATTGAGGGATTGGAACTTGATTGAAGTCGATTGGAGGGGGACGATTTGCTACCTAACGTGAATACCATAATATTATGCTGCGATTTTGTTTCAATTACTTCGATCCTCCCTCCACTTATTGAAGTAGTCACTTAATATGTTGAGATGAGATTGAACATTTTCGGCGGCGGATTTGTGGAGGATGATAAAAGAGCTGTCTGTGTCAATGAGAAATGTCATCAAAAAGTGTACACCAGTCTCGATTCTTTTGAGTCCAATTGTCTCCAACTTTTGTTAACAAGCTGTTCTGTAATTCAGCTTCTTCAAAGACGAATCCCACCCCCAACTCATATCGGAATGCTGAAGACTTGTGAAATACTCTTAATATATGATGGGATTCATCTCTGAAGTAGTTGAATTACAGAATAGCTTGTACAGATATATCTTTGCGGCCATAGAATAAGAACCTTGTGAATACATTTTCAACTCCGAAGATCCAGAAAAGTTTGGGGTTTTTTTTTAAGTAAAAGAAAACTTTATTGTTCTGTTGTGAAAATCACGGTTGAGATAATTTTGGAACTATAGAAGAAAAGTCCTCTAATCAGGAGAGGGTGCAGTCCATCAACTGGACATCAAAAGTTTGGTATTGCACCAAAACCTTACCAAAATCCATATTTTCAAATTCGACTGATCCTGGATGTGTTGTTGGACTAATAAAGATCAGCCGTGGTCATGAAGAGCTCGAAAGGTCAGAAGCGTGAAACGGTTTGTGTGAAAAATATTTATAGACATTCGTGAACCCACTTGCGTGACGCCAAACGTTTTAAAGAGTTTATACAGATAATGTTATTCAGATACCTGCATTATTTGCTAGTGCAATAACATAATAAAGACGGCATGAAACCACCTGCCAAGTCATAGGTGAATTTACGAAAGCACGACCGCACGCTCTCGGAATGAATTGCGGCGTTTCGGGTGAGCAGGCGCAAAATGTCATCGGCCCGTCGTGAGGGTTCAACCTCGGAAAGTTGATGTTAAGCTTGTTTAATTACCACACGAGTAAATTCATGGTAGGTATGACGGAGAGTTGGAGAAGACGTGAGCGAGAAAACATGAGTTGATTTTAATATCATTACGTTAGACGTTTCGTTTTCATTGTGAACTTAAGAAAGCATCATATTTTATGTGTTGCTCCGATTTTTGAAATTCTGACGCTAACCTATAGCAACAATCTGAGGTGTACTCGCCCTAGCAATTACAGCCTCTTTAATATTGTCACACAACAGTCACAGTCAGTTCCTTTTTTTTTTTTTTTTTTTTTTTTTTTATAATTTAGAAAACTTTATTGTGAGACGCATTACATTATAGTTTTGGTAACATACATAATTATAGTAAGGTAACCTTAATTAAGATGGCACTTGAAGCAAGAAGCTACTCATCAGTAGGAATTACGTTTTAATAAATTTAACAATGCAAACGATTTGATGTTCAAATAATAATGGTAACATAACATAACGAATAGAAATTAGATAACAAGGAGAACACAACATTGATCAAAAACAATAAATATTGAAGAATAAAATTATAGGAACAGATTATGGTAGTAAGTCGGGTGGCCGTTTTCTCTTTAATCTCCGGTGATTCGGCGGGGGTGGTGGATGTCGTGGGATGTCGCGGACTATCGGGTTTGGATGATTCAACATTTTACTGTGAAGCTTTCCATACGCCTCCATAATTACGTCTGTGACGTAGGGGATGTCCAGATCTGCATGGTTTTATAACAGAGAGGTAGATTCGTCGTTTTAGGTGCAGTGGTAGAGGCGATTTTTTGTTGAGCAAAAAATGCAACTGTTTAAGACGGAATCTGGTTTTCTGGACAATATTTTTAATATGGCTCTCCCAAATTAACTTTTGATCTAGTTCTAGACCCAGGTATCGAACTGTGGCTTGTTGTGGTATTGGCTCCCCTTGAAGAACGAATCGTTGTGGTTCCACGATCCTTTTGTTAGTAAATCTAACAACTTTTGATTTACTGGGGTTTAACTTAGTCTTCCACTTGTCACACCATCGTCCGACCTCGTCTGAGAATGCTTGCAGTTCTGCAGATGCCGATTCCGATGTTCCTTGAGCTAGAACAGCCACGTCGTCTGCAAAGTGGGCTATACTCATCAGTGGGGACGTTGGATAATCAGATGTGTAGACTATGTATAGAAGAGTGTAGTCAGTTCCTTATTGCACCTAATACCTCTTGTCATATAGTGCAATTAAATTCGGTTTGGGACAGGGGTGGATCCAGACTTCGTTCTGGGGGGTCATGAGGTTCATAACCTCAGTCATATGGACATATAGATTGAATTTTACTGATAAAGTTAATGCTTTTTTGGCTCTCAGTGGGAAGGGGAGAGGATGACTTCAGGAGCGTATAAACACCAAGTGGCCGCGAGCACAAGTGCTATTCACTGACGGCTCAAAGTCATCATAAGGAGTCGGAGCGGCAATTTGGGATGCAACGAATAAGATGGGAAGGATATGTACCTGAGCTCTCGCCAAATGCAAGCTCGTTTACAGCGGAAGTAAATTTATTATGCCATTAAGATGGGCTGCCAGATAGTACCACAGGGTGGGTTGTCATCATCTCCACGGACTCCTTAAGTACCACTTATCTATTGGAAAATCCATCACCAACGAAAGCCAGTAAGACCATAGTAGTTCAGGTACACCAATTATTTTATGAATGTACGACCAAAGGAACAAGAATAATTCTGATGTGGGTCAAGGCTTATTCTGGTCTATATGGGAATGTCAAGGCGAATCCTGCCTAGTGTTCATCACAGTTAATCCAAACCATCTCATGATCTTTCACATTGTGTAGTTCTTCTATCTCTAAGGTATTTTTGGGGTTCTAAATTTGAACGCCTTAAAAAGAAAAAAAAAAAAAAACAATGCAAAATTTGCCACAACGGTTTATTATTTTCTACATCACTGTTCTGTTTAAAGTATACTTGAGTCCCGTTACGGTAGCTATAAGAAATAATTGGAGGAATGAGGTGAAATATCGGTCATGTGCAATGTCCGTGTCTTCCAATAAAAACAACTTAAAAAAAAATGCCCGTCGTTTTCGAGTCGAATATGTCGTGTGCATGCAATTGAAGTAATGAGCTAAAATATGGATAATATAGCTAACCACGGCCCTTGCTCACGACCGATAAACAATGAAAGATTTAGGAAAAAGTGGATCATTTCAAATAGATCGCTTCTTTCTCCATGAATATTGAAACACCTAATCCAATTTTTCATAAAAGAATTTTGAAGATACACTGATTTTCATCGGAATAGTTTGATCGGGCTGCGGCGATATTGTTTGAATACTGACAGCTTGGGAGCGCGAATTATTGCTAGAACCTGGTGGGGTCCTGCCAGAAGTCTGAGCTCTGTGTTCTTATATCCATAAGTTTTCATATTGTTTGCAAAATTTCTCAGAAAAGAGAATGATAATAATTCTTGGTTTAATGCTATTCTGATCAAGTTCTAGTATTATTCTTTTTTTTCCATAGACATGTGGATTTAATTGGACAGACAACGTGAATTTTTTCTGTTGCATATAGAGCAGGGCTGCCATATCTGTTCCAGGTAAATTGAGACAGTCTAAGCTTGAAATTGGGACTTATCGGGACAGCTTCAAAAAAATCGAGACGAAAATCGGGACGAGATGTAACTAAAACGAACACTTCACCAAAATCCACTATTTTTGAAAATAGGAAATATATTCACTATCATAATATGATCCATCGGAGAAAAGTAGGTAGGTAGGTACGAGTAAATAGGAAGAGGTTCATTATATTAATTCCTTTCTGATGGAGTATAACAACAAAAAAGTCATTGCACGTACTTATTAGCGAATTTTCGTAGAAAATGTAGCTATTGTTCTCGGTCCAACATTTTTAACACAGGAATTTTCGAAACATTTTCGTACCAAAATCAGTTTCAGACTATCCTGAATCGACTGCCAAAAGACACCAAAAATTATATGTATATATGTCAAGTGATTTCGCTCTCAAACTGGAGCACTATGCAGATGAAGAAACGTGGTAGATACTTAAGATGTTCTCCATGGACATCATGTTCTTTAATGGAGACATTTTACATAAAACCAATTATTTCTTCGAAAATTTGCTCTTATAGCCATGCGACTGAGCGAACGATATGTCAGGAGGCCATTTAGGTGTCAAGCCATTAGCTATGGAGGACATCTGTCACCACGTGAGGTTTATTTTTCAGTTTTTATCTTCGCCTTACAAAATCGTTTGAAGATTCGACTTCTTAAAAAAAAAACGTTTTTTAGCGCGATTTTGCTTATTTTTTTATTAAACACTTTTCGCACGCCAAAGACGTTCATGTTCAAAAATTAGCGACGAAGCGAAAAATGGTTACGGCGAGATTTTCATACGAACCCTGGGAGTTCCAAGTAGATCGTTTTCCAGTGAATTGCCGCTGTAATAAGCTGCACCTAAAGTTTTAATGATTAATAGCCTCATTACTCTCGGCAATGATACGTAAGTAAAGTTTGCGTTATTAATGACGTAGTTATTGTCGATCGAGTTGGCCCTGGATGGTCGTGACACTGACACATATAACCGCGGGAATCAAAAGATTATCACGACTGAATTGAACTTGGTGAACCTCTAACCCCCGAGTGATTCGGATTTAAAAAGAACCGAAAGGCTGTGAGATAATGATGGATACCGGAGGATTCATTAATAACTTAACAGTTTGATGTTCTATTGGAAGAGATGTAGGCGGTTTCGGATCTCGGGGTTTCCTTCTCAGCCTGTTGTGAAACGCCGAATTCTGTTCGCCCGGCGTCTATTGGTAGAATCGGTGCCTGAGGTCATCACGTTTTCATTACTGCCAAGGATATACAGCCCCTTAGTCGAGTGTCTTGTGGGGTACAGCGATCTATTTAAAACGTATCAATAAACAAATACCTACTGCGTGAAAAAAACAAGACTTCACTATTATAAATTAGGCGGTGGAAGGATTAAGGAGATTGATCACCTGTCATCCCTGAATAGTTACTGTTGGTCATTGAAGACGGATACAAACAAAAGCCATAAGCGCAGTGGAGATAGATGAGTAGTTATAGAGAGAAAAAGGGGGAAGATAGGAATTGATTTTTCGATATTTTTTCAAGATGCCGCAAGGTGACGCCATCTACGAATTTGGAAATATGAAATTGGATTCGTAAACAACAACCTCAAAAACCCCCGAGTACCATGTTTCATAAGAATCCGTCGATTCTTCGATACTTCTCTTACTGCGCATGCGCCATATGGTGCGAATTTTGTAAATCTGAACTCAAATCAAATTCTAATCAGCGACCTCAAAAACCCCCGAGTATGGATTTTCACAAGAAATAAGCCAAGGGAAAATTATTTATTTTATTTATTTATTTTTTTTTAAAATCTTTATAACCTACCCCTTTGGAGGTGTGTATGATCCTTATTATAATTTCATATAAGTTCATCCTTATTATCATTTTAATACATCAAATTTGTACCTAATAAAAGTTATTATTATTATTTATTTCTTTTTTTTACATTTTTCTTCATCAGAGCAACCTAAATTCAAATTACAAATACCTGTGGGCGAAAACATTTGACACACAAATCGTGATTAATAGTTTATTCATAATGGATAAAATTAATGAAGAGTAATTTTCATTTGTGATTATTTTCAATCGAACAAAAAAGAAAACCTTTGACGCAGTTGACTAAATATTATTCAGGTTCAAATTCCCTGTGTTGGCTTCATCAAGGCAGCGGAACTTTTTCAAAATATCTTAACGTCAATAATTGATGCATCTCGGATTTCAGCCAGTCCAGTGTCACATAGAGCCACCAAATTGAAGCCATGGATGACGCCCGGGCTTCTTAATTCAGTTCGCATTAAAGAGAAGCTCTCACAGCGCTTAGCCAGACAACCTTTCAATACCGATCTTAGAAGTCAATTTACTTTTTACAAGAATAAATTAACTAGGCTAATTAAAATCGTAAAAAATAACTATTATAAGCGCAAAATTCAACTGGCTGGCCGCAATAATAAAGAACTTTGGAAAGTAATCAATGAAAGTATAGGCAGAATAAAGAGTCGCTCAGAAATAACTTCAGTCAAGACAAATGGTGCAGTTATAGAAATAGTTTCGAACCCAAAGAATATTGCCAACACATTAAATAATCATTTCGCATTGGTGGGGGAAACTATAGCATCAAAAGTAACCAATCAGCCAGTTCGCGGGATCGACTTGAGGGATTTTGGGCATGCTGAACCTTTCTTTGAGGTGAATACGAGGGATGTAAACAAAGTTATTGGTAGTTTAAGAGGAGGCTCTAGTCCAGGAATGGACAAATTCAGCGCGGAACTATTTAAAAATTTTAAAGAGCTTCTTTCGACTCCAGTGGCATATATTGCTAATCTCAGCTATCGAACTAACCGCTTCCCGGCAATTTATAAGAAAGCACTTTTGATACCTCTCTATAAAAAGGGTGACCCGGAGGATATGGGGAACTACAGACCCATATCCCTATTGTCAACAATAGCAAAAATAATTGAAAGATTAGTCAAGAAGTATTTAGTTGATTATCTGGAATCTAACGGAAAGTTGAGTCCAGCCCAATTTGGTTTCCGGGAGGGAAAGAGCACGGATGATGCGATTAGTTTTCTAGTAAAGAACATTGGATCGGCTCTGGATGCTGGTGATAAAGTTCTTTGTGTTTTTAAAGACCTAACTAAAGCTTTCGACACTGTCCCTCACAATAATCTGCTAAAAGCAGTTGAGGAAACAGGTATTAGTAGAGGCTTTGTCAAATGGACAGCCAGCTATCTGGAGGGCCGACACCATTCAACAAAGGTGGGAGGAGTCATCAGTGAAGAACGTTTATGCAGGTGTGGAATCCCTCAGGGTACTGTTCTTGGCCCAATTTATTTTATTGTATATATGGAGAGACTACTAAGAAAGCAGCTGAGCGGAATCTCCTTTTCTTTCGCAGATGATACGGTAATTTTAGTATCGGGACAAACATGGGAAGAGGTGATTAAAAAGGCTGAGAGCAGCCTGACAATGGCGACTCATTGCCTTGGGGAAATGGGAATGTTAGTTAATTTTTCAAAAACAAATTTTATTGCCTTTGGCAATAGAGACAGTGATGTCCCTTGTCTTGGCGCGATCAAATGCCACGATAAACATTGCGTTCGCCCTCCTTCTGGAGTCATGTGTGGATGTCCCGACATTAAACAAACTACGTCCGTACGTTACTTAGGTGTGGAGATAGATCAATGTTTGAGGTGGGATAAACATATCAATATGTTAGTTAATAGGCTCCGCAAGCTAGTTTACATATGTAGGGAGGTAAGAGGATTTTTGTCGATGGAGGCAATCAGAACGCTGTATTTTGCCCTTGTGCAGTCCCTAATGATTTACGGCATTTCGGGATGGGGTGGTGCGGGCTCAGGTCTTTTGGGTTCCGTCTCGGTAGTACAGAAATTGCTCATCAAAGTACTACTTAAAAAAAACATAAGATATCCTTCGGATGAGCTCTTCCGGCGGATGAACGTCCTCTCATTCCTGAACCTTAGAGATAAAATAACAATAATTAGGATAAGCAAGGAGGTGCAGGGGGGCGCGCTGCCTTTGCTAGAGAGAGGCGTCACCCGGGATTCAAGCAAAGGTTTGGTTAAGCTGCCGTTTCGTAGGACCACACGAGGTCAACTGATCTATGATTACAGAGGAGGGAAGCTCTATAACGCATTACCTGAACATATACGCGCTGTAACATCTACTTCGATTTTCAAGACGAAATTGGGAAGGTATTTTTATAATATGCAAAAACAAGATTTATAAAATATTTTAATATCTATCTTTGCTATTTCGTCCGCTACATTTTTATTTTTGAAGCATCGGTTCAGTGAAATACTTTTTTATTTATCTATTTATTTTCTTCTTTCTCTCTCTCTCCTTTTTTCTGCCACAACTTTTAATGTAAATTGTTCTCGCTAGAGTGGTATTGTGACAAGTTTTTCAAAAGCACTTCTTTAATTCAATAAATATGTACTTCTTTAAATTAAATATATGTACTCTAACTTAGTTTGATGATAAACGCAACTCCTCCCCACAGCACAAGCTTTGCTTAAAGTGGGGAGTAGCATTGATGATTTATGTTATTTGTAAACAATCATGTATTATTTCTCAATAAATGCAATTAAAAAAAAAAAAAAAAAAAAAAAATTATTTATTTCAATAGGGTGTGCGCATGAGAAATTTAAAAAAAAATGGAAAAAATCGATTCGTTGTGTTACTTGAATTGCTGTTGCACGTAAACAATTTTTTCCATGTCAAAAAACTTCACAATTGAAGTCTGATTGATTTGAAACTTGGAAACTAAAATGGCGCGCGGTTGTGACGTCACGTTTTGTGACGGTGTGGTAGTAGCATTGATTTAATTGCAAACTCATTGTTAGAAAATTGACATTACAATTGGGCTTAGGTACCTATTTACATAGTTTTTGACATTTTCATGTCTTTGCTTCGGCACATAAACTGAAACGGGAAAGATTTGTTCCCTTGATTCACCCTTTCCCTCAGATCACGTCAGAACACAAGCGACCGGCGGGCCACTACGTCAGAGCCTATGACGCACGAGCGTATGACGTCAGACGGCTGGCAGGAGGCCAAGTAGTACGTCAAAGGCTATGCCGTAAGAGCCTATGACGTCAGAGAGCTGGCAGAAGGCCCACTAGTACGTCAAAGCCTATGACGCACGAGTACGAGTACGCAACCACGAGGGACATTTTATGTCTTTGCGTCCCCTCCCACACCCACACCACGTACCACGTACCTCGTACTTCATTGTTGTAGAAATCGTACCTGTGTGTAAACAATTATTTAAGTTAAGTTTATGTTAAACTTAACATAAGACTTGTCTTACTTAACACTGATTTTATGTTGAACATTTTTGTGCAACTGAATACACATGACTACCCTGTTAATCAATCTAGCCATTACGAAACTCTGTAACAATATTTTCGATATTCCGATTCACGATTAATTATGACTGTTTGCATTTTCAGCTTCAAAAATATTACAAGGTCGAGGCCGCGACAACAAAATCGACAGATTGCTATTTTGGCCCAGTGTTCTATAGTGGGCCCTGAGCAGACCCCAAGGTTCTCCCCATTATACAAAGAGAAGTGCGCGCTCGAGAGCCTTCCATCGTACTTTACAAAGAGTATAATTTGCTGCATTACGTATCACAGGGATTTGTGGCCGAGTGACCTAGTGAGTCTAGAAAATGACCGGTATGTCTTATTTGTTTAATAAGTTGTGTTCTGGAACCTGATCAACTAATGAAGCGTGCAATGAAATGATCGCAAAATGAAACGAGGTCTACAATAATTGTATATAATTATAATTATTATAACAAGTTTAGAATTTCGTTTCCTTGGCAACGTCGTTTCTCTGGACAGTTGCCTACTTGAGGGGCAAACAGACCTTTGAAATCAGTGTATACAGGGTGTTTCATTTCGTGACGGTCACAGGCTAGGAATCGATTCTAGAGCTAATTTCTGGTCGAAAATGTCTTGTAGCAATTTGTTTTTACTCAGTTAAAAAATGGAGTTTTTCAATTTTAAGATTTTTTTGTGTTTTTGATTTCTGATTTTTGAAATCTGATTATACCGTTGGAAAGAAAACAAAATTTCCTATCCCTCTAATGAAAGACACCATGCCGGAATCATTAAGCAACGTTGAATATATTAATGAAATCCATTATTTTACACAACTACATATCTTTAAGATTAGTCACATAAAATAATTCTTAAGGTACTTACCACTGAATTTGTTTAATACAGATGAACCGAACCCTGCATTGTGAGTAACAACATGTGGAAGGTATTGTTTGTTGGCTAGTGTGGGCCCCAACTGACTTTCGTCTTCTACCAAATCCTGCCCATTTTGTACATTTGTTTGATTTAGGACTGAGATATTTAGAAATAATTTAAAGAAGGTATTATTGGAGAAGTATTAATTTATGTTATGTTAAAAGGAGGAGTTTATTTATTTATTTATTATATAGTTTATGTTGATTGTAAATATGTTTATGTGTAGATACATATATGAGAAATAATTGTAAGAGGAATCCTTGAATTATGTAGCCAGGGTGGGGTGGAAGAGAGGGCCTCAAGGTCCTAACCTCCCCTGGTGGTAAAATAAAACAATCAATCAATCAACATCGGGGTTTAGGGGTGAGGGAAAACTACCAACTTTCTAGCAAGTTCTAGTTCTAGTAAGTTGTGAGTAACAACGGACAGAAACTCAGCACAGCATTCACGATCAAAATTTATTAGAATGGTACTTCATACCTGAAGAAATACGCTTTTATTGGGAACCCGCCTGTGGGGGAATCGCCGTTGATATTCCCTCAAAGCTTCTCTAGCGTTCTGGTGAGTATAACCACAAACAAGCATCATATCAGCATATTAAACGTTGTTTAATGATACCGACATGGTGTGGAAGCAAACAACCAAAACCAACTAATTGTCACGAAAAGATTTTTTCCGAACAGCACGAAGGACTGACTCCTCCGTGCACAAACTTGCATTGCGTGCGCTCATTGATAGAAGCGGGTCACAGTCAAAGACAAACAGCCGTCAGGCTAAAATTCTCGCACCGGATTATATAGGGGCCTATGGCCGTTTAAAAGAAGTGGAAATTTCTACGTTTTGACAAATACGAGTAGTCAAGTTCATTTTTCACCCGTTTTGGCAATTCAAAAATTTGTTTTTCAATAGAGGGATGGGAAATTTTGTGTTCTTTCCAACGGTATAATCAGATTTGAATTTTCGTGTAAATTAAGGGAGTGAAACAATGGCTAAAGGACATTTTTGTCCAGAAATTAGCTCTAGAATCGATATGTGACCTGTGACCATCACGAAATGAAACACCCTGTACACGCCTTTTCGCCAGGAAAAGATCACAATCACCTACAATTATTGTAGGTGATTGTGATCTTTTCCTGGCGAAAAGGCGTTTACCGTATTTTAATTTCTCACGGTAATCAGGTTGGTTCTTAACACCCACCTAACCTTGTATTACCGCCACCATTACACCATTCGATAAGGTAATAATGAAACATCGTATTTCGAAGCCTCACCCTACACCGATTGACGCAATTTCCCTCAAAAACGTGATTGGTCAACGTTGCAAGTTTAAGCCCCGAAGGCCCCAAACAGGGCCCACCTGATTACTCGTGCAGCCGGAGGGGGCCCCTGGTGAGCGGTTTGGTTCAACGTTTGATCCTACGATAATGTAGTTCTTTCGACAGAGCTCTTCCCCGAATGGATTTCACCTATAAATTAGCGAGCCGGTCAGTAATTCAGTCCAAATTCGCACTGCACGCAATCTTTACAATAACAAAATACAATTAACAACACTATTTGGTTACAACACTCAAAATACAGAACTTTCAAGAACCCTTATGATTTTGTATGACTTAACATGAAATGACGAGTCTGGTGGTACCTACTTGTAGCTCGATCCGAAAAGCTATTTCTTGGGTTTGGCTTCTGTTCCAGGCACCAAAGCTTATATCTATTTTTTGATGATTTTAGAGCACGAATTTACTTGAGCTTAGATAGCCTAGCCAATAAACATCAAACATTACATATGCGCATGTATCTACGACTTTTTATATGTTGCTAGGACCCCTACGAGTAGTGTGTGCCTAAATTTGCAACCCTGAAAACCGCGGTACACACTACCCGAAGGGGTCCTAACGCTGAACTTGTAGGGAATTTTATACAGGTACTTTAAAAAAGGATCGAATAACTTTTCTCGCCAAGACGATGCCTAACTGCTCTATCAGTCAAAAACTAAAACTGGTGCAAAAATTTGCTGTTTTTCGAGCACCACGAAATGAGCACACGCATGTACACATGCAAACTTTTGCACTAGTTTTAGTTTTTGGCTAAAAAAAGCAGTTACGCAGCCTCCTGGCGAGAAAAGTTATTCGATCCTATTTTAATGTAGGATAAAATTCCCTAAAATTTCAGTGGTAGTAAAACTCCCTAGACCAAGTAAAACCCGAGATAGAAAAAACTGGCCTCTGCAAAAACTGGCCAGTTTTCTCAAAATGGCATGCAAATTTTAAGTTACGGTAACTCGTACCGGCCAAACTACTGGTCCTAAAACTTCATGAGAAAGGAATTTGAAGACAATTTAATACGCTTTGATTTAAGAGCAAAATGGTGCTTCTAGGCTGATCTAGGCTGATTCTAGGTTATCTCAAAACTAACAAAAGCCGAAAAGCGGGAAACCGAGATTTTATATCATAGTACCTATTATGCTTTACTTCCTTATACAGCATTCAATTCTGCGTCGAGATTTTATATCATAGTACCTATTATGCTTTACTTCCTTATACAGCATTCAATTCTGCGTCGAGATTTTATATCATAGTACCTATTATGCTTTACTTCCTTATACAGCATTCAATTCTGCGTCGAGATTTTATATCATAGTACCTATTATGCTTTACTTCCTTATACAGCATTCAATTCTGCGTCGAGATTTTATATCATAGTACCTATTATGCTTTACTTCCTTATACAGCATTCAATTCTGCGTCTTTAACATTCAATTCGGTCCAGCAGTTTGACCACCACACGCGTTCAAACATTGGCTAACCTGCTACAACACGTTTGTCGGTCTCTTTTGGCGATAGCTCCAAAACTATTCGTCCGATCCAAAATTTATTTTTTTAGTATGAAAGCTAGTGAATTTTGATTTCAGACCCCATATATGGAATATTAATCAAGTTCCTCAAAATATCCACGCCAGCACGCTTAAAAACCCGGACTGTTGTGAATTTTCGCTATAACTCCAAAAATATTTGTCCGATCCCAAATTTCATTTTTCCATCTCAAATTTGGTTAAAATTGCTCAGATCTCACATATGAAATTTTGATTGAGTCCCGGAAAATACCCACGCCAGCCCACTTAACAGGTCAAAATCGTCATACTTGGCCAAAATATACCTACTCATTTAGTGAGCTGGCGTGGGTGTTTACCGGGATTTATTCGGAGTTGCTCATATGGGGTCTGATAGTAAATTCAACCAGCTTCAACCGGCCTTTCGCCAAGAGCTTTATTGGCCAAAAACTAAAACTAGTGCAAAAATTTTGCTGTTTTCTGAGCACCACGAAGTTATTACACGGTTTTAAGGGTTGCAAATTTAGGTACACAATCCCCTAGGGGTCTTAATAACATATAAAAATATTAGATACATACGCATATGAAAATTTAATTTGTTTTATCTACTTTGACTGGGCTAATATTCTTGTGGTAGTGTAAATAAATCAAAGGATAGTCAAAAATTAAACTAAACAAAAGATCAGAAGATCGGTAGGTACTACTGCTGTCGCTGCACTTCGTACTTTCTGGGGTTAGAACCCTGAATAAGTACTCACATTCGGTTATAACGCTATTTCGACTGGTGTATTGTGTCCTGTACGGAAAAATGCAGGTAATTTGGAAATCTTGGACATGACTCGATTGGATATTGTAATAGATTGGTAGGTAGGCTTATTGTAACGTGTTATCAACCAAGAACTAAGTAAGAAAACGACGTTGTATGAAGAAATATGATTTATTTAAGACGTTGCAACAACCCAGTTCCTAAACAAGTATCTTATACCAAATACCAGTCATGTATCTAACTCGTGCAGTTTCAAGCCTCAAAGAGCCGCTTTTCAACTTCGCGGATACTCGAGGGACTTGAACCGACCAAGTTGACCTTTGAAGGGGCTACTTGCACTTTTATCAGGTCGACACGGGTGATCGAACGATCCGCCATAAACGGTATTTCTCAATCTCCTCGAGGAAAAAGATGGTGGAGGAAAATTTGTTCAAAACAGAACACGTGTGGGTATAAGTTGAATAATACGAGAATAGAACACATTTAAGAAGTGTTTAATTTGTAGAATTTTTTAATGCCGTACGGAGGTTCGTACGACCAGCCGTTCTTTCACAATGAGAGATCAAAGTTGGAGCAGATCTAAAGTCGGGTGAATCATGCGGCAGCCTGTCTGTTCAATGTTCCTACTGGCCCAGCTGATTCGAACAGCACAGGGTTTCCAGATATCTAACCAAACAATTATTACTAACCATAGATATTAATTAATAATAATTTACAATACTTGATAATAATTATTAATAATTAATGATAATTCATAATAATAATTATTCAATCATTGAGTGGTCTATACAGAAGGGTGATCTGCACAAAAAAGATGATAAACCATTGTGTCGAGACTTTGCAGAGTTTTTTCTTGGGCCTGATTGTCAAGAAACCGACTTCCTATCGTGTGGTCGTGAGATTAGGAAACTCCGCAGGGGAAAGAACATCTTTAAATTTTGGAGGACGGAGGGTCGGTAGGTACGTATTACCTCATCAATAGTTCGTAAGTATAGCTGCATACCAAGGTTACCTATTTATATGTAGATGGTTACTCATCTACACGATGTTGGAAATCAGCATTGACCCTTCCGCCAAGTCAATGATTGGGTATCATCTACTTCGACCTCGAGAGCAGGTGGAACTGCCGCGACCTCTGATCTTTGAAAACGCCGGATCACAATGCTCCGTTTCGTACGTTGAGCCGGCGGCCCGATCGCTCACGACCGATCTGTTCGTTATCCGCCGGTTCAAAGTACTTGAGAAATTTCCAATTAAGCAACGGTGTAATGATAGGTTGTAATGATAGGTTTCATTGTTTGAGATACCTACTGAATCTCTTATACGGTCATAATGGCCTCAATCACAATTGGAACAAAAGGGCGATTATTATAAAATTAATGTTTATGTCAATATAAAGCTGGTCATTGGGCCACCAACCTCCGGTGCACAAAACTATGCTCCCCGCAATAATATATCATTTTGCGTGTTCCTATGCCTGTAAAATAGCTTATTAGCTGAGACAGAAAACATTAATAATTACTGTTCAATTATTATTCAACAATTATTGTTCATTCCGAACCGACATTCATGCCTATCCGTCGAAATTTCCCAACCGTCTTTCATACCTACTCCGTTAACGTTAATCCCTTAACAACTACTTAGACTTCATTTAGATAAGATTTGTCTGTGCGCCCTGACAGAGGTACTATGCACAACTTTCACATTGCCCCTCTTCCACAACCTTTGTTAATTACAACCGACATGTTGTATTGTTTATTTTATAAGAATAAGAACAATTTCATTTGATTTATTTAATAAACGTTTTTCTTCTTTCTTCTTCTTCTTCTTCAGTAATAGTTCTCTTAGGTACCAAGAGTATTATATTTTACCTATATACCGTATATAACACTTAAACCGATTTGTATATTAGAAAAGTATTCTTATTTATCCTGGCTCTGAACATTGGTCCTTCGAGCCGGATAAGTGTTTATTCGCGTAGTTTGTGATTTCACGCGAAACTCAAGTAAAGAAACGGTATTGCGTGCAATCATCATGAGACCCAAGAAGGAAATCACCACGGATAAATTGAAGCATCGCATCGATACAACGCTACAACAACTCAAGAGACTTCGTGTTCCATTGAAGCCAACGGAGGGTAAGAAAATTCGCTCTACGAGATCAAGTCTACCTCATCCTTGGAGAACGGACCGACCAAATTCTCGAACAGATTGTTACCTTCGCTGACTATGACGAGCTGAAAGATTTTCATTCACAAATATCTGAAGAACGAATGGCTTTGAGTATCGAGCTCTATAAACTATTTAACGATGACTTACCTACACAAATCCCTGCTGTCACAATAGATCAAGAGGAGAAAGACATTAAGAATTTTCACCTTGCGCAATCGATGATGAAGGTGATTAAGAGAAGCATGGAATGCTATTGGTTCTATCAACACATACGCCGAAACAGGTATTCGAACTCTAAATTGCACCGGGACATATGTGTCCCACCACATATGCTCTGCCAGAACGGCTGGGACAGTATTTCGAAGGTCTCGCGGCAACTTCCCGCATCGTCATTTCGGTAACTCTTCAGCAGAGCCAAAAAACCATCTGATAATGTTTACTGAGTAATTCAGTAAAATAAATCGTGAGATTTAGTGTAACCTACCTTATACTTAGGTCGATCCGCCGGGAGAAGACGCTTCGAATGGTATGCATAACTCATTTTGGCCAAAAATAACGACGTGGGTAGTTAGTTGCCGTGAGACTTCACTTGACTGTGCTAGAACGGAGGGACCATAGTGTTGACCGGGTTATCGATGTTTACTCTTTACTATGGTGAGTAATTTGCTTTTGAATATTTCATACTGAACCTGCGAAGCTGTTTTTTGGTTTATTATCTTCGATAATGAACCATTGGAATAGCCCAAAGATTTTCATTAATAATCAACAGGAGGCAGAAATCTTGACTCCCGGTTAGAGACTGCATTAGGTATCAATTTTCAGCCGAGTTCAAAGGGTTGGTTAAATAGCTAAAAAGCTCACATTGGTGTATGAGGATCAGTAGTAGAGACAGTGTATTGATTGTATAGGATGCTATTGTTCTCAATTATTTAACGAGAGTTACCCTAAGCGATGACGAAACATAACCGTCAGCTCAATCTCAACAGAAGAATATTTCATATCAACTGGGTGACGTCTCATCATCGGCCAGGACTCTCACACATCTTTCCATAGCGGAGGGTTAAATGTCAGGGGTTGGCCAACATTACGTGGGCCGGGTCTGTAAAATGAACCATCTCCATTGTTCGACTCCTATTAGTTTTGGCTCTTGATGCAATACAAGATCGGGGCCGAAAAAACGCATCGTTTTCACGTTCCATTGATCGATTGTCGGCGTTCAAAATATGCAAGATCCGTGGATCTTTTTTAGGACCTATCGCTCATGATTT
The DNA here is from genome assembly GCA_963920205.1 of Stenodema calcarata. Classification (NCBI taxonomy): domain Eukaryota; kingdom Metazoa; phylum Arthropoda; class Insecta; order Hemiptera; family Miridae; genus Stenodema; species Stenodema calcarata. The sequence goes on from OY986054.1 coordinate 25,474,810, forward strand.
CATGGCCGAAACTCAAACCACACTGAAGCTCCCTGTAAGGAACCGATTTCGAAAACGACAGCAGTGACGAGAGACGATGAAATTAATGTGGCACCGCTTGGGGCCGTTCAAATTGCAGTGCGAAGGAATTTTGCTGCCTCATTACCGAACATTTCCTCGTAAGAATCCGCTATCCAAAGAAATGTCAATATCCAAAATCAAAATTTCAACTCCTATCTTGACTTTCAGATAGGTATCTTGTACAACGTTGGCTCAGCTGAAAGGCAGAAGTTATAATCGCTAGAATTTTTTCTGATTTTCACCGATCAATTTTTTTCATATTTTATGGAAGGTATGTATGCATTTACTTCAAGAAAAAAGAATTACAAAATACATGCATTTTATGCTGACAGTTTCAGAACTGTAATGCCTTCTTCCCCATTTGAGGACAACCTCGTGCTAGGGAAGGAGTTCCTCACTTATTGTAAGTTGATGATTCCGACAACGGTCAAACCTATAGCCGATGTCAATATATGTTGCAGTCCTGAAGATGGCTTATTAAAGCCGGAAAAACTTCTTCTTTTCTTACCGCCTCCTACAACCCTCCAAACAGACAAAGGTTTTTCAACCAAAGGAGATAATGAACAATACAGAAAATTAACAATCTTAATGAAATTTCCTAAATAACAATAAACTAAACAAAACATTTTGTACCAAAATCATCTTTAATAACATTTTAACCTCTGTCATTTTGCACCAAAATCATTTTTAATAACATTTTAAACTCTGTCGGACATAGAACCACAGAATACAGTAAAGAGGAAGAATTTTCACATGAGCTAAAGAAGTAGATTCTGGATGGAGTGGAGCAGTTAAGAAGAGAAAAGAAGAACATATCAAACTGATATGAGAAGATAATGCTTCAATGTTATTTTAAAGCTACTTAAATTGGGTTATACTTTAAGTTCAGTGGGCAAGTAATTGAATAGTATTACACCCTGGTAACGATAGGAATTCTGCTTTGCAGACGTTCGACGGAAGGGGACTTTCAAAATTTGCTTTCCTGCTGTCTGGGAAGGATTTTCAACAAATTGGTCCATACTTCGGTCCTTGAAAACATATGTCAAAGCAATCTTGTTAGCAATCGATCTCAGGCTTAGTACGTTGAAAACCTTGAATAGTTCTTCCGTGGGCTAACGTTTCTCTTTTTTAAGCAATAGTTTAATTAAACATTTTTGAGTGACGTATAGTGGTTCAAACACTGTTTTACCTGCCGAACCCCACGTAGCGATCCCGTAAGATAAAATGGACTGAACCAAGGCGTGGTACATCTTTTTATTACTCAAGGAAAGGAAATTTTTCACTTCCAAAAGAGTAGAGCCTAGATTTCAAGGTCCTTATGAGCTCGTTCCAAGACAAGCTATGGTCGATAATCATCCCTAGGTACTTGAATTATTTATCAACTCACACAGGCAAAAGGTTAAGTGGTCCTCTCAGCAGCATCATTATTTACAAGAATTAAAAGAAGTATATTGGTCATAGTTGTAATGAATGGCTGCTTGATCTGGATCATGGGGGGTTAGGGAATATGCCCAACCAGAGGGATATCCTCCGGTCTATGCTTCCACAGAACCGTACATCCCCAGAGCGGTCGCACAAAAAGATCGAGAACAGGGGGTCAACAGCCATCACATAGTATATGGTAATACGTATAAGAAGTAGTTGATACTATGGATTATAAATGGTTCTTTGTCACTGCATTTTCAACTGCATTCAACCGATAGGTGAAGGAGATACATACATCAAACCCTTGAAAACAATACAAAAAAAATACAATTGTTGAAAGTAAAAAAGTAACTGATCTGTATTAGTAACGATGTTTGAAGGCCTCCAAGTTATGATGCTGTCATCAATGAATATTGTACTTCGTTGAATAATCGTCCTTAAACTTGTCGAATTGACCACTTGAACCGAAGTTGGTCTCGGATTGTGAATTTAATGAGGATGCGTGCCTTCAATGTTGTTTTTGTTAAAAACAATAAAAAAACGCACAACCAATAATATATTATATTGAATTAAGATACATATTAAGAACTAACCCAATACAGTGAGTTTCTGTGCATTTAGTGATGGACAAAGAGGCTAACGCTTATCTGACGCCAACTTTCGAAGGAGTTGCTGAACTTAATGTGCCAATTATTTTGCTCTAGTGAATATTTCCGAAGTGCCTTGTTCATTTCATAGCTCTCAGCATATTGAAGAACGAAAAAGTTTCTTGGCCGATCTGAAACAAAACACACATAAAACGTTACTTAATATATCCTCCGGTTCGAAGCATTGACTTTAAATCGATCAGGGTTAACATTTATTTTGATTTACAGCTGATATGCCTTCGTGTGAGTACATGGCGGGCTTCCAGACTCCGTAAATAGTTGGCGTTTTTCCAGCACCAACGAGCATGAGGAGAACCGCCTTTTGGACTTCAATGGGGTGATTCCACCAGTCCACTTCGTACAGAGTTTCTCTCCATCCTTCGCCCTACGAAGGAATTAGTGCGGTTCTTTATTATAAATCCGTATACCTTTTGCGTCAATCAACTATCGATGGGCATTCAATATCGATGTAGTAATGTGAAGGCAGTACAAGCAAACTTTTGTAGGGGGTTCTTGCTGATCAATGAGGGGGAAGGCAGTACAAGCAATCAATGTGAAGGCAATCAAGTACAAGCAATCAATGTGAAGGCAGTACAAGCAAACTTTTGAAGGGGGTTCTTGCTGATCAATGCTGATGAAGAGGCTGGCCTAATTATCAATTTTAGACACGAGACACTCCTATTTCAAAAATCAAGTACTTATTCCACTCGAGTGGGTGAAAGATCCCTTTTGTTTAGTGAGGTCAACGACGTGGAATAAGTACTTGATTTTTGAAATAGGAGTGTCTCGTGTCTAAAATTGATAATTACGCCAGCCATAACGGATCCGTGGGGGGGGGGGGGGGACGGAGGCTCAAGAATCATGCACAGTCGTGCAGCATGGCTATAAGAGCGAATTTTCAAAGAAATAACTGGGTTTACGTATGTTATGTGTCTCCATATTACTGGTTTTATAACAAATTTTGTCTCCTTTTTTTGCCGATTAGAGCAGATGAACCGTGGAGAACATCTCAAGTAACAACCACGTTTCTTTATCTTCAAAGTGCTCCAGTTTGAGAACGGAATACGATATCGCAATTCTGACTTCACCATCGTGTTCAGCATTAAAAAAAAAAACTTAAAAATGAAGAACCACTCGTCAGACTGTTCCATTTTTGGAATTTATTGGTAATCCCCCCCCCCCTAAAACTCCCCAAAATCCCCCTTAGATTGGCTCGATTCCACCCATTCACGAACTTAGCCTTCCGAATGCCAGGACAGATTTTTTGTGCAAATTTGATCGTTTAATCTCAATTCTATCTAGAGCAACAACTGTTGTCGTTTGGAAGGACACACACACATAATATTATATGATTTTTGGTGTCTTTTGGCAGTGAGCGAATTCAGGATGGCCTGAAACGGATTTTGGTAGGTATACCTATACAATTTTTTTTCGGAAATTCGAGTTTTACAAAATTTGTATTTTGGATTGAGAACAATTGCTCCTTTCCTTCGAAAATTCGCTAATGCTGGCCCGTAGGCTCCACCTGTGGTTTGAAAAAGTGGAAAAATTAGGTGCAACATTTTTAAGGGAATTTGTATAAATATACGTTATTTGTAATTTTAATGGTGGTGCGGGCCCCTTGTCGCATATGACGCCTATGCCTAAATCCGGCCCTGTTTGTAATTGACCAATACACTCGTATTGTATAACTATAGTAATTAAGCTGAATTTGTATTTAAGAAGCCTAATGATGTTAAAATTTAAAGGCAGAACCCCCTTTTGCCCCCCCCCCCTCCACCATTAGGTTTCTAGGTCCACTACTGGCACCAGCAAACATAATATTAACTATGCGATAATATTTCATACATTCAGTACACTCACCATTTTAGCAACATTCTGTCCTTTTAGACAGAATATGAAAAGTAAGTAAAGGATCAGAGCTGCCAAACATGTTAACTGAAGAAATTTATTTAACGCGATACCAGTCTGAAATACAACGAATCTCAAGTAAGTAGTGAGTATTTGAGTGAGTAGTCGATTAATTGACACAATCGTTACTCCTATGAGTACAAGAAACTTTTAACGCTGATTATTTAGCTCCCAACAAGGAACTCATAGAATTTCCTTCGTCTCTTTGGATGATCGTAAAAAACATGAAGAGTTTTTATTGATGTTGGAGAATTCAAAAGCGTTGGTTTGCGTTCATGTAAATATCATATTTCAACCAATAGTCAGTAACACGAATGTGATTTTCTCCAGCATAATTAAGCACATGAACACGAGGATTTTTTGTAGGTGAATTTTGGACTTTCGACAATAGATTTTCGCCTAGTCTTCGGGTTGAATACTTTTACAAGCTTACTGTGGTCAAATAGCATAGTATACACAACATTATGGTACAGATGGCTCGGTAGACGAGGAGGCACAAGCCGAAATATTTCAATATCCTTTTATGAAACCTGAAACAACAAAACACTGTGAATTAAGACCCTACAGAAACATATGCGTCAATGAGCTTAGCTGCTACTTTAGATATTATTTACCGATCTATACAGAATTCTATACAGAATTGTACATTTCTGTTCCAGTGTATGTTGTACTATTTTCAATAGGTTATGGGTACGCACGCTCCCACTGCACCACTTTGCTGTCACTATTGATGAACCAGGGGAAAAGCCACACAATCAAATTGATAAAGAAACATAGTCACGAAAATGCGAATTTCATACAGCTGTGTAGTTATGAGTAGTTACCCCAGTATGACAAGATGGTGACAGACGCATTCCTTAAGGCGCTTGAGCGTCCGCTGTCTGTAAGCATTCGTATGTGTCACCTCGGCGGGCAAACCAGGCGGGAATGTGTCCTGAAAGTGCTGCTTCAGCAGGCTGATCTGACCCTCGAAACTGATCGTGTGGAATAGGAAAAGAAGGAAGATGCCTTCAAGAGCGAAAGTCGTGTTCAAGCAGATACTCAACTGGTAGAGAAGTGCCATTGCAAACCTGTGTGGAATGACGTTTTATCGAAATACTTCCTCAATACAACCTCAATGATTATTTAAATCAAGGATACGATTTTAAGTTTTACCTAAAGTTGGAATTGATAGTCCATGGAAACCACCCCGGATATGGGGGGTTGTAGTGTCGGAGGCTGTAGGGAGACATTTCTTTGAGATAGGTGCCGAAGCCCGCGCAGAAATAAGCTATCAGCGACATCCTGGTGGATTTGATTATGAGATCATTTGCTTTAGACAAGATAGATCTCTCATGGTTTGACAGTGGGTCGCTGTACTGGTAGAAACCTTGACGAATATTATCCCAGAGTCGGATGATGTGGGACGAGTGGTAAATCATGAAGGGCCAGGCGATGCAGAGCAAAACGTACAACATGTTGATGGATATTGCAATTAGCACTTCGTCTGTAGTCGTTGATTTGTCAAGAATTACCTACAAACTCAAAGACAGAAACTTTCAAAATCCACATAAATATGTATTTACTCATCGGGTTTACTTTATGAGGTTAATTTTAGTGTACCTCTTCTGGTATCTCAATTACTCGATCATTAGAATACATCTCTGCTAAAAGAGCGCTCTAGACCGGGATATGTACATTTTAGCCCAGGAATTGAAACTGGAGTATGGGAAATGTTTTAGCCACTCAGCTGATCCCGGGCCTATGTTGCTTAAAGTGTAAAGGACTTGTCCTAAGGTAATCGTGTAATTATCATAGAAATTGGCATGGACATAGATTAGCGTAACGGACGGACAGACGGTTTCAGCCAGTTAGGTGAAGGCTAAAACATGTCCATGTTAAAAAATTACCAAAAACAACTTTAAAAAATATATGTACTTGAGTACATTTGTCCTTTCAAGGTAACTTTAAGGTAAGTAGGGTGTCCTTTGGTAAGTTACCGGCAGCATATGATGGATCGGTGCTGAATAAAGTAGCAACACGAAAACTGTAATTCGAAGTTTGCTGAAGACACTCCCATCGTAAACGAACCCCAGCCAGAGGAAAACCACTCGGTCAGTCTCGAAGTCCTTCGTGTCTCTTATAACGTAAGGACGTTCTTTTTTCTGGAATATATAAATTGATTTAGGATTCAAAAGTAAATACACGTGGCATTTGGAAATGTTGGACCCTGTCTCTAGTATACAAGCACCTGGTGACTTGCCATCTGCTTGACACCCCAAAAAGTAGTAGTTTTCATGAAACAGCATATCGCTGTTCAAACCATAGCAGCATTGGAGGAGATTTTGCTAGGTTGGGCTTCCCAGAGTAGCCGTTTCTGACAATGGGCCACAGTCTACATCTAAAGAATTTGAAGAATTCTGTTCCAGCCGTAATATCAAACACGTCACGTCAACCGTTTATCATCCAAGGACAATCATCCAAAGGGCTTAGTAGGAAGGGCGGTGAGAACATTCAAGCAGAGAATGGCTACATCACGAAATGAAGGTACCTTGCAGTCACGGGTACAGAGGTACCTTGATTCTTATTGGGCGTCCATCCACAGTTCCTCCAACCGCTCACCTGCCATGTTAATGTTTGGGCGTGAGCCTCGTACTCGGTTGTCCCCTTTGAGGGCCAGCCTTGGGACACAAATGGAGGAGGCCCTGCAGAGCCAGCAACGCCGGAGATATTGCTTTAAGGAGTTCAAAGAGGGGAAGGAATGTTGGATAAAACGCAGGAAAGAAGAGAAAACATTTGCTAGGGCCACTGTTTTATCGTTTACAGTACTGCTGGACGGCCAGGTGTGGAGAGTTCACTCAGACCAGCTGAGGAAGGCCCCTCTTCAGGGAGGAGGGGGAAGAATGTTGGACCCAGACTCCGGTATACAAGCACCTGGTGACTTGTCATCTGCTTGACAACCCAAGAAGTAGTAGCGTTGAATTTTGTAAAAAGAATATATGACTTTTACTTGTTGCCGAATCATCCAAGTTATTTCAGGAATAACGATATGAAACGTGGGGCTGTGGTCATGACTCCAAGAAACATGGCGGTATTGATGTTGCAAGACAAATGGTTCAAGCTCTTCGAATGATCCCTAGGGAGCTCTACAAACACTGGCTAAGTTTTGCTGAAAACCTTGCAGTGACATAAATGTGCTGAGTGAACAATATCTTAATCAGCCGAAATAAATACACACAAAAAGAGGCTTTTCGTATGCGGAAACAACTGGTTAAGGATACACGTATGAAGATTCAAATTTTTTAGCCTTACCTCTCTGCGAAACATGTCTTTCAAGAAATAAAAACTGAGCTTCTCGCATTTCTATATAAATGCCTCATTCGTCAACCAATCAATACATAACAATTTTCGAAGTACATTCTAAAACGTTATAATATCAGGTTTTGTGGCCTATTTTCCTCTGTATGTAAGGCCTTAATTTTGTTGTGGGCCTTCAATTTATTTGTAAATGGTGGTTACGTCGGTACAACATACACTGTAGACTAAAAAATGGAATCATAAAGCCGTAATTAGGATCGACACGTTGTTTACACGCCTATCTTAGGCCATCGAACCGTTCTCAGAAGTTCCATAAAAAATTAGTTGATCTTTGTTTTCAAGGTCGTAATCGATCAACTAATTTGCGAGAGAAGATGTGAATTTATTAACAAGTTCGCTTCGTTATGGTGACTCCATAGTACCGATCCAATAATAATAAAATATGGAATACGATAAATTAGGTAGGTGGACCGGTGTCGGCTGGTGAACAACCACTGTTCATTTATTATATATAACTTATTACAAAAGATCCTGCATTATTGAATTTTTTTCGAATATGGCCGGAATAATTTGAAGAATTCACACGTCACTATAATAATTATTACACAACACGAAGAAACACCACGGATTCAATCTCAGGGACGAAGGTTTTGACTCTTTATCATTAGGTTTCGCACCAAAATGTGTGATAGTCAAATGTCAGTACCTTTTACAAGAAAGTTCAACTGTTCCAGCATCGAATGGAGAAACTCTACGCCGTCGAGTTATAGCTAATGCCTATCCGTTCAAATCTAGAGATGTTAACAATAAATCTATTGAACTGGTAATTTGAGGGGTGTGACGCTCACGATGACATCTCCAAAGTATTGCAGCAATATCACATTTCATTAAATATTTGGAAATTATTCAAAAAGTATAAACGTGAAGCGATTACGCAACACTAGAATAGCTACAGCCACAGGAGAAACATCAGATAAGGTACCACTTATTACCCAGAAGCTGTAATTTGGCATGTAGCCTCCTTAGGACTTAGTTTACACATCATTTACTGAGAGAACACAAGATTCGTCCAGTTTCAAAAGCCTCCATGTCCTCACTACCCAATTGTGAGATAATCGTGAAAAACCTTTATGATATGAAATGAAGTAATTACAGTATTTCCATGTAAGTATAGGTAGCTAAAAATATTAAAATCAAAAATCTTTGTTGACATATTAACACATTTACGTATCTATCAAGCTTTCAGAAAGTTCTTATTTTTTACAGACTTAATTTAAAGTGTTCTGCGATTTTGGTTTATTATCTTCGATAATGAACCATTGGAATCGCCCAAAGAAAAAAATTTTTTAACCCCCCCTCAAAATTTGTTGGTTTACGTTTCAAGATACGTAGATTCAGAAAATCGAATAAAAAAAAAATCCGTCCGTCCGCCGTCCGCCGTACGCCGTACGCCGTCCGCGCCACTTTGCCCAGTTAGCGTTGAGCTAAAATTACGAAATTTTGTTTCTGGGTTTGGACCAGCCCCACAATGATCCTCGAAACTTTTCATAACCCTAGGTCAAGGGGAAGGGGTTCAAAACGAATTTTGAAAATTTGAAAATCTCATATCTCGAAAAATTCATATAGAACGGTATGTTTTTTATTTCATATTTAGATAGAGTTTGTCCCGTAGAATTTTTTAAGACCATCCGCAGCTCTGTACGACCAGCCGTTCGTTCACAATGACGGCTCAAAGATTGTGCCTCACAACACGATCGTGACTCAAACTGTTGAAATACAGGTCCATTTTCATACTAACAAGCTCTTTGGAACATCATATGGCTTAAGAGATGTCGAGTTTGTTGTTCTGAGGTGCGTTTCGTGCTACGGAAATGAAGGTAATTTCGAATGTTTGTTGGTAGGTACGCCTTTTATAGAAAAATTATTACCGATGTAGTATTAAAAACCCCAGAATTATATCGTATTAATTAATCATAATTAATAATAATTATTATTAATAATAAATACGAATTATTAATACCTAACAATAAATTATAATAATTTTCACTAGGTACTTGATAAAATTGATAATAATTAGTGATAATTGATAATAATAATTAATCTAACATTTAGGATCTAGACATTTAGACCTAGTGATCTAGACAGAAGGGTGATCTGTACAAAGAAGATAATGAACCGTTGTGTCAAGAATTTGCAGAGTTTTTATTATGTCATTGCCCTGAAAGTCTGTGACTTGCCCTATATAAAAAGTGGTCTACTACAGCCACTTCGCTGTCTGTCAGGTCATCATCATCTTCAGGACCTCAGAAGGTTCCTCTTCCATAATCGAATTATTTGCCAGTTCAGGGATTAAGGTTTTTTCGTAATATTCGAGCCTCTCATCTGCAACCACATTATCCAATTATCTCCAAAATAGTTTTTTTACTTTAAACAATTAATTTTGTTGTTGTCACATTTGAAAAGATTTTGGATTAGAGAATTTACGACCAGCCGTCCGGTCGCAATGACGTCCTTGAAAGGCTGAGCCAATTCAAAATCGTTAACATGAGCGTGAATTGAACGGTGGAACTTCAAGCACATTTCCTACTGGGGAACAGCTGATTATAACTGTCTTGTTCCGAGATACTTTATTTACTTATAACTCAAGAGGAGATTCTTAATATACCATTTACCTACTCGCTTTGGAAAGAACACAATAAGGCCGATGCACAAAACACTATTAAAGAAAGTACTTACTTATCATATTTAAGGTGAGTTCGAGTTCGTTAGTATTAGACTAAGCCTACTACTACCATAATACGAGTATGTACCTAGTAGAGAGAAAATAACTCCAAGCAACTTTTACATATTAAGTAAAAGTTGCTTGGAGTTAATTTCTCTCTTCACTTTAAAATGTGAAAAAAGTGAACTTTTGGTCAATTTAAGGGTTTAACTTCATGAAATGTATGCAATGTATTTCATGGGGTCAAACCCTTTAATTGGCCAAAAATTCACTTTTTCACATTTCAAAGTCATTTCTTCCTCTAAATATCTCCGTAATAAGCAAACCGCCAGAAAGATCCGGGAGTTTAAGTTTAACTACCGAAATTCCCGTTGTAATGGTTTGCTAAGAGTTCCTTGTTTCTCGTGTTTTTTATTCGACCGCTCTGGGGATAGGTGGGTCTGTGGATAGGCAGACCTGGCTATCCCTCTGGTTCTGGCGTAATTGCCTAACCTCCCCGGGTTACAGGGGAACTCAGCAAACCATTCATTACACCGTAGAATGTCAAATTGCTAGCCAGTTTCAGCTCCACAAGGCACTGCATTTTTAGAAATTTAAAATTATCCTGTGGGTACTTTCAATGAATGCTTGAATGCTTGATGTATGCTTGACATTCGTTACATTAAAACAATTACGTGTCTTGCATTTTTCACTCGAGACAAGAGCAGCCAGTATCACTTATTCACCGAGATATCATCGATAGGTATCACCGGAGTTGATCCAATTGTCACATTAGCACCAACAACTATCAGATATTCATTATGTGGATTTTCCCTCTTGTCTTTTTTCCCACTTGGGAAGTTTATTTTATCTGTATAGCACAGTCGTCTACCGATGGTCACATTGAAAAGTGCAACCGGTTCAAGATGGTGAGCAGCAAAACACATCAACTCATACAATCCTCCTTAGACCCTGTAACGGTAAACGAAAACTATTGTAAAACGAACTGTAACTTGTATACGAAACTCCAGCGAATGATTTATATTCTGCTTTTATGAACTCCTCAAATTCTGAAATTATAAATGGATATGAGCGAATCGTTAAAACTCTGAAAATAGTAGAAACATATTGGGGAGGTTGAGAAAAAGTGTACCTATTCGTTTTAAAATCAAAATGAATGGTACCAACCCATACCGGTTTTGATATCTTTCCTCTCTGAGCTGCCTTTTTTATACCGCTATTGTGCTTTGTATGGTGACTGATGACGACAACGCCGGGAGAAATAAGCGCCCAATTAGCGGAGAGAAATAAGGAGGCTCGCTTGGGGATTTGACCCTCAGAGGAGACTAAAGGTGTGGCTGTGGCATTTGGAAGTTATTACACAACTAAGAGATAGATCAGGGGTGAGGGGGTTGCAAGAGTTAGGCAGAAGGGGTCGGGGAGTAGGCCTTGAACCAGATCAACAGGCCTGGAAGTCGTGAACCTCCCTTCAATGCACTTTATCGGGTCAGCGGTCGGACCGGCCGGCACCCGGAGGAGCAGTTGATTCAAGAATCAAAAATTTTCGAAGAAATAATTGGTTTTATGTACCTAAAACGTCATCATTAAAGAACATGATGTCCATGAAGAACGTCTCAAGTAACAACCACGTTTCTTCATCTTCAAAGTGCTCCAGTTTGAGAGCGGAATAAGATATAGCAATTCTACCTTCCCCATCTTATTCAGCGTGTAAAAACCTTAAAAATCAGGTGTCACTTGACAGACCGTTTCATTTTCGGAATTTATGGGTGAACCTCCCCCCCCTCCCCCCAAACATCCCCAAAACCCCCCTCAGCTTTTGGACATAACAACGCTGAATACGAAGGAGAAGTGAGAATTGGGATATCGCATTCCGTCATCAGATTAGAGCAGAATAACCATGAAGAACGTATTCTTCATCTTCAAAGTACTCAAGTTTGCGAACGAAATTAGGTATCGCAATTCCGACTGTACGATCTTATTCAGCGTGTAAAAACCTTTCAAATGAGGTGTCACTTGTCAGACTTTCATTTTTTGAGTGAACTCCTTCGAAAATTCGCTAATAGAGGAATATCACGTTGGTGATTGGATATTTTTAGGTGGTTTTAAAAAGTTTTGTGAGATTTATTAACTGTTCGAAAACTCTTGGGAATTTGGGTGCAACATAACCTACCCACAAAGTAGACAAACAAATAAATTTGACTACCTATAATAGTTGACATAAATTAGCGCGTTAATCAACGTTTCAAAACCCATTACATGGGCATCCGTAAAACACTTATTGGGTTGGACTTACGGAGTGAACAGTATGGAGCTCATCATTTCATTCGTCCCCGAATTAATATTAGTTCTGATTAGAAGTTTTTGTGAGACCGTGCGCAAAATTTCGTTCTGGCGGCAGGGAGTTTGGTTACGCGGCAACCCCGGCTCCCTATCAAATTTCAACGTCCTCGGATGCACAGGAGAGATTTCAGCACACACAGAGCGATTTAAGCTCTCTCAGCTCTGTCTCCAATCAGATATCGGCCCCCCGGCCACCTAGAGATTTCTGGTTTTCACTAAATTGCAGTGTACCAACAGGGTCTATATTTGCCCATTGGGGGAAACACTTATGTAAATTAAATCTTGTCATTTCACACCCATGCAAAACCACGATTTTGCCAACATAATGATAAATATTTCGGATCCTGGTCAGTGGATCCACTAGTTTCCCCAAATGGACAAATATAGACCCTTTACACTACCATTTAGTGCCAACCGGAAGTCTCTAGGTGGCCTGGGGGTCGAGATCTCGATGTGACGTACGGACGGACGAATTCATGAGTTTGGTTACGCTAAAAAGTTGTGGTTTAATTTAAACCGTTTAAACCAGTTACCCATGTACACACTCATCATAGAACAGGTTTATATTACGAGTACCTAATGGTCTGCCCTGTCAAACTGCTGGAGAAAATAGGCAAACTGAATGAGCATGATTTGACATGCAAGTTTTGGTTAAGGAACCCCTCCTCTAGCTTCAAGTTCTACGCTATGGGCGAGTTTACACCCTGTTGAAGGAGCTTCTCACTAAAATTCGAGCGTACAAGACGCTTGAAGTTAGTTTGGTCGGCGGTCCATCAGGTGTTACAGCAACATTTTCGGAGAAAATTCTCCTCAATTTTCCAGATGGGTACACTTTACCCACATACGGGTCGAAGACATGAGATGGCTGAGGTTGTGCTTTCTTCGATCCTCAAGTAGGAGTTGGCCGATTCAAGCTCCCGCAAGTTGCACCAATTTATACTTGTGAAGCAGTGGCCATCAGGGAAGCTCGTCAGCACGCCAGATCTGTTACCCACCAACTCATCGTCGTCATCACAGACTGCCGCAGTGTTTTATCTAATATATCAAATTTTCATTTAGAACGTAGTTACAACCGAATTTTATTAGAGAATGTCCCAGCCAAAATTTTAATTTTTTGTGGACAAGAGCTCAACAACAGCTAGAAAGCGATTCGGAATGTTTCGACGTGGATCTCTCGTTTTCAGGAAGCTGGTTCCGCTAAAGATCAATACGTCATCAAAGATCCTAAAGTATTTGTGACGTGTAGGAGGGCTTTGGTCTCCATGGGATTCATCGACGACGGCAGTCTCTTCTGTAAGATACGGAAACCGATTTTCGCGTTACTGATCTACAGTGCACCCATTCACCACTTAATTCCGGTAAGTGAGGTTGACGGCAATGATATTATTATGATGCATAGGACATAGGTAATGCAGAACATTTTAAAAATTAAAAGAAACGTACATATTAAACGTTCCATTGAGCGACTGAATTGAAATCTGAATTAATGCAAATGATACTCATCTGGTAGCTCTGGAAGAACACGTTTCACATTGGAAGTTTTGTGTTGCGTTCAGGGGCAGATCCCTCACCAAATAAGGGTTTTTAACGATGAGTGATTTAAGGGTGAATTTTATAGTAGAGATTTTATAGAAATTGTTTCGTTTAATCATTAATTATAATTATTAAGGCTTCTTCCAATGATTCCTTCATTCCAGTCATCGAGTAGAGCTAATCCAGTCAGTCGATCTTCGGTCATTCTTGTTCTGACCCAGGTTTTCAATCGCATAATTATTCGTCATTCCAATAATTATCCATCTAGATTACATTCACGTATGTTAATGTACGTAGAGGCCTACTTTTAGTGCGAATTGCTTTCAGTTGCGTTTTTTTGTACAAAAAGCCGGCACAAACCCAGTAAGTTCTAGCACTGAGAATTGAGAGCGAAAATTGAGAGAATAAGGGGAATAATGAATGATCAGCATGTCAGAATGTGAGCCATATCTCATTTTCTTCTTTCTAATGTGATTGTGTCCCTTACTAGTGTAGTTTCTGGTTATGTTTCACAAGTCTGTATACTTGTGGTATACCTTTTGTTATAGAATTATTATTTAAAGTATGCGTTTTATAACTAAGTGGATATTCGCCCCAAATTGGGGCACCCCAACACAAATAGCTATTCCCACCAAACTGCAAATTTGGCTGCCAACTCTCTGTGGCTATTCCCCCAAACCAGGCAATATAATATAATATAATATACCTAACCTATAATATAATCTACTTATCTTCGTCGTCTACTAATCTATATGGTACTAATCTGTTGTTTGGGGGATTCGTCTAATTTGGTGTTCTTTTTGGTGCGGATAGCTATTGTTGGTGACATTGCACCATTTGGGGCATTACATTAAGAACCAGTTATTCGCACAAATTGGGGCTAATATAATCAATGTTTTTATAATTAGATTTTGAACAGTGAACAGCGTATTTACGAAAAGCGATTGTAAACCTGGGTCAGGACAAGAATGACAGAAGATCGACTGACTGGATTAGCTCTACTCTATGCTTACAGAGATATTAAAGTCAGTTCAGACAAAGTCATCAACCGATTTGGAAGCCCAAAAATTAGAAAACTGGACTTTGTCATTTAAATTATTGCGTCAACAAACGCACCAATAACGACCAATTAAAAAAAACGACAACGTCAATAAAGACCAACAACGTCTTTAATTAAATTTTGGTTTTCTTTTCATTTGATACAATTTAAGAGGCAGTCAGTTACTGAATAAAGAACTATAAAATAATACACTTGCACAATTAAAGCTTTGTTTTACTGTTAATATTTAAGCAATATTCTAATGTTTTTGGACTACATTGCAATTTAATCTGCCCCCTCCCCTCATAAAAATCCTGAATTCGCCCTTGGGTGCGTTTGTGCTTATGCATGTTTTCTAGTGTTCTAAAATCAAAACCGAATGTACATACAAGTTTTGGTCCCCAAACTAATATTTGACTCCCGCGACTCTTATTTGGATTCCATAGTTTTTGATGATGTGAACCAGACTGAATATCTTTTTTGTCGATCCTTAGGCGTTTATCGACGACACAATTAATCTGGATGGAATTTTGATAGCCACGTCACTCCTCATGCTGTACATTTTAATTGGCACCTCTTGGCCAATAATGATCATGAGGTAAATATTTTTTACGTTTAACCATGTAGTGTAAAAATATCCACTAATTGTTTTAATAATTAATTATTCTCGGCATTCAAGTTCGTGTCCTGTGACTAATGTAGGGGATGATTTTCAATTGAGGTCCTCCGATATATTAAAGTTGTGGCAGACGGTTCGCAATGGTTTCTACGAGTACAGTGACCCTCTAACACAAGAAGAGCGCATTATCTTGTCTGAAACAGACGACTTGGTCATCAAATCAACCAAGATATCGATCATCGCATACTTCTGCGCTGGTTTCGGTACTTTCCTCAAGGAAATGTCTCCTACCAGCTTGTGCGAGTACAGGCCACCTTACCCCGGCTGGTTCCCTTGGACGATCAATTCTAACTTCCGGTAAGATTTCGCTGTTTTCCCTCTTATTCTACTCTTATTATACCGGTATCTAATCGAAAGAAACGACTGATTCCGGTGTTTTTCGTCCAAGGTTCTCAATGGCTCTATTGTACCAGCTGGCCATCTGCCTCAACACTACATTTGCCCTGGAGGCCGTTTTCATCCTTTTCGCATACCACATCATCCACTTCGAGAGTCAACTTCGTTTATTAACAAAACACTTCAAGGATACGTTTCCGAGCGGACTGTCGGCGACGGTCACACACAGCACCGAGTACAAGGAAAACACTTTGAAGCGGCTAAAGGAGTGTGTTCGCCACCATCTTATAATCAAGCTGTATGTCAGTTTCGATCATCTCAATTACATACTATTCAATTAATTAAACACTGAATATGAGAAAAATCAAACATATCCTTGATGCAAAGGATAGTATAGATCCGGTTGCAAAATTAAATGATTCAACTGTGTGGTTCATGATATTTGGGTCTTTTAATAATTGATATTTAATGTAAGTGTATTTTAAAGTTAATGCTCCAAACTAACATACCGAATTTTATCTCTATGTTCCAGTTTCCACGAACAGATTCTTAGCTACTTCGGAATCTGTTTGCTCGTTTACCGTGTGATTGTAACCCTCATGCTGTGCATGTTGTGCTATTTGGTCACTGTAAGTTGATTTTTTTTTAATTTAGTGCATTAGGCGCAGTCTCTTCAACGCCACAAAGATTTTTACTATACCAACTTTAGCTACTTCACTTTTGCAATCGCTTTCGCTTTCACTTCACTTTCCCTTTCCCTTTTGCTTTCAACTTTCGCTTACAATTTTCAACTTTCACTTTCAATGATGTTGAGGGATGTCGAGGGTCGGTCAAATGAAAATTGATTTATGTGCCAACGTTTCGAAGCGAAGAATATATTTCGTCATCTTCAGGGCCTAAAAACAGTTTCATAATATTACTATTAATGAATTGCAGTTGTATCGTAGAAAATTGTTGATTACGTGACAAATGACATTATTGTTTACAACAAAAGTTGCTAGACAAATTGTGCTGAACTAGTAGAGTATAAAAAATTTTTGAGAAAATTGATAATAATTTTGTTATAGGTAGTTATGTTGAATTGGAAAATAACCTGTGGTACTTTCACTTTCAACTTTGTGATGGTTCTCGAGGTTTTTGTTTAATCGCTCTGGGGATAGACGGCTGTGGAAACACAGACCGGATATCCCTCTAGGTGGCCATATTGCCTAACCCCCCGAGAACAGGGACACTCAGCAGCCATACATGGTAGCAGAGCGTGGTTGGTAGGTTCGTGCTGGCTTTGCCTGAGTACCTCCTCCACTGTTTTTTTGAAATTTTTGAGGAGCTTTCCCAGAAGGGACTCCTATATAAAGATCAAGCCCATTTTGCCTATAAGCATTTATATTGGCATTTTCTCTCTTCCAATCTTCTACTTCTAATTTCCATGTTTCTGAAATGCATAAGGTAAACTTCCATATTCACTTTCACTTTGACCTTCACTTTCACTTTCAGCTGTATGGGTACCACACTAGTCAGACAAGTATTGCTGGTTCTGATACTGTCCTGTAGGCGCATGCAATCCGCAGTGCTCCCCTACGCTATACAGCTATCATGCGCTTCCTCTCTCATTGACCTGGTCTTCAACGTTAATGGACGTTTGTTTCCATAGATCGGATTTCAAAATTTGCACCAGTTTCTAACAAAGTACTTGTGTACTTTTTCAATGATGAAGGGCATTGGGTTACACAGGGCAATTTTGAAATGCCTGATCCAATCGCTCCAATAGGTCCAATAGGTCCAATCACAATAGGGGTGCTTATTCGGTCTTTAGGCAGAGAAACCACGTTACCTCATTCTTCCCCAGCTTCGCTCCAGATACCTCGTTTTCCACACTGAACGTCAACTTTAAACAGCGATTTGAGGTCTTTTACCTCGTTTCTCCCCTGTAGTCTTCACTTATGAGTACCTACATGGGTGATCAGATTGCTATTCACCCATTTATCGCAAATAAACTATACCACAGGCTTGGGTTTTTTTATTTTATACCATGGATTATATTCCACAAGGCAGCGTGCTGCGTCCACTGCTGTACTTGGTGGATTCCCGCTACTCCCACAGTGACCTCTGTATGCCGACGACACAGCCTTCCTATGTAGCTCACCTAGAGAGGAAAGAGCAAAAGAGGAGCTACAGGAACTGACATTCGATGGAAGATAAAAATTAACCCTCAGAAGTCCTGCTGCGTGATTTTCACCTACCTCCGACTATACGAAGAACCAGAGTTGGGCATTGGTAACGCTGCGGTCCCGCTAGAGTCAAATGTAGAGAGTCAAATTGGAGTCATGCTGGACAAACGTCTGACATTCGAAAAGCACATCAGCTCGGTGCTAACCAGATGCCGCCATCATTTGTGTCAGCTCATGCCGCTGCTGGGCCGTACTTCTCCTTTGACTCTCGGAATCAAACGTTTGACGTACTTGATGCTGATCAAACCCATCTGTGAGTATGGAAATCAAGTCTGGGGCGGTGCATCCGACTCCCAACTAAAGCGACTGCAGACGTTCCAAAACAGCGTTCTGAGGGTTATAACTGCGGCACCCTGGTATGCCAGGAACGCCAACCTCCACAAAGACGTCGACATTCCCACCATCCAGGAAGTTTTACAGACCGCCTACAATCGCTTCCATCTTAGGTTGTATAACCACCCGAACCCACTAGCAGCAAGCATACTGGAATCAGTCCCTCCTGATAGACCTAATCGAAGATTAAAGAGAAAAAGGCACACGGATCTCCTCACCACCAACCAAAACCTACAATGACACCCCCCCCCCCCTACCAGAAAAAAACCATCATATCCATACTGCCGTGCTAAGATTAAGTCCCCTATCGACCATTTTGGTGTTTTTGGAGTTGGGCACATGGCTGCGTAGATCTCGACGTGGCGCATCTTTTCTGCCAAGGTAGAATTTCCTATCTACATTGGAAAGGTTCGAAAAAAGGCTTTATCTTATCTCCAGTTTGATAATCTGGGCCCCCTTCCTCACTTAACTGCATTTTTCTCGACATGAAAAAAATGGAGATAGGTGGTTTTAACTTACGGCGGCAGCATACTACTATAGTTCATACTAAATTAATCTTTTCAACCTAGAGGAGAAAGCCATTGGGCTTACACTCCTGAACATGTTTCATGTTGTTATTTATACCGTTCTATTCACAACTGTAATGCTGTAATGCTGTATACCGTTCTATCTTAACGCAATAAAGTTATCTAGTTGAAAAAAAAGGATTAGATATGTAGGATATAATGTCATTTTACCTTTCATCGTCCTCCTATTTACCTGATAATAATACAGAATTCGTGTTTTCCAGACTGGGATCTCGCTCAACAAGTTCCTCCAAGTGCTCTGCTTAGCTATGGCGCTTCTATTCCTGTGTTTCATTTTCTGTCTCAAAGGAGAACAAGTGAATCAAATGGTACGTGAGTACGTGAACTCACAATTTGTTGGAATATTGTCGAAGAATAGGGGTTATCCCTGTGTGAAAAACTCTGCAACGGTTCATTATCTTCTTTTTACAGATCACCCTTTTGAATGGCTTGCCTGCAATTATTATTGTTAATGGTTAATAATGATTGTTAAGTATTAATAATTATTATTAATTCACTCGATATCTGTATTATTATTAATAATAATTTACACAACCTAGTAGATAATAATTAATATTATCATTAATTATTAATAATTATTATCTACTAGGTTGTGTAAATTATTATTAATAATAATACAGATATCGAGTGAATTAATAATAATTATTAATACTTAACAATCATTATTAATCATTAACAATAATAATTGCAGGCAAGCCATTCAAAACACCGTTGATATCCGTAATAATTATAGTTGATGGTTAATAATTATTGGTAGTTTTAATAATTAAATCGATATCTGAAAACCATGTCGAATCAGCTAGATCAGTATGAACATTAAACCGACAGGCTGCCTCACGATTCACCCTCATGTTGACGACATTAAATTACGACAAATCAAATTTTGATCTGCTCTCATTGTGAACGAACTGTGCTCTCATTGCGGCTTGCCTGCAATAATAATTGCAGGCAAGCCATTCAAAACATCGTTGATATCCGTAATAATAATTATTAACCATCAACTATAATAATTATAATAGTTATTGGTAGTTTTAATAATTAAATCGATATCTGAAAACCATGTCGAATCAGCTAGATCAGTATGAACATTAAACCGACAGGCTGCCTCACGATTCACCCTCATGTTGACGACATTAAATTATGACAAATCAAATTTTGATCTGCTCTCATTGTGAACGAACGGTTCTTAAAAAATCCTTAAAAAAATATACCGTTCGATTTGAATTTTTCAAATCAAATCAATCATTTATTCACAATATTGCCTGGTAGGCTAATGTGGGGAGGGAGTGGTGTTTGTGTTAGAATTTTTCGCAATATGAATTTTTCAAACTTCGTTTTGAACCCCGTTTTGGACCTAGAGTTATGGAAAGTTAGGTGGATCATTGTGAGGTTGGTCCGAACCCGTAAACCAAATTTCGTAAATTTAGCACAACCCTAACTAGGCAAAGTGCCGCGGACTTTTCTGAATTTATCTTGAAACGGAAACCTTTGAGCGGTACAGGTACATTATCGAAGTTAATAGATCAAAATGCCGCCTCTGGGCATCCACCACCTTCAGGCCTCCACCTCCGGGCCTCCACCACCTCCGGGCCTCTACCTCCGGGCCTCCACCATCAGGTCTCCACCTTAGGGCCTCCACCATCAGGTCTCCACCTCCGGGCCTCCACCTTCGAGGACCTCCGCGGACCTTCGAGGACCTCCGGGCCTCCACCACTTCCGGGCCACCACTTCCGGGCCACCTCTTCCGGGCCACCAGCTCCGGGCCTCCACCACCTTCAGGCCCCTCCTCCGGGCCCTCCGCCTCCACCTTCAGGCCTCCGCCTCCACCTTCAGGCCTCCACCTTCAGGCCTCCACCTTCAGGCCTCGGCCTCCGCCTCCGGGCCTCCGCCTCCGGGCCTCCGCCTCCGGGCCTCCGCCTCCGGGCCTTCGCCTCCGGGCCTTCGCCTCCACCTACGGGCCTCCAGCTTCAGGCCTCCACCTTTGAGGACCTCCGCGGACCTTCGAGGACCTTCGAGGACCTCCGAGGACCTCCGAGGACCTCCGAGGATCTCCGAGGATCTCCGAGGATCTCCGAGGATCTCCGAGGATCTCCGAGGATCTCCGAGGATCTCCGAGGATCTCCGAGGATCTCCGAGGACCTCCGAGGACCTCCGAGGACCTCCGAGGACCTCCGAGGACCTCCGAGGACCTCCGAGGACCTCCGAGGACCTCCGAGGACCTCCGAGGACCTCCGAGGACCTCCGCGGACCTTCGAGGACCTTCGAGGACCTTCGAGGACCTTCGAGGACCTTCGAGGACCTTCGAGGACCTTCGAGGACCTTCGAGGACCTTCGAGGACCTTCGAGGACCTTCGAGGACCTTCGAGGACCTTCGAGGACCTTCGAGGACCTTCGAGGACCTTCGAGGACCTTCGAGGACCTTCGAGGACCTTCGAGGACCTTCGAGGACCTTCGAGGACCTTCGAGGACCTCCGAGGACCTCCGAGGACCTCCGCGGACCTCCGCGGACCTCCGCGGACCTCCGCGGACCTTCGCGGACCTCCGAGGACCGTCGACGGCACCTTCAAGGGCCTCCAAGACCTTCAAAGGCCTCCAAGGTTAATTTCAAGCATCAGCCCAAATTCCTGAAGGCTATGGGGATGATTCTTGGAATTAATTTGATCCGGTGAAGCCGAGATAAGATTAACAGGCAGTTGGGGTCCCTACCATAGTAATATCCGTCGAATCGGACACTCGAGAAGGGAAACGGTCGCGTGTGTGGCGTCGGCGTTGGGGGTGGTAAAGAGGGTGGCTCAGGTAGTTCCCAGAAACGATAACAGATGGCAGCGCTATTGAAGAGTGGCAGAAGGAAAAGGGCCGGCGGGGAAAGTGGATATCATAACTTTTTCCGGCCTCTGAAGAATGATATTTGCGAGGCGGGGTGATTTTTACACGGAGTGTTTTTTGGGGGGATATCACATCTTTTTGTTGTTGAAGTGGGTCATTTTATAAAGAAGGCCTATGCAAAATTTCAAGTCGATTGGTCCTTTTACCCAGGCTGTAGACTCGTCAAAGTTGCCAAAATTAGCCTAAATTTCAGGTTTTTTGTTTCTAAAAGTTTTTTGGGTTGAGATAATGGGTTAAACTTTCAAAAGGCACTGGCTGATGTTGAAACGAAGCTCTGTGCAAAATTTCAAGTCAATCCGTGAAGGTGGAAAGGCCTAACTGATTAAGGAGAAGAAGAACAGGTAAGGGTGAAAAACCGGGTTTTTGAAGTTATATAACTCGGCTCCCTTTAAAGATATCGACTTGAATCTTTCAAAAGGCACTTGCTACACTTAAAACGAAGCTCCGTGCAAAATTTCAAGTCAATCGGCGAAGGTGGAGAGGCTGTAGCCTTGACCGACTGAAAAAAGTAGAAAAACATGGTAATTGGTTTTTGAAGTTATATAACTCGGCTCCCTTTAGACCTAGCGACTTGAAACTTTCAGGGCTTTCTATTATCCACACCAAACAGATCCATACCCAATTTAAAGTTGATCGGTCTACTAGGAACCGAGATATGGTCATAATTAGCCTAAATTACCCTAAATTTCAGTTTTTTTGTCCCTAATTTTATTTTTGGGATGAGATAATGGCTTATTTCGTTCAAATGGCACTGAGCCATGCTATAAAGAAGGTATATAAAAAAATTCAAGTCGATTGGTCCTTGTACCCAGGCTGTAGACTCGTCAAAGTGGACAGAATTTTCCTAAGGTTTCTGTTTTTTTGTTTCTAACACTTTTTTGGGTTGAGATAATGGGTTAAATCTTATATAAGGCTCTGTCTCAAGGTTAAATGAAGCTCTGTGCAAAATTTCAAGTCAATCGGTTAACGTGGAGAGGCTCCAGCCTTGCCTGTCTGAACAAGGAGAAGGAGAAGAAGGAGAAGGAGAAGAACAATCTAAGGCCGAAAAACCGGGTTTTTGAAGTTATGTAGCTCGGCTCCCTTTAGACCTATCGATTTGAAACTTTCAGGGCTTTCTAATATACACTCAAAGAAGACCCACACTAATTTTCAAGCTGATCGGTCAAATAGGAGCCGAGATATGGATACCTCGAAAACGCGTTTCGTGACGTCCGGTAAACATACACTCGGCACCGTTCGTTTTCTCAACTTCTTTGCTTGGCGGGGCGGAACGCTACCGCGTTCCTAGATTAAACTCATTGAAGGTCACTCATAAATTCATTGAAGGTCACAGGCCATGAATCGATTCAGCTAATTTATGGTCGAAAATGCCTTGTAGCAATAATACTTTACGTTACTCAGTTAAAAAATAGAGTTTTTTGAATTTTAAGATTTTTCACTCTAAAATGACCGTCGTTCTCTTAATTTGCGTGAAAATAGAAATCCGGTTACACCGTTGGAAATATCACGAAAATTCCTAAATTTCTGTATTTCGAATCGCCAAAACGGGTGAAAAATCAACTTGAAAAGGAAAATTTTTCAAATCGTAGAAATTTCCCCTTTTGTCAAACGCTCATAAACCCCTATAATTCGGCACAAGAATTATAGTTGCGTCCAAATGGGTGCAAATTATGTGTTTTACGTGATGCCGGGGGAAAATAATTTAAAGAAAATGACATAAAAACATGAAAAAAACACGTTTGCGCACGATTTTTTTTTCTAAATCGTATTTTAGGGAACCCATAGAACACCCCCCAATTGGAATCCGACCTTAACCAGGCTTAATCCCTTTCAATACATTTCAATATAATTATGCACCCACCTGCAATCAACAGGTATATGAATTTCAAATTAATTCTTGGTTACTCTTTGGTCAATCATTTTAATATCGTCGGTGAAACAGCAACATGCTATTCATCACACATTTTCCCAAAATTTTCAGGAGAGACAAAAAACTGTTTACAAAACTTACGTCGTGCACTGTGAAAAGCAAACAGTCATGCAGCATGGCTATAAGAGCAAATATTTGAAGGAATAGTTGGTTTTATGTTAAATGTCTCTATTAAAGAACATGATGTCCATGAAGAACATCTCAAGTATCAACCACGTTTCTTCATCTTCAAACCTATTTAATATTACCTAACAAATCCAGAATACGTGTAGCCGATTGTAGTAATCACACCCAAGGAAGTTCAAATGATTAAAATTGAAACCTGGCAATAATTAAACTGGCATTGATGATGGTGAGTCATGAAAAACATTTAAACCTGTCAACAATCTGAACGTTATTTGAACAATCTGATCTCTGCGCGGTAAAATTTGATTAAAATGATGAAGTAGGCGCTTACGTGATCTAGCGATTTGGAAGAACATTGCAGGGAAACCTAAATGTCTAAAACCGTTAATTCAGTGGAAAACAATCGTTGGATTTGAGGAAAATTTAACGTTATTAATAATAGTGTATTTCCGCATACGCACTCGCTGTGGGATACGGACTCTGGCGCTGAAGCCGGTAGAAAACTATTGTCGCGTCACTGTCTCACTTCGGGTTTTTAACGAACGCTGTCAAATTTAGCTCCCAAAGTGAGATTGTGCGGTACCAGTGAACTTGTTCCTAGTCGATTAGTCCCCACTCGATCCTGATTCTCCTTCCTTCTGTTCTCCTTTTATTTTCTTCGTGGGCCCCAGGAATCAACATATCCTATTTTGTTACTGGCAACACATTCTACACATCGTTGATATCCATAATAATTATAGTTGATGGTTAATAATTATTGGTAGTTTTAATAATTAAATCGATATCTGAAAACCATGTCGAATCAGCTAGATCAGTATGAACATTAAACCGACAGGCTGCCTCACGATTCACCCTCATGTTGACGACATTTGATCTGCTCCACATTTGAGCCCTCATTGTGAACGAACGGATCTTAAAAAAATCCTAAAAAAAAATATACCGTTCGATTTGAATTTTTCAAACTTCGTTTTGAACCCAGTTTTGGACCTAGAGTTATGAAAAGTTAGGTGGATCATTGTGAGGTTGGTCCGAAGTTCGGACTCCGAACCCGTAAACCAAATTTCGTAAATTTAGCACAACCCTAACTAGGCAAAGTGCCGCCGACGGACGGATTTTTTTTCTCGATTTTCTGAATTTATCTTGAAACGGAAAATTTTGTACGCCCGCTGGAGGTTCATCAACATAAAGGACGTTTGTTTGTAGGTACCTTTCCGGGATAGGATGTTAGACTCCCGGGCCCTGAAAATTCGGACGTTAGACTCCCGGGGCTGTCCGATCCCAAGGTAGGGCGTTAGACTCCTAATGACGTTAGACTCCCGAAAAATTACATTAGACTCCTGTCACCTATTGTGAGCTATTTGCCGAGCCCAGGGGACACCACGAGGAGGTTGCTCACGTTGTCCCCCAAAAAGTATTCAGCAAGAAGCATCGTCAAATTACTAATATAAATTGTACATGAGACATAATATGTCATAATCATATTATGAGGTAAATCATTAAGGTAAATAATATTTACCTTAATGTATCAGTCTTGTTATCCACTCTTGCCCGTTGTGCAGTTGGTACCTGGGTGTGGTTTAATGCCAGTGACTCGAGTTTTGTATAATATAATATATTATAATATTATTATAATTCCGCTTGTACCTCAATGAGCTCTTGAAAGAAGACATAGATGTTGGGATGTTCTGAGTTAAAACCTTTGTTGAAATAGGCATGAAAGGATTCACATGCATTGGTCGTTCTTGTCAAGTCAGCCGATTTGCAAGCCCATAGATATGGTGAGGGCATAGTCAGAAACGTAAGTATCATGGAGGTATCGCGCATATTAATCAGCATTTGGCAAATCAGTAGGCTTGTCTAAAACCCAATCGCAAAATCCATCGCCAACTTCATCTGGGTTACAATAAGCCAGCCCAAACGACCACCGCAGCCACCTACCAGATATGCTGTCATCATCATTGTATGTCGTAACCATGCCCAGATTTTGTATCTTCCTGAACCTGCACTAGTTTTAGTCTATTATTAGTAAATTTGGTTTATTAGTCTATTATTTAGTATTAATGTAGTAATTATTTACGTACCAAGATTGTTTCAAATGAAACCTGCAACCAACAAGTGTAGCATATGGCCAAACATTTCGGGAGTCTAACGTCCACCTGCCTGCAAGATAAAAGTGAGGGGCCGGACCGCGGGGAGTCTAACGCTACGTCCCCTAATTTTCCAATAATTGTATGGCTGTATAAGAAATTAATGCCAATAAAAAATTTAAAAAAAAAACACAGCGAGTGTCTGTGTGCAGTTGGATGATTAACTAATCTAACTTAAGATAACCAACCTTATATTAACTATTTGGCCAAGGAGTTAATAGTACAATAGTGCCTAATTACTTAACTAATTACAAAGGGCCTTATAATTATAGGTGATAAATACCGATACTATTGGTGGCAGAAAAGTATCAATCGTCATTGATACCTTTCCTCCGACAGTATCGGCATGTCGACTACGGAAAGTCCCGCCTAAGCCAACGGAAAGCCTTACCGGGTTCCTAAGGGAGAACCCCCTGGCTCTAGTGCAATGCCAGGTTGGTGCAATGCGTCAGGTACTGCAGCCTGTCGCCGACAGTGGCGGAGCAAGCTCCAATCCACCGTCAATTCAAAAAAATGAGATCTTCAGAGTATCGCCGTAAGGCGAGGGACTCAGAGACCTCATCGGGGAACTCAGCTCAGTTTCCTGATCAGAGTTAATTTCGATGTAATATCGCGGGAGACCGTAGGATTTTGCGTCGAGTGGAACATTCGGGAAGGGAGTGGGCGGCAAATGTTGGCGGGGGGGTAGTTCTTAGAACCGCGAACAGGTAGCGACTCTGTACAACCCAAGTACTACCTATCGCTAGTCACACAACTCCTGTGATAATAGATAAGATCCTTGCAGTCGTTCTGTACGAACTAAAAAATTCAAAAATACCGCATCAAGTAGAATAAAATTGTTTTCTAATTCAAATTCTTGACACAACTAATTATTATTATCAATTATCACTAATTATTAACAATTTTATCAAGTACCTACTGAAAATTATTATAATTTATTGTTAGGTATTAATAATTTGTATTTATTAATAATAATAATTATTATTAATTATGATTAATTAATACGATATAATTCTGGGGTTTTTAATACTACGTCGGTAATAATTTTTCTATAAAAGAAGTACCTACCAACAAACATTCGAAATTACCTTCATTTCCGTAGCACGAAACGCACCTCAGAACAACAAACTCGACATCACTTTAGCAATATGATGTTCCAAAGAGCTTGTTAGTATGAAAATGGACCTGTATTTCAACAGTTTGATTCACGATCGGGTTGTGAGGCACAATCTTTGGGCCGTCATTGTGAACGAACGGCTGGTCGTACAAAGCTGCGGATGGTCTTAAAAAATTCTACGGAACAAACTCTATCTAAATATGTAATAAAAAACATACCGTTCTATATGAATTTTTCGAGTTTTGGAATTTTCAAAATTTCAAAATTCGTTTTGAACCCTTTCCCCTTGACCTAGGGTTATGAAAAGTTTCGTGGATCATTGTGGGGCTGGTCCAAACCCAGAAACCAAATTTCGTAATTTTAACTCAACGCTAACTGGGCAAAGTGCCTCGGACGGCGGACGGCGGACGGCGTACGGCGGACGGCGGACGGACGGATTTTTTTTTATTCGATTTTCTGAATCTACGTATCTTGAAACGTAAACCAACAAATTTTGAGGGGGGGGGGTTAAAATTTTTGGTTTATTATCTTCGATAATGAACCATTGGAATCGCCCAAAGAAAAAATTTTTTTAACCCCCCCTCAAAATTTGTTGGTTTACGTTTCAAGATACGTAGATTCAGAAAATCGAATAAAAAAAAATCCGTCCGTCCGCCGTACGCCGTCCGCCGTACGCCGTCCGCCGTCCCCCGTCCGCCGTCCGTGGCACTTTGCCCAGTTAGCGTTGAGCTAAAATTACGAAATTTGGTTTCTGGGTTTGGACCAGCCCCACAATGATCCTCGAAACTTTTCATAACCCTAGGTCAAGGGGAAGGGGTCCAAAACGAAATTTAAAATTTCGACAATGTCATATCTCCAAATATTTAACTGAACCGTGTAATTTTTAGTTCACTTTTGAATGACCTGAAAAATTACGAATCTTTTAAGACCAATTGGATTTTTTTGCGACCAGCCGTTCGTTCACAGTGACCGCGCAAAGGTTTAGGAAAAACACTAAACTTTCGCGTCGAAAACGGCCGTTATGTGACCCAACCCCCAGACGCCCAGAATAAAACTACCTTTTTTCATCTTCCCGGTAAACTACAGTCTAGAAATTTTAACCGTGAGTCGGGGATAGACCACATTGCAATATTCACTCGTTTTTTCATCTGTAAAATTATTTAAATAATACCTTTTTGTAATAATACAAATTAAATTTTGATGATGAGCTATTGACTTGAAATTTTAAAAATAGGTCAGAACTGGATCACAATGCAATATTCACTCGGTTTCTTGTCTGTAAAATTGTTCAAATAATACCTATTTGTTTGAACAAATTAAATTTTGATGATGAGCTAGATACTTGAAATTTTAAATATACGTCAGAAATGGATGACATTTCAATATTCACTCGGTTTGTATGACATGGTATGAATATGGTATGGTATATTATTGTATGTATGATTTGGTATAATACAGTATGGTATGATAGGAAAGAAATTCGTATGGTATGGTATGTGTACGGTGAGAATATGGTATGGTGCCGATTTGCAATACAGTCTGGTATAGACGGAAGGGTGATCTGCACAAGGAAGATAATAAACCGTTGTGTCAAGAATTTGCAGAGTTTTTTTTCTTTGGGCGATTCCAATGGTTCATTATCGAAGATAATAAACCAAAAACACTAGTGGAAAAAGGAAGTGAACGCTAATCGTGTAGGGCTAATTGATATGCTACGGGAAGAGAGAGGGCGGGAAAAGAAATGGTGGAGAATATGATGAATCAAAGTTATTCCTGTTTCTCTTTGGTATGAATACTTATATCCCAATAGTTTCACCATGAACCTTTTGAATAAATAATACAAGACTTCATAATGTCTTTAAATTCAAAGTGCACAAGGAGAACAAGATGCAGGATGAAACTTATGTAGCTGCATGGAAATACAAAGGCTGATTTCGATAATATTATCTCGGTGTGCACTTAGGTCAACATCTCGAGTGGAAGGATCATGTAGCAGCATTGGCCAATAAAAGTCAGGAAATCCACGCATTACATTCTAATGCTAAGAAGTTGGCTAACAATAGAAAATCTTAAAATGGTGTATTATGCTCATGTACATAGCATCTTAACATATATCATTGTATGGGGCGGTAACTTTAATAAAAAACATAGCAATGAATTCAGTTTTAAGAATAGCAACTAATGCCCAGCGTTCTCCTACTAGGTCCCTGTACAAAACCTTCGATTTTCTCACACCCAGAATAACTTAGTGATGGTTTGCTGAGTGTCCCTGGTTCCCGGAGTTTTGGTTCGACCGCTTGGAGGACCGCCAGGTCTGTGAATGCAGACTGGATAACCCTCTGGGTGGGCATATTACCTAACCCCCCGAGAACAGGGGGCTTAGCCAACCATTCATTTCAACTTAGACTGTAAAAAATGTTTGTTACCTACATGTATTGTGTACTGTTTACTTGAATAAAAATTGAATTGAATTGACATCCTCAAAACTTTGATGGGACTCGAGGCCGTTTTGTGTAGATTTTGCGTTTGGTGGACTATTATCCTTGCACTATTATTTTGTTCCACTGTTTTTATATCAAAATGAGGTAGTACAACGTGCCAATATTGAGTGTTTATTGTATTTTGAAGAAAGTGATTTCTAGAACAATACTTGGAATTTTTCTATTAAGTATTTTATTTATGTCCCATAACATGATATTTTGCATAACGTGCACAGGGTGAGGCGTGGCGACAGACCGTGTACGAAGTGGACTGGTGGAATCACCCCGTAGAAGTTCAAAAAACAATCAGGATGATGCAAATGGGAGCCAGTAAGCCGTTGAGGATTTACGGCGTGTGGAAGCCCGCGATGTACTCACACGAAGGGATATCTGTGGTGAGGACGTTATACAAATGAGCAACGGTGTGATGTCTAGTCGTATTGTGATGTTTGGTTTGAACACACAATTCTGACTCAACTTACCGATCAGACGCTTATTCGCTCAGTTTAGGGGTCTCCTAATAGACGTGGAGGACCTGATCAACTTAGACTCCTAATAAATAAGTTCTTACTGCAGTCAATAGACTCCATC
This sequence comes from Stenodema calcarata, assembly GCA_963920205.1. NCBI lineage: Eukaryota > Metazoa > Arthropoda > Insecta > Hemiptera > Miridae > Stenodema > Stenodema calcarata. The sequence continues at coordinate 25,505,224 of OY986054.1, forward strand.
TAATATAATCCCACACGCAAGCAGCAACCTCTTAAAACCCACTATACGGAGTAGAAGTGAAGATGTATTCCTCGCATGTATGTACTCGTATTGCTTTGTAACTGATTTTGTGTCTCTCCTTTCCCAGATCGGCCAAGAGACATTCTCTTTCTTCAACATGCTGAGGGCCATGAAGTAGAAGCAACCAAAACCAATCTTGGAGCGTAGCAGTAAAATTGTTGTAGTTATATCCACAACGATCACAAACTATCCACAATCACCATAATATCTATTAATCCTCTAATGATGATCATAAACTAAAATGTTACACATTTTCAATATTATACTATTTATAAATATAATGGTTGGCAATCGTTTTCGGCTTTAGACTCCCTAACAAGCCCACTGGGATCCTCAGGATTGAATATGGTATTAAGCTACACCTTGTCCGAACGAATTGAAAACCATTGAGATAACAATAACACTGGTTTACAAAAGAAAAAGGTCCGGACTATTTGACCCGACCATGGAATTCCGAGGTATTTTTGCGTCCTGAATCCGATCCAGAGGTTCCCTATTTCGTCAACTACGCAAATCGCACCTCCTCAACTCGCCCTCCCCCTCCATCACAAGTTGTCCTGAACACGCACTCTACCCCTCCCCCTCCATCACAAGTTGTCCTGAACACGCACTCTACCCCTCCCCCTCCACCACAAGTTGTCCTGAACTCGCACTCTACCCCTCCCCCTCCACCACAAGTTGTCCTCAGCTCACACTCTACCCCGCTCACTCTGCCGCAATTTGTCCACGTATTTGTAAGTCAACGCTATGAAGAACGCTTCGAAGTTTCACCATTCGATACGCGGAGAAATCAACACCCAACGCTCAAATTCGGTTTTCCGTGCTATTCCAAAAGATCTCCCTGAAAATTATGGGAATTGACTAAATTTGAAGTTTGGGATTGATAAACGCACTAGGTTTACAATTTTGAAGGAACTTGCGGGAATAAATTTTATAGTAAATTCAATACACGATTGAAGATTTGTTGGGAATTACTAACGTAATTGATCCATGAACTCAAAACGATGATTGAATGGGTTTCAAGAAAAAGGGCATAGGTATGTACCTATGTTACAAATTTTCGTTATTGGTTTTTTTGTGGAATCTAGTAGGTAAGATTTTAGTTCTTCTCACATTGAGTGTGAATAATATGCCCTTCTTCCACAATCATTTTGGATAGTAACAATAACAGTAAAGTTTCGATTTTGTGAAAAAAATGTATTATTATGTTACACTTTGTCCTTTTTTTTTTTTTCATTACACAGATGACAACCTGCAGGACCTAGGTTGGTACTACACTTCGGTAGCGCGCTTACTTCGTTTTGTCCTTCCTGTAAAATATTTAATTTGTAACATACGCCCTTCTTCTAGAGACCCATTCAAACCTTAAATTAACAGCCAATAATCACATTATTAATAGACAGCCTACAGAAATGTATAGGAACACAAACTTGTGATCATTGCCTATTCTGCCGTTTCGACGTCCGAAAAAGGCCTCTAGGTTTTTGAGCTGGCCCCTTCATTGCTCGACTCCAGTTTAGAGTTACGAATCCGTATTGCCTCTCGTTGTTAACGTTAGGTCCTATCGATCATGCTGATATCGAATAAATACCGGATACATCGATTCCCGAGTTTCGAGTTGAGTAATTTGCAGGAGAAACCACTTGGGTGTGAAGAGAAAAATCACTTGCTATGGTATAACGCTTATGCGTTTCGAGGCAAAACCACTTGTCACCAGATTTCGGTTGATAAGTCGTTTTGCCTACTAATTGGATGACGTAAATTTTGGTAAGTGACTGAAATTGACAAACACGAGTGGTTTTGCTTGAAAACTACCACAGATAAGTTGATCTGCGTCCAAATTAGATGGAAAACCCACAAGATAAGTCGTTTATACGATTTTTCACAAATTTTGTCGAATTCGGAGATAAGTGGTTTTGCTTTAAAACGGCAGTATTCTATACACGTTACATGAATACTGCCGTTTCAAAGTAGACAAAAAATTTTAGATTAATTTTCACTGATGGCTCGAAGACGGGAAATTACGCGGGGGCAGCTGTTGTGGTGAACATCCACGGAAAATGAACGTCAGTAACGCCAGCGACACACGGAGCCCACAGGTCAATCATTTTCCCTTTTTTATTGTATCAGTTGTCCCATTTTTATGTTGTAATTTCCGTACCTAGCACGTAAGATTTATTTCATATAGTTCTCAAGTAATGATATCGTAACGATCTTGTTTAGGCTAAGTTCATTTCTTTCTTTATTTTATTCTCATATTGCTTACCTTTTGTTTGTCTCATTCTCAAGTAACTTTCCCGCCAGGCCTTCAGCACCCCTTTTTCGGTTTTGTCAGTAACACTGTCGTAACGCTCTTGCCTTCAGCCCTTGCTTGTATTTCTGTTGTAACGTAACGTTTTGGCCTTCAGCGTAATATCTAATTTAGCACCTTCAGTGAACCCTTACATCGTTTGATCTACCAGTAACGTTTCGTTTAACTCTTTTGTAAATAAACTTCTTTCGTAATTACCTTCACACGTATTTTTACTCACCCGATTTCCTTCAATAAAGGTGGTAGTCTGCGTATTCTGGCAGCCTCCCGAAACGATCATTTCTGGTGCCTCCGTAACGTCAGGCCTTCAGCCAGTAATTAAAGCCAGAAACGGTAGTTCCGACAAAAAGGGGGCTTACACCTCGAAACTGCAAAATAGGCACAGAGAAATTTGCGGTATATGTGTTCAATGACCAGGTACTTTGATAATGAACCTTAAGGTTCTGTCTGGGAAAGTGAACGTACAACCCATCGATTATGTGTGGATCGAACAGAAACCGACCTTCATTACAGGACTTAATCGATCGAACATCATAGTTGTGACGAATCGTTGATCGGTCTGTCAGACTGTCTTTACATATCGTTATCATTAGGGGCTTTACCCAGATGGGAAAAAACCTTTCACACAAACAAAAATAGGCATTATATTGAGGAGCGAGGCACGTGCTGGTAGGTACTTGTATAATTCATACATCGGTCTGAGATCCAGCGACACTACTGAGAATGTCAATTGTCTTCTACGAATTCTTATAGCTGCTCTCTCCACTTGAACTACCCAAGCGTTTCCTCGCATTTTCTGGAATGGGCATTAAGAAGAAATGCGGACTCCAATTCACTGTAATAATTTCGTCAACCTAATTACTACTACACATAAATATCACATGCATAGACAAGGAAAACGAGAGTATTTGACAAAATCGTCTGTTTCCACGGAAATGTGAGTACACCGTGAGTTCAATTATTAAACCATCGTCAATACCGTCAACAAATAATATATTATAGTTATGGTTATGGTCGGTGGAAATAGACGATTTTTTTTTTTCAAATACTCTTGTTTTCCTCAACATGGGTTTCCAGGATTTCATCACTATCATTTAGTGATTTAGTTACTACCATAGACAGAACCATAAAACCCCATGAAAACAGAAGTAGAGCAAATAGTAACTAACTCGAGAAAAGTTATAGTGGCATTTTGAAAGACTTGGGCTTTACCTAGTGGCTTGTTATAATTTTCTTAATTTTCAAACCTTCACTTGAATCATACCTTGAACACCACAAGTATCCCAGATTCCGATAGTGATGACATGTAACATTTAAAACAGCTAAATGGGTAAAATTGTGGAAAATGTATCTGTAAGTAGGTACTCCAAGTTTTCAAAAAATATCTGTACGTACTTGTCTTTTCCGATCTTCAAGGACCTCTAAGAACCATTACATTGTCTTCTTGGTGGTGATCACGTTTCCAGGGAACATCAAAAACTAAGCCGAAAGAAGAGTACGTCATCAAAGACACGAAAACTTTTGCATCTTGCAGACGAGTTTTGGTTTTGATGGGATTCATTAACGATGGCAGCCTCGTCTGCAAACTCCGACTACCAATATTTGTGTTTCTTCTTTACTCTGCGCCAGTTCACCACCTACTACCGGTAACCAAAGATTATTAAATATATAATGTGATCGCGTATTGCCTAGATCTATTGAGAGAATATTGGTGAGTAAATAGAGGATTATGCAGGGAAATGTCAGATATGCATTGTGGGGAGTCATCTTAATTTCGATCGAAATACATGGATACATGTTTATATTCCGTTCATCTCTTCAGCATTCTCTTGTTCCAGGTGTTTACTGACGAGACAGTTACTTCCGATCAGATTATGATGGCATGGTCGATCTCAATGCTGTACGTCCTGCTTTGCATTGCTTGGCCCGTTATGTTCACCAAGTATGTGTAAAAATCTATTCATTTGACATTGAAGGTAGGAATGCTTGTGTTTGTTGAATGTATCTTGCATATCTGCACATTATGAGGGCAATTGTTAATGTGGGGAAGTGCCAGACCACATCCTTTTCTCGAGCCCGTGATTTGATTGACTTTCGATATGATCTGGGTGGGCAGGTTTTACCTTAAATTTCTGTTATTCGTGATCTGGGATCTTGATCTGGGATCGTGATCTGATCGACGCGATGAAAGGTTCGACGGACTGTTAACAGAAGTCGACAGGGACATGCGCAGTACGCCCGACCGCTGTTCCAGGTCCCTTTTCCGTCCGACAATCACTGTTGACTGCTGTTCCAGGTCGAACTCGTGGTCGATAGCAGTTCAACTTAACAGCAGTTAACCGTATTATTTTGAAACCTCCGTCCTATCATTTTCATTTGATTTTTGTGCTCGCGGAGTCAACACCTCTCACTATACCAACTAGGTACAGACTCAACCAGAGTTACTGACGCCGATATGGATGCCAAGTTTTTATTCGTGTCCGACATTGCACTTACCTCCGTCCATTTCTTCTTGGACCGATTCCAAAGTCGACTGATTAAAACTATGAAGGAGGCGGAAAAACGTTACAAAAAACCCGGAAAATGAGGACAAAGAACAACCGCGCGAGCGTTCCAGGTCGACCTGCAAGATGTCGAACAGACAGTCGACCACAATCAAGAAGGCAATGGACCGCTGTCGACAGTGGGTGGACTGCGCTGTCGGAGCTGGAACGAACCTGAAGTCTCTTGGGTATGTCAAGCGGACAGCGCACGATTTCTCAGATGCCTGTACCAGGATCCTCCATCGGGAAAAACGCTGTCGAGATGATCCAACGTAAATTCTTAAATTTTTGGTACCCTGGTCTGATTTTGACGAGGAGGAAGCTTTGAGGGATAGTGGTATGATATCGCTTGACAACAGAACAATATTTTGTCGGAGAAACAGCAACATGCTATCAGTCAATTTTTCGCCAAAATGAGTTGGACAATGTCATCATTCCTTATTCAAATTTTCGCGCCCGATCCACTGGAGAAGTCAATTTCTCGAGAAAAAAATTAATTGGGCCTGTGCCAGTGAAAAAAATAATAAATAAATAAATTTCGGATTAATGGAGCTTTTAATGAAGCTTGAAGAATCTAAATACTCGTAAGAGCCTGACGTTAAAATATGGCCACTTTGTGGTGAAGTGGCGACAGCAGGTGCTGCTTCTGAAGTAGGGAAATGTGTTCTCATAGGTAACCGATGTTAGCAACCACCCAAAACTAATACTGTGCTGTGCACCAATTCTTCCAGGTCCTCTGAAATGTTCCAACTGTGGGGAATGGTTCGTGTGGGGTTCTACCAGTACAGTGACCCGCTGACCACTGCAGAAAGAACAATTCTGTCCAAAACTGACGACATCATCATCAAATCAACCAAGATGTCGATCATCGCTTATTTCTGCGCTGGTTTCGGCACCTTTCTCAAAGAAATGCAACCAGAGAGCTTACGCCAATACAAGCCGCCCTACCCTGGCTGGTTCCCTTGGGCAATCAATTCCAACTTCAAGTGAGTGAGTATAAACATCGAGAAGCCATTAGTACTATTAAGCACTGGTGCTGCATATTCAAGCTGTGATGCATTTATGCATCCTTATGTGAAAACTGGGGTGAACTCTTTTGACCCTACTAAACTGCATCGTACAATTTCCTTTTTTTCAAGATTTACTTTGGCATTATTGTACCAGTGTGCACTTTGCCTCAACACAACATTCGCCCTAGAAGCGGTTTTCGTCCTTTTCGCCTATCACACGATCCACTTTGAGGGCCAACTTCGACTGCTGACACGCCATTTGATGGATACGTTCCCTCCAGGACTGCCGACATCCCTCACGTACAGGCCTCAGTACAAGAGAAGAACACTGAGGCGGCTGAAAGAGTGTGTCAACCACCATCTCATTATAACTAAGTAGGTACGTTTAGGCCTGCTATACATGTCCATATCGTGCTGGACTAATGTAGTCTACACAAATACCACCTTGTGACCTCACTAATCATATACGTAACCATTGTCTCAACTCTTCCGTTTTGCAGTTTACACAAACAAATCCTCAGTTATTTCGGAATTTGTCTGCTCGTCTACCGGGTCATTGTGACAATCATGTTGTGCATCTTATGTTATTTAGCTACCGTAAGTATCATCAAATTCAATAAGCATTATAGAGTGGTACCATAGAGATACCACCTCTTGGCGGTAAAACCCAAGAATCGGCACAACTTCTCAGAAATTCAATGAGATCATGTACCTACTACAAATAAGACCGATAATATCTTCAAACGTTGATTCATTATGTTCTCGATTATATTGCAGACAGGTATAGCACTCGATAAATTCGCTCAGCTCCTCTGCTTCGCTCTGGCACTTTTGTATCTGTGCTTCATATTCTGTCTGAAGGGAGAAAAAGTTGCCCAAATGGTAAGGATGTGTTCATATGTGTATCTATGATATCTAATGAATTCCCAGAATTTTTAATTGTAACACAACAAAGTGGCTACATTGGCCTGTTACCAATAACGACAGTTGCCTTACTCGATTAGCACTAACTCATCCACGATCCTATTCGGCAACCGCAGGGTTTTGGATTAGGTACCTGAAGAACAAATTTCAGAAGTGAAACCACGTCGGCATATAGTATCGTTATCCACTTACACTTTTATGGGTGATAGTAGTATTCAAAAAATAAAAGGATGATGGATCTGCTACCATTAAAGAAGTCACAGTATGTTGTAGGAAATCACATGGCGACGGTGTCAGTGCAACACACCCTATCATCATTTTGGCCACTTTTCAGCAGAGACAAACCCCTGGTCGCCAATGATTTTCTCGTACATTCTCATAGCGTTTTCGTTGTGAAAGATCGGTATTCACGACCTAATAAACAAGCTGTTCCCGCCTAAAAACACAGGATTCTCGTTGTGGATAGGGAGTATTGCAGTCGTCATGATGATAGGGTGTGTTATCCGAAATGCCACTTGCGCGCCTGTTAAGGTTTTGCTAGAACGTGAATTTCATTGGATCCGCCGAGCAAAGAGCTTTCCAATGATATGCATAACTCATTTTTGGCCAAAATGACGATAGGGTGTGTTGCTGTGATGCCGTCGATGGGATCTATTTCACTCTGATCTAAACAACATTCAAATTGAAATAACTGAACACTGGAGGATGTCTCTATAGAAATTTGGGTTATGGAATTATGTGGTTCTAGAGTAATTTGTGGAGACACACTGTATACGGAGTGGACTGGTGGAACCATCCAGTGGAAGTGCAGAAAACTATTCACATGATGCTGATGGGAGCCAGTAAACCATTGAGGATTTACGGCATTTGGAAACCGATCATGTACTCACACGAAGGCATAAGTGTGGTGAGTACTTGAACATTAACTATTATATCATCAAATATCTGATTAATGCTGATGTAACTCTGCGTACAACACGAATAATATATTCTTAATTACGTGTACAGACAGGGGAAAAAAATCGTGACTGCTTCGGAATAACCCCAAAGATTGGTTAGCGTCTACTGATTATCCAACATGTTGAACAAACTTGCTTCTCACTCTGATTAGTTAAGACAAATACACTTCTCAAATTGCGGTGCACCAGTAAGCGCTAATAGGAGTATGCGTCTCCAGCTATATATTTTGAGAGGAAAGATGAATTAAATGCGATATATTCAGTACATCTATGAACGATCATAAGCAAATCTAGACTAATCACTAAGATTTGTGCATTCAATGTTTCAGATTGGCCAAGAGACGTTTTCATTCTTCAACATGTTGCGGGCGATCAAATAACAGCGCTTTCACAGGAAGATTTAAGCTGCGCCTAAAACGGTTACGTTATTTCTGTACTTGTCAGGTCGCCTGATTGATCTGGTCGCAAGTGTTAATCTGACCTAACGATAATGGAACCAAAAATATATTAGCAGTAATAAATCACGCAATATGGTTACTCTGTTGATTATAAGTTATTCCCCTGGATTACTAGAGTTATATCGAGCGCATACAAAAACTGAGTCCTTAGTGGACAGCTTAGGTCCTTAGTGGAAAAATTAAAAGATTATTAGAAAATTATTTTAAAACTGTTGTGTTCCATTAGTAAGTTGTACTTTTAGTTCTATGCCACGAAAATAGTAGAATTCAAGCCAGATAAGTTTGATTATAATTGAAAGAAGTATGACATACAATGTACAGCAGTACTTATTTTACATTGTACAGAAAAGTTGAAAGATACTCCAACATACATTTCCAACTGTGGATATTCTTACTCATATTACTGCAAAATGATAATATAGTGATAGTAACATAAGTAGTAGTTTTCACCGATTGAGAGATTTTGTTAAGTACCAATAGTGTGAACGTTGCAAAAAGTTGTAAATAGTACAACAAATTTGTTCTGTAAAAGCAGCAATTACAAAATGAGAATTTCATTCAGATCATTTCTTAGAGAAACTTACTGGGTTTTTCCAAGTTCTGAAACTTAATTTCTCAAATTTTACAATATATACATTTTTATTAAATGCATAGTTGTCGCATATATCATTAGTTTTTACTGCATATTCTGTGGCATATTCGGAGCATCTATGGTGCATAGAAATCCGGTCTGTACTCATCACTTGTTAAAGGTTGGTTTTCTACGAAAAGTCCAACTGACCTTTATTAAATTAAATAGTGAAAGCTACAATTTAAGCCCAACCCCAGCTCTGTGTGTCCAATAAATTCCGAGATATTGATCTTCGAAAATTGGCTATCTCTTCCAAAAAGTTGGAAATTTAAGGTTTAACTCTTGAGTAGAATTATGGCTCTAATATTCATCCAACGAGGAAAGTCAAGAGGAAGAAAGTTCTAGAAGGGTCACCTGTAGAAGTCAGCTGGCGTTCCCTTCGTTGTAGCTTACACTATTTACTTTAATAAAGGTCAGTTGGACTTTTCGTAGAAAACCAACCTTAAACAAGTTATGAGGCAAAAACTGAAACAAGTCCGAACATTTCGAAGTTTTTCGGCTCCCAAAAAGTTTCTTTCGGGATGTCTTGGTGTAGTACAACTCAAACATGCCTAGGGTGGCAATAGACCATAGGGGAAAAACTTTTCTCGCCAAATTTGAACTCTCTACCCTCTAAATGGTGCAGTTGGGCTAGAAAATGAGTTTCGCAAAGTTTTAGGTCGATCGGACAAGTACCTATAAATGGCGTCTCGTCGCATTTGAACTTTGAAGAAACTACCCATTTTTGGAAAAATGTTCAGTTTTTCTTTTGTAACTCGGGTACCCTTTGGGCTAGAAACCTGTAATTGGTCTCATTCTGTAGATAATTTAATTACAAACAACTTTTATTTCGACATTATTTTCGCTAAACCCAACAGAATCGAGGTTATTCTGAGTTCTGTGGGTCAGGTCTTTTTAAGAAAATGTGACTTTTTACGCACACCCCAAACAATGCCATAGAATCGTATTCTAAGCCTTCCCCTATATTATTGGCATTGTCCGCAAATAATAACGCAGGTGACAATGCCACACTCGGAGCAATCGGAGATCAGTACTGTGGCTGGAAAACCGGTTCGACCTGTCCTGGGGTGGATAACGGGACAGCTTGAACAACCAGTTTCCAGACAACTGTCGGAGCGCATGCGCAGGTTGAATTGAACAACATTAGAGGTATCAGAACGAACATAACAGCTCATACCGAAAAAATTGAAATAATTTGTTAAAATTTAACATCTAAATTAAATTAAATTAATTAATCCCACAATTTGTGGAACAGGGACGTTTTACATCCAACAGAAACTACACCTTACGAAACAGTATCGAGAATAGCATTCTTGTTATGAATCGTTGATCGTTACAAGTTGTAACTTACAACAAAATGTGTTTACGTTCCGTCATCATTAGGTCCTTTCACATCAATATAATATAGATATGCCCTTATATTTAAGAGAGCTTTTCCATTTTCTAGGTACCTGTATAATTCAAGTGTCAGATCCAGCAGCGGTACTAATATTAATGTCAAATGGTTAAATTATGAGTACCTAGCATATAAGCCCAGCGCAACGTTCACACATTTTTATTTGCCGTGAAACCTGTTACAGAAAATGTTTCACTACCCAAGAGTGTTCACGCATACAACTGGATTAAGCATTAAGGAGGAATTCATACTCTTACTCAATGTAATAATTCTACCATCGCTCGTCGTAGCCAGAAGTAGAACAGATAGAAAAAGGATAGCGACTAAATTCAAAAACATTGTTCATAAATTGGACAAATTCGACCTTAACTCTTACATCAATTTTGTTTTTTCAAAATTCTGTTTCATTAATTTTTGTTCAGTATGGTGTACCTACTTGTTTCTTCCATTCATCTTTAGTATTAATTTCAAGCACCGATCATTAAGGACCTCTGAAGGACCATTACATTGTCTTCTTGGTGGTGATCACGTTTCCAGGGAACATCAAAAACTAAGCCAAAAGAAGAGTACGTCATCAAAGACACAAAAACATTTGCATCTTGCAGACGAGTTTTGGTTTTGATGGGATTCATTAACGATGGCAGCCTCGTCTGCAAACTCCGACTACCAATATTTGTGTTTCTTCTTTACTCTGCGCCAGTTCACCACCTACTACCGGTAACCAAATATTATTAAATATATAATGTGATCGCGTAATCCCTAGATCTATTGAAACATGAACAAGAATATTGGCGAGTAAAAAAAAGAGATGAAGTACCAGACAAGTCCATCTTAATTTCTTAATCTTAAATTCATTGGAAAATATTTTGACATTCCGTCCATGTTCTAGGCTTTTACTGATGAGACAGCTACTTCCGAACAGATTATGATGGCATGGTCGATCTCAATGCTGTACGTCTTGCTTTGCATTGCTTGGCCCATTATGTTCACCAGGTATGTGTAGAAATCTATTTATGTGATACTGAAGGTAGAAATGCCTGAAAATAATAAGATTGGGGTTAAAGAGTCAAAAATAAGGATAATAAGGAAAATAAAGTACTATTTCCTTGTATATTTGCATGAGCGGTTTCTGCAAAGGGTAAATTTCGGGTTAATGATGAGTTTCAACTGTTTGAACTTGATTGGGTTGGGGCGTATTTGAATAAAGAAGGTTAAGGAATTGGAATTTCGAAATATGACCAATCTGTGGTGAACTGGCGAGGGTAGGTCCTGCCTCTAAACGGGAGATAATGGGTTCTCATAGGTGTCCGAGGTTAGTAATACATACTGTGCTGTGCACCAAATCTTCCATATGCTCTGAAATGTTCCAACTGTGACAAAATGTTCCAATGTTCCAACTGTAGGAAAATGTTCCAACTGTGAGAAAATTTCCAACTGTGGGGGAAAAAAACGCCATAATAACCATTTAATGGTTCGTATGGGGTTTTTACAGCCCAGTGACCCGCTTACCCAGACAACAGGAATAGTCCAGTTGGAGTGAGTTGGGGCCCTCTGGCCCTACAGCCTATGCCAGTAGGCCCCGGCATGTGAGTTCTGTGGGCATTCCGAGAACACGGGTACCAACCTGCACAGTTGGTAGAGTGAGCTAAAACACTCGACTCCACCTGTAGTGTAAACAGGTACTCTGCGGCTGTTCGAGGCCTTTGACATAAGTTATAAGTCCACTCTCAGGAGTGTCCGCCTGGCCAATTAAGCCGGAAGGAGATCGACCGTATCCCCCATGGCTTGGTGTGAGTCCAATCCCGCCAAGCACTGAGACATGGAAAGCGGTAGGTCCTTTGAGGGAGGGCCGGGCCTGCAACCTGCAGAGGCTCGAGACGGGGGGGGGGGGAGGACTGGGTGAGAGATTGCCTGGTCCTCTGCAGGCTCGGGTTGTTCAAAATGGTACCACGAGCAGAGGGAAACCCAGGCCACCGGAGCAACGCCCAAGCTCCACCGGCCTACCCTCCAACAGAGCTTGGATTCGTGGTGGTCGTGAACTTGCTAGAAAGTGGGTAGTCCGAACCCTGATGTTGGGCAGGACCCCCTGGTAGAAGCGAAAGTCAAAACCTTGGATTATGTGCACCAATTCTTCTAGGTCCTCTGAAATGTTCAAACTCTGGGAAACGGTTCGTGTGGGGTTCTACCAGTACAGTGAACCGCTTACCACTGCAGAAAGAACAATTCTGTCAAAAACTGACGACATCATCATCAAATCAACCAAGATGTCGATCATCGCTTATTTCTGCGCTGGTGTCGGCACCTTTCTCAAAGAAATGCAACCAGAAAGCTTACGCCAATACAAGCCGCCCTACCCTGGCTGGTTCCCTTGGACGATCAATTCCAACTTCAAGTAAGTACAAACATCGAGAAGCACTACCGACACGGGTAAATGTCTTACTATACCTACCTGCTGCATACCACTTTTTCACTCAAAGAATTGGAATGATACATAGAGGATAATGGTTTTCTTCGGATGAGCCATTAGAACCCCGTATGACAGTGACTCAAAACCTGATTCTTTTGTTCTAGATTTGCTTTGTCATTATTGTACCAGTGCGCAATTTGTCTCAACACAACATTCGCCCTAGAAGCGGTTTTCGTCCTTTTCGCCTATCACACGATCCACTTTGAGGGCCAACTTCGACTGCTGACACGCCATTTGATGGATACGTTCCCTCCAGGACTGCCGGCATCCCTCACGTACACGCCTCAGTACAAGAGAAGAACACTGAGGCGGCTGAAAGAGTGTGTCAACCACCATCTCATTATAACTAAGTAGGTACGTTTAGGCCTGCTATACATGTCCATATCGTGCTGGACTAATGTAGTCTACACAAATACCACCTTGTGACCTCACTAATCATATACGTAACCATTGTCTCAACTCTTCCGTTTTGCAGTTTACACAAACAAATCCTCAGTTATTTCGGAATTTGTCTGCTCGTCTACAGGGTCATTGTGACAATCATGTTGTGCATCTTATGTTATTTAGCTACCGTAAGTATCATCACATTTATGAAGCATTATATACTACCACAGAGTACCTACTTCTTTGATGACCACAGTGCACACAGCTGCACAACCTCTTAGCAACGTGATGAGATGGTGTGGTGTGATAATTATGTGGACTGGACATCATCACATTAGGTCATATAGCACAAGTAGGACTCTATATACTCTTCTCCAATAATATCTTTAAATCTCAGCATTAATATCAATAAGTGAGTTATAATCAAACACGTTGCTTTTTAACATTTTAAATCCCAAAATAGAAGAAAAGAATACAAAAGTGGCGCAGTCGGTAGGTGTAGATATTGTATATTTTACGTTATCATGTTGGCACTACAAAATCAGCATTATTATCATTAAATGAGTTACAATCATACACGATGCTTTTTAAAATTTTAAATGCCATAGTAAAAGAAAAGAATATAAAAATATCTGTCATAATTATGGTCCATCGATTATATTGTAGACAGGTATAGCACTCGATAAATTCGTTCAGCTCCTCTGCTTCGCTCTGGCACTTTTGTATCTGTGCTTCATATTCTGTCTGAAGGGAGAAAAAGTTGCCCAAATGGTAAGGAAGCTTCAGTATATTTCAATACGATATAATATACCTATTGTAGGTCACGAAATTTCTACATTTTACGCTTGGGTGCCTGTTATGAATACTGGCTACCGAGACTGCGTGGTAGTGAATTTGAGAATGTTTCAACATGTTTTAATATCCCGTTTCTTTTTAATGTGCGGTTCCAGAGTGATGGGTGGAGACACACTGTATACGAAGTGGACTGGTGGAACCATCCAGTCGAAGTGCAGAAAACTATTCACATGATGCTGATGGGAGCCAGTAAACCATTGAGGATTTACGGCATTTGGAAACCGGCCATGTACTCTCACGAAGGTATATGTGTGGTGAGTACTTGAACATTTATTTATTATATTAGCAAAAATCTTATAATTCCCAAATCTTAAGTCTCAATTCTCCAATCAGTAAATTATTAGTAAATTAACGGGAAAATTAAAAAAATTGTGACACCATAATGGGAGCTGAAAACCAATGAGCTTCTCGAAATTGTCGGACTTTTTTTCGATTTTTTGGTCATAACTTCTGAACTAAGCGGTTTTCGCCCAAAAACCTGTGTATCGAAGTTATAGAGCATTAAATTTGCTACAATTATTGTATAATATACAATTATTATACACATATTATACACAGTCTTTTCCTAAACTAATATTAAACGAGATGCACCCGATCAAAGTTAGAGGAGTTTATTCTATATCGTCCCCTGAAAGGCAGAATAATATTATCGTAAGCGCCAATTTCCAAATTTCACAGGAGAGACGAAAAACTGTGAGGGGATCTTTTTATTGTTTTCTGTCGAATCATGGAAAAAAATTGCGAAAAAGCCATGGGAAATAGTATTTTTCAAGAAAAGGGCGCTTACGCTATTCTTGCTATTTGAAGAACCTGGAGAATAGTTGTAGATACGATACACTTTGCGGCACTTACGATATTCATGACGTTCTGCCGATACAATGTCCATTCGGTTGGAGCATACGATACAGTTCTTCCTGGTGCTTACAATTATGAACATTGTTTTCCTCGGTATTTACTTTCGTTTCGTGGCGCTTACGTTCTGAATGAATGGTGGATGGTGGACTTTGAGACTATATTTGAAAGACTTGCGTCGCTTACGATATACAGCTGGATATAGCGCGTTTTCAAGACGAACCCAACGGTACCCATAACTCAGAATCGCCAAAAATGGCGCTTACGATATTCTACTTTTAAGGGGAGGATATGGGATGTTCGAATTATAGATGAACTTTCAAAAGTAAATCTTTAGTAACTTCTAAGAAACACACATCCCAACAGATTTGTACATTTACTGTTTCAGATAGGCCAAGAGACGTTTTCATTCTTCAACATGTTACGGGCAATGAAATGAGAGCGGTATCTCAGTTTTAGCTGGGCGTAACGTGGATCACTATTCAATACCCGTCAGGTCTTCATGAAGTTAGACACTAACGTAAAGCAATGTTTTCTCAATCTTCGCATCATATGGGATTAGTAAATAAATTAGTAACGCAATAATGGTTACCGTTTTGATTATTTTCCCTTGCCTCCTGATGCTAACCTTATGTCCTCATCGGGCCTCCATCGTTAGACCATCTATGGTCGTATGACTCTCGTATGGTTCGTACGATCAAAATGTGTGTCCAATTAGCGAACGCCCATTTGTAAGACCAGGCGACCATTTCCTGTATTTCGTATGATCAGTCCGCAGTACACAGTTCACATTCCATGGCTGAAGAGGATGCAGCATTATAATGTAGTTTAGCAGTAAATTTTACCTGCAACAGCCTGCGACGAATCGACAACGGAATTCAGCCAAGGAAATATACACAACGCGTGCGAAACTCACTTCGTTAATAATTAATTATTAATTCCTCTTCAAAATCCATTTAAAATTTTACACGACTTTCAAATACAGATAATATCTGTATTTATCCGTATACAGATTATCTATATTATAGACCGTAGCAACTAGTTGTACGAGCTACGTGAATCCGTTTAGTTTGCAGCAGGTAAAGAACAAGTGCCTTCGTGGAAGTATGAATAGGTTTGTATGAATAAGTGGGTATGAATAGGTAGGTATGAATAGGTAAGTATGAATAGGTAGGAACAAATAGGTAAGTATGAATAGGTAGGAACGAATAGGTAAGTATGAATAGGTAGGAACAAATAGGTGCCTAAGTATGAATAGGTAGGAACGAATAGGTAAGTATGAATAGGTAGGAACGAATAGGTAAGTATGAATAGGTAGGAACGAATAGGTAAGTATGAATAGGTAGGAACGAATAGGTAAGTATGAATAGGTAGGAACGAATAGGTACCAGGTACCTATTCATACCGAATAGGTCCTAAGTATGGATAGGTAGGAACGAATAGGTAAGTATGAATAGGTAGGTATGAATAGGTAAGTATGAATAGGTAGGAACGAATAGGTAAGTATGAATAGGTAGGTATGAATAGGTAAGTATGAATAAGTAAGTATGAATAGGTAGGAAAGAATAGGTAAGTGTGAATAGGTAGGAATGAATAGGTAAGTATGAATAGGAAGTTCGAATAGTCCTTTTGATTCGTCCTTTTGGTTTATTATCTTCGATAATGAACCATTGGAATCGCCCAAAGAAAAAAATTTTTTAACCCCCCCTCAAAATTTGTTGGTTTACGTTTCAAGATACGTAGATTCAGAAAATCGAATAAAAAAAAATCCGTCCGTCACCCGTACGCCGTACGCCGTCCCCCGTCCGTGGCACTTTGCCCAGTTAGCGTTGAGCTAAAATTACGAAATTTGGTTTCTGGGTTTGGACCAGCCCCACAATGATCCTCGAAACTTTTCATAACCCTAGGTCAAGGGGAAGGGGTTCAAAACGAACTTTGAAATTTCGACAATGTCATATCTCTAAAAATTCTCATGAAAAGGTGTATTTGCAGTTCGCCTTAGAATGACCTGAAAAATTACGAATCTTTTAAGACCAATTGGATTTTTGTGCGACCAGCCGTTCGTTCACAGTGACCGCGCAAAGGTTTAGGAAAAACACTAAACTTTCGCGTCGAAAACGGCCGTTATGTGACCCTACCCCCAGACGCCCAGAATAAAACTACCTTTTTTCATCTTCCCGGTAAACTACAGTCTAGAAATTTTAACCGTGAGTCGGGGATAGACCACATTGCAATATTCACTCGGTTTCTCATCTGTAAAATTGTTTAAATAATACCTTTTTGTAATAATACAAATTAAATTTTGATGATGAGCTATTGACTTGAAATTTTACAAATAGGTCAGAACTGGATAACAATGCAATATCCACTCGGTTTCTTGTCTGTAAAATTGTTTAAATAATACCTATTTGTTTAAACAAATTAAATTTTGATGATGAGCTAGATACTTGAAATTTTAAATATAGGTCAGAAATGGATGACATTTCAATATTCACTCGGTTTGTATGACATGGTATGAGTATGGTATGGTATACCTATTATTGTATGTATGATTCGGTATAATACAGTATGGTATGATAGGAAAGAAATTCGTATGGTATGGTATGAGTATGGTATGGTGCCGATTTGCAATACAGTCTGGTATAGACAGAAGGGTGATCTGCACAAGGAAGATAATAAACCGTTGTGTCAAGAATTTGCAGAGTTTTTCAAAATGAATTCGTCCAACCATTTAGTCTGGTTTCCTTCATTTAGTCTGGTGTCAAGATTTGGTCCCTCTATATGAAGGACGAATTCATTTTGTAAAAGGACGAATTCAATTTGAAAAAGCTATATGTGAGTTTTGGTATCTTTTGGCAATGAATTCAGGATAGTCTAAAACGGATTTTGGTATAAAAGTATTAGGGAAATTCGAGTTTTAACAATTTTGGACCGAGAACAATAGCTTCCTTTTCTTCAAAAACTCGCTAAAAGAGCTTGGAAATTCGGCAGCGGTTGTTCCAAAGGTGATCCCGGTTGTTACAACCCAACGTCGCCCAATGTCATCGACCATCACTAATCCATTCATAATATGAATTTGTCGTATGCATTCAGCACTGCAGGGACAACGAAAATTTTCTTAAGATCCGAGACCACAGTAGAGTACTCTACTGACGTTCGTCTGCCACTGACTTATCGCTCCTTTGGAAAAGTAACAACTCCAAGTAATCACAATTACCGAAACCGAAAAGCTACCGACAAGTCGGTACTGAAAGGGAGACTGAAGTGCACCGAATTATCATAATGATTTTTGTTCAGTTATTAAGAAAACATATACATTTCTGTATTCCATACAGAACAACAGGGGAGAAAATAATACCCTCAATGTACAACATATCAGGATAAATTGAGTACCGATTATAACAATCGAAGTGGTAGGTAATAGAAAAACCATCTGCCAATGACTATGTTTACTGAGTAATTCAGTAAAATAAATCTCGAGACTTAGTGTTACCTAACTTATACTTAGGTCGATCCGCCGGGGGTAGACGCTTCGAATGGTATGCATAACTCATTTTGGCCAAAAGTGACCGATATGTCCTATCATAGGAAAAAGCTTCTTCGACGTAGAAAAGCCGCGATAACCATAGAAATTACTACAGTAGGTACGTTGGAAAATCCGAATTTTTTCTCTCCTGAACAGTTGAGGAAACTGAGTTAGACCTTGTGGGATCTTAAGAGAAGTTCAAGTTCTAGAGAGAAGTTCCTCGATAACCACTTGGTTTGTAGGATTCTTGTAACCATCACTCGATGAAATTCACGCAGGAAACTTCCTGATGCTGCGGTCACTCACGATTCCGCGACGTTTCGACCTCAACCGTCTCACGTCAACAGGGTCAAGACCGATGGAGCTGAAGCGGGAGGGATGACCAAGTGAAGTGGGGACTTCAGAAAGTACCACTCAAGTCCTTCGCATGTATCGACCAGTATATAAGACAATTCCGCCTCCAGAGAAATCAGTACGGAGAACTCATTGAACACAAGACATGGCAGCTAAGGTGAGTACGAAGACCGACTTCCACGAGTTCCCATTTGGGAAAAATTTGACTCAAAGATCTGCTCTACCAGTATTCGACACGAAATGTCTCCAACTTTGTAAATTATATTTATAATTTAATTTGGTATTTGGTGAAAATATTCGATTTTATTTTCATTATTGTCTGAAAGTATGAGGATTTGGTACCCAGAACGATTTAAGTAGAGTACAACCTACTTAAATCGTTCTTGGTACATACCAAATCCTCATACTTTCAGACAATAATGAAAATAAGATCAAATATTCTAGTCTTAATAGACGGGTCTTAAAACGTGTAGGAAATACGTATGTAGTATAGGTGACATCATCATAGATTTCATTCCTTTTTCACATCTAAATTTAGTTAAATTTTTACAAATTTTACAGGAGAACCAAAATTTCTCCGTCTTTCTGAATCGAGAAATGGACATTCAAAATCAGTATCTTCCTTCGTACTCCCTTTTATGAGTATGCTTCAATGAGGCATTTAGTGCCTTACAAAATTTAAAAAAAAAACTCCAAAATCCCGTTAAGATTAAAATTATAGCGATTTAATGACCAAGTACGTTTTCTGCTTAAAAAAAAATAATAATAATAATAAATAAATAAATAAAAAAAATCGCTGTTCTTACAGGCTTTTGGTATGATTTTTGGTGTCTTTTGGCAGTGAATTGAGGATTGTCCAGAACGGATTTTGGTATAACAATTTTTCGAAAATTCAACTTCTAAATATTTTGGACCGAGAACAATAATATTATCATATTAATAATAATATTATGATATTATCTTCCTTTTCTTCGAAAATTCGCTTCCTTTCGCGAAAATGGGTAGCGAGTTCTCAGTCGAACTCATTTGTTGATATTTGTGTTGTCACTCTTGAATTAGCTTTGTTTAAATTTTTCTGGGGCTTAAATTTATTCAACCATTGACTCGATAAGTTTGAATGACAAACTAAAAGTTATTACTTAGGTACCAACACGAGCAAATTCCAAAATTAGTACTTGCTAGTCAAATCCTAGTATCTAGTTAAGTACTATTATAGTAACAGTAATACTAGTACTTAATGTAATAGTATAATTATAATAATAGTAATAGTAGTAGCTCGTTGTTTATTTTGTTAATTTCTGATGTTTGGTGCGAGTTTTTCCATTAAAAATTTTGGACAGAGAACAATAGCTTCCTTTTCTTTGAAAATTCGCTAAACAACGGAAATAATTTGATAATGTTGATGTCGACAGTTTGTTGTATTGACCGCCCTCGTGGCTGCGGCCAACGCTGGCCTCCTTCCTGCTGCTCCCGTCGGGTATGCTGCGGCTCCACTCGGCTATGCTCAAGCTCCAGCATACGCTCACGCTCCTCTTGGCTACGCTGCGGCTCCCGTCGCTAGAGTAGCTGCTCCCCTCGGCTACGGAGCTCCTGTCGCCAAGCTCGCCTACGCCGCTCCTGCAGTCGCTAAAGTCGCCGCCGTCGACGAGTACGACCCCAACCCCCAATACAGCTACGCCTATGACATCCAGGACGCTCTTACCGGTGACTCCAAGAGCCAGCACGAATCCAGGTAATATACCTCGATACATAACTGCTGCCACATCTACAACAACCTTCGTAATGTTGAAAATATGTTGGTAGGACTAAAATTATTGTCAATTCATGCGCCAAAACGAGTAAAATATATGGAATTGAAATATTGCCCATAATCAGTGGCGTAGGGAGGATTTTTCGTTCCGGGGGGGGGGGGGGGGGATTTCCAAAACCAGGGTAGTCCGGGGTACACCCCCCCCCTCGCCACGAAAATTTTCGATAAATTAAATAGAGGGGTTTGATCTAATTTTAACACTTTTCAAAATCGAAAAACTTCATGTTTTTGTAGGCTGCCATGCGAAATGGACAGTATGCACTACATAGTCGAAACTCAGCCAGGTATTAAAAAACCGCCAAAAATACCCAATCGACCAAGCCCAAACGTACCTAAACTTTGATCATTTATTTTTAAACAAAATGACAAACCTATTTTTAACAACGGTATGATAATTTAATATTTTTGGACAAGAGTAATGATAAACCTCCTTTCTTTCCCCTGCTCCATGCTTCATTTATTAGCGAATTTTCGAAGAAAAGGAAGCTATTGTTCTCGATTCAAAATGTTTTATAGGTACTCCAATTTCAGAAAAATTTGCACACCAAAATCCGTTCCAGACCATCCCATGCTTAATGTATTAGGAAAGGAAGCTGTTGGTGTCCGTGTTGGTAAATTGCAAACTTACCAATATCCTTTACAAACCATCCTGAATCATTCCAGACAATAACTCTTGATAGACTTGAAATTAAAAGTTCAAATTTGCACAAAAAATCTGTCTTGGTAATCGAAAGGCTAAGTTCGTAGATGGGCAGAATCTAGCAGAATGTGTGGTGGAGGGAGGGGGGGGGGGGGGGATACCCATAAATTCCAAAACTGAAACGGTCTGACAAGTGACACATCACCTTAAAGGGTTTTTCAAGCTAGACACGATGGTGAAGTCAGAATTACAATATCTTATTCCTTTCTCAAACTGAAGCGCTTTGAAGATGAAGAAACGTGGTGAAACGTGGCTCTTCGCGGTTCATCTGCTCTAATCTGATAACGGAATAAGATATCGCCATTCTGACTCCACCATCGTGTTCGGCGTTGAAAAATCTACAAACCGAGGTGTTACTCGCCAAAAACAGGAGTTAAATGTGTTATAAAACCATTAAAATGGAGACATTTTACATAAAACCCGTTATTTCTTCGAAAATTCGCTCTTATAGCCATGCTGCATGACTGTGGATTTTGTTTTAATCGGTCTTAATATTTCTGGGGGACCCCTTCGATACACCACTGGCCACAATAAATGGCATTTGAAGGGCTCTGAATAGAATACGGAACAGTTTAGTACGATATTGTTGCTCAAAATATTACGTTCTACCCTACCTACCATCTTCAAGTCACCATTACCATCATTTCTTTCTGCTTCATTATTTTATCGAGACCCAAAAACGATGGAAACATCAGGTACGGACCTACAGTGCTCAACTGAACGATTTTTTAGAACCAACAGAAAGCTGATGGCCTCTTCCTCGTTTAGTTTTGTTTAAAAGCTCCCAGTGTACTTCATTCATTTATTATCTTATTGTGTATTTCCATTCAATTTTTTTCTAATTCTTTTGTAATCTATATTGCTTAACTATCATCTTGTGAACTCCCATTGATATTTATATACTTAAGTGAAATTGGGTTTGCCCGTATATATATAAAATAAATAAAACAAAACAGAAGATTCATACTACCTACTCGATTTCTGATTTTCAAAAGAGCAACTCACTGGTCCGAATTGACAAAAAAACATCAAAATGATTTGAAATCGTTACAAGTAACTGTTGTAATGATAAGAAGTAACTCAAATGAATTCCGTGAAACCTCTTGTTATTTATCCTCCACTTTGTACTGTGCTGTACAGGTCCGGTGACGCCGTCCAGGGAAGCTACTCACTGACCGATCCCGATGGCACCAGGAGGACCGTCGAGTACACCGCTGACCCCGTCAACGGATTCAACGCCGTCGTCCACAAGGAACCTCTCGTCGCCAAAGCTGTCGCTCCCGTCGCTTACGCCGCTCCCGTCGCTAAAGTCGGATACGCTGCCGCCCCTGCTTACGCTCATCTTGGTTAAACCCTCCCAACCTTATACAAAGACTGTCACCGCCACTTAAAATACATTAATTTATTACCACATTTGCATATTGTTTTTTGTCCTAACTCAACTTCTACGAACGTCTACTCGTAAGTATTTGATTACTTTCGAAACTTTTTTTTGTTCACGCTAATACTGACGTCCAAAGTAGCCATAGGAGCCATTTCGGGGAGTTTGAGGTTTTGGTTTATTATCTTCGATAATGAAACATTGGAATCGACCAAAGAGAAAATTGTTTTAACCCTCTCAAAATTTGAGGGTTTACTTTTCAAGATACGTAGATTCAGAAAATCAGTCAGAACTGGATGAAAATACAATATTCACTCGGTTTCTTGTATGTAAAATTGTTTACTTAAACAATACCTATTTGTTTTATTAAATTTGGATGATGAGCTAGAGTTTCGTCTATTTATTTCATTCATTTCGTGAATTAGACAGAAGGGTGATCTGCTCAAAGAAGATAATAAACCGTTGTGTCGAGAATTTGGAGAGTTTTTTTTTTTTTTTGTTTTTTTTTTTTTTAATGTCCAAACCTTACTTTTGGGAGGCATATCGCATACCTAGCTCATTGGAGAAAACTAGAGAAGGTAACAAAAGAACAATTTTTTAACAATTTTAAGATTAGTAGAAATCAGCAAAAATCATCTTGTTCAAAGATACAAAACAACAACAAGGGCAGAATGAAAGTTTTCCTTCTTCCATGCGACAACAACAACAGCTTGATGAGAGCGATAACAGGGGACACGAAGAAACATCGATAGAATCGCAAGAGAAACATCGATGTCGATGTAGCAGGCTGTTAAACAAATAATATTATGATAATATCATAATATTATATTATATTATACTTTTTCCATGTTTTCCACATTGATATTTTTGAAACATTGATGTTATCGAATTTATCGAAGAGAGTAACATCGATGTCCGATATTATCGGATCTCCTAACATCGATGGTAAAACATCGAACATCGAAGACAAAACATCGATGTTTTGATAGCATTGAACATCGATGTTCCACCCCTCGGCGCAGCCACACGGTTATCGTATCCAGTTGTTTTTCCTTGTTTTCCTTGTTTTTCCTTGTTTTCACACAGGCTCATGAGTTTCAAGTGATTCTACGATACCCACCGAAATTTAATTTGTGCAATGCTTTCTTTTTTCCAGTGTTTGTTGTAAAAAGTGAGTAATCTTACACCTATTTGGTAATATTGTGTTTCATGCGTTATCAAGAGTGCGAATCCTGGTTTTGTTCAATGTTATGAAATAATCTTGATGATTTGATTTGATTATATTGACATCACATGTCAATAATAATTATTTAATTAATTAAATATTAATTATTAAGTACAATTATTGTACTTATTATTGTACTTACTCGACTAATAAGCGACTTGAATTGATACCCACCTCGACGCAGGGTCTTGATATCATCATGGTTTTGTAAACATATCTTATGAGAATTTCCTGTTTCTACCCGGTAGAAACAGGAAATTCTCATTATTTAAACTTATCTCACAACAGTCTTATTATAAGACTGTTGTGAGATAAGTTTAAATAACTGTTGTGAGGTATGTTATTGATAAGTGAGAAGTTAGTTGATAATGATTGCTTTCAGGTTATGAGGCAGATAAATTGTGATGGATGGAGCTGTCATTGAAAATTGTGTCTGTGGACAGCTACCTAGCAAAGCCACTGCCAGGGTTCGACCCCATTTATTCAAATTTCTCTAGCTCTGGAATTTCCCAAGTGCCCGTTGTCAGAGTATTCGGTATCACTCCTACAGGTACTCCTTCTCTGTTTTACTCAAAAAAGGTTAATTATGTCTATTATTGTCTGTTTGAACCTCTGCCATTTGCTTTATCCCAGGAACCAAGGGCTGCCTCCATGTTCACGGTGTGTTACCCTATTTATACGTGCCAGTACCCAAAGATGAAGAGAATGTCGACGGGTTCAAACACTATTTCGCCAAAAACCTCAACGACGCCATTAATTCGGAGATGGACTTCCAGAAAACGGCCGAAGTGCAGAACATTTACAAGATAACAGTAGTACGAGGAATGTGAGTTTTGAAGTGTACACAAATTTTGATGTGTTAATTGTGTTCCTTTGTAACGCGATCAAACGGCGGTGGGAGTATAAAGTTTGGTCACTGAGGGCTGAAAGCGCATCACGGGGGGACAGTAAATAGGTTGGTCTATTTGAGAACAGGTCCGTATGAATCTGGGCCCATAAAGACGGGGACATACCGTGGGTCTCACAGCCACACCCCACATCGCCACGTTTGGCCAAAATGAGTTATGCATACCATTCGAAGCGTCTGAAATGCTAGTAAAAAAGACTTGAACTGCAATTAGAAACAACCAATGGACATAATGAAACCAAACCATAAACAAAAAGGGCGAGAATAGCGAAACGTTAGAAATTACGAACTTACCTCCTTATCCAAATGTGTGGAAGTCCAGGTTCTTGGTTCAACTGACGAGTTATCTTGGGTATAACACACGTTTTGCTCTCACTGAAGACTTGATTATGGCGGAAACGGTTAGAAGGTGGCATACATCCCCTGCTTTGAAATGGGGCCAATTTCAAATCTCTAAGGGATACCAAATCCTTATTTTAAACATTCAAAGTTGAGGGGTGGCTACTATTGGTGCATTCACCCAACCTACATTATAGGATCTTACATTCTAACTTATAAGACAGCCCCTCCCCTTGATATTATCCGATTGTTTCCACTACTTCTATCACATTCTCTAAGGCGTGATCTTTTTTTGTCTCAGCCCGTTCTATGGATTCCACACACATACCGAAGATTTCTTCAAAATCTACCTTTTTCGCCCGTTCCTAGTGAGGAAATGCGCTGCCTTGCTACAAAATGGAGCCATTTGCGGGCGGAAGTTCCAACCTCATGAAGCCCACATCCCGTTCACTCAGCAGTTTTTCATAGATTACAATCTCTATGGAATGAGCCCTATCAATATATCAACGTTCACTTCCAGAAAAAGTACGATTTTTGCGTTTATTTCACGTCTAGGTTATGTCAATGGCCAGGACAATTTTTTCTCTACTAAGTGACGACTTGTCACTTGTGGTTCACATACTCAACAGCTCAAATAAAAGTAACATCCAGCGGGACTCAGTATCTCAGGGGTATTAGTACTTCAGCTTTGGTTATTTGAAAAAAAAAAACTCATTTTAAATTTGGTTGATTCTATTGTATGGAAAAGGCCTTTTGAAGTACGAGGGTTGTTCAGAAAGTAAGAGTACCTACTCGAATTTTCCAGACTTTGCAAAACATTTTATTGAAAAAAAATACAGGGTAGGTATTACACACACACACATCCATCTCAGTTATTTTTCCACGTAATCGTCTACTCAATCGATGCATGTTTGCGACCTTGAAATGAGCTTTCTAAGCCAAACTTCGTTCTATTTTGCACACAGTGACTTCTATTATCTTCATCAGCCCTGTTCTTGGTTTTAGGCGATTCACAGTCATCTTGTGTTCCGAAAGCTACTCGTTGCTGTTTCGAAGCTGATGTTCTTGCTGATGACATCCTCAACAATGTGGAGCTCACAGGTTACAAAATTTGTAATAATACAATTTAATAATACAATCAATTGAAATGAAAAGAAATTTATTCCGTAAAAAATGGCACAATGTGAATATAAAATGAAAATCATATTCATAAACATGAACTTATAAAAATTTATTTCAAATAATGGAATTACCCTATTACAAGGAACAAGGTTCCTTGCTGAATGGGGGAAGAAAAAGAAGAAAATGTTGGAGTAACCCTATATATACATTCAGGTCTCCCATGTGGTCTAGTGGCTAGGATATCTGGCTTTCACCCAGAAGGCCCGGGTTCGATTCCCGGCATGGGAAAAAACTTTTTCCTTGCAATGTATTTTTAATTTGCAAATAAATTGAATTGAATAATGTTAATAATAATTATCAAGAGTCAACCATTCAGTCAACTAGTTCTGATCTAAATACAACTAAACGTATGATTTAGACTACGTAGCATACAAGCTGGAGAAGAAATTCTCCCAATTTGGATAGCCTTTGGTAATTAATTATATAAAGATTTGCTGCTGCTGCGGGAGCTTTTTGCAAGGCTTATGAGAATTGGATGATACATGTAGTAGTGGTGGTGATGAGTACTTTGTGGTGGTAAAACAGTAAAGTAATAGCCATTTCAGGCTGGCTGACATCGCAAAAGCAAGGAGCCTAAGAATTATAATATAAGTACTCGTGACCACCAGTAACACTTATATTATAAGTGGTACTGGTGGTCACGAGTACTTAGTGGTGGTACAACTACAGTGAAGTTATGCTCCAATTCAGGCTTGTTCACATGGCAAAAAGCTGCAACGGAGGAAACATATTAGCCAAAACATTAGGAACTGAGGGTGAAAGGGGGTCATGGGAAGAAGACAATGGAACAGGAAAACATTGTTCGTGGAGGTTAAGGGTAGGAGTATCAGTTTTCTATATGCATACTCAACAGCGAAGTGCGAAGCACCGAGCATTATATATACGAGGCTGGCGGGCAAAATGGATAGCAATCCTTTTGGTGGGCCAGTTTTTACAACAGAGTTGTTTTTTGGGGGCTGGTGGACTTTGAGCGAGAGAAGGGAGTATGAACGATATTTTGTGGAGTGGGCCTGAAAGTAACTAAATTTCTGAGGGTGTTTGTGGTAAAAAATAAGGACCGCTTTGATGTATTACTGGTTTATAGAGAAGACTGGCATATCGGAGAATAGCTCACTGGTAGGAAAGCGCTTATGCTTAAACGCTAAAATTTGTATTATTGCCTTTTGTGCAACCTTTAGAGGATTCGTAACGGACGACAATGCACACCCCTATGATAAAATCCCAAAACTAATAGTGCTGTGTACAACCGATTTATGCAGAACTAGGAGGAATTTGAATTTGACGCATTTTTGCAGATTGTTAATAAATTAATAAATTGATGATCTCTCGATTTACAAATTGAATCCATACGTTACTCCAGTAGCGTAGCCAGGGACTTCGTGGGGGGGGGGGGGGGGCAGAAGGGTCCGGGGGTACCATTTCGAGAAAATGTTTGACAGACAGGATACTAAGGGTACTTTGGACAGAGAGGGTTTTAAACTAATTTAAGACTTTTCATAATAGAAAAAAACTTCTTTAAATTTTCCCAGACCCCCTCCCCTGGCTACGCCATTGCGTTACACCATCCTCTATTGGTACTCATACTCTATTTTGAACTAAAACCCCGATTCAACCAACTCACTGGGCTGTTGGCTTCCTTTGCAGGTAATAGCGGTGTAAAAAATCCGGGTCTCGCTTACATTTGGGAAGATGAGAAGATCAGGCGGAGAGAGGAAGGCCAGGAGTCGCAAATTTCGTTCACCCACTACGATAATGTGAACGTCCGCTACAGAATCAAAATGGAAGAAGAGCTACTCACACAAATGAAAATCGCCATTAAGGTAATATTAAAGTTGGTGAAACATGAAGGTCGGAAAGCAACCCTACTGATTTTTTATTTTCTGTAAGTTTTTTTAGTACAATCAGTTTTCTGTGTTTGAACGTTTTCGGTATAAACGTTAATGAGACTGTTCTATCCACAGAATCGATCCAAACAAAAGAGGACAAATTCCACTGAAACCCAATTCAGCTCCAATGAGTCCAGACTTGACGTGTCTTGTATAGATAGCCATGCGCTGGATAAGACCTACCCGCTACGTAAGGTTTTCTTTCTACTCCAGATTATTCATTCTACCATGTTCTTATTGAAGGTGCGTATTTAATACTGTTCTGGAGAATGTGGTTATCAATCTTCACTTCTTGGATTTAGTTGACTCTCAAGACTTGGATCTTCTGGAAGGTTTTGCGAAGGATTGGGATGACGATGAAGGTGAGCCTGGGATTGAGGATGAGTTGCGGCCTGAAGATGACAGCGTTCTTGGATCCCAACATCCTCCTCAGCTGGAAGATTCCATTGATAATCCCGAAGACCAAGATGTGGATCTCACACTCCCTTTTCATGTATCCGACGTTGACGACAGTGATGGGGAGACTGGTCAAGATGAACGTGTCGAACTGACAATAAGGTTTGCTGCTGAATTTGGTTTTATTTTAATATTGAGTAGTATTAATATTAAATATTAATATGTCTTCTGTTATGGAGATCAGCATCGTTTCAAAACCCGAATCATTCCAATGTGTATAATGCGCCTTTACAGCATGGCAATAATGTATGCTACTCGTCCGATTCATCATTTAGACATACGCTATTTGAATACTGCAGGTACTCCTCAGATTCGGATTCGGATGAGAGTGTAACCATCGTTTGTGTCGATGGTAACGTCGACGATACGAGTGACTCTTCGTCCAAAACTACTCCACAAAAACGTAAAAGGAGACAGAAGCCGCCCACCCCCACTCGCTACAGCCAGTTAGGTATCAAGATTCAGAAATCCCCTTGTAAAACTAACAATCAATCTGATGGATTGATTTCCTTACACGAACCGAGAGCATCTGAGAGTATGACAGATTCGAGCGACTTTATAAGACTCCAAGAAAGTGCTTCGTCTTTCCCAGACACTTCACTCTTCTGCTGTAACCCTCCCAAAGGAAGTGCTGTAGAAAGATCCACACAAGGTAACTAACTATCACCTACGTCATCCACTGTACATTCAGCATGTCCTTCCACTGTGTACTCTGTATCTTCATATACCTTTATAATATAAAGGTATACTTTATAATATAAAGTTATTAACTATCGACATATTTTCCAGGCTCAAAGGCTTCTGTATCGAACCCGCCTACAAGTTTGAAAAGGTTAGAAACGTTAACTTCCCCATTATATTTAGTATTCAAGTTGTTCCTGAGTAAATAATGACATGTTCGAAATGTTTTCCAGTGTGGAAGAATTTGACTACTCGGCAAGTCTTGTTTCACGAACTGCCAAAAAATCTTTACGATTCACTGAGTCCAGATCGGTGCCAATGAATTCCACTCTCACCAGCGAATCTCTCGATAAACCTGATGATGCCAATGTTGATAGTCTCGCTGTTGGTTTGCCTTGCAACGGGAATGAATTGGCCAATTGTTTTTCTATATCCACACAACCGCCTGACCCTAAAGTTGTGGTGGATAATCTGGAATCATTCGGTCTAAAACATCAGACGCACAAACAAGCATTCTACGGTTGCCCTCAGGATCAACCTTCTAGCAAAGAAATTGGATTTTTGAGAGTGGCCGTTGCCAGTCGCTTCGCTCGAGATTTGGAAGAACACAAATCTTCATTTGGCCCTGGGATGTCGGCTTTTCAGAAACTAATGTTCGAGAACATTTTTTGTTCAGAAACTTCGGAAACTCGACTGTTACGCCCTCAACATGCAGAAAGCTTCTTGCAATCTCTCAGTTCAAACAAGTCGATTGTATTGACTACGTTGGTTGATCCACCATCCCGTTCTAAGGCTGAAGCATGGTTGGCAGAGTTGAAAAAGGCTAAAGTCAGAGCAGAAGATCATTACGTTCAAAGACCTTTAGTTGACGTTGAAGAAGATGAAACTATTGGGAAACCAGGTCCATCATCACAGTCTTCTATTGTTTTTGACTCTCAGACATCTTTCAGCACACAGATGTCGGATGGAAATCCTTGTGTGAAACTCAGTCAGCGGATACGGGAGGTAAATTTAGGTTGCATCAAGATGAAATTAGAGAGTTCCAGGAGATAAGTCCGCTTCGATAGGACCAGCTGTTGAGGCGAGCAAGGCCGAACGCTATCCCGATAAGCCCAAACATGCTCAGCTCTAGCGTGACGTTAATAGCGTTATCTATCTAAGAGTGACGTAAAGCAACGCCGTATTTTCCGTTTTTACACGTTCACCTTAACAAACGCTTGGACTTAGATTTTACTTGACAACCCAGTCAACGCTGCTTTGAGTAAACTCAACAACAGGTACTGGCGAACAAACACTGACACGGGCGGGAGAACCAATCTCCGTTATTTCACATGTAAGGTTACTGTGCGATAGGACCCAACAGATCCTCACGATAAGGTCTTAAAGACCAATGAGTCCAGGTGAGATAGATAAGAAAGTCTTATCGAACGTTAAGGCGGTCCTATCGAAGCGGGCTTATCTCCTTGGACCTCTCTAAATAAGTACGAGTATATTGAATATTATATTGAACGAGTATATTGAATAGTCATCTATTCAATATTTGAATTCATCGAAATTCTTGGCTTACAGGAATCCTCTTCATCCAGTAAATTATCACCATTGATAAACCAGCGAAGGAGCAGCTGCTTGATTGAAGAAGTCACCGCTGACAATTCTGGTGCTTTCAAAATGGAATTTCAAAACCTCCAAGAAGCTTCTAACTCCTCAATGGTGAGTTTCATGAAGATTAGAACCTTATCGAGGAACTGCTACTTGTATCACACATGCTTCCAAAATACAACTTAGTTCAATTTTCCAGTACACATTTTTAACTCTGTGCGTGATGGAGCTGCATGTGAACACTAGATTGACATTAAAACCCAACCCTGAGTACGATGCTGTTGAGGCAATATTCTATGTGGTCACCAACGATGTACCCCCTGATCACGAACTGCCTCCAGTCGTTACAGGTCCATATCGATCAAATTTTCTCATTCATTCACATTTACATGCTTTATTTGATTTCGAAAAATTGTCTGTATACAAGTTGAAATGACTTACCTACTCTTGTTCAGGCACTGTCATGTTGGACTCTGCTGTCGACAGGTTAACGTCTTCTGATGAATCTTGTCATGTTGACCGCGTTTCTTCAGAAAAAGAAATGTACACTCGGTTCATCAGCATCCTTCACCGTCACGACCCTGACATCTTTGCTGGATACGAGGTACCTTTTGTTGGGAATATGATTGATGAATGCTAGGATTTACATGGATGACTCCAGTATGAAAATTCTGCACCTATGCTTCTTATGCAAATTTGAGAAATTTTAAATTTCTCACCGTTCAATTCAAATCTATCATTTGCTTTCGTGAAAATACATCAACTGCTTCCTTCCTACTCCTATACCTTGCTCCTATACTCTTGCTCTCTTTTCTATAGCTCTTTAAGGGCCTGCAGAACCTTGTTTGGAAAGTTTTTGACGGATTGCTCAGGCTGTGATTGACTTAGACTTTTCTAAATTCAGCGGTATGTTAATAAGAAAAAAACCCTCTCGTCGTCCTATTTTTGAAATTACAAAAATACATTTTTTGAAATTTTGGCTAAATTTTTTTAAGAAAAAAAACGAGAAGAGAGTTATTTTGAGAGTTAGAACATCTAAAATGAGCAAACAGGATCTCAAATAGGTAAATTTCGATTTTTTTCTCTCGATTTTTTGATAAATTTCTCGTAACCTTCTTCTTATTGGATGTCTTGGCGATCTTCCATGCTGGCGGACAACCCCCCGCATTTCAAAACTTCGTCAATAACAGCCTGAGATGTCCTTCAAGAACCTTCCAACCTAGGTCCTGCAGGCCCCTGATACCTTGCTCGTACGTTTACATTTCTTACAGATTGAAATGGCCTCTTGGGGCTACCTGATCCACCGTGGGTACATCATTGGGATCAACATGTGCACTGAATTGTCCCGACTAGTCGTAAGTCCGACTTTCAAAGTGGACCTAGATCAGCTCAGAATGAGGGATTACGACATCAAAATCAGCGGTAGAATCATTCTTAACGTTTGGAGAATGATGAGGCATGAAGTGAGTTAGGAGTAACTATTCCAATTGAAATTCCTTGAAAGCTCTCGAAAACGATAATTGGAAACGTTTTAATTAAATTTCAGGTTTCTTTAATGAATTACTCCTTTGAAAACATGGCGTACCATATACTTCACACGCGCGTACCTCATTACTCTCACCACACATTGTCCCTCTGGTGGAATCACTTATCATCTAAAAAAAAGTAAGATGCGAAGATTATGAGGGATCAAGGGGATTGATTGTTATAATACGTGTATGTCAATGCGATAAAATTATTGTTGTTCCTTGTTATAGAATTCTAACCATAAAATACTACCTTACCAGAGTACGCGGTATTGTGAAATTATTGGACACCCTTAATTTGATTGGTCGAACTAGCGAAATGGCTAGCTTATTTGGGATTCAGTTTTATGAAGTTCTATCGAGAGGATCTCAGGTGAGCTGAATTCAAACTCTTCATAGTGTTTTACCACGAAAAGTTGATAAATGAGAAAGAAGAGGTTTCACGAGCGGTCCCACTCTCGTAATAATTTATTGTATACAGTCTGCTTGAATTTCAGTTTCGTGTGGAATCTATGATGATCCGACTAGCAAAGCCCTTGAACTATGTAGCGGTTTCTCCAGATATGCAGCAAAGAGCAGATATGAGAGCACCAGCGTGTCTTCCTCTGATTATGGAGCCTGAGTCTAGGTGAGCCTATACTGGTGTCTATATATTTCTAATAGAAATACCCAACTGCACGACCAAACTCGTGGTTTTAAATTCATTTTCCTCGTTTCCAGGTTCTATTGCGATCCGGTGATAGTCTTAGATTTCCAAAGTCTGTACCCATCAATGATGATCGCGTACAATTACTGCTTCTCTACCTGCTTAGGGCGTGTCGAAGAAATCATCGAGTGTGTTTTCATCTTGCATATTACATATTTATATATTGCATGTTTACATCTGTCGATGATATGATCTTATTTTACAAGTTAGTCAAACTAAGTGGTTTATGTCTATTTATCAATTAAATAATTTCTCGTTTTATGGTTCCTTAGGGTGGATCGATACAAGTTTGGATGCACAGAACTGGCCATCAACCCCAAAGAATTGCATAAAATCAAGGAAAATATTCACATTAGCCCTGCTGGTGTTGCATTTGTTGGTTCTGGCGTCAGGAAAGGCGTGCTGCCCTGTATGTTGGATGAAATATTGGAAACTAGATTGATGGTTAGTAAGATTCGGCGTTTTTCTTAGGTGATGGAAGTATACATCATTTCCACTCTTACAAGCAAGCGGCTGTCAAGATGGAGAACAACCAATAATATTGTTGTTGTTGAACAACAACAATATTGAAGAATAGGGAATGACAGTGATTTTTTAAATGTTTTATCCTGAGAAAAACTCACCTTTAGAATAATCAAGACAGTGGCAAAAAAGTTTTAAAGAATTACTTATATTTCTGGAGAGGTTTGAAGTCTTATTGAGCGGGAAAAGCAATGTACGTCATCTAGTTTGGAAGCAATCCTCAACCATTAGTCGAGTTATAGTGTTTTTAATCTATTCTTTTTATCAATAGACGCTCTTGTTTCGTTTTCCAGGTAAAGAAGTCAATGAAAAAACATAAAAACAACAAAATCCTTCACAGGGTCCTTGATGCAAGACAAATGGGTTTAAAACTTATTGCCAACGTTACCTATGGCTACACATCTGCCAACTTCTCTGGGAGGATGCCTTGTATTGAGGTTAGATCCTCCACCTTCATATAATTCTATAGTAGGGGTCGATATTAGTTAGTCTTCTCTTTTATGTTTCATAATAGGTAGACGAAATTCTATTTTCATTTCTATTCTGAATGTTGAGATTACATCAACTTGTGTGCCTCTCAGGTCGGAGACAGCGTTGTCAGTAAAGGTCGAGAAACACTGGAACGGGCCATCAAACTCGTCAAAGAAACATCCCGTTGGAAAGCAGAAGTCGTATACGGAGACACTGACTCCATGTTCGTACTGTGCCCTGGCAGAACAAAGGAGGAAGCTTTTGTGATTGGACAAGAAATAGCAGATGCCGTCACCAACAGCAACCCTCGCCCAGTGAAATTGAAATTAGAAAAAGTGTATCAACCCTGCATCTTGCAGGTTTGTCTTTTTTGAATAATGTGACCCTTAATGAATTGTAATAATGATTGTTGGACTTATTTATTTTCGTATTGTGTGTGGTTCTCAGACTAAAAAACGATATGTTGGCTACATGTATGAGACGCCAGACCAAAAAACTCCTGTTTTCGATGCAAAAGGCATAGAAACCGTACGACGAGATGGGTGTGTCGCAGTGGCAAAGGTAAAATCATCATATTGGTATGTGGAACTTGTTGGTGTAGGTGTACAAAATGACTTCTTTGACAGAAAAAGGAGGATATTGTTTCATAACCATCCACGTGCCCTTAACAAAAACTCTGATCGATTCGCAGATGTTGGAGAAATCGTTGAGAATACTTTTTGACACTTATGATGTGAGCCAAGTGAAGAAATATGTTTGCGACCAGTTGTCGAAGATTTCATCGTCAAAAGTGAATCTCCAAGACTTGATCTTTGCTCGGGAGTACAGAGGAATGAAAGGGTACAAACCCACAGCCTGTGTCCCCGCACTACAATTAGTCAGGTTCGTCAAGGTTCTTTACTAAATGGTCCTTTTGAGATGTTGGATGTTGTTCCACAGACAAAGTTGTTCCTGTTTATAGGAAGTTACAGTTGAGTTGAATTGTGATGAATTTTGAGATCCTGACTTTCTTTCTGAGTTCCTCAAAATCTCCATGCGAGAGTCTGAACGTTCGTCGTTATAGCTTAATGATGGTGGAGACCTGGCATGGTTTTTTTTAATCACCTTTATTGTTACAACTGTATAATATACATCTAGTAACTTCACTCTGTTAGTTAATTTTAACGTATTGTGGTTCATAGATCACTACCCTACCTACTACCACTCATCACATCACTTAAGTGAGATGTAACTAGGTCCAGGGGTTTGGTCCTTTTCAGTCTTTGTACATCGCCGCTGTTGTCCAGGAGGTTCAGTACTTCAACATTCCTGTGCTTGTGGAGACGGTTTTCATGGTCCGTTGCTCGACTTTTAACAACTTCGTTCACCATCTCTACTTTAAGGTCGCGATGGAGATCATTCCATACAACATACCAGGGGGCATTAACTATGTCCTGTGAATTTTGTTTTGCGTTGTTTGGATTATTTTCAAGTTGCTCCTTTTAGTGCAGCCCTTACACAACACTGTAAAACATGGCAACATATGGTGTAACTACCTAACATCACTCCCCCCTTGTCATAAGCGACAAAGTGGTCTATGTGAGCTATGTACGGCACGTAGCTTCGGGTTGGGTAGTCGAATGTGGAAGACTACTTCGTTGATTGCTTTCACATCTTCACATGGTTTTTTATTACCAAACCTTGTCAGCAGTCGTGCTTGCTTTCAGCTGCAACTTCCTGGAGCCTCTCCCAAGCAATTTCATGGGTCTTTTTCAACAAATCATCGAGCTCTTGGGCATATGTCGAAACAGGCTTATCCCCATCTGGAGTCTTGCCAACCAACAAGCGCACAGGGAGTATCAACCTACGTCCTAGGTTCAGCTGGCTGCTGAGAACCCAGTGATGAATGATCCGTCGCGTTATACGCCTATAGAACATAAAGGAGCCACTGGTCCCAGTCTCGTTGATTCTTAACAGCCATCTAGGAGAGCATGTTCCACAGTGTTCCGTTGAATCTTTCAACAAGTCCCTCTGTGGCCTTCCTGGTGTGCTCCTGGTCTTGTAAATCCGGAGCATACTCATCACCTCCTTGAATACCCCGGACACAAACCCTGTATCCCGATCTATGAGGAGCTCTCGCGGGAGCCCAGGCCTAGCACCTGTATCCCCTACCGGAAAAGCCTCGGGCCACTTTGTGGAATAGTCAATCACTATTACCACATACGTACCTATTTCCTCTCTCTGCCACAGTGAATGGACCCCATCATCTGGCTTTTGTGTATATAATAGTATTGAAATAACTGTTTCGAACTCTCCCACATATTAACGACAAAATGAATACTTTTCAGAGAATGGCTGACTCGAGACCCCAGAGCCGAGCCTAGGGTGGGGGAACGTGTAGGTTACTGCATCGTTTACGGCCCTCCAGGTCTTCCTTTGATCCGCCTGGTCCGAGATCCGGTTGAGGTCTTGTCCGACCCCACGATTCACATCAATGGAGAGTACTACATCACCAAAGTAATTTTGCCTCCTCTTCAACGCTGTTTCACGCTCCTTGGAGTTGATACATTCTCTTGGTGAGTTTACATACTTCATTTGTGAAAATACGTTTATTAAATTGAAGGTTTTGGTTATGTTTGCCTATGTATAAAAAATTACATACTTTTTGATGGCATCAGTGGCACTCAAATACTTGTTCGCATCTACACACCAACTCTGTTCACTTAGCCTCAGCCATGGGGGGGTTTAGCCCCCCCCCCCCCCATCATCGAAACTCCGGTTACTTCACTGACGGGGGATGGTTAAGGACTGCTTAGGCCTTGAGATGCTCAAGAAAGGCTTGGAATGGTGAAGGATGACTGGGGGTGCCTTTGGGTCGTTTCAAATGACTAGGCGCTCAGCAGGACTGCTGAGGCAGAAGAGAGAGTGGGATGCTCAAAAAATGATAGAAATGGTGGACGATGGCAAGGTTTGGTTGAGCACTGCTTAAGATTGCCTTTGGCAAGGCTGAAGAGGCCTTGAGATGCTCAAGGAAGGGTTGGAATCATCTAAAGATGGCATTTGCCAACTGCATGGTGTTGAAAATTTGGATTTCATGGAAAATTGGTTTCCAACT
Organism: Stenodema calcarata; assembly: GCA_963920205.1. NCBI lineage: Eukaryota > Metazoa > Arthropoda > Insecta > Hemiptera > Miridae > Stenodema > Stenodema calcarata. The sequence goes on from OY986054.1 coordinate 25,542,439, forward strand.
ATTCGGTAGCGTATATAACATCATGGTTTTCCTATGAGCCTGCATTTTATTTTGGTTCTGTTTCCAGGTATAAGTCATTGCCTCGAGTCAGGAAGGGCCAAAAACGTTTGATGCCGAAGAGTAAAACTCAAAAATCGACTCTGTCTCAATTTTTTGCGACGTTCAATTGCATTATATGCCACGACGTGTCCCCCACATCTGTGTGCTCTAAATGTAGTGACAATGAACAGCTGGTAGTAGCCTCGATATCTCAGAGCATACTCCGTCTTCAAAGAAAATCGTTCCTCTTGAACAAGGTTGTTATTGAATCATATAACTCCTGTTATATTATGTATGTAGGCCCTACAATATAGGATTGGAACGTTTTGATTATGACGCCATTCATTTTTGCCAGGTATGCTCGTCGTGTTGTGGCCGGGCAGACGATCTACACTGCGATTCATTGAATTGTCCGATCTATTACCGGAAATGTCTGAGCAACGTTGACCTCAGGGAAATGGATTTTCTGCGAGACGCTCTTGAGGGTTTTTAGAAGATTCGGCCGCCGAGTATTTTACAAGGTCCCTTGAGGGACTTCAACTGATGCTAGAAAGGGTGAGGTGAAATCGCAGAGCTGACTATAACGTTGAGAGCCTATCGAATTGCCACGATCAGGTCCATCCAGATTCTTTCAATCTATTTTCTGTGTAATTTTCACAGGTGGATATTCTGCATCTATAATAATTCTATAATTATTATAGAATGTAGACTTCCTCGCCTTCAGGCAACAGTCAAGTAACACTAGTTCATAAATGACATCATTTATTTTTTATTTTGATTAGGATTTTTCATTAACCACGTTGTAAGGTATTTTCTAGGATTATCTCGTTTTGAACAATGCCTATTATGTGTACATAGTGAAATTTCGACAAAACGTTTCAAATGATAATTAAAGGATGAAGGCAGCATACAAAACTGAATGCAAGATAAATATTCGGGGGGAAAATAATTATATAGATTAGTCTGAATAGATATTATATTAAAACACCATTCTTACAATCAGCTATAGTCCAATGTCGATGATCGAAAATTATTAACGCGATTTGAGAAAAATTCATAGAAATGAATCACTGGAGGGTTTTTACAATATAATACACATAACGAAGAAGGTATCACAGGTTCCAACATGCTTCAAGTAGTGGCTACTGAAGTCGACTAGTTCATCTCTTGGATTTCCCTTTCTTCGAAGTGACTTGTGGTTTTTCTGTAGGAACAGGTACTGCGTGTCCAGTGCTTTTAAGGTGTTTGAAGAGAGCGTTTTTAGACTTGAACACATCTTTACAGGAAACGCAGGATATTTCCTCATCCTCCGGTTTAATAGGATCGTTCACAACTTCTCTGCGATCGCCGTCAATTGGAATTGAACTTTTCGCTTGTTGTTTCTGTTCTTTCTTCTTGTTTCTAGCTTTAGAAGGAGCGATTGGATTGTCTGAGCGGTTTCTCCCTTTTTTGGATTTCCTATTAGCTTCTATTTCCTCCAAATCCAGCTCTTTGTCACTATGGTCAGACACTGAGACGACTGGCAGTTTTTTCGTTTTGCTCTTCTTCTTCTTTTTGGTTGTCTTCAAGGAGTCGTTATTGCTCGCCACATCTTCCTCTTCGTCTTCCTCGCTGTCTCCAGCTACATGAGGCTCACATATTCTACTTTTCTCGTCATCCTTGTCACTGGAACAACCGCTTTTCTTACTCTTCAGTTCTTCGACGGATGATTCTGACTCTACCTCGGATTCATCGCTAGACACTTCTTCCTCTTCTACGATAGTCCCAAATGCTAGATCATCCTGCATCATCACATCATTGATATTCTGCACATTCTCCTTGTGTTTCTTAGACTTCTCGTGGTTTGTGAAAGCCCTCTCGGTCTTGAAAACCTTGTCACACGCTATACAATACAACGGATCGTCATCCGCCGACGACCTCCCCTCGTCATCTTCGCTATCATTATCCTGAAACTCCTCAGCTAAATTTGCCTCAATTTCTTTCAATTCTTTTTCCAAATTGGAAAATTTCGACCAGTCGGACTCAACGTAAGATTCCATTTCGGCTTTCCTCTGCGAGATTTGCTTCTGCCGTAGTTCCTTGGCTTTCTTATCATTCTCTTTCGCCTTCTGTTCGAGATATTCAGAATAAGCTTTAACTCTTTTGTCCCTTTTGCGAACGAAAGCAACCAAAGCTCGAACCTCCTCGTTTCTCTCCTTTTTGGCTTTGTCCCGTATCTTCTTGTTCTCTTTCTCCATGCATTTCACAATTCTTCTGCACTGCGCTTGACGTATATCGAACTCGTCCAGCCAAGAATACGACTTTTTGGTCGTGTACGACTCCCAGTACGAATAAAACGGGCGAACCACGTCCTCATACGAACTCTCTGAATTGCCGAACACCGGTATTTCGAAATCAGAATCCAAATCGTTGTCAAACTCTGAATCTTCAGCAGATATTGTTTTGAAAACTTCGGCGTAAACTGCATAAAAACCTTTGTCGTCATCCCCATATCCTTTGTAACATGATGTAGTAAAGTATTGATAGACATTCAAACTATCATCTTTGTAGTCAGAGCCGAATCCACCTTTCAGTATGCTAGATTTATGCTTATCATACCAAGCTCGTTCTTGAGGGTCGCTCAATACCTCGTAGGCTTGCTGAATTAACTGGAACTGCTCTTTAGCTTCATCAGCGTTGTCCGGATTCTTGTCGGGATGCCATTTCAAAGCCAGTTTCCTATAAGACTTTTTGATTTCATCGTCGCTCGCTTCGCAATTGACCTCCAAAACCAGATAATGGCACTTCATTGTAGCAGAATCAGATTATTGTGTTCTCGGCGATAGTTCTGTAGAAATTTAAAATAATTCTACTAACCGAAAAACTTGCCATACGGTTGGTTTTCCAACGTAAATTTACAGCTCACAGAACTACCTGAAACTGCATACTGCTCCTCTACCACTTGAACACCACAAACACGAATTTGTACAACAAAAGCAATTTCAAATTAGGTAAATTTTACGTCTTTCGGGTAACCAACATCTTTGAAAAAGAACCAAACACATGTCCACCGAGAAACAGATGAGTACCTTCATGGATACTACCATGGAAGAAGGGAGAAGAAGTCCATGACGGTGTAGTATCCATAGTTGTCGATATTTTTCTCGCCCTGAAAAACGACTGTCTTGATCAAAACAGCTTTTTTTGGATAACAATCTTCTGTCATGGATATCGAACCAGTTCGAGACAACTCCATGAGTTGTCCGGAAGAAAACTCCTTGCTCTTCTTGCAATCGATTCAAATCACATTCCACCCGGTTGTAACACTTGTTTTACACCCAAAAACAAAATTTTTTTTAAATTCACCAATCCATGTTGTGAATGTACGACATCTTCCAGCTGCTATCCTTATCTTCTCTCGGATTGTGTAGATCGTAATCATAATATACTATGATATATCATAATTCTCTACTGAATTCTTGTTTTCATAATGGGCCGTATCTCATCAAAACAGTTAACATGAACAGTTTATTTATTATCATGGGGGAAATAAACGTAATATCAAGTTGAAGTTTTATCAATGCTCTTATCAGTATTATTTCCCGCCTTCACTCCCGCGTTTAGTATCCGGCCATTTTGTATTTACCTAGTGTGGTGTGTATTCGGTGATTTGTACGTGTCGATTCTACTAAGCTAAATTCTGATTTGTTTTTACATTACTTTCACTTTAGGTTGGTGTCTGTTCAACATTAATTAACATTCTTTGTGTGAAAGGTGTAAAAGTTTCATCAGCCGTTTCGATCGATCTTGAAGAGTTAAATCAGCGGTCTCACTATCACGTTGTGGTCCAATCTGAAACCCAGTTTACCAGGTATATTGTTTATACCTCCCTTTACTCGAATAGTACAGTACCTATTCTTCAGGTTATTGATTCGCGACCTCTTGTAGGCTTTAAGCTGAGTGACCGTCGGTAACTAACACCGGGCACAAGTTATCACTATTTGAATATGTCACACTAAAATCGTTCTAAGCGCCAAAAAAGCAGAGTTTACTGGACAGTATAAAAAAACGGAAAGTAGGTACACTAATTTCCATTTCATTGTCATAGTGCTAATTCCTACTGACTGGATAGGGAAACCGAAATATCCCCCATGTAGAGGTAAAGGTGAACGTTTTTGCGTTTTAAAGAGTATGGCTTGGATCGTTTTTGGTGTGACCCATTCATTTAATGCCCCCACATAGACTTGATTTAACTAAATCCACCTTATTTCTTATTTTTAGTTTTACGTCAAAATGCCGAGCCCTTTGCCAGAGAGTTCGCCTGCAAGGGCACCCTCTCAACGGGAAAGCGCTGCTCAGGTGAACGGGTCACAAGAGTCTGCCGCTAACGGTGACGCTGAGCCTGACTTCCTGGTAGAACCATCTGATCCGTTCTCCATCCCGATGTCGACACCTCGAGGGTTGAACCACACCAGCCCGTACAGAGGAGGTTGGTTGAGCTTTGGCCATGATCCTAGATGGTCATTTTATTCTTACAAGTGTTTACCCATTGGCGGCGTTATTATGGTATAATGTGATTATTTTGAATGAACACCAGAGAAATTGATCCGTAATTGTGAGTTGTGTGATTTGCCGATGAAGGCAATATGGTTCGATTTTGCCCTCTTCTTTCTGAGGGAACTGCTTGTTCCCATGTAGGAAGAAGTGGAGTGAGTGTATTTTGTTTAAATGCAAATTGAAATTGCTGCTAATTATTCCTCTATCACTAACCATATTTTTATCTCTCATGTTCCTTAGTCGTTTCTCGATTTTTTAATGTTTCTATTCAAATATGCTATTTTTCTCAAGCCTCTGGCGCTCTCAGCTCTCCGTTGAACTATGGAACTCCCAGTTCGCTCACGTCATTCCGCACACCCAGGACCAACCGAAATACACCTATGCGCCCTAGAGTTGACCTAAACACCCAAAAGAATGTTCGCCACATTCAAATCCCTAATTCAGAGGTATGCAACGAGAATGTAGTTAATAGAAGTATTATTTACCAGAAGTTCCTATTTCTGCCTCGACTACATTAACAACACCATGATGTCTGCTTTCAGTCTGAACCAGGAATAGCCAGCTCTGAAACCGACGGTTCTATGCCGCAATTGGTCATTTGGGGAACAGACGTAAGCATCGCCAAGTGCAAATCTCAGTTCAAGCGTTTCATAGAGAACTTCGTTGGCACAAGTATTGAAGAGGCTGGATCCGATGGGCATGGTGCTGAACCTGGCAAAATCTACCTTGAACGCCTGGACAAGGTAACGGAAATTACTTGATATTCTATCTGCCCTACAGCATCCAATTTTCCGTACATCTCGCGATTACATTATTTTTTCTGTAGATCCACGAACTTGAGGAACCCTACCTCAACTTGAACTGTGCACATCTCGAGCAGTTTGATGCCGAGCTCTACCGCCAACTAGTGAGCTACCCTCAGGAAATAATCCCTTCCCTGGATCTAACAGCTAATGAAATCTATTTCAATCTCCACCCAGATGCTGTCCTCAATCAACAGATACAGATCCGTCCTTTCAATGTAGAAAAATGTCGTAACATGAGAAACCTTAATCCTGAAGGTAAGTAAAGTGTACTTTTCATCTTGTTGTGGATCTCTTGACTATAGCAGTGTTTCATTTGATTGTTGCAAGAAAGGCTTCAGCAAAGCATCAATTTGAGAACTTGGTTTATGATTGTAATTGTATAACAAACCCGTTTTGTTACCAGATATTGATCGTTTGATCACAATCAATGGAATGATCATCAGAACGAGCAACATCATTCCTGACATGAGAGAGGCATTTTTCCAGTGCAGCGTCTGTCATTATCCCAAAACCGTGGAAGTGGATCGTGGTCGCATAGCCGAGCCTACGCTCTGCCCCAAATGCAACACGGGGTACTCTTTCAATATGGTTCACAACAGATCGACTTTCACCGATAAGCAAATGGTCAAACTTCAAGAATCTCCTGGTAAGTTCCACCTGTGGAAACTGGAAAGCATTTTGATGGACATCCAGGAGAAGTCACAACTTCAAAAGGGTGGCTTTGTAATACTGCTGTTGAGGTTTGGCCAAAGGCCTGATTTTTTTTTCTGTTCGGTTTCATAGATGACATGCCTGCTGGCCACACTCCCCACACAGTCAATCTATTCGTCCACAATGATCTCGTTGATGCTGTGCAACCTGGCCAAAGAGTTAGCGTAACTGGAATATACAGAGCCATTCCCATCCAGGTGAACCATAACTCCTCTGCCCATTTAGTAAAAAAGTAACGTAAGAGCCATTACAGGTCATTGATACCTCCTTGGCTCCCCTAACCACACTACATCATTTGATATGCCAATAATTCTGCGCTTTATGTGACTTCGTTGTACCGAAAATGCTATTTAAACATTAATATTGAATGTCCATACTCGATCTAGGTCAACCCAAGAATGAGGAACCTTCGTGCTGTGTACCGCACTCACATTGACGTTGTCCACTTTTCCAAAAGCGACTCGAAAAGGCTGTTCGAACAAGATGAAGACAAGTAAAGTCCACTTTTCTCTTCTATTACTCCCAATCCATCTATTTTACTTCTACCTAGATTTCATCATCCAAGTAATGTGTGATTGACTTTTAAGTAAGATTTTCATTCTTGCAAACCGAATGTTTAGGCCTCACCAGTTCCAACCTGCTCGTGTAGAAGCCCTGAAAGCTCTCAGCGAGAGAGCTGACTTGTACGAGAGATTAGCAAATTCTATTGCTCCGTCCATATTTGAAAACGAAGACATCAAAAAAGGGATACTCCTCCAACTATTCGGTGGAACTCGGAAAGATTTCAACAGCTCTGGAAGAACTGGTTTCAGGTTCGTTTGTTAACAAGTATTAAATAAGTTTTTTGGTCAGGACCACAGAGCACTGTAGGGATCTGTAGCTATGATGTCTCGGTTAAAGTGGATTTTTGGCAGTTTATCATATTATATATATTTTCGTTTTATAAAACACACCAAAGCTTGAAAAAATATATTTTCATGAGAAATGTCAATTCCTTCTGTTGGAGGGCTTTATTACTCTGTGCCTTTGAGCTACTGCACTATCAATTTGAACTTCAACATCAACCTTTGTTTTTTCCTCCAGGTCAGAAATCAATATCCTCCTTTGTGGCGACCCTGGTACGAGTAAATCGCAGCTTCTCAATTACATCTACAACTTGGTCCCTAAAGCTCAGTACACAAGTGGGAAAGGGTCGTCTGCTGTGGGTCTGACTGCCTACGTCACTAAGGATCCAGAAACCAGACAACTCGTTCTACAAACGTACGTCGTCTCCTTTTCAACCTCCCCTCACTTTTCCCCCTCGCCTGCTAGCACTCACATTTCGTTTGAATGGACTATATGGAGTTATTTTACTTGATATATCTTTACAGTGGGGCCCTTGTACTCGCCGATAACGGAGTGTGCTGCATCGACGAATTCGACAAAATGAACGAAGCTACCAGGAGTGTCCTTCACGAGGTATCAGCCTTTCAGACGACTATTTTTCCTATTTCATTCGCTTCTAAACGTGTAAATCGTTGGAGTATGGTATTCAACTTCCAAGACCCTCTAAAAGTGATATCAATGATAGTGAACTTCAAAAATAAGCTCTTCTAATTCTATTTGTAAAAGTAGCAACATTTGTCGCAACCATTCCCCTTCAAGTCATGTCTGCATTGAGAGTTGAAACACAATTTTTTCATTCTAAATACTGTAATCGATCGGATTGGGTTCTCATTTGTTGTAAAACCACAAATACAGGTTGGAATGTGTCTTTTACCCTAATCGTTCATATTATGGTAAATTGTCAACAAATATTTGATTGTGGTGTGTAGGTGATGGAGCAACAAACTCTGAGTATCGCCAAAGCCGGGATCATCTGCCAGCTAAGTGCCAGAACCTCCATTCTGGCGGCAGCGAACCCCGTTGGGTCGCAGTGGAACACTAATCGTACGATCATCGATAACATCAAACTTCCCCATACGCTTCTGTCGAGGTAATTATTATTGGTGGAAGGTTTTCTATCCTGTTTGGACATGAATATAATGAAACCAATGCCTGTGTGATGCGTAGTGTGGTGTAGGTAGACAAATTTATAGGATTTTAACAAATTTCAGTTTACAAATTTAGTTGTTCATGTTTGAAGGAGGCGAATTTAAACTAGTTTTGAGGATCATTAACGTGATTCAGAGTCACTTATGCTGATAAGGAAAATTCGTTTATTGGGATGTCAATTGTTGAGACAATATAAATACTGACAAAATGTTTGTCATTTAAAGAAATAATTAAATGGTTTGAAAATTGCAAAATTTGAGTTGCGAATGATGGCAGTCTGTTGACACAGTTTCAAAACTGCGCTTTATATTGCCAGTGTGGTTAATATTGATAACGTTCAAGAGTCGTTGCCAAAGTTTATCTTCCAAGCAACCTTGCACAAACTCGCCTGGGTAAAAAAAAAGAAAAAAAGAGTAGGTGAAAAACATTGTCGATTTCCACTAAAATACATTAAATATGAGTTCACTGTGAGACAGGATTCGGTGAATAAACCACCTCAGGAACATCAATACTGAAGGTGCATTACCCTCCGTGGTTACCAATTTGTTCAACTAGGTACTTTTTTATTTTTGACATGAACAAAATTATGATTTTTAAAATGCAATCGATTTGAACCAAATTTGGTATAGAGAGGTTTTTTGGGTCGCTGATCACGATTATGACGTCAGATTTGCAAAATTCGAGATGGTGGATCCAATACGGCGGGCAACATTTTGAAAGTCAACGAATTTGAGCCATATTGGTATAGAAGGGTTTTTGGGTTAAAATCGGTTGAATTTATTACTGACAAAATCAAGTTTGCCTTGCTTCATTTTAATTAATATTAATTTTATACAATCCTAGGTTTGATCTCATCTTTCTGATGCTGGACCCCCAGAGCGAATACTATGACAGGAAGTTAGCCAAACATCTTGTATCTCTGTATTACAAAGCCAGAGAAATCGACGAAGAAGAATACGTGGTATTTGCTTCATCAATAATTACAAACAACGAAATGCATTATTTTTGTTCGCCTCTTTATCGAATGCCAGTCAACCTTTGTAGTCTTTACAGGGAATAATTTAATTGAATCAATTCCTTTGTTTCATCTGTGAGTGAGTGAAACGTTGAATCACTCTCAAAAGGGAAAATCAATTGATGGCATCAAGAGCTGTAATGATTCTTATGTCAGATGTGGAACACAGTGTTCCCACTCTACCTATTCATGTGGCGATGCCTAACCTGCAAATAAACTTGTTTCCCTTCACTGTCTAGGACGCTGCGGTTCTGAGAGATTACGTTTCATACGCCAAAGAGAACATCCACCCAACTATTTCTGACGCCGCCGGAACTCTTTTGGTCAACTCCTACGTCGAAATGAGGAAAGTGGGAAGCGGGCGTGGACAGATCAGCGCTTACCCTCGACAACTCGAGTCTTTGATCCGGTTGGCCGAGGCCCACGCCAAAATGCGAATGTCGAGCGTCGTGGAAGTGAAGGATGTTGAAGAAGCCAAGCGGTATGAAATTTCGCTAACGGGATCACCTACTGTTTCGAAAATAATTGTTGTTCTTAATCGTTAGGGTTTTCTATGTTGATAGGGCTACCATCAATAACGCTCACTAAATCCTAATAAACCTAAAAACCACAGTTCATCCCAGGCCAAAATACCCTAACTTTTTATATCACTGAATTGTATCGAGTCATCAAGAATACCTGCTCAGTGAGCTTTTGAGTAGGTTCTCAAAGATGAAGTTAATTAGTTATCCCTCAAATCCGTAATATGCTTAGATAATCCTCGAACAGGGCGGAACTACCATCCAAAGACCTCATTTCCTTCAATTTTATCAATAAAGCTACCAACAATATTTGGAAAAAAAACTCTGCAAATTCCTGACAACGGGTTATCATCTTCTTTGAGCAGATCACTCTTCTGTCTAGATCACCAATTGATGATTTTTTAATATTACTAAGAATTATCATTAATTATTGATATCAAGTAGTGTTAATGATTAATAATAATTGTTACCTGTTGGAAATGATTATTAATAATTAACTCGTTATCTGAAAACCACGTGCTGTTCGAATCAGCTGGGATAGTATGAACGTTGACGCAGCAGGCTGCCGCAGGATTCACACTCATGTGAACCACTTGCGATCCGCTCCACATTTGAACGCTCATTCTGAATGAACGGCTGGTCGTACAAACCTATTAATTAAAAAAGATTAAATACTTCTTGAATGTTTACAAAAAAACCTTTTCAATATTTCAAAATTTGTTTTGAACCCCTTCCCTTTCACCTAGGGTTATGAAACGTTTCAAGGATCATTGTGGGGTTGGTAGGAACCCATAAACCAAATTTCGAAATTTTAGCACAACGATAACTTAGCAAAGTATTACTGACGGACGGATTTTTTAAATTCAATTTTTGGAATCTTAACTTAAACCCTAGAATTTCAAGGAGGGGTAAATAAAATCCTACCTACGAACCATTAGCAATTCCTGTTTGTTGAGACCTGCCTGTGGTGTAATACCAAAATTACCATTTTCAGGTTGCACAGGGAAGCTTTGAAGCAGTCTGCGACGGATCCCCTCTCTGGCAAAATAGACGTGAGCATCCTGACGACTGGTTTGAGCATGGCAGCGAGGAAGAAGAGGCAAGAAGTCCACGAGTCTCTCCTCAATCTTCTCAAGAGCAAATCTGCCGGTTCTACAGTCTCTTACCAGAAACTCTTTAAAGAACTCAAAGACGCTTCGCAAATGGTAGGCTTCTGCAAATTGTCCGAATGTCCTAATTTTACGATAGAAAATGAAATAACTGCTGTGGAGGCGGGAATCTGTACGATGGAGTCCTAAGGAGGCACATGCCAAATTACAACTTCATAGCGTGAATAGCATAGAAGTTAGATTTAAGAGCCTCTCAGCCCTATGCTGCTTAAAGTGTAAGTCCTAAGGAGGCTACATACCAAATTACAGCTTCATAGTGTGATTAGCTTAGAAATAGAAACGTAACGGATGGTTTCAGCCAGTTAGGTGAAAGCTAAAACACGTTCCATGTTAAAATCGAATCTCAACTCGCCAAACTTTAAAAAGGTTACTCACCACCTACAGCATGCATAACGCCTATTTACTTGCATAGTTATGGTAATGAAAAGCAAATCCAGCATTGATAGTAGGATTGTGTCTTTCGTATTATTGATCGACACTCCCGTTAAAAACAACAATAAGAGAGGCCAGTTGATGGAATGCACCCTCTCATCACGTCACACGCCAATTAGAGGACTCCTCTACTATAGTCCCCCCATTATCACAACTGAAATGTTCCAAACATAACAATAAAGTTATTTACTTACTTTAAAAAAAAAACAATAATTACGCGAGAAGTCCCAAAAGTTTCGATTTTCGAAACCGATGGTTTCGACACACCACTAATTGCAACTCGAGTTGATGTCACACTAACGTTTACCTGTTATAATAGTCCTTGTGTATAAAACTGCCTTTGAAAGAATCTTAGCCTTGCAAATAGTGAAACTTCCTGATCTCTACTATCCACAGAATAACTTACATGTTCTGCTAAACATTTCATGAAAGACAGGCATTTCCTGCCTTCGTTTTTAAATACCGAGCTTCAATTCATTTTCGTTTTTTTTTTTCAAATTTCTGTTACAGCTTGTGACTCGAGATATGTTGGATGAAGCCTTGAAGGAGTTGAAAGAAGAAGGTACCATTTCCATCACGAACAAGTTCACTATCAAGTTACTCTAAACTAGTGCCTTCATATTATTTTAAATGCTAACATTAAGTTATGTTTTAAACTGTAAAATTACTCCTATTTTCTATTCTTTATAAGTAAAAAATGTTGAATTTGAAACTGCCCATTACTTTTCTCTGTTGTCCTGGCACTGCTTTGTCACTCTATATAATGGCACATACTTTTTCAACTTTTCCATGATTTCAAATTTTCTTGTAGTTATAAAATAAAGAGTCCACGGGAAAAACGATAAGAGTCCAGAAAAGCTGATTTTCCAGAAATCGAAAAACAAACTTTCAAGACTGATAGTATCATTAGGTGTACTACTTTAATTCCAACCACTAAAATGTCGCCTAAAAATCATACCTTATCAAACAGTTATTCAAAATAATACCTCGTAAATTCAGTGAACAAGAAAAATTATATTCTTCAGAAAAAACATTGTATTTAGTGTAAGCATAACAGGATTTTTCTGTGTCGGTTTGAAAACGTGTCTTGGAACAGTAGCGGTTTTAATGAATGCCAAAAAAGTAAGAATTACTCAAAATATGAATAAGGTTATGTGGGGGGAAAGAATCACGATGCTGATTTTTGAAGAGTCAGTCGAAGTCTTCAGGAAAAAGTAATCAAGAAAAACGTCTTCTTGGTGAAAATCTTGAACAGCTTGGTGTGTGAACAGGCAATCGTAAAACGTCTCAGCATCTTCGCGTTGTAGAAATTGTTTGAGGTGGTCGTTATATTTAGGTTGAAAAATAGGTAGTGGTCCAGCACCATGTGCTTATGTAAACTCACTTATTTCACTCTTTCGTCGCCTAGGTATACTCAAAACTACAACGCAAGCGGCAGCAGTAGCTAGATCACATAAAGTCAAAACTCTTTCAAGATTGGAAATACATAAACTTGATGTATGAGAGGTTTAGTGAATGTCCACAATGAATTGCAATAAAATTTATTTACAAATAAATATGTACACGGTCGTATTAAAATGTGCAAGAAATGACTAATTTCTTCTATAATTGTTTTCAGAACATTGCCTACTTTTTGGTTACAGAACAAGACTCAGTAACGGACTAACCAAAATTTTAAGCAAGATTAGGTAAACGAAATTTGATGAAACTTGTATATACACGCGGAAGAAATTGAGCACGGGATGTTGGACAGTCTGTAAAACTTCCATGCGAGGGGGAAGGGGATGCGAACTCCTACTTCTTAAGTGATGTTTATCGGTAAGGAATTACCGAAGGCTGCTCAAGGGGGTTAAATGTCTACCTTCGACGAGACATTTTACGGTATTTGGTGCTACTACCGGAGCTGCTGGAAGAACTACGTCTTCTCTTACGGTCGCTGGAGCGTTTCCTGTAGGTGGAGCGAGAGGAGCTGTGTTTGCTTGGCTTGCTGTGCCGGTGCCTGTCTCTGCTTCGAGAGCGGCTTCTCGACTTGCTGCGGCTGCTTGATCGGCTGTAGCGTCTCTTGCGGTCTTTCCTGTGGTGATGATGGTGGTGGTGGTGCCGCTTGTTTTTCTTGTCCCTCCGCGGACTGGGGCTACTACTGTCTTCAGAGGAGGAGCTGGAGGAAGACGATTCGCTCGAGCTGCTTCGAGTGCTCTCACTCCTTTTATCAGATTTGCTTCGTTCGGAGCTTCTTCTATCTTTACGTTCGGAACTCCTCCGATCCCTTCGCTCTACACTTTTCCGATCTTTCCTCTCTGCGCTCCTCCGTTCTTTTCTCTCAGAACTCCTACGATTTTTCCTTTCAGAGCTCCTACGATCTTTAGATCTACTATCCCTATTAGTGTCCTCCACCAATCCATTATTACTTCTAGCCTCTTCACTATTGGTCTTTTGCAGGGTTTGCTTTTCTGATTTACTTGCTGCAGAACCTAAGAATAAGGGAAGAACACCAACTAATAACAACATTGGACTCAAGATGATCCTAATTTTCAGCATTTCTTTTATGACTGAGTCATATACTACTTTTTTAATCAAGATACTTGATATCCACCAGACGGTGGTGCAAGTGACCCCAGGCTCCAGAATACTTGTTCACAACAAAACAAAATAACTTATAATGAAGTGGTGTATTGCTTCAAAGTATACCAAGGTTGCAAAACCACTGTGACACCCCCCTCATTTTTTAAGATTTTAATTAACATCAAAAGATTTTTAGTCCAGAGAAGATGATTCGTCTTTCTGCTTTTTATCGGATTTTGTTTCTGAATTCCAGTGTTGCCAGATTGTGCGATTTATCGCAAATTGGGCTAGTTTGGGTTGCCTTTCTGCGACCAAAAAGTGCTATGTATTAAATAGCCAAAGTCGCAATTTGGGCTATTTCTTGCGCCAAGTACATTTTTCAAATATTGACCGTTATCTGTTATCATGGGAGGGTTGGTTGTACCGAATCGACCGCTCCTGTCGGGTTTCGTTTGTGTTTTGTCGGTTGTTTTCGCTGCGTTACGAGAAGGCAGGGGAGCATTGGCGCCATCAAAGCTTGAGTCCGAGGAACTAGAGGATATTGACTATGAAATCGCTAATGAGCTTAGTTAAGATAAGTTAGAAATATTATGTAATTCACAGACCTAAACTGTAAATTGTTTCGAAAACTATGTGTGATAAAAATGGCAACTTTTATGGAACATTAAGATCTGAGTTCGTTTGATCTTTAGTATTTTTATTCTATTCAAGATTCTATGTGTTACCAAGAATTTGTTTTATTTGTTCTATTTTATTCAACCAGTTGAATAAATCAAGACGTAAATGAGCACTGCTTTCCTTATTTCTGCCCTATCTTTATAAAATCACGACAAGGACGATTTTCTCACAACGTTCAAGTCTCGAATTTGGGCTATTTTTGGAAAGCGCTTGCGATTTGAGGGCGCGCGTTTGGGCGACTTTTGCGCCATTTGGTGGCGACTTTCGGTAGCATGGGTCTGGCAACACTGCTGAATTCAAATTCCCCGCGATACTTAAATTCCTTCCTTGATTAGGGTTATTTTTTCCTGTAGTGATCAGCGAATACAATTTGCACATTAGATAATTTGTTCAGTCAGTATTGTGAATTTTATTTACTTTCAGAATTATTTGATCTAATTGCACATAGGTGAATTAATGATTTCAAAGGGACAACACAGTTTTGAAACGACATGAATATTAGAATGAAGAACTCTTTCATCAGCGTATTGAAGAAGTTATTTTCTAGTTCTCCAGATCTGATGAAGTGGACGAAATAAATGGGGAGATTCTCTCTTACCTTCACGGCTGGGCTGTACCTGATCCTCTACCCCGCTGGGGCTCGAGTCCTCGGCGATAGTCGACAGCTGATTGGCCCTCGTCAGGTGAATCCTCTCCTTTTCTTCCAACTCCAAAGCTTCTCTCTCAATGTCCTCCTCCACGCGGACAAATTCATTTTTCAATTTGTCTATCCGGTCCTGCAACACAAAATTAGAAACATGTGAAACCAAATTTACGTTTCAATTCACTCTCGGTTTAGTAGTCAAGAGTGGTGGGGGGTACGTCAGATTTCAATTCACGGGAGCCCATAGGCTTTTGTAACTCACCCGAAGCTCTTGATCAGAATCTGGTTCATTCGTTACCTTCTCTGGCTCACTTTCGCTCCCGGAGTCGCTCTCGTATATCCCCAAGCCTGTCAACCGACTTCAATGAACAACCACATAGATACATTTCATTTACAATACATGATTATTCACAATCGCCCTAAGATGATTTCCCTGAATTTCAATGAACTGTGCACAAGGACAAAAAAACCCAGTCAAGCAGCATGGCTATAAAAGCGAATTTTCGAAAATAACTGGTTTTATGTGAAATATGATGTTTGGAACATCTCATTCAACCATTTTTTGCCGAATAACACCTCAGTTTATAGATTTTTCCACGCTGAACACAATGGTGAAGTCAGAATTGCGACATCTCATTCCGTTATCAGATTAGAGCCTCTCAAGTAACAATTACGTTTCTTAATTTTCAATGTGCTCCAGTTCGTGAACGGAATAAGAAATCGCAATTCTGACTTCACCGCCCTGTTCAGCGTAAAACAAGGTTTAAAATTAAGTGCCACTTGTCAGACAGTCTTATTTTTGGAATTTATGGGTAATTTTTTCCCCCTTAAAACTCCCCAACCCTCCCCCGATTCTTCCCATCTACAAACGTAGCCTTTCGATTGCCAATACAGATTTTTGGTGCAAAATTGGAACTTTACATCTAAATTCTATCGAGAGTTGTATACATATGATTTTTGGTGTATTTTGGCAGTGAATTCAGGATGGTGTAGACGGGGTTTGGTATAGCTTGGTATTTTGGCATTTTTTCTGAAATTCGAGTTTTAAAAATTTTTGGACCGAAAACAATAGCTTTCTTTTCTTCGAAAATTCGCTAACAACACCAAGGAAAGGTGAATTTGTAGAAAAATAGAAGAATTTTAGGGTAATTCATCATGTTCAGCTGAAAGAAAAATTTAAATGGACTCTTTGCTGGCAGAGAACTGGTGGTATTTTTAGGCCAGCCGTCCTTATTGAAATGCAGCTGGTAACAAACTAGAGTTAATTTTTTTGAACAATGTATTCTCAGTTTCCTGCAAGTGAATGAGGTGCATAAGAAATGAAAAAAACCTGTACAAAAACGGTAAATGAACTTACCAAGTTTCCCCGTCAAAGAAGCTAAAGCGGGGGTCTTGCGCAACGTAGCAGCTGGAGCTTAATTGTAAATAGACAATCATTTAGTGTAATTCAACCAAACAACTGAAATATCCTTGATACAATTTACCATGGAGGTTTTGGGTCAAATGATGATCGTCCTTGAGAAAACCCTTCTGACATCAATGTAATTAAACAAAATAAACATTAAACACGTGAAATGCTAAACAAGTAACATCTGGACAAACGAAATTTGAAAGATTTAAAAAAATGAAAGTCTGAGTAGTGGCGACGTCGTGAGAAATTTTGAAAACCATATCGTTACAATATTGAGTAGTTTGAATTGATAAGTAGGAAATCTAGTAAATAATGAAGCTTCAATGAATATTTGGTAATTTACAAGAAATGCCACCAATGTTTTTGTAATACCAGAATTCTGTACACAGGTTTTTTGACATTGAAATTCCAAACCACAGCTTTGAAGTGTTGATTACAGAGAAGGAAACAGTCACAATGAATAACAGCAATTAAAAGATTGAACTTACCTCCGTGCAACTAACCAATGAATATTGTAATAAATGAGTAATGCAACCGAATCACAGCTGATTTTAGTCAATCAATTCGTTAAGAGCACATTACTGTGAAATGCCACAGAATCCAACACGTTGTTAGCGCTAGATTTCAAGTTCGAGACAAACGCGAAAATGATTGTCAATATTCAACTGAACAGTGGGAGTTTCGATTTTGAAGACAGTTTTAGCTTTTTATGAAGTCAATGAGCTGGGACTAAGGCCCTAACATTCGAGAATGGGCGGAGAGGGCAGCTTCGACTAAAATATTTTGTACCTTTCTTCTTAAACTGTTTGTGTGTCTCTTCGACAGCTTTCTCGATTTCTTCAGTCGTTACTTCCATGAGTAATTGGGTCAAAATTTTCCTGACATCTGTCATCTAGAGGGAGAAAATACCGCATTAGAAGACATCATACAGTAGATCCCTAGCATACAAATGTCTATGTACTAAGGATTTTCTTCACTCATCAGCCTTCAACGAATGGGCGGCTCACAAGGTAACACCAATACATTGTTCCTACTCCCATCCGGCTCTCCACAGATAATCTCATCAACCAGAGATATCAATTTACAAATGGACTTCAAGAGAGTTAGCTCATTGATGAACTAAGAAACTGGTTCAACCGAAGTATAACAAGTAACGTGCATTCGTCTAAAACTTATAGATGTGAGATTACATCGAGTAAACAATTCTTTTCCAAGCCTAAACGGCTATATCTACGGCTGGGTGTCTTCAGGGTCACAAACGCATTTCAGCGCTCTCCCAGACCAGCAATCTTGTCGTGCAAATTGTGAACTATACGAAATCGTAATTTACCACACTTTGAAGAATCTGTTCCTTAGACTTGAACTTGGGCTTAGGGAGGATTGGTGGAGCCAACACAGGCTCACTTTGATCAAACCGTGAACGCCGCGTGGCTGGTACGGACTCCGTCACTGGTTTGCTCGGAGGAGGCAGCTCTTCCTCCTCGGAGTCGCTGTCCTGAATGGGAAAATTCAAGTAAGGGCAATGAAAAGTGTGGGTTCTGTGTGGGATTCATCCTGATGCCCGAAAACGAAAAGACGTCAATTGCCACACTGGTTGACTTACAAATTTACTCTTCCTTAGCGCTTCCATACCACCATTCATTCCGGATGGATCGCCTTCTGCTTCATTCAAGGGGGACAAGTTATCGAAAGCTCCGTCTTTCTTCAATTTCTGCAGCCTCTCCTGTTCTGCTTTTTTCTGTTTTTCTCTTTCCATTTTCTCGAGACCTTCTCTGATCCAAGCGGGGAGAGCTCGCCTCTTAGCGGCATCTGAAAGCCACGATTAAAAAAATCGAAAATCCGTTAAACCAATGGCTGGCTTGTGGCAGCTGTAGGAAGTTTCAACGTGAACAACGACATTTGAACAATCGGTGTTGCTTTTAGTTGAAACACTACGAAAAATGAATTCCGTAAGGTCGTGCTGACGGTTGAAGTTCTTTGCACTTTAACGCATTTCTCAAAGAGGGTGAATCTGATATGTTAAGACCGTTCAAAACCGAAACAATAGGGAATTTGCGTCAATGATCGATTCCGAATATCATCCTCCCGTTGCTTAGTACGGCCATAGAGTAACAGTACAACCAACGTCTCTCTTATAGGCAAAACTGCCTATAGACACGCTTTGAAAATGTTTAATACATTTAGGAGCAAACGAAGTTGGACTATGGTACAAAATCAAACGAAGTTGGACTATGGTACAAAAGCGATACAGTAACGCAACGCTTTTCGAGTCCATGTGCCAAAGTAATGACATAAAATGTCAAAAAAGATTCGAACTACTGAAAGAAATCTTAAACTCTTAAGATATTACGATACATAATTTCTCGTTAAAATGTTAGCACGAAGCACCTGATTTACCAGTCGGTTGATGTCAGTAACTTACCTAATTCTTGTGCAGGTTCAGGTTGAGGAACTGGTACAGATGAGTGCTTCTTTCTGCTGCTGCTGCTCGACTCCCATGAATGGTGGTTTTTCACAATCTCTGCAGGAGGATTGGAGGTCCAATAGCCCTAAAAACAATTCAATCAAATAATTGCAAACAAAATGGTGACTCATTTTCGAATACATTCACTGACAACCGGTGACGAGCACTGGGTGAACCTCAGGACTTACTCTAGTATACGTGTCAACTGGGGCGGATGGCGGAGCAGGAGGAGTGTAGGGGAAGACCGGCGCAGGAGGGGCGACTGGAGGCTGGTGTTCCTGTGGGACTGTGGAGTATCCTGGACCAGTTGAGTAGCCAGCGGTAGCCGCCATATCAGGCACAGCTGATGGTGCTGCTCCCGCCCATTGCATCCAGGCCCCCGCTTGATCCCAGCCCCAACCAGCTCCTCCCCAGGAAGCTGCAGACGGATCGCCTGTACAAATTCACATAGTAGCAGATCGACTCTACAACGCGCAAAATACGAGAACTCACAACCAACACCTAATTACACACAGTCTCTTCCATAATTTAAATAAAATGTTCATGAGGTTTGAATGATCAGTGGTGGTTTATAATCGGCAATTTTCTTGGGACTGTGTATCACACAAAAAAAACTCCCAAGAATTTGAGATCCACTTGACACCATAGACTCAATCAATAGAGTAGTGATGGTTTCATTGCTTCATTTCAGCAGTTTAACGGTATGGAACTTGTGATAAACTTTCAAACTGTAAGCGAATCAAACCTCCATGAGATGCCATCCAGTCGTGTTCGCGGGAATTAGGAGCAGTCGATTCGTCTTTTGTTATTTCCATAGGAGCTTCCCCTCCTTCTTCCTTCTCCGTTGGAGGAGCTTCTTCTTTCATTTTTATCCATTGCTGAGCAAGGCTGGCCCAATCCACTGAAAAATGAATGAATACGATAGTAATAACACTTGAGGGAGCTCAGTATGGATGGGCCAATCCCCATAAGGTCTTCCAGGGATCGTAGAAAGGTGTAAATGACGGCATAAATATGAGAGAAGTTCTACTAAAAATGAATGAATAAGATAGTAAAAACACTTGAGGGAGCTCAGTACGGATGAGCCAATCCCCATAAGGTCTTCCAGGGATCGTGGAATGGTTTAAGTGACGGCGGCACTAATTTGAACACAAAAAAGTGCAAAGCCTCATAAATACCAAGTGAGGAGAACAACACTAGGTACACAATTCATTGAATCTAGTTCGAGATAAGAATAAGCATTTCTTAGTAGATCGTACCTTGTTCATGTGGCATATTCATGAAAGCCATTCGATTCATCCCCCACTGCTGATCGGGGTTGTTTCCTGACCACATGTTGACCTGTAAACGGAATAAATAAGTCAAGTAATGACATTATAGACGCTGATGCCTGCACAGATAGTGGGGTCTTGTGTACAGTAGATTATTTCTATAGACACATAATAGCCATTTGTTGCGAATCGGCATCATAGTTAGGCACAGATATCTAGTGGGAACAGCCAGCTTTGAGATATTCCGTAATGTCTAATACCTACTATTTCCAATAGGAATAAAACCTACTTTTCACTACTCGTGTCACCGGAGACAGACAAAAAGCATGTTCTTTAAAGTAAAAGCTCAAGCGTTACTAAATTATGCTACAGTCATTGTGACGAATTCACAACTTTCTAGTAGAAATCACCCAATTACCAAACAACCTCACTCACAAACAGTAGACCTCAAATCAGAAAATTATCAAGGTGTCATTCCATGGAGTTGATTGAATAGATTCAGAAACGAACGCATAGCAGTCGAATTGAAATGATATACCTACTTACTTATCGGACAAAGTGGCGCATGGAGTTAATGGTGGAAATTCAAAAACGGGAGACGATTTCAAAAATCATGTAGTTCATCAGTTAATGTACAACCTCCCAAAGTACCTCACGTACAACGTACCACATAAATACAAAATCTCTTACCAGTGCGGCAAGATGAGCAAAAAAGGTAGAGAAATCGATGAAGGAAGATCCACACCCGGTGGTAGCGTAGCCGACCGAGATGCTGAGGTACAACGCGGTTTCAAGCTAATACTGCGAATCAATGTGAGCAAGATGTATAAATGAAGAACTACATCTCAATAACATCATAAACTAAACGATATATATCAGAAATGTGACTTGACAAATCACTTGACAAAACTGCTCAACGTACGACCATTGTACGCAATGCTAGCGATCGAGAACAGGGACATCTACTGCCAGTGTTGCCATAACTGTGGCCCTCTTGTCCGGTAGGGTTCGTTGAAAAAACCGGTAGATTCCGGTAAATTGAGCTAGGAAACCCTGTAGATTTCCCAGTGTTTTTAAAAGGCATTCTACTATTCTTGTCAACACCCATAAATTTTCTCGATGAATACACTTAAAACCTAAGGACCTGGGCACAAAAACTTAATTTCAACGATTTCGTGATTGCTATAATATATTAATATTATTAAAAAAGAAGAGAGAAAAATATACTTACTCGTAAGTGATCGTTTTTAAGAACAGCTTTGGCCGGACTCGAAATTATTGGTCAGTTATTAAAGGTACAATCATTGGGTAAAGGGTAAATTATACACACCAGTAACCAACAGAACATGTCTCTGAGAATCACAGCTTTCCAAGCAAACCACAAGTACCTAGTAAGTTCAGTTGCTAACGCGGTTGCAATAAGTTGTACACATAGGTCTGTGCTTTAAAACTATGTATAATCAATCCACTACGTTCTAAACCTTGAGAATAAGAATTTTCATAGGAACAAATCACAAGAGCCGGTTTCGGTACTACAAATTACTGCCTTTCATCATGAATTTCACTAAGAGTGCAGTAGATCAAATTATAGGTCTAAAAGTAAGCATACCTACATAATCGAAGTGTTTTCTAACATTTCAATCAGTTGGCTAGTTTCTGAATGTTATCATCTTAACGGAACTTAGTTTTTCATTTAACTTAACTTTCCAACGTTTGTTTAGAAATAAATATAGCCACTACGCTTTTTTTGCGAGTGATTCGCAAATTTCGAAATCATTAGGTAGGTACACCTCTTTTGGTCTTGAGTCTTTTTGTGTGGAGAATTGCAGCAAGAGTTTCGCATTGTCCACGAGCTCGTCGAGGTTGTCAGTGACTTGTCACCAACAACTTTGGTGAACGGAATGAAAAATTATTGATCTCCACCAGCCCTATTGCGCTCAAAGTTTATTTCCTGGCGAAAATTTCAAAGCCCAGTAGATTTGTAGCAAAAACCAGCAGACCGGGAGTTGAAGTAGAAAACCGGTAGATTTACCGAAATTCCGGTAGAACGGCAACACTGCCTACAGCTCTGGTACCAGGGATGGAGTATCGATGTAGCCGAACATCGATATCATCATCAGTACATCGATGTTTTTCATGCAATGATCGAGGTTTTTGATTAGATATTTAAAACTTTGATCACCCAATATTCACTCTAATCAAACAAATATGCAGGACTGACATAACAGAGGAGTAATAGTAGTAAGAAAAGTGAATTGTAGGTTAAAAAAAAATTGAACATCGATGTTTGACATGCGTTATTTTCACATCGATTGAACAGCGAATTGCATTTTCTTCGTCTTGTTCTTCTTTCAGTACATCTTGATATCCCTTGGAAGAAGCGAATAAGAATAAGCCATGGAAGAAGGTAAGGAACCTTACAAAGCAAATCTTACGTAAGTAATATGAATATTATTCATTCTTTATTACAAATTGAATCCACCAATTTCATGGAAATTTACGTTGAGTTTTCCTAATCTTGAGTCAATTGTCCTGGAAAAAATAAAAACATCCCTTTGGCATGGCTGCTTTTATAAACATGGATACTAAACTCATATTGAACATGGATCTAAACCATCTTGAGATTATTATGATCCATGGTGGGGATTTCTTTTTGTAACATGGAAGAAGGATTCTTCGATGGTTTCCTGAATGCATTGGTGCATGGAAGAAGGACTGTGTACCTCCTCTACTAGGTACATCACACTTTTCCTTGATTCATTTTGAATCACATGGGATATCGGGTAACGAAATTGGTAGGGCATCCCTACTAGGGATGAACATGAACAAAGAAATTGGATGAAAAACATCGATGTATCGATGGTAAGAACATCGATGTCCATCCCCAAATTCTGTAGGCGCCAGTGCTTCCGAAATGCAAATTCGTATTTTACGTTTTCATCTTGTTGCTCGGTATATTTGACCTTCGCGTCCATCACAACATTTCAATGATTTTGTTGTCTTGGCAGTTTTTCGTACTGTGACGTTATTTTTCTCAGATAAAACCTTAATTTTGTTCAATTGAATGGACGTCTCCATAAGTACAGAGATTTCATTTGGTTCTAGTGACTCCTATGCTCCTTGTAGCCTATGGGAGGAAGATGTTCTCTCAGTAGGTGTTCTACTCCCGAGTGTTGACTTTTCTGTGTATCTAAATGACGGAATCTACGTGAACCGCGAGTGCCATATTCAGTAGGGCCATGAACTCGGAAGAGAGCAGGCTCCGCACCTTCAGTGGTTGGCCCGAAAATGCTCCGGTTGATTCCAAGAGAATCGCCAAAGCTGGTAAGTGCCTATTGGGTTTTGTGCTTCATATCGAACTTGTGCAAATATCGGTGCATTCAATATGATACGAGTAAATTTGAAGATCTATAACATTGATCAGTGTTTCAATATCAAAAAAGGGTTTTGAGCGCCCATGGTGGGGGGGGGGGGGAATCGGAAATATTTGTACGCCTGCGTTTCATCCTTTTTTCTCTAAGGGGAAATACAAAAACTGCTGCCGAAGTGTGGCATAAGTAGTCGTCAAGTACCAATAACATGATCTTAAATACACTGGTGACGATGATAATGCCGAGACTGCTGTAAGTGTGATCCCATGGGCTAAATCCGTAGGTATTACACTCCCACGAATTTGCAGTATTTAATTGAACTAGATGTAGTCTGCAGGTTAGTGATGTGAAAATCAACAAGGCGAAACCGAAGGGGTAACTAAGTTGGGGTGGAGGGAGAGAGAGAGAGAGAATTTTTTCAAAACAGAACCATAGGTAAAAAAGAAGTGAAAATAGGATACATTGAATAATATTGCTCGTCATAGGTCAGAGACCCGTGTCGACGAGGCAAGAGCTGCAGAGCAGTTATACTCAGTATGCTATAGCATGGTTACGAAAATTAAAGAAAACTGGAAGTATACACTTTTAGTATCATTAAATTAAATTATCTGCCTAAACGAGAGAAGTAGAAAAATCAAACAGAGGCACTAACAATGATTGCATTGGCATCTTCTACAGTCAACCCAATAACCCACGAAGTGACTATTTTTTTATATTGGGATGAACTGAACCTGTTAGGGTCCTTCAAGTCTTCACCCCCTGTACAACACGAAAAGGATATAATATATATTCCCTACCACAAGAAGTCCTCTATATTATAGAGGACTTCTTGTGGTAGCTTTAAGACGAATGGAGGGGTTTATCACATTCCCAGCCAATTGAAAACGGGTTTGATAACTTACCAATGGGATTCTATCAGCAATCAGGTGAGTGTTTTGATGGTAAAATAACAGAACGGATCTAATGAATAAGTGTCTCAGCGACAACAATTTGGACTCTGTAAACACCATGTTACATGGATATCTACGTGGCCGCCCTAACATTAACTTAATGATTGTTTTCTGAAGAACATATAAGCCATCAATCACACTGGCATACATCAATCACACTGGGTAACAGATTGTTATGGCACTGTTTCTGGAATTTGCATGACAGAGAGGGCCATGCAGGAATTTAGATGTCTTCAACATAAGAATAGGCCAGAGAGAACCAGGTGGGCGAATAACTGGGTTTATACATTATACGGAGGCCACCAGTTTCCACCGCGATGCGGCTGTCGAAGTAGGATTGAGGTTTGCAAACACCTGACCAGCACTATCCTTGATAATAATGATATTGTTTATTATTATATGACCAGTCATCAGAGATAAATACTCGTTTCGCTCGCTCGTTCGCAGTTGCCAAGCACTCTGCATGCTTGCTAGCGCTCGCAACTCAAAAATAAAAAACATCCCCCAAACAACAGATCACACCCATATAGATTAGTTGGACAGAGAGAACTCGCCACATACTTTTAGTGGTCGCATCATAAATTAAGCAGGGGAATAAGATGATAAGCTCAATCCGCGCGGTGGAAACTAGTGGCCCCCGTATACTGCGTAAGTAGGTACCGGGTTTGTTCCACAGCTAGTCGCTCGCCCCTTCCGCTTTCCAAGAGAGTTTCCAAACATTAAAAGCTGAATGATACCGCTGTTTTCAGGTCCAGCCTCACACATTTCATAGCATGCTACGATCTTTTCCAGGTTTCTACTTTGTCGGTCAGGGATTGGAAGTCCAATGCTTCTCTTGTGGCTCCAAAATATCCGAATGGAACTATGGCGACAAAGTTATGGCTCTGCACAAAGCTCTCGATCCTGGATGTCCGTTTGTCCTGAACCCTCGACAATCCGGGAATGTCCCTTTAAGGAGCAACCAATCATCCGCTGGAGGTTCGACGTCATTCCTTGGGCAAGTTCCACAGTCACCAACCAGCGACATAGCAGACGCCTCTCGCTTGAGACGGCCCATTGTACCGAACGCTTACCACGATGAAGCTGTGCGACTGTCGAGTTTTGAAGACTGGCCTCAACCTTCCATTGTCTCTCCTGATAAATTAGCCAAAGCTGGTTTTTACTACACCAATGACAGATGCAAGGTATGACCTTCCCTAACCTATTACCAAATGTACGATTACTATGTATTTGATAAACCTTGTTCTTCAATCTTCGTTTCCCTTATTAGTGTCAAACTGAAGAACTGGGGTTCATCACCCCAATCTGAATCCAACCTAACCTCAATCTATTTGAGTACCTATGAGGAAGCCTAATAACATTGTTGCCAAAGATTTCCCATCAAAATTTACCTCAACATTAAGTCTGAAAAAAGCTAATCTAATCTTGAATATAAATTAAATTATTGATAAAATTACTTCATTCTCCTGAACACTGTTAATAAGAAAATTGAACAATTTTTACATAAATTGTTTCCCCTGCAAAATTTGTCAACGTACAGATATTTTTATATGTACTAATAAAAGTTATATAAACGTAAAGAGTTACAAAAGGGAGAGTGGTATTTGCAGAATTAGTAGGTATGTTGAGAAAATGCGATACATAATCGTTACTTTTTCTAATAATATTAACATACGTATGTTAATTGCACTGTAATATTATCTGATTGGTTGATTCCTAATCACTGATTTATCAACCTCCGCAGGTAATTTGTGCTTACTGCGACGGTCTGATAGTTCAATGGAACCCAGGGGATGATCCGGAATTGATCCATCAGAAATATTACCCTGAATGTCAATTCATCAACGATCGTCTCAAGTATCGTGTTCATCCGTACTCAAACATCATGATTCGTGATGCAACGAAAATCACTGAGTCTTGTGAGTCATTTTCATTTTCCTTCAAAATGCAACACACTGTTCGCTGGTTGGCTCAGTGATTTGGAAGTAGGTGATGGACCAATAATGCTTAAAATACCGTCCCTGTCAATCTTGAGTTACTTGGTGGCATAGATGCCAGATCTGATCTTTGCCGTCTCAGTAGGAAGAGTAGGTTATTGTATGGTTTTCCTGCGTTTGAGACAAAACTTCTCATTTTTTTCTAGAGTTATGGATTGTTCCAATGTTTGATGTAACCAATTTGTTTACAATTTAATGTTTCAAATTTGTTTACCCGCCTGAATAGAGTGTGCGCATGGGTCGGTAGGTAATTCCCATTATGTCACCAAATCCGTTTTTAGCGCCCTTATAAACCCCTTAAGGACCAATTGTCAGGTCAAAACTCATTCTGGTTAAAGTGAAATTCACAAGAAAGATGCGAGTGTTTGAAATATTTTGTCCATCAAGATTACGCGGGACAGCTGCGAAACAGCCTGAAAACGGCTCCTAGGAGCGCTGACTTTGCGCATTTGTGGGACTTTGGTCTCATGAAGTTTCAGTGCGTTGGTACTCCTAAAAGCGTCAGTCAATCACCTTGCTGAATCATTTCATCGTCATCAATCTCATAAAATTTATAATTTAATCATTTAATGAGGATTTACCCGCGAAATTATAAACTGATTTTTTTTTTGTTTATTTGCTATAAATTCAGGAGACAGTAATGTTCGTGCATGGAAAAACAAAGTATTAAAAAAAAATCGCACACCCTATTGTATTAATACGTTTCAATATATAAATCGCTTGTTCACTTTGATTTTGTCTTGAACACTCCCCACTCCTTGTTGTTTAACAAAAGCCAAGAAATTCTTTTGTGTTCAACGTTC
Organism: Stenodema calcarata; assembly: GCA_963920205.1. Classification (NCBI taxonomy): domain Eukaryota; kingdom Metazoa; phylum Arthropoda; class Insecta; order Hemiptera; family Miridae; genus Stenodema; species Stenodema calcarata. Next base: position 25,569,852 of record OY986054.1, read on the forward strand.
CCTTTGTAATATGAACAATTTTATTGTTGTAATGTTCCAATTTTCAGCCGAAGTTGAAGCTTTGAAATCACTTGGAGTTTATTATCACCGGATTCCTCGAAACCCCAAGTACTCCACCATCGAGTCTCGTCTCAGAACTTACAGCAAATGGTCACCCTCGTTCAGTCCAATTCCCGATGCCCTGGCCGATGCTGGTTTCTACTACACTGGTCAGTACGCAGTACTAATATTTTTGCTCAAACCTGTAATATATCCCACTTCCATCTTCAAAAATCAATATATTACTCATCTCGTGCCTTTCAGGAGTAGGAGATAAAGTAAGATGCTTTCACTGTGACGGAGGTCTGAAGGAGTGGAAAAAGAGTGACGTCCCCTGGGTGGAACACGCACGATGGTTCAGTGATTGCACTTTCCTCAATATGGTTAAAGGTCCAGATTTCGTTAAGGAAGCTTTAAGCAGCATTACAACCGTACTTGAAGTAAGTGCTAATTGTACTCGAGCTATTAGGGGGTTATGAAGTGGCTAACACTAGTGTTTTTGACACATTTTTAGGTAACTAGCCAAAACGGTTAACCTCAAATTGACATCAAATAACATTACACAACAAAATGACTTTGGTGTCAAAGATCAACAAAATTTATTTGTATGTTTTTGAAGAAATCATTTTAAAAGTCAATTTATTTAGTGACAGCTTCATACATTTATCTGGGCATCCATAAAACCAGAGTAGAATTAAGGAATATTTTATCATTTCCTGTCTGCTGTCATTTGTTTGTATTCAAGATGGGGGTTTGTATTACTAGCCGCACACATGCATTATCGCGCTCTCAGCTGATCTTACATCTTCTCAGTCACTCCCCGTGGTCTCATGAGGATGTACCTAATTTCAGCGACTGAGGGTGAACAGGATGGAAGTTAGAACCGACGTGATGTTTAGAACCTTGGCCAACTTTGCTTGACAGTGGTTCGCTTCGCTCGCTTGCGAGATTCCTGTAGATAGGTAGACTCATATTCATAATTATTGCTACTGGAAAGCCTCGTTAATCTAAGATCGACAGAAACCATCCCAGCAACTTGTTCCCTATAAAAATCGATTCAGCAGTTTGGCCGTCTATAGAGCACAAACAAACAAATCTACAGTTTTATTTAAGAGAGAGAGAGATGTTCAATCATTTTTACTTAGACAGTCATGATAATTTTTAACGCTACATGGATACCTTTTGAAAATGAGGCACACCATGATGTATCCCACCGAATTCTTCAAGAAGTGAGGGCGTAAGGACGGTGATTTTTATGTTAACGATTCGGAAGATCGTAATAAAGACGTGTTTGGTGTGGGTACAGTATGGTTTATCTGAATTTTTTGCTCTCTTCATTGCTTCTTATTTAACAATTGGTATTTTGCCCAATCATGGGGATTTCAAAGTCTGGAGCCACACTTAGTATGTATATGTCGGTCGAACATATTGTTAATATCTATAGGACCAAACTTGTTTCGGGTTTGATTGGAATCCACCTAAAACATTAGTCGTAAACCGAAAGCATTCGTCTGATTTGTGATTATGGTCCCATTTCCATCATTGACTGGTCTAATCGCTGCTGCAGTGTTACGAGTCAATAAGAACCAAACTGTAGAGTACAAATCTAGTGGTAAAACTAACAAAGCACATCAAGCCATCTTTGATCTATAGGAAGTCTTCTGTACGTTGCAGAAAGCTGTGGAGCTGAAAGGAATGGACCTGTCGTCTCAAACACAGTCGAATGAGCGCCATCCAGTTTCCGAGGAGTACTTGCAGTCTCTTATGAGTTCATCAGCAGCCATAGTTAGTTTGCTAGTTTAATTGTACGTAATTGCAATTTGACAGCTTGTTCACACCCGCTGCCATTGATTCGCTTACTATTCGTAATTAGTTGCATTCCTGCTTGATCAAGGGCTATTTCACAGAGTGGCTGTTATCTAGTTTTATATCATTTAAGCGTCATATCCACGGTAAACTTCATTAACCCCTAATAAGTGCAGATTCCTTATTCCTGCTTCCTCTAGAGTGCATTAGAGATGGGTATCGAAGCTTCTCGAGTGAAATGTGCGCTAAAACAGAGACTCATTTCGACTGGAAGCCCTTACACCCAAGAGGATGCCAATCTTCTCATAATCGCCTGCATGGACATTCAGAGGGAAGAGGGAACCTCGGCTTATGAAGAAGGGTGAGTACCACTGAGTTGTTTGAATTAAGGAGGAGTTGAGTAAGGAATAACATCTGAGGAAGGTGACTGGAGACAGCTGAATATTCTAACTGAAAGCCACAAAGAAGACTTCTCTCATTAATTATAAACCTCGCGGGTGGGACACTGTTGAGTGGGAAAGTAAGGAATAAACCTGATGGGTGGGACAGTAAGGAATAATGTCCGAGGAAGGTGATTGGAAACAGCTGAATATTCTAACTGAAAACCAAAAAGAAGATGGACACTGTTGAGGGGGACTGTAAGGAATAAACCTGACGGTTGGGACAGTAATGAATTAGGTCTGAGGAAGGTGGGACAGTAAGGAATAACGTCCGAGGAAGGTGATTGGAAACAGCTGAATATTCTAACTGAATACCACATAGAAGACTTTTCTCATGAATAATAAACCAGATGGGCACTGTTGAGTGGGACAGTAATGAATAAACCTGATGGGTGGGGCAGTAAGGGTTCCTAACGTCTGAGGAAGGTACTTGGAACAAATTTTAAATGTATATTCAGCATTAGCAGTAGGGAGTTGTAATGTTTAAAATTGAGTTGTTATTTCTAACAGATCATAAATTTCCGAGTTTTAGAAAACATTGACAAGATGCAAGTCGCACACTGCTACCTCTTTTACAATGAATGACACCCACTTTCTACTTCGGATTGGGATTCGGGCTTGACATTCCACTGGTTTCTTCTGTTCACAGATCCTCAAATTCTCCCATCTTCTGTCGCCGTGTTGTCCAAACGAGGGAGCGCATCATACCTGAACCATCTGAAGACTCGGATGAAGGGGGAGATGTACGGTAAGTGTGTCTTTTTGCTAAATTACCTAATCTCAGAACTGTCTTCCTATGCCGAGTTTACCTATTTTCATTAGATGGTGTCAATTCTATGTATCTTTCTCTGCTCAAAACGGGAAGAATACAGAACCCTATATTGGTAATATAGAACTTCCATCTGAATATTGCCAGCCTTGTGGGCATTCTTCTGGATGTACGCGAACTACTTGACACTATAAACTGAGTTTTATACATTATAAAGTTCTCTGCCCAAAGTTTTCCCTCGCATCTTCTAGCATTATTTCAAGTTTCTACCTACCTCCATAGTTTAATTATCCACCTACCTTTATACTTAATTATCACTTCGAAGTGCAACCTAGTCCAGTAACCCCTACTAGAATACGTTCCAATCCGCCTAATGTTCATGAAACCTCTGAACGTGGTTTCTCACTACCAAAACAGGTTCCGCCGTATGGTCGTAACTTCAAATTCACCCCTGCTTGGAATATTGTAATAAGGTTGTCTGTATAAGTTAACAATGTCCCACAAGTCGATTTGACAGCAAGTAGGCCCTATTCTTGTGAGAGGTCTACACCCAATGTCCGTGAAAAAGTAACAAAACATAGCACCTACTCAACTTTTACTTAACTGTAGTGCTGCATTTTAATTTTGTTTGAACGATGTCTAAAACCAAATTTAGTAATTTTTGCGCAACGTTAATCTACGTACCTTGACACGTAAACCCTAAAATTTTGAGGGGGTATTGTTTTTTCTTGGGCGATTCCAAAGGTTTATTATCGAAGATAATAAACCAAAAAACTGATGGAAATGACTGAAAAAAATTCTTATTTATTTCCACTTCTATTGTTCTAGGTCTGCAGCTGTTAGTCCTCCTGAGCCGTCAACGAAGGAAAATGAGACTAGTGTTACCATACCAAAAAGCATCTCGATCAAAAAGGATCCAACAGATACTCAAGGTACAATTATTTCCATTTTTGTAATACGCGTCATGTTCTTCAAAGAACTGGAGTCTTAAGAGTGGTGATTCAAAAAATGTACTCAATAAGTGGTTATCGGTCTACTGATGTAGTGATGATGTCATGTGCTAGTGGGAAGGGCTCCATTGTTTTATCAAACATGACTAGATGTTAAATTCCATCATGCACAAACGTGAAGTCCTTGGAACCTGAAGGTTCCTTTAGTAACGTCAATCAATCCCATTGGAGAAATCCGGAACAGTTATCGAATATACTGGTTGTTTGTCGAAGATGGTTTGTTGTTGGAAGGCAACTTGGATACTTACAACTTTTCATAATACATCATTACGTCTCATGTATACATCATTTAGTCTGTTCATTGCGTTGTTAGTCATTTGATGATGTAATTAATGCATGTCCAATATATTATGAAGGTAATTGACTAAGCAATGTGCCATACCACTTCTTGGCTAACGATTTTTCACAAGGTTACTTTCTAAGAGGGTTCACCTGGCTTTTATCCATCCAAACCCCCACTGGTAACGTGTATTAATTTGAGTCTTCTTATTTCCAGTGTCCCTCGAAGAGGAAAATCGGATGCTTAAAGAAGCCCGGCTGTGCAAGGTATGCCTCGACCGTGAGGTAGTGATTGTATTCCTTCCATGTGCGCACCTCGTCACATGCTCGGATTGCGCTCAAAGCCTCAAAGATTGTCCCTTGTGTAGACAACCAATCAAAGCAACAGTTCGTACGTTTCTTTCTTGACTCACAGCTGTACGTTGAAGTGAGTGAATGGGTTCCTTTTTCTTGTGATTGTGGCTCTTGTGAGTGGGAATACAATTCCTACTTCCACGTAGGTATTGGCTCCCTTTCTTTGTCACCCCGTTTTTTATATAGGTGGTGTTCTCGTGACGTCACGAACAATCGATATCTCGAATCTCCAGTGTGTCCGCCATTTTGGATCGGTCCACTGGGATTCTCTGGTAGGGTTTACTAATCATTTTCGAATATTTTTGGTGTTTCTTTTCTTTCGTTATCAACAACAACAACTGCGAATTTGTGATCATCATTCCTCGGTAGGTATCTCCGTATCATCGTTGGGCGAATTATTGGCTCAACAATGGTATGAGATATTATTACTAAAAGAGATCATAATCATAGTTAACCTTCAACTCGGTTTCCTCTGTTTCTTTTTGAAATTTGAGTTTGTGTTCATTGCTGTTTCGACCTTTCCATAACTGCCGAAGTATTTTTCCTCTTTTGAAATGGAAGAAGAGAAGAGCTTTGTGGTTGGCCAAAATTAACAGAAATTTAGGCCTGGAAAGAAGATGGATGGGCGTAACGTCTGAGTTTACAATAATCGTCTTGGTACTTCCAAACTTTTCCCTATGGTTTTATAAAAAATGAAACAGTCTGACAAGTCACACTCATGTTAAAGGTTTTTTTTTTTTTTTTTTTTTAACGCTGAACACGATGGTGAAATAAGAATCGCGATATCTTATTCCATTCTCATCTTTGACGATGAAGAAACATGGTTGTTACTTGAGTGTTCTTCACAGTTCATCTGCTCTAATCTGATAACGGAATGAAATATCGAAATTCTGACTTCATCATCATGTTCAGCATTGGAAAATCTATAAACTGAGTTGTTACTCGTCAAAAACGCGCTAAAAAATAAAACAAAATTGAACATTAAATGTATATAAATTTTATGTCTGCTAACATTCAACATCTGCTCTAATCTGACAACGGAATGAGATATCCCCAGTCTGACTTCACAACCGTTTTCAGCTGTTGAAAAATCTATAAACTGAGGCGGGCAGCCGTGTTATCACCGTATCCAATTATCGATATTCCCTCAAATAATCGATTTTTATATGGTCCCGATAACACCACCTATTGAGCTTGATTCCCCCAAGTTCTCCTAGTTATTCCGGTGATCGGGGTTCTTAACATTTTCAACTAGTCTACCTGTGCTGGCTCGTGTAATATCTAAATCATTCATTTTAAGGCACAATCGTCCCCTTGTGGTTTAGTCGGATAGTTACTTATCAAGATACATGTTACTATAAAAACCCATGCATGTTATTGAACATAAAACTTCCAACTCAAAATAATGGATGTTCAAAGAGCTGTATAGCATTAAAATGCTTAACGATGACGTACAAGTGTTTAATATGTCTACTTTTACCTTTCCCCCTTCATCAATAATTATTATACATTATGAATTTCATAATCACTTAGTCTACTTTAATCTACACCATTTTGTAAAAACCTCGTCAGTATCGCAGAAGGCCATACGCATTTTCGATTATGTAGCTTATTGCTGAAAACACTCCACAAAATATATTAAACAATTAGAGTAGTCAATGGGATGAAGAAACTGAGTTACTTTTCACTCAACTTTAATATTCTTAATAGGAGACTGTATTTTCTTATGGATTTGAACAAGTTCAACCTCTTGTGTCACTTTTACCAATTACCCCATTAAATTAGGTTAATGTTCTCCATGACAACAAGGTAGGTATATTACACACAACTAAGAATGATAGTCATGGAGAACACTTCTTACATTGATAACCCACGTCTTCAGTACTCAGTATTACCTACTGACAACGGTTCCTCCGGACGGTGTGTTATGTACTTCTATTACGCCACGGAGAAAACTGCACGGAGAGTGTTGCCCAACTCGTGTCACTCAGTCCATTACAACTCTTATTGTTATATAACACATCCACTTTTCGTCCCCTGTTATCAATACAACCAACGTACACTATCCTGTGCTTAGGGTAACCAGACATAGTTATACTATATAAAAATGCGGTCATATTTCGGCCAACGTCTATAGAGTTTGACAAAGGCAAGTTGGCCGAAATATTAAAAAATAGTCTTGTGTCGTCTAACTTTCCGTATCTCAATTCAAATTGTATACACGCTCTATCATCTGAATTTATATATAATGTGTATGTTCAGAATGATATACATTATACCACATATAGAAAAAAACTCTATTTTTCCTATGCATACTATATATTTTTTTTTGTCTTTTTTACCAAAGTTAATATATTTCGCTGAGACTTTTCTGGTAACCCTACCTGTGCTACGCATGGGCCACTCAACGTTTACTTTTTCTTTCCAACCAGCCCATATCGAAGATAGCAGCTCCAGCGTGTACAGCTACTCCCTCCCATTGGTTGTGACCCGCACATATTATAGATTGTCGTTTGCTGACCGTATCAGTTTCATAACCTATACTGCCACGATTAGATAGCGACCTCAATGACTGTTCGGCGACTGAAATGATATCATTCTTCAGAATGTCGACCTTTTCCGATTAACTCATCCTGACTCTAGCAAATATAGACTCATCACTCTCATAGTGATCATGCTGTGTTGAAAAAAGACAGGAATGAGTTTCCACTTATAAATTCAATTGTTTTGGCGCCCCACCATATCAGTTGCAGAACAAACACAAAACCAGGTATCATAGGCCTGCAATTAGTGCTAAAACGTACGAAAATCGCAAAGTTTTGAGTTTCAACTCACGAGTTGGGCAATTGATGCCCGTCTTCTGTCAACAACCGATTGGTGATTGTTGGTCAATGCTTATCTTTGCATTAGGACTTGGACGATGTGGTTTAATTCGTTATCAGCTCTCCAATTCATATTTCACAATGTAAATCGTCATCTAAAGTTCAAGAGATATAATACACTCTTCTTAAAGTGGATTTCCTATACCATGCCAGTCTCCCTTCACTATTAGTCAGGCCTTTCTTCTTCATGAAATAACAAATACCTTGACCTTTGACCGCTTTTATTTCGCTACTATCAGTAGTGAGATTATGAAAGACAGTCCAAAGGATCTTTTGATTAATGCAACGAGATATTGCATGAATGATCTCATTTGGTAGATCCGAGGGTTCTGACTGGCCATCTCTCTTTTTCGAACACAAACTAGTGTAGTAGGTATTGAGTTTGCTCCAATTTTCAGTACTTTCCTAGACGGTCAGCGTAGAATTGATTTCTAATGATTAAATTGCTAATGATGCAGCGTGCCTTAATGAGCGAATTTGAAGTTATTCGACCATCCCTCAACGTACAGGAATGAATCTTAAATACCAATGTTTGTAATGTATAGTTTGCTGGGTTCCCCTGTTTTCGGGGGGTTAGGCAATAAGCCCACCCAGAGGGATATCCGGTCTGCATTTACAGACCTGGCTATCTCCAGAGTGGTCGAACAAAAACCTCGGGAACCAAGGACACTCAGCAAACCATCACATGTTTTATTCCCTTTTCATCCTTCTAACGTGTTGAGTAGACATTAATGGTACATTTCTTCTGCATTCTCTTTATATTTTTGATTATTTCATGATTTGTCTATTATTATTCTATTTTTTTGTTACTTCTACTACATTTTGACCTGGTAAAGTTCCTTTCAGGTTAAGGGTCCATGCTCGTTTCATTTCCCATAAATCAACTTCATGTGTTAACTGCTTAAAATCATACAGTGCGAGCCCTCCGCAAATTTTTGAAGTAACCTATGAAGTAGTAAATAGGCTGACCATTACCGAAGGTCTCTTACGTTGAAATCTGTACTTAGCTAAAGGTAAATGCCAACAAGTTTACCAGGGATAACGAACGTACTCGTAGCTATCCTCCTGGCGCCAGTGGTTTTCTGTGAATAATTCATACTCCCAAGGTTCATAACTACATAATATCTTTTTTCTTATTGATTCCCACTCCTGATTTTTCCACGAAAATTACTCAGGGTATTTTCAGGCCCGGTGAAAACCAGTTTTGTGAATCAACGGGGGGAGAGTAGGAGGAGCAAAGTCAAGAAACCCAAGGATATTCTTACGAAGGCCGGATCGCTTCGGAGCCGAACAGGCCCTTGGAGTCCTCTAGGTCTGGGAGTCTGGATGGTGGGGAGGTCTGGGGCCCGTTGGATGAGGATGACTCATTCATTCCTCGTGGGTGAATAAGAAGGTCTTTCATCGAAGTGGTCGGGTGCGAGGGCACTGGGGATGAAGGAGGCTGGATACGGGCTGGGGGTGAGGGCGGGACATTCCTTCCATGGACAACGCTGGGTTCCTATGTTCCTCGCTTGCCTTGTCCATCCGTTGGTTCTTCTTTGGCCAGAATCTTACATTTCTTTTTATACTACGTTTATGGTAATAGGCTTGGGTGAATCCCCTTGAAATACTTGATTCCATCAGACTAAAAAGGTACACTTTATTCCACCAAGCCCTTTACCTGTTTACATAACAACGTACTACATAATACCTACTCTATAATTGCACTTACGAAATAAGTACACAACAGACGAACTAAGAAACGTTCTACAAGCTGCACAGAAACCGTATCCTTCATTGGGATTTTAAATATTTTATGAATAATCTACTGATTGTGTGATTAACCAATGGGGATTGATTGGTTGATGGGTAGATAATAACTGTAGTAATCGACTTGTACAATAAAACTCTAGCCGTAAGTATTTATTACTTAACTCGGTAAGGTGCTTAAAGTAATGCATTCGTACCATAAAACATCTTCTTTTTTTCTTTTTTTTTTGTGAAAACGGAAATTGGATATTTTACGTTGCTTATCTTGTTATTGTACTCTACTTTCCTCATCATTATCCGCTCGGCGATTAATTTCATTTTCTTCTTTTATCATTGCAATCACTTTATCGATTCGTTGGTCTTTCAAAATCCTTTCATAAAACATACTACATCTGTGTGTTTTGGTGAAAACAGAAATTGGATATTTTACGTTGCTTATCTTGTACTCTACTTTCCTCATCATCATCCGGTGGGCGATTAATTTCATTTTTTTCCTTTATCATTGCACTCACTTTATCGATTGATCTTTCAAAATCCTTGGACCAGTCCGAGTGACACAGGTGGCACATACTCATCATTCTTTACGGAAAGGCCACGTGCCAGAATTCCAAAGATAATGCAGCCCTTTGTGATAAATCTTGTTTTTTTTTTTAATTGAATATCAAACAAAGGAATCTCATTTTCAGGTAAACTTCGTGTTCAATTTGATTTATTTATCGTTCAACTTCTGCTCATGTGTTTGTATGAAGAACGAATGGTGGAACCTGGTTGGTACAGTAGTGAATGAATAGTTGGTACTTATATCTCGGCTGCTTATTCTTTTTCTCCAGGTAGTCATGTTTTTATACCAGATTGATTATTCAAGGTTTCGTTGTATGTACTTCAAAACTTTGTATACTTGTATACATAAGGAATGTTCCAGCGCTTTGAGTTCCGGAACTGGTTTCGAGAAAGAACTGAAATGGTGGGGATGAATCCCGGAAATTCTCGGTTCTCGGACTAATCCGCTGGAACGACCAAATGTAACCTCCTTCTTATTAATGTAGTTATGAAGCATGCATAATATTTCCTGGAGGATCATAGAAACGCGATTCACGTAGTAGACAGGAGGCTATAAGGGTAGGGGAATTCTGTATTTCATTGTAATCACGTAAATTGGCACCAAATTCAAATTATGATGGACAAGGCTAGAATCGGATCGAGAAATGTTGAATGCCCAAATCCTCAGTCTAATATAAGACTATACACTAATATAAGTAGTTAGAAATTCCTTACTGATGAGAAATTCCTTACTTATGAGGCATTCCTTACTTATGTGGTATTCCTCGCCGTCGCACACCAAATTACATCGGTTTTTCGAAATATTCTTAATCCTTACTAGACAATGCTCTAAATGAGGTTTGATAAATCCTTGACATTCATCACTTAGAACAAGATATCCCCGAAGTGTTCAAAGTGCTACTAGAGATATGTTACAATTATCATTATTGTAATATTTGAAGACTTAGTGTATGTTCGTGGTGGGGAGTAAGCAGTGTATCATCGTAAGGTATCTTCGTTGCTCTTGTGATAATGTGATGAAGCTCCACGGTTTGCTTTATATGTAGCTGATGGCTACGTTTACTCGTACTATATTAGTAATTGAATTCGTAGGTAAGTACCGACTTCTACAGGTTGCTTCGATATTTGGTTTTCCCCCACAAGACCCGACCTCCACGAAGGAGCTGCTTGCTTGGCTGGCTGACTGACTTTATGAAACTCTTCCTGTTGGTTTTGATGGCGGTGGGGGCAGCCGCGGCCAGCTTGTGGGGTCTCACGACTTTCTACGTCCAGACCGGCTATCCCCGGCCCTTCCAACCCTCCACATCTGTGATTCTTTCCCAAGATACGATTAAGAAATACTTCTTATATTCCTTCAGAAATCGTGGATAAATGAAGAAATGGCGCAAACTTGGGTATCTGAGATTTGTGGTAGAAATCATATAAATGACTTGTGACTGTTTTTCGTAGGTATTAAGGTAAGTAGGTAACCACCAAAATTTGTACCAGCACTGTAAAGAATGTCCTGCGGCGCACCATTTTGGTGCTAACTCGTAAGTATGTACATAATTTGAGAATCTTCACAGGAAAAACCGCAGTGGAATGTCAGCGCTAACACATCGAGGCAACATTAGCAGTGTATTTTTGGTCATGCGAAATTCGCACTTCAGCTTCATTAAGCAGTTACTATTTCGTCACTATATTCGTATTGTTTTATTCAAAGAAGCCAAAATGTCATAAATACAAGGCTGGTCGTTCTGAAACCTCTTCAAACCCCTCTTCCAAATTTGGCCATACTATAGGAAAAAGTATTGATCGTAAAGTTTACAGGAAATACAAGTCTGTAGTGAGTATTTTCACGTGTTTAGGATGCCAAGATTCAATGCTCCGTCAGGTAACTCCGACCCTTCAACGTTTCAGATGATAATAATTAAAGATATTTGAAATCCCTTGTTATCTGAAGAGGGATATACAAACAGAGGCATATCCAGAGCACATACACCCCCCTCTTGGGTACAAAAAAGGTTTCTTTTAACGATAAGTGATTTTAGGATGAATTTTATAGTAGAGCTACTGTTTAAATAATACACTTTGTACAATTAAAGTTTGTTTTATTGTTAATATTTAAGCAGTATTTTAATGCTTTTTGGACTAAAACTGGCATTAAAAACTCTGCAAATCCTTGACAACGGTTTATTATCTTCTTTCTGCAGATCACCCTTCTGTCTAGATCACTAAATGATAGATCAACTACTATTATGAGTTATCAATCATTATTATCAAGTAGTGTAAATTACTATTAATTATTGTTAATGATTAATATTTATTGGTAGTTATTGGTAATTCGATTTTTGAGAAACCCTCAAATTTTGAGGACGGAATTTTTTTTCTTGGGCGATTCCAATGGTCGAAGATATTGAACCAAAAACCGCCCTTGCTTAAGAATCAGCCCTTGATCCCCCTTTCCCTTCCTCATCCAAATATGATGCTCCCCTGTTTTTAGCGGATTTTCGAAGAAACTGAAGCTATTGTTTTCGGTCCAAAATTACCCATAAATTCCCAAAATGAAACAGTCTGACAAGTGATACCTCATTTTAAAGGTTTTTTTCACTCTGAACACGATGGTGCACTTTGAAGATGAAGAAACGTGGTTGGTACTTGAGGTGTTGTTCATGGACATCAAGTCCTTCAGTAGAGACATTAAACCAGTTATTTCTTAGAAAATTCCCTCTGCATGACTGTGGATTTATTACAAGTGATGTCTCTAACGTTGAGAAAACGCCACCAAAATGTTTCTAGCGGTTGGAAACGGTGGTACTTTGGTGGTTTCCCTTTTACCTACGTTAGTAGTAGACACCCAGGGTTACCTACATCTGTATGTTCCCATTCACTGATTTGTACGTGAGTCTGACTGATGTTTTTGAAAATTGTTCAAATAATTTGTACGGTCAGGCTACAGACAGGGTTGTCTCTCGACCGTGAGAACCTAACAAGGGAAAGGGATTCCATCTTCGGCATCCTTTGAATGCCCAAGGATCGTGGCCAGCGGGGAAACGGGGAGGGCTCAAGGAAACGTTGCCAGAGCTACACGAATTCCACAGTCCTTCCTTTAGACGAGGGCTGATCGACCGTTCGAAATTATCGAAAAACTTTTACAAATCTAACCATCTCCTCGGAAACCATTTTATGCGGCAGAACTTCGTGAAATGAACGATTTTTTGTCATTCTAAACCCCCCTACTTGAACGAATCGGCCGCTTTGGCAACAGTGGACCAATCTACATGCCACCGCGAGACAGCGCTAGAGTCGCATGACCTGCCTACTTCACTCAACTTAGGTCTCGCGAAGATTGCTTCGAGGCAAAACCAATATGGCCGTTGTATTTTCTTAGTTTTAGTTTAGTTTTCCAGTTTTCTCGGTTAATTTTCATTTAATACTACCGAGCGTGGTAACAGCGGTTCCTATAAGTCATATTTAGTGAAATAGTGTTATCGAGACGGTCTAGGTGAAGTCATTATACGAGACATCTCCTCGACCCTCCATCGTTCAAGTGTTTCCTAGTTCGCCCTCATTGTTCGACTTCGAAATTTTTGTGGAGCCTTGAACAACGTTGAGCGCTGGGGAAACCGTCAAGTCTACGTTTCGACACACAGGTAAAAACTTATTGATTGGATTATGAAGTTTTGCAACGTCGGATTTCGGAATAGAAAGTTTTACCGTGGTCGTGGCTAGTGGGGCGGAACACCGTTCCCAAACCACTCCGTCATCGTAGTTTCACTTCAGTTTTCTGCGACTGTTGGAATAATCTCGAGTAAATAGTGTGTTTTCGTGTAGTTCAGATGTGACTTGGTACGTTTTTCAGATACGGATTCCTCCGTCGAACGATTTCCCTTTCATAGCGATTCAAACCTTCCATTCACATTGAGACTCGTGAACTTTTCTGTGTTGAATTTTTCCGTTGCCAGCTTTCTCTTATCTCGTTCTAGGCAGGTATGTCTGATAAGTGACTTGATAGGGGTGCCACAGATAAACCACCATCAGTTTACAATTGTGCAGTTCGACCACAGAAGGCGAACGAAGCGGAGCATACAGAAATCGATAAAAATCATACACGAGACGCATACCAGCTAATCACTACCAGTAGTGAATTTCAACCTCGAGCTTTTTTTGAAACTCAGGAATCTAGCACTATCATCTAGGGTGAGTTTGACTTGTTTCGCTTTTCTATTCTTTACTTGTGTTCTTCGAAAGATTACCATTGATAACTCGTGACGTCATCGCGTTTCCGTGTATTCCAGTTCCTTTGTACTTGTCACTCTTTTCATTCGCTCAAACCACCAAACTTGAACCCATCACATAGCCTTGTTGTTTTTGTCGGGTTGTTATGAAATTCAGAAGGGCGTAGGTGGGAGGCGACGGAGCCCAAGGTCGTCCATTCAAAACACTGGAAAAATACCGTCAATTGATGGAGTAGGTACTCATGTGCCAAGGTACGCATTCCATTTTGCAATGAGATCAAGTAGTTTTCCCTGTTTATTACCTGCATACTACAAAGTTGTATTGTCATCTCCGCGTATAAAAATTATCAACGTGCTAATCTATTTATCTGATTACAGTCGAGTGCGACAAGTTGAACTGGGAGATAATATTGGTATTTCAAGGGGTGTGGCTCAACCACAGTCATTCATTTGTACCACTTAAATAGACTTGATACCATATTTTATTAGTTTATGCAGAACAACAAAATACTGCCTTTACGAGATAACTTAGGTCGAAATTCGATCAAAAAAATTCCAGCGATGTTGATAACCTTCTATACTAGTGTCATTGCGTTACCATCGCCTCTTCTATGAACCGAAAATTCTGGCTCGACCTCCTCAAATTACTCGTGTTCTAATTTAAAACACACCTCCACCGGCATTTACTTCGATGGGGGTCCCGCTCATCCCCCACCCGAGTGAGTGTTTACATTCTTTCGGAAATTCTATGAAGAGCAAACATCCATTTGGCGCCAGGTGTTAGTGTTATCTCGGAACTGATTTTTATAGATTGTCTCTTGACTCATCTTGACTCACATCAGAAGTGGGTGGATGTTGGTCTTCTCTCTAAAAAAAAAAAAAAAAAAACAAAAAAAAAAAAAAAAAAAAAAACAGGAATATTATTACCAGACTTATTAAAACCCAGACGAGATCAATGTTACATTGACCTGAGCAACAAGTTATCAGTAGTACAATGATTAGGGATGGAAGTAGATCCACTAAACTGCTAGTAAGCCTATTGACAAATTATTGATTCAAGCTGTTCTGTCGGTGGTTCGTATCCTCAAATAGAGCACTTTGTTTCGAATTTGCAAGAACCACTTTCAAATTTACGGTTTCAAAACCTCTTTCGTACCTTTCTATCAGCTTCTTCTGACATCCTCTGATAATTGTTATCGCCCCCTCGCCACTTTGGTTTTATGGCCCATCAATTCTCAACTACTGTTTCAGTTTGGAAAAATCCAGTCATGCAGCATGACTATGTTTTTAAACTAAAATGTTTTTAAACAAAATTTGTTTTGTTGTTTTTTACCAAGTAACACCTCAATTTATAGATTTTTCAACGCCGAGCACGATGATGAAGTTAAAATTACGATATCTCATTCCATTATCAGATTGGAGCAGGTAAACCATGAAGAACATCTCAAGTAACAACCACCTTTCATCTTCAAAGTACTTCAGCTTCAGAACGGAATAAGATATCGCAATTCTGATTTCACCAGCGTGAAGAAACGTTTAAAATGAGGTATCACTTGTCATACTGTGATTCATGTGTCATACTTGTCATACCGTTATTTCATACTTAGTTGTTTTATTTTAAAAAAAAATACCTTTCTGTATTGAAATAGTTAAATTATCTTTATTTCAACGGTATTTATTGTATTTAAACGGATTAGTTTACATTTTCCATTGACATAGAAATACTTTTAGACCAATCAGTTGGGAGTGTCAGTCTAAGGCTCGTACTGCGAAAGCCCGAAAATCACACAAAAATTGAGATACGCCCAGGACGGCAGAATTCTCCTCCTGCGCTAACATCGGCGTTGACCCCGCCGTCTGGTCAACCTATTATCACAACTTCGATTACCAAAAATCGAAATAATCTATTGATGGACGTATTGAGAAGTGGCCCAACCTGTTATGATTTCAGTACACTACTGCAAGTGCAATATTCAAAGATTGAAAAATCGACCTATTTTCATAAACAATTCCTGACAGATCAAGGGTTCTTTATAGTCACTGCTCACAATATCGACCCAGTTGGATGCGGCATCCAACCCGGATGGACTGATCCCAGTGGACCTACATTACCGAGTCATAACGGTCTTTACAATCATGCTATCCGGTCGGGCAACTTTTACATCTCCCTTCCCTTCACTTGACCCTTCACTTTTTGCAAACGCTTGAAACTTGTTGGCACACCACCACATATTCTCGAATGGTCGGTTGTAATTAAGATTGATTAACAATTACCGCTAAGAGGAGTTTGTACTTTTTTTCGCGAGCAATCATTGTTTTGTACGGAAAATTGAATTGTAATCAAAGCTTCGTTCGGAGATTTTTGAGATAACGGGTATTTACTGCTGCAATTAAACAATGCAGTTGATTGGATTGGCAGGAGGGTCAACCATTTATCGGTAAAACTTTGTTGAGTTGAAATTTACACCGTTTTTCCCCCTGGTGAGTTACTTGACCATTGATCAATAAAATCATCTTTAGGCCTTGAGAAAAAACCGAGGGACGGTATCAAGATCTTCAAGTGCGGCGCTGGGATCAATAAAGTGTAGATTGATAATGGCAGATATAGCGGTAGGCGCCCTCTAATTTCTACGCCCCTGGCCGACTTTTTTTGTTGCCCGTCCTTCGTAGTCACTTCGCAACCCGGTTCGGCCCCTCAGGTTGCGCAGTATCCGATCTCAACTGATTTCGTCCAACGAAACATCGAACATCTCGATGAATGCAATATGAAGTTCTATTGTTCTACGTTTCACCGTATTTTCTCTCGCCGTTATGTAACCCGTGTAACAGTGAGGGAACTATTTTAGTAATGGCAGATTGCAATGACCATAATAAATCGCACGCTGGGAGCAATACTGGTATAAAAATAAAATTCGGCGAAAGCTTGGAGTAATACTGGTATAAGTATAAAAGCGAAACTTTGGGGAATGCCCCAATTTCGGTTTAACCTTTGAAATCGCCCATGAAAAAAAATTACCCCCCTCAAAATTTGCTGGCTTACGTTTCAAGATGGGTAGATTAAGAAAATCGAATTAAAAAAAAGAAATCCGTCAGTACGCCGTCCGCGGCACTATGCCCAGTTACCGTTGTGCTAAAATTACGAAATTGGTTTACGGGTTCCAACCAACCCCACAATGATCCTTGAAACTTTTCATAACCCTAGGTCAATAAGAAGGGTTTCGAAACGAATTTTGAAAACGTCATATCTCGAAAAATTCAAATTGAACGGGCTAGTTTTTGTAGACATTCAAATGGAGTTTAAGGTTTAGAATTGTTCAAGACCATCCGGAGCTTTGTACAACAAGCCGTTTGTTCATAATGAGGGCTCAAAGTTGGAGCAGATCGAAAGTACCCCAACATGAGGGTGAATCAAATAAGGGACAATGTTCATATTTGCCCAGCTGATTCGAGCAGCACATGGTTTTCAGATAATGACTTCAGTAACAACTATTAACAATTAATAATGAATTAATACGTCTTCATAATAATGATTAATAATTAATGATAATGCATAATAATGCATCTATTCATCTATAATTCATTTATCTAGTTTTCTAGACCGACAGGCGATCTGCACCAAGAAGATAATGAACCGTTGAGTCAAGAATTTGCAGAGGTTTTATAAATCAATGAGGCCTCTTTATGAACTATCATAAAACCGGTCTTACCCCCTTGTACAGCTCGCCGAGAGCTATCCGATGGTACATATAAGTACAAATCGACGATTTCGTACTTATACGTTAGGCCAATTTCATTTTTGTACCAGTACTTATTGCTCGCTGTAGTCCACCAAAATGAGGCCTGAAAGGGGTGGTCCTCCGAAGGTACCTGGGGAAAGGTGGAAATCGTTCTAAAACCTTAAGGTAGTCTTGAAAACGAGTAATCTGAGTTGGACCCCTTCAGGAGTTGAGCATAACTTTTGATAGCTCGAAAATCGAAGCAAAATTTAATGTTCTTTGATTTGTCTGTTGGTAAGGTTTTCGCTAGATGCGTTGTTTAGGAGTTATAAGCGAAAAACTGAAAGAAGTCCGAAAATTGCGATATTTTTGGGATTCTAGAAGTTAGTTATGCTCAACCCCTGGAGTGTAAAAACTCTAATCAATAGTTTTCAAGACTTTCTTAAGGTTCTCGTCCCTATTTTACTATAATAATATTTGATTGTTGCTTCAGTGCGTATCGGATTTCAGTGTCAATGAACCCAAATCACTTGATAGAGATGATGCTTACCTACTTACCCTGTGTTGTTTTTCGCTGGCAGTTGTGTTGTTTTTTCCTTTGACTATTCCCATATAAGTTTGTTGACGTCTTAAGTCTGGTCATTATTGTTCCGTTGGCGATCACTTGCCAAAGATAGATCTGGTCACGTCACGGAGGGCCGCAACTGGGTGGCTCAAAGCGGTTTCCATGCATATTTCATCAGCTGCTCAAAGCTGCGAACTGAGAAAAACCACAACCCGTCATTCTGCCGCCTCTGCGAGGTGCCTTGAACGCGTCAGTACAAAACTTGTAATTTTTGTACCCACAAAGCAGGAGTTCTTCTTCAGAACCAACCTTATTAGGTTAATTATGTAATCTAAATCCCAACAGAAATGTTGGATAGGTGAAGAACGTGGTAATATTAGAATTTAATTCTCGTTCTTCACCTATCCAACATGTCTGTTGGGATTTCGCATACCTAATTACCCTAAAAGGTTGGTTCTGAAGAAGAACTCCTGCATTGTGGGTGGGTAGTCAAGTGTACATTGCGTACATACGATATTTCTATAATTGCAAAATAAAATATTGAAAGCATCGTAATCTTAAAGTAAAGGGGAAATTAGGATTTCAGAGATCACACTCAATACGGGAAGTATGCTGCACATCTTATATTATATCTACCTCATACATCGTTCTAGCACACTTTTGGTACACTGAGTCGGTCACACCATGCCAGATCCGACATGCGTACTACCCAGAGGATTTTTTGAAATTCGTTTCGCGTATCTGTAGAAGCACTACCAACGAAAATGACCAATAAAGCAGATTGGCGCTTTTGGTGTGGTGGTAACGACATATTATCGTCCTCCCTTACCCTGATATTTATCCTCCCTGATCAACATCTCCCTCGTCATCCTGCTCGTTTTAAAATTAAATTTAATCTCAACTATTCCGAACTCATCGATTGATATTGGGATCGGTCGGCAAAAGACCGCAGAACAACTGTTCAGAATACTAAAAAAAAACTTGTACTTTCCTGGCGTCAGCAAAGTATTTTGGCAGTAAATACCTTCTATAAGATATTCCTTCTCAACGTTTGAACACAAATTAAGTTCCTTAGCGTCATAACGACGGTGGAGGTGGAATTATTAATACGAGTAATAATAGGTATTACATATTATGTAAAAAAATAAAAACAATTTTCATGCATTATATGAATATAATATGAACGTTCACCGTACGATTATAGACCGTGATTAAAATACTAAAATCAACGCTACATTGATTTTCAGAACAGGAAGTTGCTGTTCTCCACACCTCAGAAACGGCAGCACAGAAAACCTTGCAGTGGCACATTATTCCAATATTAATATTAATCCAATGGCGTAGTTTTCAAGGGGGTTTTAGATCTTTTCCTGTAGGAATACGGCAAAGTTACCACGAGTTATCATAATTTTCCTTGAGGAAAAGTAAGTTTTAGTCGACCAACAGAACTTACTTTTCCCTAACTAACTAGTGGTAACTTTTCCGTATTCATACAGGAAAAGATCTAAAACCCCCTTGAAAACTACTCCAAATATTCAATTTCCTCTTCTGAAAATCAATTTAGCGTTTATCAACTCGTGTAGTTTTTAATGACAATCTATCATGTTATGGTGAACGTTCATTACCTTTATAACATTGTCTACCTTAGAAACTACCTTTGAAGGTGCACTGGTGCCAACTTCCTACCACCTATACTGACATATTTGTATACAATGTCATATTCTTTCCTATACCAGGATGTGATGTCTCTACTACAATAGCGTGACTAACTTTTGAATTAGTCAGGACAACAAATCAACAGGAAGATTAGGAATAATATAAAACAAGAGGAACGAAGAATGTTTTATATGTTCCCCCGTATTGACCAGTGTGGAGTTACGGGGGAACTATCAACACCAGTCTTGTTTAGTCCTTCTATTTTATTTTTATGATTTGTTTATTCAATTTGATCTTCAACATTTGAATTATTCAGAATTTCTCGTTCAAATTAACACCAGCTATGACGCCGTCAGTGAACGTGATGATGACTGTGGGCTGGGCGGTAAGACATCACTCTTAAAACATTCGTAATATTAGTCCGTAGTATGAGTTTTGTGTGGAATTGGGTAGTATATTGCGAATAGTAAGTGAGATTACATAATTTGTGACCTACCATTACTATTTCGTGCTATGTAAGCCTGTAAAAACACAGATTTATGAAAATTTGAAACTTGGCTTAGGACATGGTTTAGACATGGGAAAAGAGTACACTTGAAAGGCATTAAGAGAACACAATTCGTATCGTTCAATTCCTTATCTCAGTCAACAACTTGGAAAAACGCGTAGCTACGCTTGGTTGGAATTTTTCGGAAGTTATTTCGTTTTTTCACGTACAGTGTGTACAGTTGTGACGATCTACATTTATGTTGTTTTCTTAACAAGATCCTCACGTTTCCAATCCCTTGCATTCAACCCAAAGTTTTGATTTGATCTGTGTATTTGGGCAACACCTTATGCAACAAAAAATGTGTTGTTTGGCACAGACGAGATGAGGGTTGGTGTTGGGGGTTTTTAGTGTGCTGAATCCAAATCTGAAACACGTTTTTCCCTATGAGATGTAGTGTTTGAGATGGAGCTCATACAACCTACTGTGTGAGTGTTAAAAATAGCACTTCAAAAAATCCCAATTAATTTTCCTCTTTCTATGTTTTTTGAGGTTAAATAATCCAAATGTGAAACCGGATTTTAGCAACCTTCTAAAACAGCGGATTTATTTTATTTTTTTCCGCCACTTCATATCGGTTCGTTGGAAGAAAAGTTGTAATTTATTTGGTTTTCCAGTTCGGTCTTGATTATCTTGAAAATTTGAGCCCATTCACCCTGAACATTCCTTTGTATTCAACGGAGATCAAAATACCTCTGTATCCTCACATACGGGTATTCACTGTGTAATGAATCCTAATCCTGTAATGAATCCACCGAGTCCTAAGTCTGAAAAAAGTGTGAATGACTGCCCGCAAGCCCACGTGATACACCTGCATGTTCACTCTATTGGAAGTTTTCTTATCCGCAAGAACCACACGCCTCATTCAGTTCGGGAAAAGGCGGAAAAAAACGAATTCTTTCAAGTGGTTTACAGTCATGCAATGTGGACTCACCTGTAAGCACTTGGCTTATCCTATTTCGGGTTTATTTCTTCGTTGAAATTTGTTGTTTTCGTCCGAAACCGGTCGTATTGGACATTCCTTTCAACTATTTTCCCTCCCTCTGGAATTTCCGTGAATTGAATCCCCAATCGATGCAAAATGTTCCACCTGGATGTGAAGATTGATGCAAAGATCTGTTTTATTTTACAAACCAATTCATAGTGAATCATTATTTTTATTTAATTCTCTTTCAGAATATTAAGCGATGTTAAGTAATGTTTTGACTCCAATAATATCTTGGAAAATTTACTAAAATAAAAATAACGAATCCCGGTGGATTAAAAAATAAATAAAATTGAATAGGTACTTTTGCTTCCTCAGTTGTTTACATACCTGATACTTTTTCATCGTATATGACATGAAATATATATATTTTTATTTACGAAATAAAACATGCGTTCACCAAAATGATTTGTTATTTTTAGTAAATTTTCATAGAGAGTATTGGAGTCAAAACATGCATCACTGTTTTTATATTTATAAATTGTTTCTTAGGAGAGAAATAAGAGAAAAAATTCCATTTAATGGATTGATGGATGGATTTGATGGACAGGTTGATGCAATAACAAGTTTGTCCACAGAAAATCAAGTTGTCCGGTATTATGCGTCATTTTAGATTAAACTTTGGAGAATATTTTGTTTGAAACGTCATAGAGGAAGCTAATTAAGAGCCCAACGAGGGAAATCTAACGATACCAAAAAACTCGGTTTTTAAACATTTATCGCTTAAGAAGCTAGTTAATTTACGGAGCAGTCCAATTATTAGAATTAAAAATAAGTGAAGAAGCGAAAGTATTCATATTGCGTGGTTCGTAGGTTGCGAAATTTCGAGCACGGTACTTCCTAAATTTGCTGTTTAGGTTATGGTAAATAACCTTCTCGGCCTGCTCATCCTTCGACGTGATGTTTAGTAAAATTCTACTTTATTCATATTTCCAATGGCCCATATTGGAATTGTAGGTAGTCCAGTAACGACGATTAGTAATTGGGGTTTTACATTCTAGTGGTATCTACGAAGGGGAACGACCTCCTATCTCGACCTTAATAACGGGTAGGATGTAATCGTCACTACCTAGAATCAATCAAGTTCTGAAGAGTTTCTTGCTTGTGGATCCTTCTTGCCTGACTGTTCAGACCTTATTGGTACGTTCGATACTGTTTTGTGCGAATATTTGGTATCGCTCAAGGAATCAACATCGCCATGGTGCGACACATCCCTCTGGTTACTCTGCTTTGAAGTAATAGGTACACGATTTCAATACGGCTCCGTTATTTGACGGGTCGTTGACCTTTGTACCAACATGTTGGGATTTACACTTATTTGCACTTCTTGTACGTTTATATGCCGATCTACGAGTATATGCACTTCCGTACTAAAACGCCACATAAATCGACTAAAGTACATAATGGTGGCGCCTTCACAGAATCGCCGGTGTTCCAGCTTCAAAATTGATCATTCCAAATCAATTGAATTCAACCTCTGCAAACTCGTAGTTTTCGCTCTCGCGTTTCACTTTAAATAGAAGACATTCCCACCATCAGACACCATCTTTCTGTTAAACTCGTTACGCATGATCGCTTCTCAAATCGTTCTTCCGTATTTCACTCACCATTTGGATTTTCCCTGGTCACCGAATGACTCATTACGGCAACAGTTTGTATTTTTGTTTCGCTTTGACCTTGTTTCGAGAAGATCAAAAAACGTTTTTTCCTTCTCTTTTTCAAAACCCTCGATTCTGGAGAGTCCCATTGTTCTTAATCGCTGACCTCAGTTTCAGTGCGTTCAAAAACAGGTCGTAGTATCACAATTTTTTTTTGGTAGGGATGTTGATCCAAAAAACCCTGTTGTTGGCATAACCAAATACGATGTTCATGGGGTTCGTGTTATTTCAGCATGTAGAAGATGGAAAACATCACAATTGGGGCGTAAATCACGAATCCGAAACGTCCATTTCCGACTGTGTTCATTACCCACGTCTATACTCAATCCTTACAACACACATAGGTATCTATAATATTAATTTTTCTTCATATTATGGCAAAGTTTTGAATTAAGGATGGAATTAAAAGTCGCTACTTGAGGTTCAGAAACCCTCAAAGGTACATTCACATCTTCAGACAGTGAGCGTGTCCAGCACGTGTCGTGTCAGGCAAAAAAGTATTCTTCTATGCTTTGTCTATGGACGTATTCACTTCTTCCGCTCCAGCACGTTCCAGCACCGTTACAGCACCGTGTCGTGTCCGGCCAGTATTCTCGGGAAGAATATTTTGCTGGAACCGGAAGGTTGCCGGAAGGTGCTGGAAGGTACCTGCCGAATGATATGAAAGGCGCACCGGTTCAGTTCAGACATTGTAGCTCATGTCCCGCGGTATTCGCTTTTCATTTGGCAATAAACAACGAAAAATTAATTGAAGCTGTGAGAGGCTTTCAATTTCTCTATGATTTAAGTGATAGCAAATACAGCGATAACCAGAAAAAGGATCGGGCATGGGAAGAAATAGGAATACAATTAAAAACTAATCCGTTCTGCTCTTCTTCATCGAGCAACAACGCAATAACGCACAAATCTTCTACAGACAAGTGGCTGACCATGGTGAAACTGAGTGTAACCAAGAAGCAGGTCCCCGTACGGCGTCCCCGTGTTGTACAGTGCCGGACACGCTACGTATGAGGCACGCTCAGATATGAATAGACGGTGTCTGAACGTGCCTGACACGACACGTGCTGGACACGCTCACTGTCTGAAGATGTGAACGGACCTTTAAGTCTCCGATCGGTATTAATAGACGAGAAGAGGCCTGAGTGTATCAACGCTTGAGGGTCCCTCTCACTCGAGGGTCCCTCATTAATAGACGAAATTCACTGCCGATTTCGAGTTATAGCTCTCACTTGAACCAGTCAAATCCCAAATAACCCCGAAAAAATGTTAAGTTGTTTTGGATAATGAAGAGGAACATGGTAGGAATAACCAAAATAAAATTGTAAAACGTCACCACACAAAATGACACAAATCTTAGGCGATTCCAATGGTTCCTGGACAGGTCACTGACCTTAGGCTCAGATAATAAACAAAGGAACGTGGCATTCATAATTGTACTTATGAATATGCCTATCTGTATTATGAAAAACGTGTAAATAAACGGTTTTTTCTTCATTATCGAAGATGATAAACAAGAAAATGCACAGCCATTTACTTGTTCCCTCCGTGGAAGAAATCTCCATGGACCACACTCAAGTGAGGCTCTAACTCACTCATATGACCATCCATGTTTACCCCTAAATCCCCTTAGTGTTCGACTGATTTTGATGGCACACGGATGTTTACTTTACTGATGACGGACTCATTTTTTGTCCACTGTCATTTTCTAAAGGAGAAAATGAGTTCTAGCTAGAAAGGACGGGAGGAAGTTGAGTTTTATGAACCCTCTGTAAGCCCTCACTATCAACGGGGTTCGAATGTCAAGGCCAACGAACCCCCCAGCGTAGGTCCTCAACGCGTAGTAGACTACTACAGAGTACCTTCTCACTGTGACGTGCCCATTCCGGGGTCTCATGACTCATTCACTATTCAGTTTCCTGTCCCGATGGGTCCATCTCTTGTTCCCTTCCTGAGTCTATTCACCGCTCACGTTTCCTCGAATCGTACATCCTTAAAATATCTTTTCGATAAGATTTCGTCTTCTCAGCCTCTGATTCCTGTACATAACAGGAAAAAGTTCGTATCAATTGGGTGGGCAGTAAATTTCCTCCTTACTTCATTACATGAACTCGCATCCGAACTTATTTTCACTAGAAGTTGAGTTTGTTAGAATTTGAATTTGGCGCTCATCATGAAACTGTTTGTCACCAAAATCAGTCGAATACTATTAGCCCTGGCAAATTGGTTCTCTGCCTTCCAACATTTCTTGAGAGCTGGAAATCGTTCCAGTCGTCCTGGAAATCTTCCTTTTGGGGGCCCTGAATAATATATATTGGTATATGACTTTGCGACGGTATCTAGGTTGTGATTTTGTTTTGAGAGCCAAAAAACCGTAAAATTTGAACTTGAAAAGTACGCATCCTACAGAAAATGTCACACTATTCTTTTTTAAAGAGCATTAAATTTTGAGTCAGATAGCGTTTAAAATATTGTTATCGGCTGTTTGCTGATTGCTCCTTGATGCAATCAGCAAGCCGTGATCTACAGTCCTAACAGTAAGCTATCCGAAGGTGCGAAACACACTTTTGTTTCTCCATGCCTTCCACTTAATTTTTCCGCCTAGGCAAGGTCAAATTTATGGATTTATGGCCACGAAGGCAATGACCAATGTAATTAACTCCCTCTTAATTATAATGACTCATTTAATTAGTATAAAGGCTTTCCTATAATGAACAACTATCTTCTCATTTTCTCTCCCCTGTACTGTTGTTCTGTATTCGTCTGATACCGGATTAATGATTGAGCGGGTACTGTAGTTCTCTACGTAATCAGATCTTTACAAATGATTTTGAGTTCAAACTGAGTTGATCTGATTAACTTTCTACATGAAAAAGTGGTAGAAAGTGAAAAGTTTTGAATTCAGACGACGTTTCCCTCTTTGGGCTGCCTTAGCGGAAATTTAGCGCTACGAATTTATTTGGTTTAAAATTCATATCTCAGCATCTGATTTAGAAATAAATTTTCCTATAAGTTTGATCGTATGATATTTTTCAATCGGGCAGACATTTTCAACTTAGAGGCGTTAGAGTTTGAGAGTTTTTAACTTTTTAGCAAAGTTGTTAAAAATTGACTATGTTTGACGGGCGATTGCGGCTAAACGGCTGGATCGGTTTCAATGTTTTAAACCCCATTCGCCGCAAAATTTATTGCTCTTCAAAAAATAATAGAGTGACATTTTCTGTCGGATGGGTACTTTTCGAGTTATACGCGAAAAATTCGTGGTTTTTAGGCCTTCAAATCTGAAGCAAAAAGATTTCCACGTCTTCGGTAACAAAATATTACTGAAGGTGCATTACTTAGAGGTGAACTAATTAGAGACCCCAAAAGTAAAAAGTCGAATAGGATTGGTTGATACCATTGAAAGGAAAACCAGATTGCTATTGGCATTCATTACTGAAAATTAGTATGATTTATCAAAAGTATTAATAATGAGTCTTAATTATTGAAATGGACGCAACAATAAAGAAAAAGCTTGATGGAACTACATCATTCAAAGATTTGCCTAATCTATCAAACCTTCAAACAAACCCTAACCTAAAAAATCAGTCTAATAGTGTACTCAAATTTTAGTGGGAATAGACAATTTTTTCAACTTCTCTTGTTTTTCTTTTTGATATGGCGTATCCGCAATTTGGTCGTGATTGGTTTACTTTGTGGATTTTGGGGTTAACACGGATGGTCATTTCGCATGCTCCCTCGTTATACCTACCATCCGAATAAATAACGGTTATTATTTACCTTTTGTTATGGTTATCAATTTTCAATGCGTGTGTTTTCAAATTATGTAATAACTTGGGCACTAAAGACTAGGAGAGCCTAATACAAACCTGATAGAGACAAGTTTCGTTATCCACGTTGCCCCTTTCTGGTTGCCAAGAAAACAATTACGCTAAGTGCTTTTTTACGTTATGCCAAAGTACCTCTATTTTCCTCAAACGTACCGCCGTACTCAATGATATCTTCCTTCCGGCCTCTGTTCCACACTTTTTTTCGTAATTTGAGTTCTCAACTGGTCTCATTTCCGACAATACACAGTTATTCTCCTTCCGGACATTGAACTCCTGGAAAATTCAGGGAATTTATTCTCCAAATATGGAACATAATATTATGTTCTTGATATATGTTCTTAAGAACACATTATGTTCTTATGTTGTGAAGTGACTTGTAACGACTGTACAAATCTTCTTGTATCGCAAATGTCGTTATGCAATTCCGTTCCCAGTTTCCACAGTTCATCCAAGCGGTTTTATTTTATTTCATTTTTCTAATTGTTATTCCGGTTTCTTTCAATTCGTTTGGTAGTTGGATTCATCATCTTCTTCTTCCCTGTGTAGTGGATATAGGAGTGATTTATATACCACAAAAACCCCTCGAATGCATTTGAAAAACGTTGCTAGCTGTTGTTATATAGTTGTAACATGAATAAATATTGTTTAAACCACTTTAATTGGCAACTTCACCACTCTTTCCAGTCACCCCAGGAAATCTGGTATTTCTATTTATTGGTGTTCTTGAATCTCAGCACTGCATGTTTTGAAATGTTATTAAAGTGCGGTCTATGATTTTCAATTTATTTAGTTATCTTCAGATCATTGGAATAGAACCATGTGAATTTTTATGAAACCAGGAGGGGATTGGAGGGCTGAGGGGAAGAAGTTCCCTGTATGCCAAGAGTTTCTGTTCTAACATCTCAGCGGAGGCCTTATTTTCTGATATTCTGTAGAGCATTCTGAGTCTCAGCGGTTTGTTGTGGAAGGTTAGAATAATCTTGATATTGGTCTTCTTCTTGCATTCCCCCAACTGGATGCCTCACATCTAAACTGGTTTGAGTAGCCTGTTTCTATACTATTAGTTTGTTGTTTATGTCTTACTCTTGAGTGACGACACGTGAGCCAATTAGTATTTTTCTGTTCTTGTGATCCTTCCAAGTTCATAGCCAAGTATTGGGCAGAGTTTGCTTATTCAGCTGTACAGCAGAATGTGCACCTGATTGCAGATCATAATAATAATATTTAATATTTATTTCGGTACAATCCTTAAGATACCTGTCGGTGTGAATGAATTGACACACGTGAATTTATTTTTTATTTTTTTTCGTAGTGGGTGTTCAACTAGTTCCGACTCTGACACGCGCATTCTGCCGACCTTGGTTGACTATTTAATAAACTGCTGCGCCGGATGTTTTCATGTTGAGTCACTCAAGTTAACTCTCTCAATCCGTCACGTCTCTATTTCATACGTAGGTATCTTCTACTGAATCCTAGTTTGCATCCGTTGGTAGTGCAGTGATGTGGTTCGTCGCATTCGCTGAGTGTCAACCGCGAAAACGTTGGAAATGAGTAAGGAACTCGTGGTATTAATTTGGATAACACGACTGTTACAGGTTGTCTTTTACTACCAAAGTAGAATCAGTTGTGAGATGGAATTCTCACACGCACATTCTGTACGAATTTGGTTCTTCGCATTGGATTTCATTGCATTCTCTGAGTGGGTCATCTGTGAATTTAATAAAAATCGCGTTAGTAAACCTGAACGTTTTATAATCGTTGCAAACCTGAAATTCATTTGGAAATTCAGCGTTTAATTGATGTTTTCTTCTTGTTCCACCTATAAAGAAAAAAGTTCAATTGAAATTACCATTCCAAGGGTTGCGGTTAATAATAATAATAATACTAATTTTTCCGTCAATTAATTTCTATAATGTAGGTAGTTAATCTTGATACCAGTCGGTTATTCAAAATACAGGACACGTGTCCGATAAGGCCTTTGACAACCACCTCTAAAAATGTTATTCACCGAAAGGAAACAAATTACATTCTACAATCATTCCCCTCGCGAATTCAACTATTGCATATTATCATGATTGCATAAAACTAAGTACGTTACTGCTAATTGCGTCGTTGAATGCCAAGGTTGAGTTCATCAAGAATTAATGAAATAACAAGGATTTTTTGTGAACATCGATATTTATATATATTTATGTTAGCGTCATTCCAGGCGATAACTCTCGATGTAATTGAGCTAAAAAGTTCAAATTGGCACCAAAAATTTGTCTTGGCAATCGAAAGGCTAAGTTCCTAGTTCGATCTTTGGGTTTTGGAGAGTTTTAAAGGGCGGGGATTATCTATAAATTCCAAAAAATCCAGTCATGCAGTATGGCGAATTTTAGAAGAAATAACTGGTTTTTATGTAAAATGTCTAAATTTTACTGGTTTTATAACACATTTTCTCTTCATTTTTTGCCAAGCTCGTGCTATTTCGTTAGGATGCTTTAATCGAACTCTGGCGTTTGGCGCTTCCCGTCAAAATGAAATCAACTTCACCAATGGTTGTTGGGCTGTGTGCCTCGTATGACATTGGAACTCGTCTCGGGAGTTTTTGTGTTCCGCGGCATTTGTTGTGATGTGCGTTTCGTAAGGAGCAGATGTTCCTTGGTCCACCTGGCCATCCCATCCACCATCAGATGGTCTCGGCTTGTGCCTCCTTTACCTGACAATCAAAGATCTCTACCCACTAAATATCCGAGCTCGTTCCACAGTATCTTTTCCCCCTCGCTCAAGCGCCAGCTGTGATAATGTGGTTATCCAAGTGGAAGGCAGGTGCCTCGGTGGAACGAGGAACTTGTTCCCTTCCCCTCACAATCTTGGACCGACAGGAAGCGTTACCAAGTCTTCTCTCTGTTGTTCTTGGGGTTCTTTATTTCGTGTAAAGTCAGTGTGTGCAGCCAACTTTCTCGTTTTACCTCCAGGTGATTCGGGAGTGTTTGGCGACACCCCTGTGCTAATAAATTGAACTTTCATCGACCAGTTCCTTCCACATTGGCCTCGCACTTGCGATGTTGAAATGCACAGTTATAAACATCTACTTTCGTGTCAACAAAAAGCCGACCAGGTACCGAATTCTTCTTCTTTGAGTCAATTACTCAGTGGGGTTTTAGCCGTCAGTCCTTTGAATAAAATATTAATCAAATAAATAAATCAAAAATTAATTTTTACTGTTATTACTTTAACATGGGGAAATGATCAGTAATGCTTGAATTGCAATTCAAACATTATTTTCACCGTTCCTAATATTGATGTTTGATGTTACCCTCGTAACATGGGTACGAGTAGGTGTTCAAACTGCCAGGGACCACCAAAAGTAGGTACCTATAAACTACAGTAAACCTTTAAGGCGCTCTTCAAGGGACCGGAGCAAAAGATCGTCTCAAGCGGAAAAGCGTCTTACCCGAGAAAGTAAATCTGAAAATGCTCGGAAAAAGAAAACGATTGCAAAATTTGAACGTAAATTTTTTTAAATGTGATATACGGGGATGTGATAAATACTCACATGAATAATATGAATGTAAACTGCTTACTTTATGAGCAGAGGGAAACCAAAGGTACTATGTTTGAGGTTCTTGGTAGCGTGTGTGGAGAGGAAATTATCAATTCTGTTAATACAACATAGCATGTCCTCTGCATTTTCCAGGGTGGAAATAACATTTCTGAACTCGCCTCGTTTTGCAAGGCAGCAGAAACTGTAAGTGTTGGGGAATGATCGTACTCTTCTTCTAAGTCATTTTCTTCCCTCACTCCCCACAGTGATCATGCCAACAGTAGTGCGAGTGTTGCTGGTTACAAGAGCGTAATCGGGAAAATGTTGGAGAATTTCCTCAGTTTCTGTTGCTGTGCTGTCAGTGGTATCTGTCTCGTCTGAAAATCCGAAAACAGTTCCTTATAACGAGAGGTTCTATTTCGTCACAAGCAGCAGTAATAAAATGTGTAGAGTCTAAAACGTAAATTTACGTACATTTTCACTGGACTCATCAGGCATCTGAAACAAAGGACTCATCAGGCATGAGTTGATGCAATTTGTCGGCATTGTAGACATATTCAGGCCACTGAAACCACATGCCATTGTAATACACTTCAATTGCAACAACTAAAAACGTGAGTTTGCCAATCATTGATCAACCTTTGAACTTTTGTTCACCGTCTTATCCAACAAAACAAAGCGTCTTACTGAGTACTATTCTACTGTATTAGCATAGAAAAATTCAAGGGACCGACGAAAAAGAGCGTATTTTGCGGGAAAGCGTCTTAAAGAAGTTTTGCTGTATTAGTATTTCTATTACTATTGATTTTCTCCCCCATGTTTTTCCCATTGACGTATTGTGCCTCTTGAACGTTTTCAATCTCTCCCGTCAGAGTTGTTGTGGTTGAACTGGCGAACTTTTGATCGTTCCTCTTCTACTCTCCGTTGCATAATATTGAAGGGAGACTCAAATGCAAGTGTTTGCTGTTTGGGGAAGACCCATGACACAATCCTAAATTCTACGATCTCTGTCGTCACAAATTCGTGATCTCGATTGTCATCCAAAACTGTTTTTCAAGAACTAGCCCACTTGAAAACCGGAAAAGGGCAGAGTAGATTGAGTGTCGTGATTTCGTACACAACATTGCTTCACGACGTGCACAACGATAATGGCGTTGTCGATTCTTCGATTACTGCCCCCACTCATTTTGTTATCGTTCACTCGTGAATGAGCGGCTCAGAGTTATGTGCGGGTATACTCCTAGTGGAAGGGCGTTTTTATTTCAGTCGTTCGCCGAAGGTCGAGACTCGCGATATGTCGATTCGTACCAGTTTTTTAAGGAAAGTAATACGTGTGTGAGCGTTTTGGGATTAAGAGCCCAACACTTGGAACCTCCAGGTCTGCAAATGTCTCATGGAATCCGAGTCATCGATAATTTTCTTCCGCTTCTCCCACCGGCTGCCCCAGTGAGTTTCAATGATCGAAACACTCTTAATGAATTCCATCCAAAGTTCGATTCAGACAATTAGTGGGTGAACTCCATCCAAATTAACTTGTGTTCACGTTCGAAAAAACTGCGACGTATAAGATGTAGACGTATTTTTTGGGTGGTGGAGGGTTCTTGTGATTGAATCTTTTCCATCTTTATGTAGCTTGAAACTAAGCAAGTCTGTAGTGAAATAAAAACGTGGTAAAGATTTTGAGTACTCATGTTGAGGTTCTATTCGTTTTAAGCGATGGGACAAAGGATTATATAATGACCTTTCACTCCCGGTTTTGCGTTTGAATTTACTAGCGAAATTCGCCTCACAAAATAATGTAACTTTTCCTCAAAAATTGTGCCCCTCTGATGTTGTCAAAATTAATGAACGGTCCTTATTTGACTTACTTCAATATTATATTATTATTCATATTACATTATTATTATATTATTTGACTTATTCAATATAATATACCATATTATGCAAATACAGGTTCGTTTCAAACGGTTTCACAAGTTTTCCTTGTCCCAATCACTCTCCAGGGCCATTTATCAACAGTTTTTTGTTCGATAGATTATTTTTTATCAATTTGTTTGCATTTCTTCGGTCACTTATTGAAAACAGTTGATCTCGACAGTTATGAACGTTTAAAAGCCTTGAAATCAGGTGGTATATCAAAAAGCTAACAATAAATTGTCACTCTCGCCATTTTAAGATGACCACGAGCTGTATAGAACTGTAACAGAACTATCAACATGAGTGGAACTAAGCTATACTATTTTTAGCATTTTCTTAGCTGTTGTTCTCGGTCCCAAATTTGTCAAACTTATTCTAAAAAATTCTATACCAAAATCCATTTAAGTAAGACCTGAATTCACTGTCAAAAGACACAAAAAATCGTATTTATATACAAAATATGTATATTATATTTATTATATTATGTATGCGTATTTCCAGACAATAACCTTCGAAAGAATTGAGATAAAAAGCCAAGTTTGAGATGGGCAGAATCGGGCCACTCTAAAGGGGTTTTAGGGAAGTTTTAAGGGGGGCAAATGACTCCTAAATTCCAAAAATGAAACAGTCTGACAAGTGGTGCTTCTTTAAAAAAAAATTTTTTTAATGCTTAACACGATGGTAAATCAGAGATTGAAAAATCAAATTGAAAATTAAGAAACGTAATTGTTACTTGAGATGCACTCCACGGTTCTTCTGCTCTAATCTGATATCGGCGTGATTTATCACAATTCTGACTTCAGGATCGTGTTCAGCGTTGAAAAATCTATAAACTGAGGTGTTACTCGGCAAAAAAGGAGTATACATTTGTTATAAAAACCAGTAAAATGGAGCCATTTTACATAAATACAGTTATTTCTTCGACAATTCGCTCTTATAGCCATGCTGCATGACTGTGGATTTTTTTATTTATTAACTGAGGCTCATGAGAAGGGCTATTTTGGCAGACTGTAGTATTCGCGATAAAATTGATGTGTGTATCTAAGTGATATTGAAATATTGCAATACCATCAGTATTAGCGAGGCAAAAATGAAGGTAAACATTTATCACAATCGTGAAGGTCAATGGCATTATTTTGTACGCCCCAAAAACCCTACAGCCCTACAAGATGATAAGATTAAGGTGCCTGGTACATTATAGAAAAAAAACGTGCAAATACGCCACATGAAATTGTCCATTAGTCACGAAAGATTTGATTCTTCTCCCGAAATGATAGGTTTCCCATTGTTTCCATCTGTTTAGTTGTGATTTGAGCAATCGTGTCATTCTGGGTGGTTGACCGCAACCAACTGACCCGATTCGTGGTACGATCCGTAATGCGCTTGATAAAAGTAGATGTCCCAGTTAAAGACGTCGAAAGAAAGAAATTCATAGGAGATCGGACTCGTTCTGCCTTTAGGGACGATTAATGTGCTTGAAGCCACGTGAATTCAGTTTTCCTATGGACGGACGTATTTCCTCCCACGAGAGGCCTTTCTGTGAATGATGTACTATTTATTTACTCATTTCGTGGAACATCCAGTGACAAACAAGTCTGATTCAACTATTGCAGCATTCCTTATCATTTCCACGGTTCATCTGAAGATGGTCAATACCGTTAGTTCGATACTGTATAGAGCATGAGTCACAATGTGATTCAAACAATCATACTGATGTTCGAGATTGCAAAGTCCTTGTCTTGCTCCTGAGGCTTTGGTCAGCATAGCTAGTTTGAGCCACCAGAGCAACCTCAAGTGGTGTTGTGTAGTCGTTAGGCCATTAAGCCTTAAGCCTTGGGTCCTAGGTCCTACATTGAACGGCAATTCGATCGCAAATAGTACTCTCGTCTATATTGGTCATAAAACAGACAGGAAGATCGAGCTTGAGGTTATTGCCTACACATTCAAGAAGGATGCGAATTGGTACCACACAACGTTTTTGTGCTTGACTCAGTCCACCCATAAACCGTTCATTTGATTAATTTTCATTTTTGTTTGTTACAGATGACACCATCGCCGAACTCACTAACAGAAGTTCCTGCTTTGACTATGACTAACAAACGTGATGGACCCACAGATTCTAGAGTTAACCCCAACCCCGTTCAAATACCAGGAAGCTCCCTGCAGAATTTCATCGGGAACCGCAGATTTTTCCGGGAGTCGGAGAGACTGAAGACGTTCGACAGATGGCCGGTGTCCTTCTTGCCGCCCAGGACGATGACGGAGGCTGGTTTCTACTACATCAACCGTGATGATATTGTGAGATGCGCTTTCTGCAATATCGAAGTCGGGCGATGGGTCGAAGGTGATGATCCGATGGCGGATCACGAAAGGTGGGCTCCGGCCTGCAGGTTCGTTCGGCGTCAAGACGTCAATAATGTTCCACTCGGCGAAGAAGGAAGCACCAGCGGAGATTCTGGCTCAGAGTCACTAGAAGGTTTGTTTTTGGATCGACTTAAACTGGTGTATGTTGTACCAATCAAATGCTGCATTTATTTGGAATAAATCTTAAATACCTCGTCTCCACCGCTCTTGTACTGATTTCTCCTTTGTTTCTGTTTTTCTCCAGGATATGACGTCTGCGGTCACGGTATTGAATTCCCAACGGAGACACAAAGGCCGACAAGTCTCCTGGAAACACACGAAGGATACCTCAAGAGCAGGGCGCCGTGCTTCGCTAACTACGCAACCTTGGACGCGAGGCTTAGGTCTTACGATACCTGGCCCATATCTCTCAAACTCAAACCTAACGTTCTTAGCGATGCCGGCTTCTTTTATACTGGTTGGTATTTCCACCCCATCTTCAACATCACAATATTGTCTCGCCATATTGTCACATTCCTGTCATTTCATGATTTGATTTACTTTCAGGAAAAGGTGATCAGACGATTTGCTACCACTGCGGTGGCGGTTTGAAGGACTGGGAAGAGACGGACGAGCCTTGGGTGGAGCACGCCAGATGGTTTTCCAAATGCCCTTACGTTTTGGCTGTCAAAGGGAAAAGCTTCATAGAAGAAGTCAACGGAGCTCGTGCCGTTCAGGTAAGTTATCACACTTATTTAGAAATCGCATCTAAATAGTTATAATTTTCCGCTCCGAATTAAATTACAAATTTTCACGATTTCATGGACAATTTTCAACTTCGAAATTCACTCGAGGTCTGTCAGATAAGGAATCGCCTGATTTGGATAGTCGGCGTGACACCCATCAGGGTTTCATGCCGATTCCTCTCAAACGAATCGCCTGTTGGCCAGTTCCAAGTTTGAATAGGCTCGTCAAAATCGACAATAAATCAATAAAACTTGATGTATCTCTGATTTTTTAGTATGTTGTTTGGACCCATTAGGGTAGTGTATAACCAAGTTTGCAGTCCTCTACAAGTTGTGGAAAAAGTATAGCACACGAAAAACCGGGAAATTTTCTGCATTTTTTCAGTTTATACTCTCCATCTCCTAAACTCTGCATATTTCGATGAAAGCCAGTATATTATACGTTTTTGAAGAATATTAGGTAAATGTAGTACAAAGAGTACAAACTGAAAAAAATTCCAAACATTTCCCGGTTTCACACATTTTTCACAACTTTTAGAGTATTGCAAAATTGGGTATACACTGACCTAACGGGTCCAAACAACATAGTAAAAAATCAGAGATACATCATGTTTAGCGAATTTAGCTATTTTTTATGTCGATTTTGACTGGCATAACATGGAAACGAAGATGATCAATCCGTCCAGAGTTCATATAATCAGGGAAGCATGATAATAATTATCAATAACAATTATTGTTAACGATAACATTTATTGTTTTATCGATAACAATTATTGTTTTCTCGCTATCATAGTATGTATTGTGTTCTATTCAGGATATAACTCAGAATGGCAACATCGGACTCAGCTGTAGTACAGGAGATTTGGACAGAGTGCCGTCAGCTCCAGTTGAAGAAAAAGCTAAAAAGTAAATCATTCTGTTGTTTCGCTTGGGAGCACTGCTTTTGTATTGTGCACGTCTTTCACTCGTCATTATACTGTTAGTTTACTTTCTGGCTTCCGAGTTAAGGCCGGGACACACCCGTCGATCCGACTCCGATCATACAGACGGACGAGTATAGGGGAGGGGAATGGTATGTGACTTTGAACGGTGTGGTCCACACCTTTCCCACCGGACTCCGATCCCGCACCGATTGTGCACACCATTAGTTTACTGACTGCATGACGTGACTGTCGCACGCGAAGTGTTTAATTTTTAAACTTTCGTGGCCAAAATGAGGACTATCAAGCCTGAGGATCTAATTGGGGAAGTGAGAAGAAGAGAGTGAGATTCTCCTTCCACACATATTTGCCTCCAAGCTGGGTGCTCACAAAACCTCCGCTCCCTCCTCTTCCTTAAAGCCCTCTGACTTTCTCCTTCTTCGTCGCTCAAATAAATTGCCATAATGGCCAAATCACTAGTACTAAAATTCGCACAATTGCACAGCGCCATTTTGCCAATCTAGGAGGATAAAAACGTCCTCAGAATGGGTGTTTAATAATTTTTTCATATTAAAGTTATCAAATTAAGGAAATTATATCGCAACAGTGATCATTTTAATGATTTCATTTATATAATTTTAGTAATTTTTATTTATTTTTTTTTAATTGAGGGGTTGCTGCGAGCAAGAACGAGTTAACTCAAATGTTTGAGCAAAATGAGCTGACATTATAATATTATTATACATATTATGTATACGTTGAATTGGCAAGTTGGCGTGTAAAGTACGTCGCTTTAACTGGCTTTAAAATTCTAACTGTTTCGATTCTAATACCCTCGGACGTTGTACCTGTCATATGTAGTATTAAAACCCCTTAAAACAATAGTTTTTTCGATTTTTGTCCTCCTAAATTGGCAAAATTGCACGCTATGAAATGTTTTGTTGGATGTGGAATCACGAACACGACTGGCGGAGAAGGAAATCGGGAAGGAGTCGGAGGCGTGTATGACATGACATTGTGTTACCTGAACACCTCTTCCGAACCCAATGTCAGGGCCAAGTCGGGTCTGAGTCGGATCCGACTGGTGTGTCTCGGCCTTTAGCAGTTGACATCAGTTATTCTAGCTGAAAAATAGGTTTTCTGTGTATACAAAAGTTCTACTCTAGCAATGTCGCTTAAGCTAGGCATCCACTTGTATCAAATGCCTGTACCGTAACACCGTAACGTATCAAACGGGGAAAAACGCTTGTATCATCACTGCGTTCCGTAACAATTCTGACCGATCCGTCACAAATAAAGAATGGAAAAACATGTCAGACCTCCAGTGGTACCTACCCATACATGACCTAGACTCTGCTGAAGACTATGAGGTAGGTGAGGATACAGAATGTAATTGCCTTGACCAAGACTGCGGCAAACATCACGTTTAGTTCCAAAATGTAAGATAGATTTTCAAAATTTTATAGTGTAATCGACGGTCCCTATATAGAACTATGTATTTGAAAAATTTTGGATACCTGGAAAATTGGCTAGGTACGTGTCTTTTCTTATTTTCCAAAAAAGTTCTAAGTGGATCTAAGCCCGTTCGAAAGAAAAATCTGCATATAATCTACATCAAATCTACGTAAAGGTGATTGTATAAGTGCATTGAAAATGATCGGGGCACAATTTTTGTAACGTAACAGTGTTACAAGTACGGACGTTTGAAACAAGTGGATACCCGGCTTTAGATTTCTTTCTTATACTTGATTGTATCGTCTTAACGTCAGTTATAACTCTTTCTTCATTTGCAGGACAACCTCAGAGCCAGTCAAAACAGTAGGGGATCAGGGCTGCCGGCCGAAGGAGGAAAACCAAACGCAGGCCCCACCTATGGACGGACGGCTTTGCAAAATCTGCTTTTCGGAAGAAATGGGCGCCGTATTCCTTCCGTGCGGGCACATCGTCGCCTGCGTCAAATGTGCAGTTTCCCTAACGACGTGCGCCATTTGCAGGCAGCCGGTCACCGGTACTTTCCGAGCTTTCCTCTCATGATGCTTGCGGCTCCAGTCGACACCCCGATCCCAATAGTGACGTCCTGTACGTCTTCGGCGAAATATAATCCAATTTCGAATAAAAAAATTCAAGCCCGAAGAAAACCGGCCGATTTTTTTTTCGAAAGAGTAATTATTGTTCATGGACAAAATGTTTTTTAGTCTAGTCACAATTCGCCCACATTAGGGTCACACTGTATCTCACCTCTACCGCCTTCTCTTCATTTCTGGATTCATCACGACGTTAGCGATGTAATGATCCAATCTATTAAAATCAACATTCGCCTCTAAAAAAGCACAGGAAGTAGCGTTCATTTCGTATCTTTGTTTCCCTGTGCGTTCCCTGATTCTGTGATGAATTCCGAACGTGTTGGTTGTAACTAAGTGAAGCGGTCGTACTTTTCCTTGGTAGTTCTTAAATCCACTTTGAGAAGATCAAGAGAATTATTGAAAATGGCAGATGCTGATTCCAGCAGTTTGTTTTTTTGTTTTTTGTCTCATGCAGTTGTTAATTCTAACCAAAGAAGAGAATTCACTAATTTCCTATTATTGTGTTTACCTTCGAGTAAACTCTCGCCAGCCGAGTGGTTTCATGTACTATCGGACTAACAGAGTGGAAACCGAAGAATATTAACGTACACATTCTGCGGTCATGATCCACCGTGAAAGCAGTAACGTTAACGTTCACTTCGAACTTGCCCACTCTTCATTTATCTCGTTTGTAATTTTACCTCGCCCAATTCACATTAAATTTTTATACGTTTCGGAGAGTTGATGAAAGATGAACTTTTTTTAGAAAGCGATAAATGTGAAAATCTTGGAAACTCGTCGTCAGATCTCTCTTTGAAAAAGAAACGAATTCACAAGGTGATTCCACTAACGGCTCTCAGTAGGTTCTAAGAGCACTTTTCAGAGTCTTACAGCATTCTGATGTAGTTAGTTTCTGTATTAACTTGAGTAGTTTCGAAAAGAATTTAATTCTCGCTTTCTCGGCATATTTTAACTGGGTGGAATAATTTTTCGGTGTTTTTTTGGTGTCTGATTTATTGATTCAGTCATTCAAATGTAGCGTGGAGTAAAGTGTTTAGTTTATTTTTTATTTCATTTTATTTTTTGTTATTTATTTATTTTACAGAAGTTTTGTTTGGTTTTTCGTCTTCATAAGTGTAGAGTTATATTTCTTCTCCCATTACAAAATTGCCAATTTTCGTTTTTTACGTCAAAATTTACACCGCATTTTCCTATTACCAGTGTCCCCATTTCACGACGTCACTTATAAATAACTAAAATGTACCTTATACACTTGTATTTATATCTTGTAAAAGTTTTTGTGTTTAATTGTAGACGCGTAGAAGTAATCTTTGTAAATAGAAACAAAAACATTTCGGAAGAAACATTTTTCGGTTTACCGTGAAACATAACTATCCATTTTCTCTATAAAAAAAAAATAATTCATTCCAGTTTCAAATAAATTTCGTTCAAATTGCACTCAGTGTTTTGTAATTTATGCTTGTAAATCAAAAAATATAATGAAGAAAAAAAATCCTTAAAGGTTGCTTTTTATTTACATCTTAGGGGGTTCTCATGATGTTGTGGTTTCCTGTGATATTTCTGTTGTTTAGTTCCGTAAGGATTGCGGGAAGAAAGTCCGTTGTTTTCATGAGAATGTCCTTTTGGAGCCCTTGTACCTTGTTGTGTGTCTTTCATTTATCAACCATGTTCGTTGCTTGGTGTCTGGCTATTCTAGGATTCTTAAAAGTACTTAGAATTCGAGTAGTGGGAACGGTAAATCATTGTGATCAGGTGTATGGTTATAATCAGAACGATTCAAGAAGGTGGCGAATCTGTGGCCTTCGTCATTCAAAACAAAATGATTTGGATTCAAAGGTTTCAAATAAGAGAAATTTTGAAGGTTGACCAATATTTACTAATTGACAAATCGACAAGAAAATATTCGATTGCTCAGAAAGATGTTCCAAATTGTATCAATGATCTACTCGAATACCAATTTATCTCAATACGTTTCGTCGAAGGGTTGAAATGGTGCAATATGTTCAAGTTTGGTCGTCCACCAACGTTGGATGTTTAGGGCCTAGAAATCGTATTAATGATCTACTTGGAATCTAATTAATCTCAATACGTTTCGTTGAGGGTTGAAATGATGCAATATGTTCAAATTTGGTTGTCCACAAACTTAGGATGTTTAGGGTCTAGAAATCGTATCAATGATCTACTTGAAAACCAATTAATCTCAATACATTTCGTTGAGGGTTGAAATGATGCAATATGTTCAAATTTGGTTGTAAGTATTCAATCTTCCCAGGCCAATCTGAAGTATTCCTCCTGTCTTTCTGTTTGAAGCGTTGGTTTCATACAATTTTATATCATATTGATCTGCCGTAGTTGTCTTTGTTTTCACTTGTGGTTATTTCGTTTTTGCAGCAGTTGAATAGTAATTCCAGTAAAGTATGAAGGTTGCGTGACTCTCTAAATAAATAAAAAATATATAAATGCCGTTACCTCCATGTGAAGGGTGTTTAAGTAGGACTTTTGAGTAGGATTCGTCTCGTCCTACAGTTTCTGCTTCTAGTGACATCTCCAAGAATTGACGATTTGTACATGAAGTAGTCGATTTGGTCATGAGGAGTCCTCATTAGTTACCGGTCGAAGTGATGTAGAAAATGAACATGTTTGGTAGAAACAATGCCATACTAAGTGGCACGCGTTGAACAGCAACCTTTTGATCTTCGTTTGAATTGCGTCGCGTAAAACCAGGTAAGATGACTTCCGGTACTTCTCGAACGAATTTGGTTTGACCGTGTTTCTGAAACAACTGTAACGGTATCAAGCAAAATAGTGGTCATTACATCCCACAAATGTTGAAGGTTGTTGCAGTCATGACGCCCAATGACTGAAAATTGTTAATGGAAATCACGTAACAAGCTCATAAATTGAATAAAACAAACTAAATAATATTACAATCTGTGTGAGTGAAAATGCATGTAAGAAAAATGAAAAATATTCTGAAACTCAGTATTATTTTAGCAAGTGCTTCTTAAAATTTGAGAACATTTAATGTTCTCAACGACCCCGAATGAATGTCGACCCACTCCGCTGTACTCAACCGATTCAAAATGCTCTGCTCCGTGGTGGGGATTATTCAATAAGTAATTCGTGGTTGTCGTAGGAATGTTGAATGGAAGGCTTTTACGCTTACAGTGCCGGGGGCATGAACAAAAATTGATGAAGCTGAGGGGAATCGCCATAATTATGAGTGTTTAGAGAAAACTCTGCCAATGGGATTTCCTTTTTTAACGAGATATACCTGAAGTAAGAATTTACGTTGGATTCTCTAGATTCAGTTGATTGCATTTGCGAAGAAGTGGGACCAAATCGTGGAACCATAATCTAGAATTGAACGAACGAGCGCGTTGTACGGGGCAACCAGTCCATCGACATCCCTGAAGTGACGACGTGTCAGAAACCCTAGAGCCCTATTTGATCTTGAACACCAATTTCTCCAGTGGAAGATTCAAGGGAGGATCATGACCCCCCCACGAGAGCCAAAAATCGGCAACATTACTGTAGTAGTCTGGGCAATGCCCAGCCTTATTTCCAAATGGCCACAAACCTTTTGGCAGGATATCTCGATTTTCAAGATAGCGACACCTCCCAAATTTCGAGAGATTGTTCAATAGGTCCATACGCTATGTTCAAACATGGGCGTCTTTGGCGAGCGAAAAGTGTTTTATCGAAAAATGCAAAAAGCAAAATAAGTGTTTGAAAAAAACCCATTGGTTTGGCCTTGTACAAGTAGGAGTTAGGAAGATGTGATATCTGGGAAAATATATTAATAAAAATGCGCACGTTCGTTTCACTATCACCGTATAATCAATAGATAAGCTAACAGGTGGTGGTGGTTCCCTACATTCTTCCCCCCCACGTCTTCAAAATTAATTATGCCCTCTTCATAAAACAAAACAACAAAAAATGACAACTGTCAGTCTTCAACATACTTCAAAATACTTTCACTTTTGCTATTGTTCAAGTGCCTAGTTCCTCAATTAATCTGCGGACTGGCCTGCGTTCTCTTTGTGGTCTAGGGGTCCTGGTTTGGACGTTGCTAGGTTGATCAGCCACACTGGTAGAGAGAAGTCGAGGGGCAGATTTGGCTTCTGGACTTGGTTGTTGCAGACGGCCTCGCTGTGGTGCAGTTCTTGGTCTCGGGGTTGTAAAACCTTTAAATGGCGGTGACTCTAGTGAATCACGAGCTAGCTTTTCTGGTGTCCGTTCTGGCTGTGGAGAACTAACTACCGTTTCGGGTGAGTCCTCTACTTGATCTGGGAGTCCACTTCCTCTTCTGGCTTGGTCCACGTGACGTATCCAGGTGAGTTGCAGGTCAGGAACCCAGACCCTTAGTCTTCTTGGCCCTAGGAGTTTCTGCACAGTCGCCTTCAACCAATTTCCCCCCTGTGTCCGATAATTCTTCACCCAGACCTCATCGTTTACTGCAAATGGGTTGCCAATGGCAGATTTTCCTCCATATGCCGCTATTTGCTGCTCTTGTTTTCGTTGGACCCGTTCTTCAGTAAGTGGTGGACGCAACAAGTCCAGTCGGTTTCGGAGATTCCGACCCATCAAGGCTTGAGCTGGAGATATGTTGGTGGTTGCATGAGGGGTGTTTCTATAGTCCATCAAGAACCGTTGGAGAGCGAGTTCTAAATTTACAGGTCCAGCTTCAAGAAGGACGGTCTTGAGTAGCCTCTTGACTGTTCGAACGGCGTTTTCTGCGGCTCCATTGGTTTGAGGACTATAAGGTGCTCCGCTCTTGTGTTGTATTCCATTCCTTCTTAGGAAATTCTGGAATTCTTCAGCTGCAAAGGCAGAATAGTTGTCTGAGACAAGTGTGCGGGGCAGGCCAAATCTTGCGAAAACCTGACGAAGTAGCGTGATTGTGCTTCCTGAAGTCATAGATTTGCATTCAAACGCTTCCAGCCATTTAGAGTGGCTGTCTATCATCACCAGATAATATCGATTTGCTAGTGGCCCCAAATAATCAATGTGTACTCGCTGCCAAGGTTGGGTTGGCCATTCCCAAGGTACTAGAGTAGACTTGGCCGGATTGTCCTTAGTCTTGTTACAAGCTTCACACGACCTCACTCGATTTTCAATGTCACCATCGATGGTTGGCCACCATACATATGATCGGGCGATGGCTTTGACTTTACAAATGCCCATGTGTGAGGCATGGAGCTCTTCCAGGACATGGTTTTGCAGTGAGGTTGGCACGGCTAGCCTGTAGCCCCATAAAACTACATCTTTTTCTAGGTGCAATTCCTCTGCTCTGCGTTGATAAGGCTTCAGCTCCGGTTCGACTTCATCCGGCCATCCCAACTTGAGGTACATGATAACCTTCTGGAGGCTTTTATCCTTCTTGGTTTCCTTCACCATGTCTTGGTAACTCAATGGTAAGTCACCCTCAAAAACATAGTGCACTGATGGATCCTCGGAGTCCTCTTCTTCACTTAATTGGTGTGGTATCGGCGCCCTTGACAGCCAATCAGCCGAATTCTTGTTGGAGCTGACCCATTCTACAGTGTATGAGTAGTTGGATAAAAATAGAGCCCATCGCTGTAGTCTATTAGCTGCACATGTTGGTATGCCACGTTTTGGGCCAAATATTGTCAAAAGTGGGCGATTGTCATTTGCCAAAATCCACTTACGCCCAAACAGATAAAGGTGGAACTTTTTAACTCCAAAAACGAGAGCTGCTGCTTCCTTGTCCAACTGTGAGTAGCCCTGTTCCGCTTTAGTTAAACTCCGACTAGCAAAAGCTAGCGGTTTCTCCTCCCCATTTGGATATTTCTGGGATATGATTGCTCCCAATCCCTTATCAGATCCATCGACTGTCAGTCGTATCGGAAGTGATGGGTTGAAGTGGGCTAGTGAGCGGTTGGTTCGAACTATTTCCTTCACTTGCTGGAATGCATTGTCACAGTCGGCGTTCCAGTTCCATTTCATGTCCTTCTTTAGTAGACTGTACATTGGCTGCATGGTAGAAGCCAATGATGGAAGAAATCTGGACAAATAGTTCACAAACCCTAGAAATGCTTGCAGTTCCTTGATGTTCGTTGGGCTAGGTGCATTCAGAATTGCTTTCACTTTACTGTCAGTGGAGTGCAATCCGTTCTTATCTATCCGAAATCCCAAGTATTCAATAGCTGTTTTTCCCAATTCACACTTCTTGATTGACAAGGTCAATCCTGCGTTTTTTAAACGATCCAATACGATGGTCATACGTTTGTTGAGCTCGGTGTATGTACTTGCTCCCACTACCAC
Source organism: Stenodema calcarata (assembly GCA_963920205.1). NCBI lineage: Eukaryota > Metazoa > Arthropoda > Insecta > Hemiptera > Miridae > Stenodema > Stenodema calcarata. The sequence goes on from OY986054.1 coordinate 25,614,739, forward strand.
ATCATCTAGAAAAGCAGTCACGCCTTCTATACCAGATAGCAGTGTGTCGATAATCTTCTGGAATTTACCTGGAGCGGGTGATATACCAAAAGGCATGCGTGTTGGTCGAAATAACCCCTTCGTGGTTGTAAGTGTGCAATAGTTTCTAGAACCCTCTTCTAGCTCACACTGTTGATAGGCCTGGCTCAGATCAAATTTGGACCAGACTTGGTTTCCACCAACTTGTTGATAGAGATCCTCGATTCTCGGAAGTGGGTGTTGTTCAACCTGCAGACAAGGGTTAAGCGTTAGTTTATAATCTCCGCAAATTCTTATAGTACCGTCTTTTTTCAGCACTGGTACAATCGGAGACCCAAATTCGCTGTACTCTACTGGTTCAAGTATACCCTGACTGACGAGACGGTCAATTTCTTGGTTGACCTTATTGCACATGGCATAGGGTATCGGCCTTGCTTTTATGAACCTTGGCTGAGAATTGGGTATCAAATCCAATTTGATTTGACCCATCCTGAACCTTCCCAACTTTTCTGTAAATACCTCTGGGTATCTTAGTGAAAGGTCTTCCTCCAAAGTACTCTTCTTTTGCAGGTGATGTATAGGTCTGGCAGTATTGGTATCTACTACCTTGAATCCCAAAATCTCGAACCATGATCGACCAAGTAGCGGAGGCCCTGAAGATTTCACGACGTAAAAAGTCAAATTGCGAAAAAGTTTCCCACGGTACCCAATATCGGCGATAATTGAACCAATGGGCGATGTTTTTTCCTCTAGATAAGTCACAAAACTCTTTGTTGTTGGACTCAATTTCAATTTGGATAACTTTTCGTGAAATAATCTCTCAGGTATTATAGTACTTTGACATCCCGTATCCACTTCAAATTCAATGTCTTCTGAATCAATTTGTACTACTACCTTGTAGGTGGACGTGTAGTTACTTCCGCTCTTGACGTTGTACAATGGTTCATTGCCGTCACTACTCTCGTTTTCTTCCCCCACAAAGTGAGCTTTTTCCGGTTTTTTGTGATTTTTCTTTTGAAACTGGTAGTTCGATGATTTTTGGGGACAGACTTTCCATAAGTGGCCTTTTTGTGTGCAATTATTGCATTCGTAGTCCCTATATCGGCAATTTTCGGGTGAATGATTTGCCTTACCGCCACAAACCTTACAACGTTTTGTGTTTTGCTTGTGAGGTACACTTTTCTTTTTATGCATGAAAAATACTGGTTCTTTTTTAATACTTAGCTCTTTGGAAGTAGTGTCCTCAAATTTACCCGATGCTTCTTTGGCAATAGCTATAGCAATCAATTTGTCTAGCGTTACTGTGCTGGCATCCTCTTCAAACAAGCGAGATCGAGTTTTTCCTTGGCTCATGCCCATCACAAAACGATCTTTCAATTGATTACTCAGATTAGTGTCGAATGCACAATCAGTTGCTATTGAACGTAGTCGAGCTACCCAATCGTTGATTGATTCTTGAGGCTCGCGTACCGCATTGTAGAACCGGTATCTATGCGCGAAAATCGACTCACTTGGCAAAAAATGTTTGTCCAAAAGCGCCACTAATTCATCAAATGTTTTCGTTTCCGGTTTATCGGGCACCGCAAGGTTTAAAATCAACTTATACGCACCCTCATCGAACGAATTTAGCATAAGAGCCCGTTTGCGGCCGTCGTTCCTTATGTTGTTTGCCTCAAAAAAATTTACCATCCTCGGTTTTGCGATTGACCAATCGTTCGTTAGTGTGAATTCCCTCAAGGTACCCACTAACGAAGTTGTTTCTTCCACGTCCGACATGTTCAGGACGAAAGGAAAAATATCACCAAGTCGCAACAACGTGGTCGAGCTGGATTCCTTTGTTGTTATCACCTACCGGTCGCACGGATCGCAGTTTGCCGTCGCCGGAACCTTACGCGAAATTACGATCACGTCGCAAGTCGAACTTCACTTCGCGGATTCGTAATAAAGTTCGCGGATTCGTAACTCGTCGCCACACATGTGATATCTGGGAAAATATATTAATAAAAATGCGCACGTTCGTTTCACTATCACCGTATAATCAATAGATAAGCTAACAGGTGGTGGTGGTTCCCTACAGAAGACATTCATTTATAAGCTAGGTTAGGTTACGTACGAAGCTCATGACCCCCCTAGTCTGGATCCGTCCGCCCCCTGCGTTTCTCGAGCCGCCACATGGCCCTCTATACTGTACACATACTGAACAGGGGTGCGAAAAGTGTTACAATATAACACAATGCGAACAAAAAATGCAAAATTGCATTAAAAAAAACTATTTATCTGGCCTTGTACGAGTAGGAGTTAGGTAGAAATTCAGTTATTGTCGATATGTCCATATGAGTTAGGTTATATGACTCATGACCCCCTCCCCAGTCTGGATCCACCCTTGCGTTTCCCGAGCCGCCACATCATGTGGCCCACATGACCCTCTATCCTATACAAATAATGAACAGGCTCGTTACACGTTGAGAATGTGAGTATAGCGCATTTTCTGAGGTTCCAATGTCAATCATTTTTGACCACACCAATTACCTACCCAGTGAGTCAAGGGCCGAAACCGAAACGAGTCATCGGGAGTCCGGATGGTGCAAAAAAGTATGAGGTCATCAGCTAACAACGAAAAACAGACTTCGCTCTTGAATGTCGACGCTAGGTACATCATTCACGAATATCAGGAAGCAAAGAGGTCCGACGTGGGCTTAATCGAACAATTTGGGAATGACCAGTAAGATAGTTCGAGAACCATTCTAACAATGAACGGAAAAAACCGAAAGCTTTCAATTTGCTGAATCTTACCAAAACACTTCGAAAAATCTGTAAGTAAGCAATCTCCTTGGAACAGATGAATGTGGATTATCAACGGGTAGGAGTAGTATCTGCATACAGAAAACGCAAGAACAATAGGGTAATTCACAAGTTCCAACTCGATAATCTACCGCTCTTGAAGGGCTGCAAATATCTACATTTATTCTGGAGGAAACTCACTGACAGCATTTCAACGAGCCGCTGAATTGCTTTGAATTGGAAGCAAAAATAACATGAATGCTGAAAAATCATTCATGAACAACCAAACTATCCCTGAAGCAGATGTGGTACGCTCCTTAGGTGTACACCTTCATCAACGGCTCACATACGATTCACACATAATTGAACTAGTGAAATGATCTGCTCAAGCCCCTTCTCAGCCAAGTTTCACCATTATCGTTGGCCAATAAACGCCTCCTATACTTAATCATGGTACGTCCAATCTGGCGGTATGGTTGTTCCACATGGGGGCTGACCAGCAATACGCAGATCAGTAGTCCAAACTCAGCAAAATACCAATGCTCCATGGTTCGTGAGGAATTCAGTTATCCATGGAGATCAGGATGTACTACTAGTGGAAGGTGTCATAAAAGCAACGATGAATCCTTACGATTACTAAAGCCCTTCGTACTGTGAGCCACCCGTTCTATGCTTGATGGGGCAGTAAGATTAAGAGAAGGGCTTTAGAAGTATCTGACGAGATTAGGTCCAGCCAGATGACTATACCTATAGCCAAAATATCCGGGTAAATGAAAATCTTTAGGTTTGGTACGGCATGTATCAGCCGCTTCCACTGGTATCAGTGGAGTAGTGAGTTGTTGTGCCCTTAGTTGATTTAAGGACATAATCCAAGGTTTTGAGGAGAACCCAGCCTGCTAGGTCTGGTGGACACTCTTGAGAGTGGGCTTTATAGCTCAGTCAAAGGCCTCCGAGTACCTACCTGTTTTCACTGCAGGCGGATTCAAGTGTTCTAGCTCACTCTACCAACTACGGAGTTTGTTACCCGAATTCACGGTTGCCCACAGAACTCACATGCCGGGGCCTACCAACTAGACTATTCCAACCACCACGAATCCGACCTCAACTGGAGGGCTGGCAGGTGACGCTTTGCATAAACATTGCATCTGGCGCCATGGGTTGAGGGATATCAGAAAAGGCTCCAGTTTCCTGGCTTTTGTCCTATCCCCAGATGCCAGACCGGTCGCAGGCCCGCTTTACCCCCTGAGGAGTGCTCCCTGATGGAAGAACAGGGGATGAGAGGGACAAGGCTCGGTTTTAGGATATGAATCCCATCGCGCCATTGCTCTCTATGCACAACAGTCCCCAAGAAATTGATTTAAGGACAGCAACGGTGAAATATTTCCATGACAGTTCATACCCGTTTAGGCCAAAGGATTGAAAGGCATCAGTTGTAGCGGTTTCATATGTGCGGCTAGAGATGAGTCCCAGCGATTGAGAATACTTAGGCCAGAGGGCTAACCTTGACACCTGAATCAGATTGAGCGTAGTGACTCCTTCTTTTAGTGACTGCAGGTATTCGGTAACACTTTTCAACAACAAAAAAGGTGTTGTTTGGTGCAGAGGAGATGATGGTGTTGGGGTTTTTCAGTGTGCTGAATCCAAATCTGACACCCGTTTTCAGGTCTAGTTTTTGAAATACAGCTCATATCAAGCATCGCATTAAGCAGAAGAACTATTGAACTGGTGTCATGAAGGAGTAACACACCACGAGTCAGCATTCCTCTCCTTTTGTCCTTGATTTTTGTTTTCAACATCTTGAGTGTCTCACAGTTTGCGACTTCATTTATGGTTCCTTTAGGCATAAAATCGACCAATATCTCTTTCCGGTTCCAAATGACAGATGACATGATTTTCCTCTCTGAAATTTGGACTTTGAATTTTTTGGTTGATGGTGAATGGGTATGGTGCCACTCGAGAGTGCCTTTTTGACTCAGCAGTATAGTGACACACCCACGTTACGTCACCAGGCACTATTGAGTCAAGAGAAGTTTCACCCTCACTTTCATACCATTCAAGAAATTCGCGTGCAGCCAGAACCTGCGATTGGAGGACGAACTGTTTGACGCGTTTGGCTGCTGTAACGGTATTTCATAAGGGACTGAGGCGTTTGATGATTTGTTTTGACCGTTAGGAACCACTCTACCTACCAGTGTTGACACAATAACACAACCCAGGCAGCTTATAGTATAACAATACTTTACGTGATAATAAGTTTTCCCATTCCTCTTTTATAGAACATAGTACTAGAGAATAGGACGACAATGCAGCGCATTTAAGCCCTGATTTCGAGGTACAGCAGAGCATTATAATACACGTTCTGTATCAGTATATTTTACAGTATTAAATAGTACTCAGTATATTACGTAAAAAAAATATATCATGGTCTAAAAAAAAGGTCAAGTACATTTAGGGCCTAGTTCAAAACAGAGTCGCACAAAAGCTCATGAAATCATAAAGTAAAAGCTGTGTTGGTTCATTTTACAAATACACTTGGAATTCAACTATTGCTCTTTTAATAATGTGTCAATCATTTGATTTTTCAAGCACTCAAATGGTTGTTATAAAAACTGCATCGGAAATGGAGTTTAAAGCTAAAAAAATCTGGTGATCGGACTCCAGAAAAATATTCGAAGTTGAAAAATGTTAAACCAAACGACCTGACTTTTCTCTTTTTCCCTTGATTTAACACTATTACACAAATTCATATCAAGCTCAATACCAGATCAGATTTGTTAATAAAACGGACGAGTCAGATCATACAGATAAAGCTGGCCATTTTCCTGATTATCAACCACCACTAGTTGATCATTTAAGGAAATTATTTTACCGTTAACGACTATATTCATTTAAAACCTGATTGATGAACACAAAGCACTGTTAACGTTTGGTGTAACATCCTACGAATTTCAAGATTTCTTATTCCACAGATGGTTGGAGTTGGAAAGACTAATTATCTCGAAGATGTGAGAGCAAGATGGAAAGCGACTTCAACTAAATTCTGTGGGCAGCTGTCCTGGTAGCAGACGTACAGTTCACGAGGAGGTGACGCCATCAGCCTCCTAGAAAACCACAAGAGATGTTGAGAATTTAGCTTGGAGGTTATAACATCTCTATCTTAGTGTGGTAAGAGAGAACGTATAAACTATGTATGCCACTATACAACGCTTAGATTACGGTTATACAATTAATCGGTGGTTGAATGGCAAGTGTTGGTTGTGGAGGGGGTGGAAATCCTCTGGCAGGTGCGTAGCGTTTTCATTCTGACATCACAGACCTTCTACTGTCTCGGATACCGGGTGAATAAATTCCTTCAGAGTGCCAACCCCACCGACGACTCAACACTTCAACTTACTGCTACCTATAGCAGTTAACGTGTCTTTTGAAATTAGAATATGGTAGGCGAACGAGACGTCATCACTTACCCTGTCACCCAGTAAAGAAGGGAACCAGACTTCTCATCCTCGTCGTCCATTTGGAAAAGAGTCCCGTATTCTTTAATGGCCACCATAGACTTGTTCAGAGGAGCGCTACTTATATCATTAGACTTGCTCTATAAACAATGACAAGAACAACTGTTGAATTGCAGCTACATAAGATTGTAGAAATGAAGAAATTATAAACGCATACCCGTAAATCCGTTCTAACTCGAGCCCCACATAAGTTGGCAGTCTATCAGGGTACACGTGATTTGGAATGTGGAACTGTATTAATATTTTAGGAAAACGTCACTATTCAATTGGTCGTAGATCATCCTTTTGCATCGATATGAGCTGAATAAATGCAGACCTTCATGTCTTAATTTCATGAATTCATAACTTGACGATTCAATTAGGGAGAAATTAGGGGATGATACCAAGAGCTATGCAGGCCATGTACCATAAACCCAAATTTCTTTGTTATTACTTCTACCCTGTTCAATACACGGGTTATCCAACTGGTAAATATTAGTAGCACTGCATAAGAAGAGCACAACGGTTTTCACTGACCTGAAATGTTAAAGTATTTCGGAATACGTCTTGAATGTGCCGAACATGAGTTTTGAAGTTGTCCATGAGCCTGATGAAACTTGGGCAGTTGGGCTCGGAGAACAAATTAGACAAAACGATGCCTTCGGACGAATCGAGGTGGACATAGTGGAAATACTGGTCGTGTTTTGAACCACCGATCCTTCAAAGGAGAAAAAGAAGCGTACATATCAGAATAAATACGGTTATCACAATTTATTACAGGTTCAAATTTGTACCCCTAGCGACCACTAAATACTATATTGACATTTTTTTTAGGTTGCCTCCAATGGGGAAGTTCAGATCACAGGATAACGCAGGACAACACGAACAATTGGAGGAGAACTGCTGAGGTTGCCACAGAGCAGAGCCCATTCGGTGGGGCAATAATGCCATAACCCAGAGGCCAGTTTAATATCCTCAGTATCTCTGAGGCTCACGCAGGGGCAGTCTGAACAGACACTTCTCAATTCGCCAACATGCCAACTGAGTAAGCGCAGAGTAATCGCACATAGTTACTATGTCATAGGGACACGGCAGGGGTCGCTTATTCAAATTGGTCTGCCTTCATAGTATAGTATGTACTAAAGCGTAATAGAATAGAATAACTTTATTTATATATCTGTACAACATCGGGCTAGGTAGCCCACTCTTCCTGTCATACAGAAGATTCCAGGTTTTACATCTTGATTCGTCAAGCTTCGCTCTTTCAACTAATTGATAACATAATTAAAATTAAAGAGAGACAAGTACTCATAATACCTGTGGTTCGAGAGTACCGAGCCATCTCCAGTCATTCGTTTACCGATATCTGAACTTTCAGAGAGGTGGTCACTACTTTTAGCCTCCTAAAATGAAACATGATGTTATGAATTACATGATGGAAAGGGTGCTTACATATTTGAATCCATATTTTTGTAATATTGTAGTTTACTGAAGGGCCAAGGAAGTATCCACCTAGGGTGAACTGACATGAGGGTCAGATCGACCCCAACCCAAATAACTCAAGACCCAAAGCCATTCGAAGAAGAATGTGTTTTGAAATAGTATCAACAACGTAAAGAGCATTACAGCGGCTCTCTTGAGCTGAGGGTATTCAATATTCAACGTGCTGCATACCTTATTTGAATCCACATCTTCTGAAGAGTCGGCTAAGTTAAGGGTAGAATGGTAAGAGATCTCATTAAGTTGCCTCTCTGCCCTCCTGCCTAGAACTGGCATGTTATCTTCGACTGCAGCCTCATAGTCTAGTAATTCTAAAATATTAAATAAAATTTGGTGTCAACGACCACTGACTGATGAACGACACTAACTAAATACTGGGGAATACTCGCATTACTGTGACTCACCAAAAGACTTAACGGATCCCTGATGAAGACTTTCACCAAAAGATGATAAGCTCTGGCTGGACCTCCCAAGAGAGTATTTGCCTTCATTTTGAGTATCTCTCTCACCGATCCTGGAAAAATTCCCAGTTCGAACCTTCATTTGGGGAAAATAAAACAAGGCTTTACTGTTGATAGCAGTTGTAGCCCTTGTAGTACTTGATTATCATAACAATTCATATTGGGAAGTTTAGAGAAATATACTTGCCATTTCGATAGGAAGTGCGCAGTTCCTAACTTGATGATGTGCCTGAGTGTGGCTTGAGCTTCTTCGACGTACGTGGAATCTGGGCCTTGGTGAATAGCTGCCCTGAATTGCAACATGATGGTGAAAATGTATGGTAATTTACATCAGGTAAAACAGGAGCTTCAGTAGGTTCTGAAGGGTTTCTGTAGGGGTGGTGAAGGGTTCTGTACCATACTTCTACACAATCGCCTTCTATTGGCAGATCATAGAAGTCGACCCTGAGAAATCTGTCAGCCTCATAATTCCACATTAAAATAATCTTATCATAACAAGTTCGACTCCCTACCTGAGTCGACCGTTCATTTTGAATTTTTATATTTTTCAACCTCCCATTGTGCCATACATGGTGATTCAGCAGCAAAAAACTGTACCATCGGTTTGGCACTCAAGAGGCTTATGAAGATCTAAACCTTTGAACGACCTGCCAAACCCAAAAATACAGCACCTAATCATTTAACTGTAACCACCTTGTGCTTCCTTGGCCCTGGAATGAGGTTAGGTAACTGTATTAGGACATAGTGTGATAGATTACCTTCGTGTACACCCTCCGGATTCCAATAGTGTGACCAAAGCATTGTGTCCCTGAAATTGAAATTAAATTATTACCAATGTGTCGACTACAGTCGAAATCAAATAAAAAATATACATACGTTTGATTTTCTACCCAATCAATAATTTAAACCATTTTGTTTTCTAGAATTGGCACATACCAGAGCAACAATTAGAAGGAACCACCGGCCGCTGGGCGTGGAATAGGGAGTTAGCGGTGCGGGAACCAGCCCGCGGGTGCAAGACATAGGGAAAACTTCCTTCCAGTACACGAGATCTTTGACGCCCTCATAGCAGTACTGAAGGATTCCCGATTCTCTCATCAGGGCGTAAACCTCCAGAGAGTCATCTTTGGTCAAATGACTGCAAACGGCGTAACCCTGGGAAGATATCAATAACATGAGAGACATTCTAGAACAGGTATTGGCTCTTATCACCGTCATTCAGGAGGATGCAATTTGAACTTACTTTGTAAAAATAAGCAGTGCCAATAATGGAAAACTTGCGCCGATCGTCATCCTACAAATTGTCATGTGACTTATTAACAGTATTTTGATAGCGTGATTAATGGAAAATGAAAAATATAGAATGCATGATTACTTACTTCACTTGACTGAATTTCATTCGATTCCAACTCGTTCAAAGCTTCCTCTACTTGATGCTAAGATGTGGGAGAAAAAAAAAATACAATAAACAATAAATACAACTTATAGCTTCTAGAATTAATTTACAGTGGAAAATAATAAAAATTACTTTTCCTCTTGTCCACTGTTCAAGTAGAGTTAATAATTACCTGGATGTCTCGAGGCACAATCAAATATGGTACTAAGATTGGAAAAGACCCGTGAAGTCTCTCCTGGATGGACTTGAATGATTGAGAGTCCAATTTCCGAAACATGCTTCCAAAAAACGCATCCAAATCACTAAAATTGTGAATAGGAGTCACGTAGCCACTGAAACAAGGTAGTAGTTTAGGTATTGAGGTAGTGTTGTGGGTGATAAACCGTCCCAATGCGGCGTACATGAATGTGTGTGCTTGATTATCCACTCACCGAGACAAAGTTTGAAATACAAATTTTTGGTAGGAGCAAAGCCCATCTAATATCCTCCGACATTCCATTCTGCTATATCTGCAAATATAGAGTCTCTCTGTTAATAGGGACCTACCTAGGTCCTAAGTATAAACCTAGAGGGTGGTATCATAAGTAAATCACCTATGCATCCTATACAATGAATAAACAATAAATATTATTGTTTAGTATTATTTTAGTATTATACTAAAATATGACGAGTATATTAGTAGGTAGGCGTCCAACATATCTACTCTATATTCTATCTTTTACTTTTTGACTTCTTAATGACCATAAGGATGTTAGAAATCACTTTTCAATCTTCATTATTCATATACACTCAGTGGCATCGGAATACACGAGTGCGAAAACTCGAAATCGGTAAATCAGCGAACTACCGATAAAGAGAATTAGAACCAGATACAGGAGCCAATTCAAAGAAAATCTAAACTGCTGAATATCCAACATGTGTGGGGTCGATCACTGGGCGATGTGACGCGCTCTTCTGGTGTCTTCTCGTGGTTTATTTCACCTGAGGAACGGGTCGTCCAGCCTTTTTTGTCTCGAGGGTTCGGACTATGCAGGACACAATGCTCTCCCGAGTTCGCATGTTGGAGATCATCTTCCTTGTCCGTCTGGCGCAGTGGAAAAACGTGTGCTCAGCATCATCGTTTGGTGCATAGCAGTACCAGCACAGGCGCGCGCCTAGGGGTCTGTACCACAAAGGGGCCTGCACCGCAATTAAAATTACAAAATAATGTCACTGGTCATGTGCTATTATTGTAGATAGTACGTGGTACGTACATACTTGATACAAGACTCTCTTAAAATCGCCATTTCGTACCTAATTTTTCAAATTTTCCCGGACCCCCCAAACTACGAGCCCAGGGGCCGCACCACAGGTGGAGCCTAGCTAGGGCCCTGTATTTTTTAAATACCGCCCTGGGTGTAGGTAGGACAGGAAGTAGCCATGGCCTGGCAGGAACATTGTAGCGTAGAAGTCCACTTCCCTGTGCCTCCTGTCGAGCCATGGGCGCACCTGCGGGAGTGTCCATCCCCTCCCCCCCCCCCCCCGACATCAGATTCCCATTCCTTCTGCCAATGCTGTAGTGTTGTCTCTCTCTCCTCCTTCCTAATATGGGATAGTGACTCTTCTGAGGCTCAACTTGGCTGTCACGGCCATCGCCCTTTCTCCTGCTAACATGTGTTGGATATTCAGCAGTTTGCCATATTATGCCAATTCAACAGTCACTGAGTCACGCCACTATAAAGTGGTCATCTGGCAGCCTTAGAATCAAAGAAAATTGTACCAATTGAGTTACATCAACAAGGATGTAAATATAATAAAACCACCCATTTAATTTGATAGGAACTCATTTCTCACCTGGAGTCTGGGAGAGCCAATATGACCGCGTCTTCACCTTCACACGCGTAGGCAACATTTATTTTAGTGTCTTTAAACCAAAATGAAGTCCTTGAAAATGAAAAGACACGCGTGAGAGACAAGGCAAAAATAATTGCCAATAGGTAGGCGAACGGCATTAAGGATCGATACCAACTCCCCAAATACTAATTCACCAACGATAGGAGGCTCTATGACATTAAAATGTATAATATAGGAGACTAACCGGTTAACTATCATATGATGATGGTTAACCGGTTAGCCTCCGATTTGATGAACCTACCTTACAACAGAAGACATCAAAAGATTAGTCAAACAGAAAATTTGTCAGGAGTAGGCACTTACACGGTAGGACGAGTCGAAGTCACTGAAGGAAGCAAGTGTAGTAGAGTTACAAACAAACCTCGAGCGGAAATCAAAACATTGTTCAACGGGGGGAATGCGTAAATTACATCACTCCTAGCATCATCGCCGTCCAGCTGATCGAACGTTGTGTAAATAATTCCAGCAGCCGAATAGTCCGCGAAAGGTTCCTAAAAGCAGACAAAAACCTACTGTAAGCACCAATATCAAGCTACATCCTTTGGTAGAGCAAAAGCTTACTCAAATAATTATTGGCCTATTAACCAATCTAAAGAATTCAAACCCCATTTAATAACGTTTGATATTAAAATGTAAAAAAATTTAGGGTTGGAGTAGAACTACTTACAGCAGTAGATGAAGGATGTGTGTCTGAAACGCTGTAAGTTGGATCCAAACTTGAAATATCAGGCGTGGAAGATGCTCTTTTGGGGTCTGCCAATACCTAAAAACCAGTACCAATAACTTGATGCCTGAACTCAGATGCATTATTACCAACTTCGTCGGTAGATGAATTCAATATCTTGAAAATAAGGAAGTAGGATTGACTGATACATTTTGACGTCACAAAAAGGCACCTTTTTACCGTTGTTTGAGGTTTTCAGATCCCACCCGTTACCGTTTTCATATTTGCTTCTTCTGCTACTTCTTCTTCTTATCAATTTGTCCAAGAATCCTACATAAGGAACAGTATTAACAAGTACAGGCATCCACTAGTATTTCAATTTCCAGAGGCAAGTTATCGTAGATAAGAAGAAATAATTGGTTTCTTTACCAGAAGGAGTTTTGTGTAGGTGATTGACATTGAAGGTACTGTTGTTCTTCGAACTGGCACAAGAAAATTGGCGAGATGCCAATCGTTTGACGAAATATACATTTCCACTGGGATCGACGGCATTCTGCCAATCAGAATGCAGCCTAAAACGTAATTGAAATGACATGAGTGAGTTCGGACGGCTCTTGAAACTTCATTATACAAATTATTGAAGATAAAACTGTCACCTTGATTGAGAGGCAGGACCGGATGATGTGGAGTCCGAATCGTAGTACCAATCAGATCTGTCATCAGCCATCGTTAAGCTGTCGATGATAAACTATTGACACCAAGATTCCTCTGAATTAAGGACCAATGTCTTTATCATACAGAGGAATTGAATAGCTCAACCTGTTGAATTCCAGCAAATTCATAATTCACTGAAGGAACTTAATCTTATGTTGATGAAACAGTAAGGTCATTTCATAAATGCGGATGACAACTCCATAGTAAAACTGAACTTAATTCACTGTTTCGGTTCTAAATGGGCCATAATGTGAATTTCATAAGTTCTTGTAGGAATAAAATCATTGTCACCTCTTTTCCTGTTTGAGAAACCCTTGAAAAAGTACCGACAACCGATACTATCCTTGACGAAAAACATTACGATGAGGAAGGCAACTTATACCTTTTAGTATTAATTACTATAAATTAAAATTATGATCAAAAATAATGATGACCGCTACGAGCTTTAAATTTTGGATTGTTTACAAGTAGGTCGCTGACCTCTCAGTCGCTATTGCTCGCCTTCCTCCATGCTGTACACATGTTGAGCAAAGAGTAGTTGACCCGATTATTATTACCTCCCACCAAACTCTTGGGAGGTAATATAATATATTACTATGAATATTATTATGAATAATAATAATTATTTTATACTTAATTGAAAACGAACTTTTTGTCTTCCTTAATAAATTAATTCCCTCAAACTTTTATTACTTCTATATGAAGAAAGCACAACAGTCCTTGAAGTCACGCTAAAGCGTTACGGTTATTCCTATAGGATCCATGGTGACTCCTGTCTGTCAAAACTTTTGACTCAAAAGTGTTTAGTGGTGCCAAGCTTGCTGATATTACTGTTTTGGTAAATTATGTTCGTGAGGAAATAATTTAATTTCCAAAACGGAGATACCTTCTGAATCTGATGACATTCGAGTTCAACGAGATGGTGGACTAACTTGTTGACAGGTGAGTTGATAATTTACTCTCACGATTGTTGCCGACAATAAACGTTCCTGTCATGTCGCCATACGACGAGCAGGACCTCCAGTTGGAGTCTAAAGTTAAAAAAGCTACGGAAAGGATCTCCGAAAACATTCACATAATCGGCAACGAGCCGTCTCTGGCGTTTTACAGACTGCAAGAACACGTTCGCAAAGCTTTACCTCCCATGGTGGAAAAACGAGTGGAAGTCTCCAAACTTCACTCTGAACTCCAGGGTAGATGCTACGACGTTGAGTACGCGGTTTCTGCGGTGAAGGGCATCGGCAAGTCGGAGGAATCCTTCGAGAGGACTCGGGAACTCTTGCGCAACGCATTGTTCTTCAAACAGCAGCTCAAATACAAGGAGAGTCGTAAATCCCAAAACTCGGTCTATAAGCGGCTCTCAGCTCACATCACACTGGATTTGCCTGATCTTCCTGAACTGTCCGAAACTCTCCGAGAGACTGCATCCTCCCTGATGAACCACGCGCGGACTGCCACAAACCATAACGCTGAGGAACCCCAGAAGAACGATTAAACATTCCGTTGCCCTTACTTTGTGTTACTGATTTATTAAGCCTCCGGATATGTTTCAAGTTACCAATAAATATATATCCTATACAGTATTAATATTTAATTTGATTTATTTCAAAGGAATCGCAACACCTGTCGATCATCCATTGGTAGGGCCTAGTGACGTTATTCTAATGGTTGGCTACGATGGTATATTGCTTCCTCGCAGCTTAATAAATAATTACACAACATCCTGTTCCTGGGTTGTCGCCTGGGATCATTCTACAATGTAAGCGAATGGCTAGGCACCGCGAGTTCAGCAGCGCCAAAATGGAAAGAAAAGAGAAAAAACTGAGGTCAATCCCTCAACCTTACATTTAATTGATTCTGAATTTTCCTCTCTAGCAGTGTAATATACAATTTTTTTTGCATCAATAAATTCATAATCCCAAAACTATTTTCTAAACAAAAATGAAACATTTCATTGATCTTACACTCAACAAGTTTCTTTAAAAAAAAAATCACCATCCAGCCTTTAAGAATATAATGCGATAGTTTATATCTTGCATTCAAATAAAATCTGCCACAATTACGTACTATGTAGCTTCTTCCAGTTTTTCATTACGTTTATATTCCGGGTGGAAATTTGCAATCGAGTTTAAACTAACTTCCCGATGAGCTAGAGACTTGACATTTTAAACAAGGGTCAGAACTGGATGACCATGGTTTCTTGTCTGTAAAATGGTTTAAACATCTTAAATTTGGCCAATGAGATAGAGACTTGAAACTTTAATATGGGTCGAGGATTGATATTCACTCGGTTTCTTGTTTGTAAAAGAGTTTAAACAATACCTATTTATTCAAACAAATTAAATTTGGATGGTGAGCTAGAGACTTGAAATTGTAAATATTGGTCGGTATCCTGCTAATAATTGGATGGTAGGCAATGCGAAACGGACCTCTCACTGCAGCATCTGCATCGCATTCTGCTCTCTTAACAAATTGCGTACATGACCTAACTTGTAATGGAGAAGGATCTGAAATTGTATTGTTTTAATTCAAGAACAAGAAAAAAAATGAAATAAATTATGATTTTTTTTCTCCATAAAATATACAATATTAATTGACAAAATCAGGCCGAGGGAAGACCTACCTACCGCAAATCTCGTGTTGTCGACCTTAACTCACTAAAATTACCATAACTGCCCTAATTTACTGTGTAAAATGAAAATTGAGGATACCGTTGGAAAGAGTTGAATTTGCATTTTTCTCAATATTTAATCAAAAACTTTATGAACTAGCTTAGTAAGTGAGAAAAACGCGATATTTTTGTTAGCAAAATCGAGGGCTTGCACGAAAAATGATATTTTTAGGACCTGGAAGTACCTAGGGGGTATATCTGCTCGGCATTCCAATATTTTTTACGTTGAATCGAATGGAGACACTCCCGAGCCTCTCCGTCTGAATTAAAACTGTTCTCCCGATCTCTTGACAGTGTGCACTAGACAATCCGGATGAATTCACAGCTAATTACAGTTGTATCTGAAATTGAAACATTTTGAGCCCTTTTTTGGCGCCGAACTTTAAATGTACAGTAGACACTTACATATTGGTCCACCATTCACGTACAGTAGGTTAATCGAAGAAACATACGAAATAAAATAAAAAATAATAAATAAAATTTATTATTAATCAGGATTGAATTAAATAAGTCAGTAAGCAAAATCAGCTAACATGTTCATGTTTTCCAATGGTTGGCGGGAACCCTGTTCTTAATTTCAAAATGACGTACCTACCCTTTAGAAAGCTGCTTCTTTCACTAAAAACCTACTCGGTGCACCTACTCGAGTACATGAAGAAGACTAGTAAAGAGGGAGGGAGATCTGTAATAATGAAGCACGCCTAACTGAACTTTTCGTCTTCATTAGAAATTGAAATAAAGTACTCTATTCTATTAGTTTTGGTCTACATCTTGGAAGAAGTGGAACTTCCTTCTCCACTTCTTCCATGGCTCAAAGGCGATGGTGGCGGCACCTTCACAAACACATATGAACTCATCTATGGATACTGTTGAAATATAATTATGATCCATGGAGTACCCCATTAGTCACTCAAGTGGGGATTCATTTTCAGTCATCGCCCATCTTTCTGCTTCTCGTGCCCCAGTTGTGGACGAATCGGTAGGCGTAACTTGGGAGGGCAGATGCTTATTCTTTTTATAATGTGCGTTATTTTTTGAAAAACTATCATCATGTCCAAGTCTACCGAAAGGCAAAGCTATTCACCGACCTACAAACTCGTCGTCGTGGGAGGAGGTGGAGTCGGAAAATCAGCTATCACTATTCAATTTATTCAAGTAATTAACAGTTCAGTTTGTTATTTAGTTTTAATGTCTACTACTAAACTTGTCTAACTACTCTTCCTCAATAACTTTTCACCTTACAACCATATTACTACCAGTAAAGTTGAATTAAAACTACTTCTGTAGGCATAAGTCAGGAAGTTGCGTGATGCATCGTTCCGTAATCGCCCAGATTTATCTTCTTTTTTTTCGATCGCATTCCTTACTTACCCCTACGTTCAATGTGACCAGCTATTCAATTTCTCCGTTGTCGAAAACAATCTTCTGATGCACGAAATCATCAAGTTATTCGTACTAATGTTGAATATTTCCACCCAGAATCGGCTGGGTCGACTGTTGTTGCCTTATATGGTGAATTGAAGTGCCAATACAAACCTTCACTCCCACTTGGTGTTCCCACACGTTTGATTTTTTGACTTAGCGGTTTTTCTCCTTTTCGTGCGTACAGGTGTTGTTGTTGTTTGACGCTAATACAAATCGGTGGGTAACTCTCCTTTGTTTTTTGTTTTTTTCAATTTCAGAGTTATTTCGTGACTGATTATGATCCGACAATTGAGGACTCGTACACCAAACAGTGTGTTATCGATGACATCCCTGCGAAGCTCGACAGTAAGTTAGAAATTGAGTTTTCTTGTTTTGGTTAATCAACTAATTTTGTCACTTGAGTCACGACATGAGGAAATAAATGTCAACTTATCTTCGAAGTTACCACGTTGGTAGAATAACTAGAAATTACAATTCTAATACCTAGGTACTTATGTAAATGTAACTATTTAACATTCCGAACACCCTTATTTCTTAACAATTTGTGGTCCTCACATGTCGATCTGATTTTAGTCGATTAGTGAGGTTGGTCCACACATGTTGATCTCTATACACGATTATAATCGTGTATAAATAATATTATTAGTTCACACATGTTGATCTCTATACACGATATTATTATTATATAATATTATTCAAGTATACCCAAGAGGTAAACTCTGCTACTGGACCATAACTACTAATCAATATCTAGCATTAAATGAAAAACAAAATCGTTTTAAGCTAAAGTATTTTCATATTATTAATTCAAAGGGGTACTAATTGGATATTCAATCATTGATACATTCGATAATTATTATCGAAGTATATGATGTGCAATAGATGATGAGAAAACATCTTCAGAGATTGTAACTTTTGGGGCCCATGACTCATTCTCAAGAAAAATATAACCTAGACAGCTAAAAGGAAGTGAGTCACCTGTGTAAGCCAGTTGTTTTCTCATAATGTAGATTTGGAATTTATTGTTTTCATTTAGAAATATTTCAGGCATCATTAATGTTAAATTAATTTATTCCACAATGATCTTATTCCACATGAATGTTGATTTTGCAAGGATAATCACATCAGTTTTGGGGTTCGTCAACTAGTCTATTTTTCAAAGGATTCTCATGTTCCTTCATACTACGAGCTGTTCACTATCGTAAAAGCGAGACACCAATTTAATTCATGTCATCCTGCAATTTAACTACTATACGACACATGTTCAGATATGTAATTATCTTGACGAACGTAGATAACTGTAGTCGGAAATGGTCGTATCCTTTGAATTTAATTTTTTTTTTAAATATCCATTTGAACCGTGCTCTCAAATATGTGATGGTGATCCCTGAGAAATCGGCTGCAATGTCATTGTTCGAGATACAAACATTTTACATACTAACTTACGTATACGTCTTGTTTTCAGTACTGGACACGGCTGGCCAAGAAGAGTTCAGTGCAATGAGAGAGCAGTACATGAGGTCCGGCGAAGGGTTTCTCCTTGTGTTCGCAATCACAGATCGGGCTAGTTTCGATGAAATCTACAAATTCCACCGGCAGATCCTCCGCGTCAAAGATCGCGACGAATTCCCCATGCTGATGGTTGGCAATAAAGCTGATCTCGAACACCAAAGAATCGTAAGTCTTTGGTAAATCGTAACGTTTGTCTTCTACATTTGTTCTGATTTTATTTAATATTTATGTAGGACACATGTGTTTATAATCACCCAAAAAACACTCCGTGTAAAAATCACCTTGCCTCGCAAACTCCTGCCATTGGAAGATTTTGAAACGGGTATGGTGCTGGTGAGGTGGTTAGAACATAGTTTTAGCTGGTGGGAAAGTGGATCTAAATGAACATCAATCGATGTCCTACCAAAAAAATGGGATTGTGGGAATGTTTTGCAGTGGACAAAAGGGGGCTTTTCATTGGTAAACTTTGAAGGTGATTTTTGGAGGCGTTTTTCCTTAAAAGTGTCTATAAAACTGTTTTATCAGCTGACACCACAACACGATGAGCCAATCATTAAATGAAACGTTGATTGACTTGGTGAGGAGGTCTCGAAATCGGAAATTTGGGACCCTGGAAAAGCTGGGTAGGAATTCAAGTATGCGCAGGACTTGTGCTTTTACGCATCCATGTGAACATTCTGCAGTCCCCACTACTACTACATGAGGCCCCACCCCCATTACTTTTTACGCACTACGCAGTTTCGGCATCCTTGTGAATGCAACTCAAGTTGGGCACTACTGAGGGGCACATACGTAATTCCCAATGGATTTGTTGAAAAATAAGAAGTTCGTATGAAAAAAAACAGCCGATTGACGTTTTTGGCTTGGTGGTAACGATATGTATCCATTAAACCAAATTCAATTTCGACACTGTTTCTGTAGAAGCTTCTGTAGAAAACTCAACAAGATTGTTGGAAAGAAAAACCTTGGTTGTCAGAATATAATTTCTGCTGCTGGCTTCTTCTCAATCGTATGAAGCCTGTTTTTGGTTGAAGCTGCACATTCAGCTTAAGGACATAGCAATTTCGAAAGAGAGGGCTTCTACTGATGGCTAAATCAATGGCAGGTTTAGTCCTAGAGAAGGTGGTGAGGTATGGGCCAGAAGGAAGCCCCAGATAGTAATTAGGACGAGTTGTCCTTTGAAGAGAGGGATTTTATATCTTTGATGGAGCATAGTAGGGCACACAATTTGGATCTGGACGAAATCAGGAGCACTACTGGTACTCCCTGCCCCTCTTCACAGCCCCTAGTGTATTTGCTCTCGAAAAGGGAGAATCATTCCAGTCCCCATTCAACCCTCCTTTGTCTATAACATATTTGATAAAGTTCATCTCTGCCTCTCCAGATACAAACAGCTGAAGCACAAAAATTGGCGAGAGAACTAAGAATCCCGTACATCGAGTGCAGCGCCAAACATCGGATGAACGTCGACCAATCTTTCCACGAACTCGTTCGAATCGTTCGCAAGTTCCAGGCGTCGGAGCGACCAGTCGTCAAAACCACTGGTCACAACAATCACATAAAGAAATGTGCCATACTCTAAACAGCTTTAATATTAATAACGTTGAAACAATGAACATCAATTAATAAGTAAACCACCATATCCCTCAATTTACCTACTGGCTCTTTTATCATTGATAACAACTTACTAATACGCTTTATATACACATTTAAATTTTGTGAATAACTTCTAGTATTAAAGAAAAGTTTTATTTGAAGTGGTAATTTTACTAGGTATTATTAACGTGAAAGGAGCTACCTATCAAGTTATTGTTTTTAAATTATGAACACAATGTTTTACTTGTTTTCTGTAAGCACAAAAATCAAACAAGGATTGTTTTGAAAAGTCTGCATAACTTTACCATGAGAGCTTAAATCTCTTATTGTTGATTTTAGGCACAATTAGGTACCTTGAGCTTCGTATTCATCAGTAATTATGGTTTTGATATTTTTGTATTCGTATTTTTTTTTTAGTGAATTTTATGTTGCTGTAAGTAATGATGTGCTCATTTGGATATTGTCTGTGCATTGAATGCGTTGGGATCATTGAAATATTTCGTGGCATAGTTTTCTAGAGCGTCTTTGAGTGGACGCAATGAAGTTGGTATTGCCCTTGAATTTAAGACACCTGAAAATGATTGTTTTGTACAGTTTCTATTAGCCATTTATCTATCTGGTTTTTTCTAAAACAGCCTTTGGTAGCATTACCGGTGCATCAATCCTCATAGTAATGTACGAAATATCCAAATGCGTGGGCCTCGTCATTGCTATTCATAGCGTAGAAATGTTTTTTCTAAGGGAAAGACACCAGTTTTCTAAACAGAAATTGTCTTCTGTCCACAATGAAAATTTTATGAAGTATGACATATTGTGTAAGTAATTTACCTCGATAAATGTGCCATTTCGTTCTCTTGATCAGCACTTTTTCAACACAAGTTTTTGTAATAACGTATAAAATGGGTACAACTAGTATTTTATACCGCCTATCTCCTTTCTGAAAGTTCTAATTGTTCTTCCGTCGTTGAATTTGATGAAAGCAATGTGGCGAACATTCGTTATTGATTTAACTGCATCATTATCACTACTATTTCAAGGGACCAAAAAGTATAGTAGTACGAATGTTTTTTTGGGAGAAAACTGCATTGTCAAAGGCTCGTTTGATCTTGTATGATTCTCACATTTCATTTTATCATTTCACAATGATCGCCATTTATCAATTTCTCAAGGGCATGAACAGTGAAATTTTATTGGAAGAACTTCACTGTCGAAATGCATTATGCAGGAAAGTTCCAGTGTGGGGTTACTTGACGTTTCTGTTAATATCCAGGATTGAACGTTCTTGCACTTCTTCCATCTCTTTGGAATATTCGTAATCCAACGTTTTGTAATATTCGCCTTCTTTTGGATCACGCGTTTTTGGTTTTCTCCGTGTGAAATTCTCGATTCTGTGTATCACAGCTGTTTTGTTTCTTTATTGGAAGCCTTTTCTTGGGGTGGAAACAGAAAAATTTGTATGTAGGTTGGGAAGCACCTTATGACTTCTAAGGTTTTGTTCAGTCCTTGTGTTCACTTACCTCTATCGCGATCGTAATCAACGCGCGCCTCCACCTACTGCGTCAATATACTCGTCATAATATTCCTTTCTCAGATGTTCTTTTTTTCTATATATCGACGGTCTCACGGCAACTTCCCACATCGTCATTTTTGGCCAAAATGAGTTATGCATACCATACGAAGCGTCTTCTCCCAGCGGATCGACCTAAGTATAAGTATTTTACAGAATTACTCAGTAAACATAGTCATTGGCAGATGGTTTTTTGGCTCTGCTGAATAGTTGCCGAAATGACGATGTGGGATGTTGCCGTGAGACCCTCAATATTTTCATTCTGTTCCTTTAACCGTGTACAAACTGTTCATCTTTTTCTAATTACATCTTTCTAGTTAATCTTTTTCTTTCATTTTCTTTAACCTCTGCTTTTCTAATTATTATTTTACGATCAGAAACAAACAGGTTTTGTACATAGATTGGATTCACTTAAGGCGAACGAAACTTGTTCAGTAACGACCAGGAGATCCCGGGCACACACGCCAAAGGCTCATCTACCAGTGCTGCCATCAAAAACGCGTTGTTTTGAAATAAGACTCGGCTTTTCACATTGTGAACAAAAACACTGTTTCGACAAGAGGGTTGCTACTTAAATGTATCTTACCTTTGTCAGTACACTGTACGATAAGTTTTGCATTTTCATACTCGTACATACAATAAAATATCCGCAGCAACAATCCCGCCAGGGGATCTCTGCATATCGTTCTTAGTTTATGTTGAATCAATCCTGGCTTGGAAATATTTAATTTTTAGAAATCCGCATTTGACTCATATTAATAATTATTATTAACTGTATCAAACTTTGTTCCGAATAAGATATTTTGGTCTGTGAGTCAGTCCAGCGAGTTTTATTGGGTATTCATAATTTTTATTAATGTTTTAGGAGCTGGTGAATGTGAAAATAATTCAGTGGTGTGTTCACACAAACCAGATTATGTTTTTCATGTTCAAACTCTCACACAATTCTTGGACAAACGTCCATTACTGAGTGCAATATGGCTCTTAGAGATGCCTCCTATAAATTTTCAAGAGGGCGACAGTCTGCCTATTACCTCTGATTCAATACAATGTATTGTCACGCTATGATGGCTGATTATTGTAAAGTTGAAAACTTTTCAAACCTCACATTGCCCGATTCCCTCCAGTGTCCCTCAAATTATTTTTATTCGCCCTAAATCTAAACAAGATGTGTCAGCTCTTCTCATCATCCAAATATTTGTCACATTTTGTTTGTGGAAATAAACGAATATGACAAACAATACAATACACGAATTGATTATAATTCAAGACCCACAATAATTTATTCTTTCTGTCGTATCAAAAATGCCTTGGTGTGATTCTTACTTTTCTTTGTAACCTTTTCATTTCTTTTGGTTTCTTACTATGTATTTCTTATGTTGAGGGTACAGGTAAATAAGTAGGTGTCAATTATGCACAACGGTTCTGGCCTTTCCGTAATAATTAATACTCCTCTGTCCTTCCTTTAGAGTCCCTACTATTTCTATCTAAACCCTCGACCCTGAAATATACCTTGATCTTCACTGTAAAGAATGAATCTTAACACCAAGTTACCAACAATTAAAAATTATAATTAATATAGAGTACCTAATCAAGTTAAGGATCAAGTGTAAAAAAGAAATGAATTGTATATTTTATTGCACAGATAGATGAATTGTTGTAGTTATATTCATAGACTGTATGTTCACATTTGTCGAATGTATATATTTCGCGTACAGGAAAACAAATCCCGTACAATCAGTTATATTTTATGGTGCTTCTGAACTATCCTCTCGTTTGTGTTTTAGCAACGAGCTTGATTTTATCACATGTAATCATAATCGTTCAACAGATTTAAGAGCTATCCCAAATATCGATTGGACTAGACAAGTTTTATGGGTTTTATTTCGGGTTCGTATTTTTCAAATTGGACTTGTCCCCGAAGTATTTTTGACGTGCATTTAAGCCGATAAGAGCTTTACAGATTTGTTCAGCCACTTTCTATTTATTTTTGTGGGCCTTGTGTGAAGACAACTTAGTTATAGAACACTAATAAAAAAAAACTATTGCTTACATCGTTGGTTTTATCCGTCTCAGTTCAGTACCTCATCATGTTGTCAGTGTCAAGTTCAGGAAGGTCTTTTCTCTCTAACCCTAATGACATGCTGTGCTGGAAACCGCAAAAACGCATCCGGTTGCGGGAATCAGCAACCATGTGAGGAAGGAGCTAAAATTCAAACTTCGTGGCCTTACTATCAACATAAGGAGAGAGAGAATGCTTAATGAACAATCAAGACAAATAGTGTATATTAAACAGTAGGAAACTTCAATTAGTATAGATATACCTAAACTAATGCAACTAAGAATAAAGTCAGGTCTGAATAGTCTTTGATACGAAACAGATCATGGTAGAATGTAAGTAGCACAGTTATTGAACAAAGTTACGAAGCACGATTCAATAGAGTTTCAATGTAAGGATTACCACAATTTTTCACTTCGCTAGTTAGTTCCTTGATTTGTTTCAGGATTTCATCTTCACTCAATTGTTTCGTTTTCAAGGATTTGCACTTTTGTAGGGTAAGTTTTATGAGTTCTTCTCCGTCGAGTATCAACTTCCTTTTTTTGACATCAGATTCAACTTTGACGGTGCTTTGGTAATCTTCAAGTTCCACAAGTTTTCGTTTAGCTTCCTCGACTACTGTTTCGGGAAATCGAGCCATTTTAGCAACGTGGATCCCGAAGCTTTCATCGCAGGCTCCAGGCTTCACTTTGTAGAGTAACGTGAAGGCGTCTTCCAAAGTGGCAGCAGTGACGTGGAAATTTTTGACTGAGTCTATTTCATCAGCGAGACGAGTCAATTCGTGAAAGTGGGTTGCAAAGAGAGAAAATGACTTGGCTTCAGTGGCCAGATATTCAGCGATCGCCCAAGCGATTCCACATCCTTCGTAGGTAGAAGTACCTCTTCCGAGTTCGTCTATTATCACCAGTGAGTCACTCGTTGCCATCTTTAAAATCCCAGTGGTTTCAACCATTTCCACCATAAATGTAGACATTCCTTTGAGCAGAGAGTCACAAGCGCCAACTCTTGCTAAAATCGCGTCCAAAATCGATATTTCAGCTTCTGAACATGGCACGAATGAACCGATATGAGCCATGAGTGCAATGTCACCCACACTCCGAATAAAAGTACTTTTTCCACCCATATTGGGGCCTGTAATGACATGGAACCGTGAATCGTTGTTGAATTCTATATCATTGGGAATGAACGATACGTTGTCAACAAGCTCTACACAAGGGTGTCGGGCTTCTGTGATCTTCAAGACACCAGATCCCTGTGGTAGCATTTTAGGGCGAACATAGGGCTTAGTTGAACAGGCAGCCACCACAGCAAAACTGCACAAAACGTCCAATCGGGCAATAATATCACTTATTTGTTGCAGTGTACCAGAATACCCTGCAGCGATCGTCACAACTTCATTTACAACAGACTGCTGATGCTCAGAGTACTGTTCCATAATAGCCAAGTATTCTTCATTTATATCAAGTAGCTTCGTACTCCTGAAGCGGACACCCGCCTTGTTAGTGTCAATCTGAGGATAATTTTTGTTGTTTCTAATAGTCTTTTCCTCTTTCAACGTAACTCTGAAGAAATATCCCAATTGAGAGTTTGATTCAAGCTTCAAGGTCTTCTTAGGGTCAAGAGACAGATCACGGGCTGCTCTATTCAATTCCTGTTCAAATAATTCTTCAAGCTCGTCCATCTTCTCCCTCAATTTCTGCAAATCTTCATCGAATTCAGCTTTCACCAGAAATTCCCCTTTGTCCACTAGGTCAAGATCAAGAGTGGAGCCGACCATTTCTTGGTACTTCTCCATGTCATTTAAATTTTCCTTGAGTGGTTGAGTAATGGAATCTCTTAATGTAGGATGCTCATTACCATCATTACTCTCCTCGAGTGCTTTTATCAAATTCGATAGCTTCTCCATTGCTTGATAAATCCTGTAGCAGTCTTGCAGATTACTCTTCTTCCATTCTAGTTTTTTGGATAGAACGTGAAGATCTGGTACCCTCCTAAGGTACTCCTCATAAAGCGACTGCCTCAGAACGGTATCATTGTATAGTAATTCGACGATGTCGTGCCGCTCATTCACTACATTTATGTCCTTTAGTGGTTGTTTTACCCACTGATACAGCAACCTGTGCCCTTGAGCTGTTCTACATTTATCCAGAAGCTCAACTATGGTCTTTGGGGTGCTTTTTGATGAGTTCTCAGCGGTGGTGTAAACACTAAGAGCTGATATAGCAGCTGAATCCAAGTACACAAACCGTTGACGGTCCAAGTTCTGAAGTTTGTAGTGACCGAAGTTTTCTGTATCTCCACACAACTCGAGGTACTTGATGACAGCGCTCAAAGACGCCATCGCGACATCGAGTGACATTTGAGGGAGCGTCTGAGAATTTTGTTGCTGCCCATCTTTGAACTTGAGCAAACGGTTTAAATCTTGCACCAATCCATCAACGGAAAATTCTGATTTTTTCCGCGGCGAAAACATGACCTGACAACGCTCGGCGATCTTCTTCAACCGTTCAGACTCTACAGACGACTCTGACGCTCCGATACACTCTTTAGGCCCAAATTGTACGATCACTGACTCCAAATTTGAGAAATGGTCATCATCGGGAAACTCAGCTACAGAAAATGAGTGGTCCACATTATCGACAAGAGCTACTCCTACGGACTTCTTCTTCGAGTCATATTTAATGCCCAGGACTGAATTTCCAAGCACCTGATCGCCGTCTGACGAGAACAAAATGTCTTCGAACTGGGAAAGATTGCCAGGAGAGCCCTTGAACTCGAGGGTCCAGCTGCTTTGAGATTTCTTACCTGGATTCGTATAGACTTCAACCCGGTACTGTTTCACCAGAAGCAAATCCTTAATGTAGCTTTCGAACTGGTTTTTATTGAGAATCAGGCAGTCCAACGACCCTATGCTTTTAATAAAAGACGTAGTCCTAAAAATTGATTTGGCAGCTTGTTCGGCGTCAGAACCGTGCACAGTGTAGAAGTCGCCCCTGTTGAAAAACCGAATGGTGGTGGCCGGTTTCTGCGGGAGAGATTTGAAATACGACACAAACGTGTTGATCTGCTGCCCATCTAGATTCAGCTGTATTTTCCCCGCCATGGTAATTACAATTACACAATCGAGATAGCTAAGATCGTTTGGTTGATTGAATTGTTACAGAAACATGGTATTCACAACATTGCACTATATAGGATCTCAAACATAACATCTCATAACATAGGATCTCAATTCGCACTATAGAACGGAGAAAATCACGTCGAACTGCCTGAAAAAATGAACAGTTTCTTTATCAATAAATAACAAAATACCTACTGATTTATACTTCTTATGAGAACTAACAATCACAACACTCAACCCAACCATACATGTTAGGGGTGGGTCGCTCACTACTGAGCCGGTTCTTTGAGCCGGATCTTTTAGAAGAGCGAGAGAGCCGGGTCTCAGTTCTCAGAAGAACCGGATCCTCGGTTCTTCGGCTCACCCAGAGAAACGGCTCACCGGTCTCCGCTCTCGCTCACGGGTCTTGGCTCTTCCGAACCGGATCGGAAGGATCCGGCTCCCCCCTCCACTGGTTCGGTTCCTGGCTCTCTCCTCCCCGTTCACTGGTCCCTCGACTCGACTCCCACTCCCGCTCTCAGTTACTGTTTACTGTTCGCCATATGCCAACGCCGACAATCCTCAATTCTTGTGCTCGTCTCGTTTTTGTTGTTTACCTTTTCTCTGGTGTCTAATGAGCGTTGTTGTCTTTGAAGAGGTAGGTACCTTATTAATCTCGCTAGTTGTTTTTGAAGCATTTTGAACAATATAACTACTTACTTATACTGAACCTGTAACTATAAATATTAACTACTAAACCTATAATAACTGTAAATACTAAACCTTTCGTATTCCGCTTGGTTTGTTTCAGATACAAAATGACAGTCTGAGCCAATCTTTTCTTGTGCTCGTCTCGTTTTTGCTGTTTACCTTTTCTGTGGTGTCTAGTGAGCGTTGTTGTCTTTGAAGAGGTAGGTACCTTATTAATCTCGCTAGTTGTTGACATTTTATGTCTTTACTATGGCACATAAATGAAAAAGCGTCACGTGGGGGAGCGTTACGCGGAGTTTCTGATGATTTTCGCTTACAACCGATTCGTTGCTACGGAACTTTAACTTCGCCAGTTATCATCGTACAAAAATCGTTTACTACTCGTTGGATAGCTCTCGATTTACCTAACCATATTACGTTAACCACTGCGGAGTGCGTGGCCGACAAGCTGCGGTATGAGCGTGATTGTTTAAATAATTGTTTACACACAGGTGATCATTCTCAATAATTTATATTGGCAAGACGAATGCAAGCTTCACAATTTATGATGAACCTTTCAATTAAGTATAACAATTACGCTAATGGGGTAGGTGATGTAGTATAGTTCGAAGGCCCTTGAATCCCTTCTTTAAAGACATAAAATGTCCCAATATGTTGCAGACTCGTATGCAAGCATTTATTATATTTTTGAAGCATTTTGAACATTATAACTACTTACTTATACTGAACCTATAATTATAAATATTAACTACTAAACCTATAATAACTGTAAATACTAAACCTTTCGTATTCCGCTTGGTTTGTTTCAGATACAAAATTACAGTCTGAGCCAATCTTTTCTTGTGCTCGTCTCGTTTTTGCTGTTTACCTTTTCTCTGGTGTCTAATGAGCGTTGTTGTCTTTGAAGAGGTAGGTACCTTATTAATCTCACTAGTTGTTTTTGAAGCATTTTGAACATTATAACTACTTACTTATACTGAACCTGTAACTATAAATATTAACTACTAAACCTATAATAACTGTAAATACTAAACCTTTCGTATTCCGCTTGGTTTGTTTCAGATACAAAATTACAGTCTGAGCCAATCTTTTCTTGTGCTCGTCTCGTTTTTGCTGTTTACCTTTTCTGTGGTGTCTAGTGAGCGTTGTTGTCTTTGAAGAGGTAGGTACCTTATTAATCTCGCTAGTTGTTTTTGAAGCATTTTGAACAATATAACTACTTACTTATACTGAACCTATAACTATAAATATTAACTACTAAACCTATAATAACTGTAAATACTAAACCTTTCGTATTCCGCTTGGTTTGTTTCAGATACAAAATTACAGTCTGAGCCAATCTTTTCTTGTGCTCGTCTCGTTTTTGCTGTTTACCTTTTCTGTGGTGTCTAGTGAGCGTTGTTGTCTTTGAAGAGGTAGGTACCTTATTAATCTCGCTAGTTGTTTTTGAAGCATTTTGAACAATATAACTACTTACTTATACTGAACCTATAACTATAAATATTAACTACTAAACCTATAATAACTGTAAATACTAAACCTTTCGTATTCTGCTTGGTTTGTTTACAGATACAAAATGACAGGCAAAGGAAGGTCAGACATTTGGTACCATTTCGAAAAAAAGGAAAAGAAAGCGATATGTCGCTACTGCAAAGGAATAATATCAACATCATCTGGATCAACCGGGAACTTGAGAAGGCACCTGAAAACAAAACATCCTTTTATGTCCTTAGACCGTGAAAAACAAAACGAACGCCCTGCTTCTTCACAGTCACGCGATTCGCACGAAGAAATCCCCATCGACATCGACGATCCATCCCCATCTCCATCGCATAGCCTACCATGGACACCCGGATCGGGATCCGAATCAGGGACTGCTTCTGCTCCATCAACGCCTAATCGTGTACTCGAGTTTTGTGTTCCCAGCCCAAGCCACAGCACCACCCCTCCAGGATCTGCGACGCCTTCCCTTCGACCCTCACTTCCCCAGTCGTCCATGAGCAAGTATGTCGATATTGTACGGCCAATACCAATCTCCAGGAAAAGGGTAATTGACGTACAGTTGCTCAAGATGATTTGCAAGGAGTATTACCCCTTTTCTATTGTTGAAGACAAAGAGTTTAGGAAATTCATCGGTCTTTTAAATCCTAATTATACTTTACCAAGCCGAAGAACGTTGTCTACTAGCCTGTTGCCAGTACTTCACGATGAGATTTTAGAAAAAGTTAAGAAAGATGTTGGGGATGGTGATGCGATTTGCTTAACATGCGACGGTTGGACGAACGTTAACAACGTCAGTTTCTATGCTCTTACAGCACATTATTTGGATGAGTCAACTCGTCTCAAATCGTGTTTACTCGAATGCTCTGAATTCCCTGAGAGGCATACAAGCGTTAATATATCAACATGGATAAAAGAAGTTTTATTGAAGTTTTCAATTCGTTACAAAATTTGTGCTCTCGTAACTGATAATGCAGCCAACATGAAAGCTGCGGCAGTCGACCTAAACTTGAGACACATTCCTTGCTATGCCCATACCCTGAATTTAATTGTAAGGGATGCCATACAACGCTCCATCGCAGAACTCGTCGAAAAAGCAAAAGCTATTGTCCAATTTTTCAAGCAGAGTAGCTCTGCGTTAGCGAAACTCCATGAAATGCAGACTTCACTAAAAAAAGACAACCTTAAACTGAAACAGGACGTTGTTACTCGTTGGAACTCCACGTATGACATGCTGGAAAGGTTGCTTAAAAATAAGGAGCCAGTCGTCTCTACCTTGGCGTTGTTGGGTTCCAAGGATAATTTATTGCTGGCAGAACAGGAATGGGTAGCAATTGGTCACATTGTAAAATTATTAAGTGTTTTTAATTCTGTTACCGAAGAAATTTCCTCGGAGTCTAATGTCTCCCTGTCAAAAACAACTATTCTAGCCAGGATAATGACACGAAAGGTTAATCAATACCTGGATGATAACCGCAACGTCCCTGAAATCATATCCAAACTAGGGAATGATCTTCTGAAAAATTTGGCAGATCGCTTTGGTAACAGGGAGGAAAATGACTTAATAGCTCAATGTATCATCTTGGACCCAAGATTTAAGTCTCAAGGGTTTGGCGACGAATTGAAGTACAGGACTGCTTACAAGAGGCTGGCTACGAAGTTGAAATTCGAAATTCAACAGAAAAAAGTGTTGCCCAGTGATCCGGTGCCCTCCTCGACGACGAGAAATGACGACTCCTCTTCCATTTGGGGTGATTTTGATGATACAATGTCTCTTTTACACGGCAAAAATGACCCCCAAGCTGAAGCGATTGTCGAATTGGACAAATATTTGAACGAGCCCTATTTGCCGCGGGTGAATGATCCCCTAGTGTGGTGGGAGAGTAGGAAATTCACCTACCCGAATTTGTATTCATTAATGAGGAGGAGGCTGTGCATTTTAAGCACAAGTACACCTTGCGAGAGACTGTTCTCGAAAGCTGGGCAAGTCTGTACTGAAAAACGCAGCCGCCTGACTACAGACAAAATCAAAATGATGCTCTTCATAGGGCATAACATTAATTTTATGTAAATCTTTTTTTTTTTTTATAAATTCGTAAGTGTAGAGAATTTGTAAGAATATTATTAAAAAATGAAATTACTAAAATCTTTTTCTTTTAGCCCCCCTCCCCCCCCCCCTCGCGCTAAAGCATGATGATCGCAATTCTTAAAAAAAAAAAAAAAAAAAAAAAAAAAGAGCCGTTGAGCCGTTCCAAAGAACCGGATCTTTTTAGTGAGCGGAGCGCTCAGAGCCGTTCTTCAAAGTGAGCCGATTTGCCCATCCCTAATACATGTGATAAGTTCGCGCGTCAACTCCAGTGTTGCAGCTGTTTTTGTTTTGGGGGAAAATAAAAAAATCCGAAGGTAAAACTGTAGAACATGGAAGGATAGCCATTTATCCCTAAGAATACGTAATATACAAACATACAAATGTATGAAATAATCCTCATATACCCATTGAGTTATATAATATTGTATACCCGACGTTTCTACCTACTTGAAGGAAGTAGCATGGAGGCAGAAATGGGAAAATTACTTCCTCCATGGGTGAAAGATAGAAAACAACAATAAAGAAGTTGAAGTTGATAATCAGAGAAAAGGTGATAGCGGTTGTCCCTGAGAAGTTAGTTTTCTTTTACTTTTCAATTTTCTTCTGCTTATTTGTGATTCGTGCCCATTTCAGATTCCTCTCCACTTATGCATTATATAGGTTGATGATGCCTTGTGGGATCACACCGTAAATATACCTTCCGTTCGCCTAATCACGTCAGTATGTTTCTACAAAAAAGCGTACTGAGTTCAGCGTGCAGGACTCATTTCGACAAAGTAAGACTTCCTTCATCGTATTTTTTAATTGATTTAAAGTTGAGTTATACAATGAGTCTTTGTAAGCAAGTGGTGATAACATATTTACTACTACCTATTTCAGGTAGTTGTTAATGTTGCAAGATGTTTATCTTCGGGGGAAACGACCAGTACGGTCAGTACTGCTGCCAAGCCGGTTCTACCTCCGTTCAAGAAACAAAACAAAGTAATGAGAGCCTACGTCGAAAGATCCCAAGCATACAGTAAGAATGATCATGTTTCGTTGAAAATGTTCATTTCGCCGGTACTAAAGTGTAAGGTACCTATTTCGGCCCTCATAATTTGAGCAATGCTGTATGACTAGGTATATACTCTTGGTATTTTGATTGGATGTCTATTGTAACTAGTACCGAAGTTTTTTACTCCCTAAACAAGGCACATGGAACGTACTACCTACTATTGAATCAGAGGAATTGATTTGTGGGGACACTAGATAGTCTACTGTTATCATGTAGTCTAACTTGTACTTTTATGTTTTGACCATCAGACGAATTCATGAAAAAAGAAGAACGGGCTTACAACATTGGAAAAAGGCATTTAGCGAATATGATGGGCGCAGACCCTGAGACTTTCACCCAGAAAGATGTTGATGTAAGTTCTTTCGAATATGTGCAAGGAACTTTTTACGGACTTGTATAATGATTTGTGTAGGTTCTGGTATTACACAGAGCGCTCACCTTCGAATTTTCATCGAAATAGGCGTAGAAAAGAACCGATTTGGGAATCAGTGCTGTGATTACACCAAACATCAGATGACGTCTAAAGTTAATAATTTGTGTTTCTTCTGTCGATTGTTTCAGGAAGCAATAGAGTATTTATTCCCGTCTGGGATATTTGATAAGAGGGGGCGTCCGTTCATGAAACCTCCTAGTGAGGTTTTTCCATCCAGAAAAGATGCCCAATTCGATGAAACTGGTCGACCCTTCCACTTCCTGTTCTATACAGGAAAGTCAAATTTTTACAGTATTCTTCATGTAAGTTTAATACCAGTACTATTTAATTAGTATTTACATAGTTTGAATTCAAGATACCATTTAGCGGGAACCAATGAAAACTAATGGTACAATCAAGAAGAACTGCTTCCCATATTTCGTCAGAAATGTTGAATTGAGGATTGATTATGTTCACTCTAGGAAACTGTTGAACGGCTGCATGAGCTCAACTCAATGGAGGACGCACTGATCAAATCAAGGAAAGTGATGAATCCAACTGAGTTGTGAGTACTCATTTCAACTATTACTTATTTAATTGGCCTACAAAATTCAAAATTGATTGGGATCCGAATTAAATCACTCGCGACGAAATCGTAGAAACCCCATTTTAAGGAAAACAACAGTATTAGAAAAAATCGTGTATTTCCACTGAAACATGAGTACACTCTTAAACCGAATTCGGTGATTAAACCATCTATTCTGAAATTGGAACAGTTACTCCAGAGATTTATATGAATCTCCAGGATCTAAATAACGTAATGTTATTCCAGTTTGGTGGCTACTGGGATTGCCATCCTCACTACCGTGTTCCTTTTTTCAGCATTCCATCCACCATACCCAGAAAATCATCAAACCTGCACATGAGAAAATTGAAAAAACTCTGCGTTCTTGATTCTACGTTTATTATCTTCTTTGTGCAGATCATCCTTCTGTATAGATCAACCAAAAACCGATTAGTTATGTTATTTGAGTTGCTATTGCACGTAAACACTGGTTTCCATGTCAAAAAAACTTCACAGAGATCGATAATCACAATTGAAATCTGATCAACTTGAAACTTGGACGTAAAATAGCGCGCTGTTGAGTCGTCACCCATATCCCCCCCCCCACCATCTCATAAGTTTCAGGAAGGGTGGCTACCGCTTTTTGCGTCGGTTGCATTGATGCTTCAGAACAATCGCCCCGAATAATCAGATGCTTCAGTGGTTCTGACGTCATTGCGCGCTTTTAATGAACATGCATTTGTTTCTCTATCAATAAAAAATAAGGGTGAATTAATTTCGAAGATTTTCGTTCCCATTTTCACGTTTTTGAAGCTATTCCCTGTCAATGAAAATTCTAAACAAAAATCATGCATCATCTTTTGATATGCTGAAGTAGTTTTTCAGCTCTTTTAATGATTTATGTACATGCTGCACCTGATGTACTTGAGTTTTAAAATTTGTAGCTTCCTTTTCTTCGCAAATTCGCTAAAAGTTAATAATTCTTGGAAAGGACTCATGTTTTACCACTCTACA
Source organism: Stenodema calcarata (assembly GCA_963920205.1). Taxonomy (NCBI): domain Eukaryota; kingdom Metazoa; phylum Arthropoda; class Insecta; order Hemiptera; family Miridae; genus Stenodema; species Stenodema calcarata. The sequence goes on from OY986054.1 coordinate 25,648,932, forward strand.
CTACCACACAATAATTAGTACAAAATCATCATTGTTTACCATTAATCCCGGATATTTTATTTTTCTCTGCTTCATACCTTAACTATACATTTGGTTGTTCAGTACCTTTTTCTGGACCAAATTGAGATTATTACTATGAAATACACATCTATCTCATTCCTTGCGAATATGATTGACATAAACTGTTTAAATGACGTTCATGCAGATTTTTTACATTTTAAATAATTCCTCAAATCAAGTACAATAAAATCTATGCTACCTATCAGTGAAAAAAACAATTTTATAACAGAAAAATGTACTTGAATACTCCTACCACTTGAGAGTACCTACTTGAAATGTACTCGGCTATTTTACTGTTGACACCCTGACTGAGTAACTTATTCAACACAGAACATATTCTGTTTCATAGAAGATGACCCTAATCCTGGTTTCGTAAAAGCATCGTTTTTTTTTTTTTTTTTTCAATTGCAGCAGCGGTTCTGGCTCTAGATGGCTTTCGAAAAGCGAATTGGAAGCTTTGTTAGTTGAAAGCCTGAGTGATCACGAGGTATGATGTAATGAATTGTGTTTATTTTAAAGTACTAACCTATCTTACAATCATCAATCTTGAACATTTACCTGTATCTTACTAAACAGTTTTGGTGTTATTTAGTATAACAACTACGTTAATGCCCTGGAGAGGTTGCTGTCTCACAGTTTATCATACACTCAGAAGGATTTCATTATGAAGCAGAGAAAACAGTTGATGGACGTGACAAAATCGTTTGTTATTGCCGAGGTAAACCACACTTTCTACTTCCCTGTTATGACCAACCTTATCAAAATTACGGTATTTCTATTGGATTTATCATGCGGTTATTGCTTACGGTTTCAGCCACAAGAGGGACCAGATGGAAGATTGTATGTGACCACCCAAGGTGAGGGAAAATGATTTTTATTTTATACTACGTAGACTTTGATTGCTACGTTTCCTTCAGTATTGATTCTTCAGGTCAGAACCAATGTTTGTCTATAAGGGGTTCAGTACTACTAGGAAATGCTTCAATTGTTTTAAGAGACATGCGGAATTGAAACATTGTTCGAATGTGATATTAGGCTGTCATATATTATATTCATCTTCGTTTCAAGATTGGCCTTGATCTGAATCTTTCCAGAATGCCCCAGGAAAAATGCAAGAGCAACCGTGACCGTGATCAAACCAGGGACCGGAAAGATCGAGATTAACAACAAAGGCATCGACTTCTACAACACCATCCAATCGAGAAATCAGGTTGGTGAACCCATGTTTTCGTTTGTTGTACGTTAGGCTTTCCGTTTTTTGTTTTAAATTAAAAGTACGTTACGCAAGAAACCACCCTGCGTAAACTGACAGCAAACCCTTCTTTCTGACACCAGCGCAACCCACACTCAACAGCGAGGCTTGTTGATGGACCGCAACACCTCATCACGTTTCATGCCAATAGGGTGTGTGCATGGGTCGGAAAGTCGTTTTTAGCGCCCTTAAGAACTCCTACTGTCAGGTCAACATTCATTCTGAATAAAATGAATATTCACAAAAAGAGTTTGAAATATTATTTTCGTCAAGATTACGCAGGACAGCTGCGAAACAGCCTGAAAACGGCCGCTTGAAGCGCTGACTTCGCGCGGTCTCAAATTTCAGTAGGTACGTTGGTACTTCTAAATGAGTCAGCCAATCACCTTGCCGAATAATTCCATCGTCATCAATCCTCATTTACCCGCGAATTTATAAACTGTATTTTTTGTTCATTTTCTATAGGTTCAGGAGAAGGCAATTTTCATTTCATTTGGCCAATGTCCCTGAAGAGTCCTAGTTATACGCTTCGTTACGCATACACAATAAGCTGTAGTATTTTTATCTAGTGTTAAACCACCCTGATGCAGCTTGCGTGCTTCATTTGCTTCAGTGCTACGTAACTAAACCCGAACGAAGTCAAGTTTTTTTTAAACAATATACCAGGGCTTGTTGGGAGTGTATTGTGTAGGAAATTAACTTGAGATGAATACATTAAATTTGTCCAGATGAATCCAGAGCTTTTTGCCTGCTAGGTTCCAGCGTATTCCACGCTAAAAATAAAGCGGTATGATAATTACTGTAAAACAATTAAGAGCTGAAATGTGAATTTGATTATACTTAAAGTTACTCCTATTTACTCTTCAACGGCTGTAATTAACTCAAACCCCGTCTTTCATTTGTTGATTCACGCGAGCTCACGCGTTCCTTCTCGCCACTGGCGGTCGGTGAAAGCCGGATAAGCTGACGACAGATTGAATGGCACTGACACTGTCACCTGACCGCGGTGTTATGAAAGGGCCGACAAATAGCCGACGGCGAGGTGTAACCCTGACTAATCCGCCCCGATCGTGAAAAATTGTGTTTCCGCGTTTCAGGGAAATTAACTCGCATTGTTGTACGTATGGTCTGATAACCGTGTGCGGACGATACAAATCAAATTCAGGATTCTCTCGGTGCATTGCCGGTTTTCGGTTTATCAACTTTGATACTGAACCATTGGAATCGCCCAAGATTAAAAAAAACCCTCCCCCCACCACCCCCAAAATTTGAGGGCTTACGTTTCAAGATACGTAGATTCCAAAAATCGAATAAAACAAAGCTGCCCAGTTAGCGTTGTGCTACAACTTCGAAATTTGGTTTGCGGGTTTGGACGAACCCCAAAATGATCCCCCTAACGTTTCATAGCCCTAGGTCAATGGGAAGGGGTTCAAAGCAAATTTTGAAAAATTCAAATAGAACGGTATAGTTTTCAGTTCACTTGCAATAGATGACAGTGCAATGGAGAATCGATGACAATGCAATATTCACTCGGTTTTTGGTTTATTATCTTCGATAATGAACCATTGGAATCGCCCAAAGAAAAAATTTTTTTAACCCCCCCTCAAAATTTGTTGGTTTACGTTTCAAGATACGTAGATTCAGAAAATCGAATTAAAAAAAATCCGTCCGTCCGCCGTACGCCGTACACCGTACGCCGTCCGTGGCACTTTGCCCAGTTAGCGTTGAGCTAAAATTACGAAATTTGGTTTCTGGGTTTGGACCAGCCCCACAATGATCCTCGAAACTTTTCATAACCCTAGGTCAAGGGGAAGGGGTTCAAAACGAAATTTAAAATTTCGACGATGTCATATCTCAAAATATTCAACTGAACCGTGTAATTTTTAGTTCACTTTTGAATGACCTGAAAAATTACCAATCATTTAAGACCAATTGGATTTTTGTGCGACCAGCCGTTCGTTCACAGTGAGCGCGCAAAGGTTTAGGAAAAACACTATACTTTCGCGTCGAAAACGGCCGTTATGTGACCCAACCTCCAGACGCCCAGAATAAAACTACGTTTTTCATCTTCCCGGTAAACTACAGTCTAGAAATTTTAACCGTGAGTCGGGGATAGACCACATTGCAATATTCACTCGGTTTCTCATCTGTAAAATTGTTTAAATAATACCTTTTTGTAATAATACAAATTAAATTTTGATGATGAGCTGTTGACTTGAAATTTTAAAAATAGTTCAGAACTGGATCACAATGCAATTTTCACTCGTTTTCTTGTCTGTAAAATTGTTTAAATAATACCTATTTGTTTAAACAAATTAAATTTTGATGATGAGCTATATACTTGAAATTTTAAATATAGGTCAGGAATGGATGACATTTCAATATTCACTCGGTTTGTATGACATGGTATGAGTATGGTATGGTATATTATTGTATGTATGATTTGGTATAGTACAGTATGTTATGATAGGAAAGAAATTCGTATGGTATGGTATGAGTACGGTGAGAATATGGTATGGTGCCGATTTGCAACACAGTCTGGTATAGACAGAAGGGTGATCTGCACAAGGAAGATAATAAACCGTTGTGTCAAGAATTATTTCATATTTAGATAGAGTTTGTTCCGTAGAATTTTTTAAGACCATCCGCAGCTTTGTACGACCAGCCGTTCGTTTACAATGACGGCTCACAACACGATCGTGAATCAAACTGTTGAAATACAGGTCCATTTTCATACTAACAAGCTCTTTGGAACATCATATGGCTTAAGTGATGTTGAGTTTGTTGTTCTGAGGTGCGTTTCGTGCTACGGAAATGAAGGTAATTTCGAATGTTTATTGGTAGGTACTTCTTTTATAGAAAAATTATTACCGACGTAGTATTAAAAACCCCAGAATTATATCGTATTAATTAATCATAATTAATAATAATTATTATTAATAGTAAATACGAATTATTAATACCTAACAATAAATTATAATAATTTTCACTAGGTACTTGATAAAATTGTTAATAATTAGTGGTAATTGATAATAATAATTAATCTAACATTTAGGATCTAGACATTTAGACCTAGTGATCTAGACAGAAGGGTGATCTGTACAAAGAAGATAATGAACCGTTGTGTCAAGAATTTGCAGAGTTTTTGTCTGTAAAATGGAATTCGGACGGCCGGTAAAATAATCGGCCGTCCAATATCGGTGTGTGTGCAACTAGTGTTAAGTATGTTGACAAGGATTTCCGGACGGACGGAAAGTGAAGAAAACCATTGGATTTGGAGGATACACATTATTTCTTACTAAATACGATCAGTATGTGAAGTAAAATTGAGAACAGGTTGCCAGTCAACTTCAAATACCACTTAAGTTGGAATTTCGTGAGAGAAAGAATGTTCCTTGCAAGACCGAGAATGAGACATTTTAAATTCTTGATAGGGACCTAAACCTAATCAATAAAACGAAAGATTTAAAAAAAAATCGTGCATGTCAGGTGTAACAACGCCCCCTAGCAACCACTATAACTAGTAGTAAACCAGGTAAAATGAATAAAGGAATGATTCTTGTTCTAATGTCGAACTGAGGATCATATTATTATATTTATCTCATTACAAATTGCACTGTAACAGTAGTTAATTACTCCAGTTACCTTTTGGTTTATTATCTTCGATAATGAACCATTGGAATCGCCCAAAGAAAATTTTTTTTTAACCCCCCCTCAAAATTTGTTGGTTTACGTTTCAAGATACGTAGATTCAGAAAATCGAATAAAAAAAAAATCCGTCCGTCCGCCGTCCGCGCCACTTTGGCCAGTTAGCGTTGAGTTAAAATTACGAAATTTTTTTTATGGGTTTCGACCAACCCCACAATGGTCCTCGAAACTTTTCATAACCCTAGGTCAAGGGGAAGGGGTTCTAAACGAATTTTGAAAATTTGAAAATCTCATATCTCGAAAAAGTCATATAGAACGGTATGTTTTTTATTTCATATTTAGATAGAGTTTGTTCCGTAGAATTTTTTAAGACCATCCGCAGCTTTGTACGACCAGCCGTTCGTTCACAATGACGGCTCAAAGGTTGAGCCTGTACACGCGATCTTGAATCAAACGGTTGAAATACAGGTCGATTAAATACAGGTCGACTCGATTTTCATACTAACTAGCTGTTTAGAACATCATATGGTTTTAGTGATGTCGAGTTTGTTGTTCTGAGGTACGTTTCGTGCTACGGAAATGAAGGTAATTTCGAATGTTTGTTGGTAGGTAGGTACTTCTTTTATAGAAAAATTAAAAAGTATTAAAAACCCTAGAATTATATCGTACTAATTAAATACAAAATATTAATATTTAACAATAAATTATAATAGTTTTTACTAGGAATAGATACCTAGTAAAAACTATTAGATCTACTTGATAAACTTATTAATAATTAGTGATTATTAGATCTACTAAAAAAAGTAGATCTACTTGATAAACTTATTAATAATTAGTGATAATTCATGATAATAATTAATCTTATTAATCTTATAAACTTATTAATAATTAGTGATAATTCATAATAATAATTAATCAAGAATTTGCAAATTCTTGACACAACGGTTCATTATCTTCTTTGTACAGATCACCCTTCTGTCTAGATCACTAGGTCTAAATGTCTAGATCCTAAATGTTAGATTAATTATTATTATCAACTATTTCTCATTGCAAACCTGTTCATTTTGTACCCAAGATCCTTCCCTAAAAGACCTGGCAGCGGGAAATATTATTCAACATGGTTTGAAAAGGGAAAAACAAGTTTTGTAAAAAATCCCAATGCTCTAGGTAGTAGTCGATACCAGTGACCAACATTTTCTTCAGTAGTCGACATGGTTTTACACTAGTAGTCGACCTACATGTGTTAGAAGTCGACAGTATCACTTGAGTCAGTAGTCGACAGGTTTCGTCATTCCATCGTTTTCGAATTTTACGACATCTAAATAAAATACATTCAACTGTGAATCGGAACTTGAAAATAGATTAATAAGATGTAATAAAGTAGTTATCAGACTTTTTATTTGCAAACAGCTCATTATCAGTCTCAAATTGCAATAAGTACTTAAGTAAAAAGGTATGAAAACTATAGTCGAAAACTCATTGTCAGAAAATTGACATTACAGTTGGGCTTAGGTACCTATTTACATATTTTTTTGACATTTTCATGTCTTTGCTTTGGCACATAAACTGAAACGGGAAAAATTTGTTCCCTTGATTCACCCTTTCCCTCAGATCACGTCAGAACACAAGCGACCGGCGGGCCATTACGTCAGAGCTTATGACGCACGAGCGTATGACGTAAGACGGCTGGCAGGAGGCTAACTAGTACGTCAGAGCCTATGACGCACGAGCGTATGACGTAAGACGGCTGGCAGGAGGACAACAAGTACGTCAGAGCCTATGACGCACGAGCGTATGACGTAAGACGGCTGGCAGGAGGCCAACAAGTACGTCAGAGCCTATGACGCACGAGCGTATGACGTAAGACGGCTGGCAGGAGGCCAAGAAGTACGTCAGAGCCTATGACGCACGAGCGTATGACGTAAGACGGCTGGCAGGAGGCCAACAAGTACGTCAGAGCCTATGACGCACGAGCGTATGACGTAAGACGGCTGGCAGGAGGCTAACTAGTGCGTCAGAGCCTATGACGCACGAGCGTATGACGTAAGACGGCTGGCAGGTGGCCAACAAGTACGTCAGAGCCTATGACGCACGAGCGTATGACGTAAGACGGCATACGACGAGACCTTTTATGTCACTGCGCCCCCTCCCACACCCACACCGCGTACCTCGTACTTCATTTTGGTTTATTATCTTCGATAATGAACCATTGGAATCGCCCAAAGAAAAAAATTTAACCCCCCCCTTAAAATTTGTTGGTTTACGTTTCAAGATACGTAGATTCAGAAAATCGAATAAAAAAAAATCCGTCCGTCCGCCGTACGCCGTCCGCGCCACTTTGGCCAGTTAGCGTTGAGTTAAAATTACGAAATTTTTTTTATGGGTTTCGACCAACCCCACAATGGTCCTCGAAACTTTTCATAACCCTAGGTCAAGGGGAAGGGGTTCAAAACGAATTTTGGTACGACATGGTATGACTATGGTATGGTATATTATTGTATGTATGATTTAGTATAGTACAGTACGGTATGATAGGAAGGAAAAGGTATGAGTACGGTGAGAATATGGTATGGTGCCGATTTGCAACACAGTCTGGTATAGATGGAAGGGTGATCTGCACAAGGAAGATAATAAACCGTTGTGTCAAGAATTTGCAGAGTTTTTTCATATATCTTTTCTTCAGCTTTGTTGGACATTAAACATAGTTTTTGATGCCTTTTCGTTTGTGATCGCTAATGCTGAACTAATGGAGTCGGTAACCCCAGAGTAGTGTGGGCGCTGATATGGAGAAAGTCAACTTTCGGCCACTGTAATGTAACTGGGTCGTTTACCACTCTGGCGGTTATTCATTTGAATAGTCGCAATGGTTCCTTTTTGCTTCAAGCTTTTATTCTCGCATTTATTTTTTCCAAGAGATTTCGCTGTTGACGATTGCCGCTAAGATTACATAATGAATCACGTAGGAGTTACACTCGTACGTCTCTACTTAGTGGAAGAACCGAAACTACCGAACCGGATGTGATAAAGCGAAACTCTAAATTTCAATACGATAAGATTAGGTAGGCATTTGCAGTTAATAGCTGTTATAATGTAGACAATTCCAGGTATTTCTAGCCATTAGGTACCCCAGCCATTGTTAATTATCATTTTATTTTTAACGTGAGAACATGGGAACCTTGAAGCGTAATGACCAACACGGAGAAGAAATGCCGAGTTCATTTCATAAGATTGAAACCACAATCTGGTCATCCCAGAAACACTGTGAATTGCCTCAATCTGGGAAATCTCATCAATCGCTGCTGATTACTGATTGCAGCAATTACTCGTATTAAGCTAAAAGTTTCGAATGCAGTTTATATTAGATACGAAGCTTCTACCTTCAAATCAACCCTGTTCGTTCTCATGCTGTAGCTGTTATTCATTATAATGTACCTCTCGCGAATAGGATGTGGAATGAATACAAGTATCTTATTTCGCTTTTCAAAACCCTGTGAATCGCCGTGTATATCTTATGTAATAGGTACTGATCTGATCGCCCTCTAATTCAGATGGTATATGAGCGAAGGAATGGTCTATTGGTGATCTCATACTAATTCCATCGCATTCGGAATAATAATTAATAATAAATAGTGACGGGTAACGGATTATACCCAACTAATTACTCATAATTATATTCAGTGATTGATGTTTCAGTCTCTCATCTCTCATTATATAATAACAACACTTGTATGTTCATTTTATGGATTCGAGGAACATTTCTCTCTTTGGCAGATGGTCCTAATACAGAACATCTGATTCAGGTGGGTTTATATTGAATCAAGCCCGTGGAAATAACTGTGAAGGTATTCAAATTCTCTCACTAGGTCGTGCTGCACGATTATTATTATCAAGTATCATTTTCGTCGTCAGAGCTCGATTCTCGGTAGCCCCAGCGTTAGTACAATTCATATGAAACCTTCTCAGTGATTTACCGAGAAATAACAGGCGTTTCTCGGTGATTTGTGTAGCAACTTTGTATTTTTAAAGTCCTCTGAAGCGGAGCTTATGGTTAAGGTTCTTTTGTGTTTGTTTATACCATCTTGACCCCCTCTAGTTGTATATACGAGGAACATCGGTTTTAAGGGTCTATTTTCGACCACAAGTCGAGGCGCTGTCTATAGAAGTCGTTCATCGTCGGCCAATCTCCGTCAATCTAGATTATAGTGTTTTTTTTTTTTTTTTTCGTCCAACTATATTTTTTCTAATGCTCGTTTAGAAATCCACGTTCGACTTGAATCCCCTCAGCCTTTTCGTCGAATGAAACGCTTGCCAAGCCAATTCATCATTGCCATCTTTGCTTCACAAGTCATGTACAGCCATACTAACCTCAAGTAACTCACGCTCTTTAAGCTTTGCTCATGTACCTTGTAGCCATTAGAATTTCACTAAAATTACGTTGGTGCTCAATTTCCTAACCCTTCTTGCCTACTTCGATTAATCAACTGTAATTAGTTTATAGCTAATTAGTTATAAACGTGTGGTGGCATGGAAATAACCCTCTCCTCGCCCTCCTTACCTTTTAGCGGGTTTAGGGGAGTTACAAGGGGGGAACAACTACCCATAAATTCCCAAAATGAAATAGTCCGACAAGTGAAACTCTTTTAAAGGTTTTTTAACTCTGATCACGATGGTGAAATCAGAATTGTGATACCTTATTCCGCTCTTAAACTGGAGCACTTTGAAGGTGAAGAAACGTGGTTGTTACTTGAGATGGACGTTCAATTTTCAGAAATATTTGATTCCTTGTACAGGGTGTAATTTGAGAGGTGTCTGACAGCTCTCCTACGTGTCCTACATTTAATTTCCGACCAAAAGTTTCTCTTAGACTTTTTTTAATCCACTCAAAATCCGACTTTGACACTTTTAACAATTTTTTCGTGTTTTTGACCTTAGTTCACTAAAATTGCCACAACTCCCTTAATTTTAACTGAAATTCAAATCTGAAGATACCCGTGTTTTCGGGCTAAATCTTTGGTTTTTCATGACAAATGCACCCTTTGCTAACTAGTGAGTTTTGAGTCATCTTTGTGGTAATTTTTCACGCTGTGTGATTGAATGAGTCAGGGAAATGTGAGAGTGTCACCATTCGACTCAGCGGGTTTTTCATGAAAATATTTTTTCATTTGGGGGCAGATGTCGCGTTACACCCTGTATATGATGACTTGAAACTTCACGAGATACTCCTTTGAGGGAGTTTTTTTTATTTCGTGAGCTTTGCGTACTCGAATGAGGGAAAGCTACACGAACTCTCTTTACCAACTTCTACTCTTATGAAAAACTAGTGGACACGACTAATTTAACTTTCTAAGACGGGGATGTAGTTGAAGAAAAGCGTTCTCCCAAACCCTGATTCGTGCGAAACCTTGCTAATTTCATGGGAAACCAAACAGAGTAATTTTAATACATTTGGTTAGCGCAGGTTGGTGCTGCTTATCGTGTATGACTAAACGCTTGGTATTTAGTCATGGAGTCATTGTCCGACTGCCCATCAGTAGAGTTAAACCCATTGTCATTGTCAAAAGTCACCAACCTTCGCGTCCTCTAAAACCGCGTTCTTACATGGGAGAACAAACATTGAACGAGAACTTTTGTTTGCACGATTGCCCTAAACATGACGCACCCGCTCCCGGGGCTTCTCGATAATAATTTTAGTTCCCATCCATTTATAACAGTTACTCATCTCGGCCGAGAAAAATCTTGTTGTTTCAAGGATGTTTTTCCTTTGTGCTTGAAGGCCCAGCGAGTGAGGTGAATTGATGAACACTAGTTTTCAGCGTTCATATCAACCAACTACCGACTATTCTATTCTCTTTGTGTTGTGCGTTCCTAGCGACTGTAAAATTTACATTTAATGTTCTACTTGCAGTCGTTACTTTTTTTCTTCAACGGATTTCTTTTTGATCTTGTTTCCTACTTATGCCCCCAATAACCCTGCATTATGATTGGAACTCTTAAACAGATTCCTCGGCCACTTTTAAGATCAACGGCATGAAACGATATGAATAGCTCATCGAAAAAACGAACTTTTAGAGAACGGCTGTTCCTACTTCATCCAGGGTTTCGCGACCTCCCTTCAAGTATTGTCAATATCAGACGGACTAAAAAACCCCTCAATGGAAATATTATGTTAATTTTTTTTAACTCTTCTGTATTGGGTAACATTCTCTGAGTTTACGGGTCTTTTTTTTAATTAGAAACTTTATTGTGGCAATCCACTATCAAGTTTGATACATAATAAGAAATATACAATCAACACAATGTGCAACTGGGCAACGCTAAATACTTCAAGTGTCATGACACTTGAAGTATTTAGCGTTGCCCAGTGGCAACTTAATACAAATTTAAATTCATTTATTGGAATATAGTAAGAATAGTAGGACGGTAATAGATAAATATTACATTGGTAACAAAATAAGGTTAGATAATGGAGGTAAATAACAAAATATAATATGTTCAGCTACAACAGATTTGTGCCTCTAGGGCATCAAGGAGCTGAAATATCCGAGTGCCATTTACGTTTCAGGCGTCTCGAAACGCGAGGAGGTCTAGGACTAGAGAGGATGCCACTGACGAGGGAATTCGGGTGGGAATATATGCGGTTTGCTAGGCTGTTGTAGGTTATTGTGAGTGTTTGAAGAACGGTGTACAGGGTGGTTCACGGGAACGTCCTCAAAATCAAAAATAGTAATAGAAATTAAAGTTTTAGTCGTACAACCATTTTATTTAAATTTTTCTGTAGGGAAATACATGCAATTTCATGTCTTGAAAATCAAGTCCGTCAAATGTTGTCTATCTTGCTCGTAGCATGTGGCAAGTCGATTCAAGAAGTTTTGGTGTACGCGATCCAGTAAGGCTTCGTCAATGGACGCCACTTCCCTTCTGATAGCATCTTTTAGATCGTCCAAGGTCCGAGGTTTCGAAGCATATACCCGTGACTTGAGGTATCCCCATAGAAAGAAGTCGCAGGTTGTCAAGTCTGGCGAGCGTGGTAGCCAAAGCACGTCCCCAAAACGTGAGACAAGGCGGTCAGAGAACATCTCGCGTACCAGGGGCCATCGAGTTGTTGGAAGTGTGTTGATGATTCGCCTTCTCCTGCGTTGCTGTGGTCTCAAAACGTTGTTCAACATGTTCATGTAGCGGGTAGAATTAACTGTGACAGTGTTCCTCAAAAAAATAGGGACCGATGATGAACTTGCGTGAAACCGCACACCACGCTGTGACTTTAGGGCTATGCAGTGGTCGTTCATGCAAAGTCTGAGGATTGTGACCTGAATAATACCGGCAATTTTGCTTGTTAACAAAGCCGTTGAGGTGAAAGTGCGCTTCATCACTCATCAGCAACACCAAATTCATTCAAACAGCCACCACAGATTCATTGTCGTACACGAACACACGATGCTCCACACCCCATCGTTCCATGATGGCAACTTAACTGCATCACCTAACGGTTCCAACGAGCCCTTCCCCATCTCCCTTCTCCCTACTTTTGGGGACGTTCCCGTGAACCACCCTGTATATGGCAAGATCATTGCGGAGAGTTTCGTTTCTAACGTACCAGGGTGCACCAGTGAGTGTACGTAGTGCTCGTATTTGTAAGGTTTCAATTCGTTTAATACCGGTGTTGCAGGCTGAGCTCCAAATTTCGCTCCCATACAGCCAAATCGGCCTAATCAGCATCAGATACAGGAGTCGTTTGGCATGAAGAGGGATGTTGTCACTTGTCAGTAGGAAGTAGAGTTGACGAATTCTGTAACGCACTTTGCCAACTGTTTCATTTATGTGGGGTTTTCCAGGTTAAACGGCTGTCTTGTGTAAGTCCTAGGTACCTAACTGAGTCAGTTGCCTCTATTTGTTGTCCTTGGATGATTAGGTTGAGAATGACTACAGCAATTTTATATGTGAAGTAGACCAAGCGTGTTTTATTTGTGCTGATGGCTATTTTCCAATGGTAGGTCCAAGCGCTCAAGAGATTTGCGTACTCCTGGACTGTTGCAAGTGTATTTTTTCGAAATGTTGCTGTGTAAGGTTATGTAATAAAAATTGTAACAACAAGCAACTTACTTATCACAACAAGGGCAATTTCCGCGTAAACCATAAATTTCACTAGACATGGAAATGTGGCCCCTTTTGGGTTGGCAGGCTCTAGCGACAAGTACCAATACCTCCCTCCGCCCTCCTACCACCATCCCCCTCCACAATTAACAGTTACAGCCAACCCCCGCCCACCCCTCCAACTTTAAGAGTTACAGCCAACTTCCGCCTCCCTCCAACATTAAGAGTTACAGCCACCCCCCCCCCCCCCCCCCCCAGTCACCCATCACTGACTACCTCCCACGATTAACACTTCGTCGCTTTGCGTAGCGGCAGCACCACGTATCAGAGATTTGTATACTTAAAGGCAGCACCACGCAGAGGCAGCACCACTTATGACTGCGTAGTGGCGGCACCACGTATCTAACTTTTGCCAACTTTTCAGGAGGATGAAAAAACGTGTTTTTGTCTATATTGGATTGGCACTACCGTCATTTTCCCCCACCATTTTTTATTGTCTAGGACAGCGGTTCTCAACCTTTTTCGCGACTGTACCCCGAAAGGATGAAATTATGCCCGCTGGTACCCCTCGCGCATAAGTTTCGTTAAATTTGAACCCTCAACCCCCAAAAGGACCAGTAGAAATGGCGTCTCATCGCATTTAAAGTTTGAAGAAACTACAAATTTTTGGGAAAATGTTCAGTTTTTCCTTTTAAACTCGGGCACCCCTTGTTTGTTTATTTGTTATAAATACGGGCAAGCCCAATTACAATTTCTTTAATAAAAGAAAATTACAGCCTCTACTTCTTACACAAAAGAACGTGATATAACACTAAATGCTTGCATACCAGTCTGCAACACATTGGGACATTTTATGTCAATATTAATAATATCCAATCTTAATAAACGGTTCAGTAACAAACTTACGAAACTCTTCCGATTCCATATCAACAAATAAAATCACAACACTATTGGCTAGTAATTAATCACTTTAAAACCAATTACACAAATACACAAATAAAATATGTAAGATTCGGAGCACACATGTATTCACGCTGATGGCTAAATCAAAACTAACAGTAACAAAACAACGAATCCCAGTTTCCTATACGAGCAACTTTGTTTGGATTTAGTAATATTTTAATGAAAACAGAAATGTAAGTAACCTCAACCTCAAGCAATTGATCACAAAACAAGCGGCAGTGTTCACTATATCTATTCATAACATAAAAATATATATAAGTCTGACATAAATACCAAGAACAAATAGGTACGCAAGAAATGCGTTATAATTCGAGAGCTTTCGATCGAATGAAGAACGATTTTTGCCCGATGAAAACTACAGAAGTTTCATTTCCCTAGCAAAGGCTGGGTTGTAAGTGAAAATTATAGTAAAATGTAGGTAACGCTTTTCGAGGACACATTTTCGTGACAGTTTTTTATTTTATTGTGCCAAAGCAAAGACATAAAATGTCAAAAAGAATTGGGTCATTCTAAGGGGAGTTTTAAGAGGTAACTACCCATAAATTCCAAAAAAATCCAGTCATGCAGCATGGCTGTATGAGCAAAGTTTCAAAGAAATAACTGGTTTTACGTAAAATGTCTCCGTTTTACAGATTTTGTAACAATTTTTGTCTCCTTTTCAACACTTCAGTTAATAGATTTTTCAACGCTGAACACAATGGTGAAGTCAGAGTTGCGATACTTCATACCCTTTTCAGATTATAGCAGATGAACCGTGAAGAACATCTCAAGTAACAACCTCGTTTCTTCATCTTCAAAGTGCACCAGTTTGATAACGGAATGAGAAATCGCAATTCTGATTTCACCATCGTGTTCAGCGTCAAAAAACCTTTAAAATGACAGTTTCATTTTAAGAATTTATGGGTAATTTCCCGTCTCCCCCCCCCCCCTCTTAAAACTCCCTAAATCCCCCTTAGAGATTCTGTCCATCTACGAACTTAGCCTTTCGATTGCCAAGACAGATTTTTTGAACTTTTTATCTCAATTCAATCGAGAGTTATCGTCTGGAATGACACATACACAGATATATATTTACATATGATTTTTGGTGTCTTTTAGCAGTGAATTTTGGTCTGAAACGGATTTTGGTATAAAAACTTTTCGCAAATTCAAGTTTTAACAATTTTGGACCTAGAACAATAGCTTCCTTTTCTTCGAAAATTCGCTAAAATGTGCCACAATTTCTTCAAAAAGTTCCCTAAAAAACAAATTACCTAGCAAAACGTTTGCCTGCAAACTTCAAATTCGTGTTCAGCGACCCAAAAACAGAGAAAATACAGAAAATCAGAACTATAGCTAAACTTTCTTTTGAGCCCCAATTTGTTTTGCCAATAAGCCTTATTATGGTGGTCTTTTTGACGAATTTAACCAATGATTTCAACTTGAATTCTGGTACTGGAATCGGTGTGGGGCAGCTCGAAAAATGCTCAGTGATAGAAATAACGTAGCTGTGCTAAAAATCTTGGAATTTTTTCGCGATATCGAAGTATTTTCGCATGTAACAGTTCCCATAACTTGAGGAGGTTTAGATCTTTACGTATTCGCAGACTCGAATGGCCACAGTCTCAAGGCTTCCTCTCGGGTGGAAATTGATTTTTTAAACCTTTCGAGCTGATAGCAGGTGAGATCATTGAAGTTGAATATTTTGAAAAGACAAATTGTGGTCTGAAGTCAGCGCTGAAGGCCTCTCGTCTTTGCAAAGAAAATGAGCCATAAAGTCCTTGAGTCTGTTCGACTATTCGTGGGATTTTTCCAAACTTAGTTTGGGGTTCGTTTACAGGGAATTCCTTATCGCTTTCAATATAAGCGAAGTAAGTGCTACAAACAACTCGTATTTTAAATGGATAATATCTAACGACGATCGGGCACAGAGAGATTTATTGCTATAAATAGTGGTATTTCTCTCGAACGCCGCTTCATATTTTTCAGTATTAACGCTCGGAAGGCCGCTACTAAGGTCTTTATAATTTTATGTTCATCGGATGTCCTTAATTTATTTTTAGTAGTTCCTCAATTATTGATACATTTTCGTGATTCATGGTTCACGTGACGAGTATATTATGTTTATTATTGATTGGGAAGAATGTTTTGGGATCTTGTACGTAACTTAGGTATTTCAACTTCAAGACAAGCTCAAACTTGAAAGAAGGCGGTGTAGGTACAGAGACCACTTACTCTCTCTCTCTCCGTAATAGGGCAATTCCGGTGGTCAGTTCTTCTCTTCTTTTGAAATAGACGTTGATTGTTTACATCTAGCTGGTCAGGATTTAGACTTAGCCTTTCCACAGCACGTGCTTGTGGTGGGGACTCCACTGGGCCCGCTGCTCGTCGAGCGGCAGTATCAGGAAAGCGTCTGAGAGAACCTGTAACCGGAGGGGCGACGGTAGAAACGGAACTTCACGTCATGGAGAAAGTCAGTTTGGATCGTGCCACCAGCGTCAACCTCGACGGCAGACCCAAAAAGCGGTCGAGTTTCATGGTGAAATGGCGTAGCTTCAGGTCGAAAACCCTTCCGTCGAAAGCGGCTATGGAGATGCGAGAGAATTCCTTAGATGACGACACTACCGACCACCAGGAGACCTTGGAAGACGAACTGAGCGTCCGGATATGCCGAGATACTGTACGTCAAAGCCTCCTTGACTCTATGAGAACGTCGTCAGGAGATGTTCGCCTCCTTCAAGACATCGAAGCCGGTGTAAATATACCCATACATCCTAATCTCTCTAAAAACGAACTAGAAATCGTAATTTTGTGGCTCTGTTTCAACAAAAGGGACGATCTTTTGATGAATTTAGAAAATATTTACGACATCACCAACCCGGATTTCATTAACAACGGTTACGCCCCAATTCATATAAGTGCTTTCAGTTCATGTATCAAGTGCATGAAGTGGTTCCTAAATAAAGGGTGCGATATCAACCTTTCCATCAACCATTACACGCCGTTGCATTATGCAGTTTTGGGCAATTCTCCTGAAGCCGTCAAGCTTTTGTTACATCACGGTACTAAACTGTACGATTCAGTGCTGCAAACTGCTGCCCGTGCAAATGCAGTCGAGTGTTTGCGAATTTTACTACTAGAAGGTGCCAACCCGAATGTATTGGATTCCCACGGTCTTTCACCTCTACACATAGCGGCAGATCGAGGTAACTTACAAATGTTGAAAATCCTTTTGTGTCATCCGACAATCGATATTCACATTGCGACTCAAGAAAAAGGTAACACCGCTCTTCATTTATCAGCCGAAAACGGCAATACAGAGTGCGTGTCATGTCTCATTAGCAAAGGTGCCTCCGTTTCTAAAAAGAACAAGAAAGGTCAAATAGCTTTACATTTAGCCACTAGATCACAATGCTCGGAATGCGTCGAGGTGCTTTTGAAAGCGTATTCAGATATTTCAGCAAAAGACGTGGAAAACCGTACCCCGTTACATACCGCTGTTGGAAAAAATCTACTAGCTTATAGCACCGTCGAATTGCTTATAAAATGGGGAGTCGACGTGAATATGAAAGATCGGTACGGTTATACAGCCTTGCATATAGCCGCAGTGAACGAGCTAGCTCATTGCGTGGATCTGCTCATTATGAATGGTGCAGATGTAAGCGCCCGTACCAGAGGAGGTTTGACTGCTCTAAGCATAGTTCGTAGAAAGACTCCGGCATCTCTCGTGACGTTGAGCCGAAAATTGGACACTTCGATTTCAATTCACGACCCGGAGCAGTCGTTTAGAGAAACAGAACTCAAACTTGACTTTCGCGCGCTCCTGCAACACTCTTCAGGAGGTGAAGTTGGACTCCTTAAAACTCTCATAGACGAAGGCCAGAAATACATGTTGGACCACCCACTTTGCTGCGCGTTTTTGTACATCAAATGGCAGAAAATCCGTCGGTTTTACTTCACCAGACTATTCATCAGCTGCGTTTTTGTTCTGCTCCTGACAATTTACGTTATGATAGCTCTTGCACATCCTTGCACAAATTTGTCTGACAACGGCTCTTCGTCGTATTCATACAACTGTGAGCGAGGATCAACTCTCGACACTTTCCTCAAGGCCAACCCGAATTTTATCAAAATAACTTGGTACGTCCTGCTGGTGTCTACTATAATTGAAATATGCCGCAAACTCCTCCAAATTGCCGCATATTCTTCAGCCTACCATTATTTTATGGAGTGGACGAACCTGATTGAGTGGTACACTATTTTCAGTGTTTTTGCCATATACCACAAGTACCCTACGTACGTGTGGCAGAATCACATTGGAGCTTTCGCCGTACTCTGCGGATGGACGAATTTAATGATCATCATTGGACAGTTGCCGTTTTTAGGGACCTACGTGGAAATGTTTACAAAAGTTCAAGTTGAATTTTCCAAGTTGCTTCTCGCATACGCGTGCCTCCTTGTGGGATTCACTATAAGTTTCTGCGTTATCTTTCCGACTAATGAAGCGTTTGAAAATCCCTTTATTGGATTCGTTAAAGTACTAGTGATGATGACGGGAGAACTCGACCTGGATCTGTTGCTGGGTAAGAAGGATGCCAAAAATTCAACTGACTCATCAAAAACAGCTTCGTCGAACCCGGAAATTCTGGATATACCTCTGAGTATCAGCGCCCATATAATTTTCGTGTTGTTCCTTCTTTTCGTCACTGTTGTTTTGATGAATCTTCTGGTGGGTATCGCAGTTCACGACATCCAAGGCCTCCATAAAACTGCCGGTCTGTCCAAGTTGGTCAGACAAACCGAACTGATATCGTTCTTGGAGCTTTCTCTGTTCCAAGGGTATCTTCCCAAGTACGTTGCGAATATCGTGAAAAGGGCCGCTCTCATATCACCGGCGGCGTACCGAGTCGTCCTCCACATCAAACCGCTGAACCCGCGAGAGAAACGTCTGCCTAGAAGTATAATGATGGCTGCCCACGAAATTGCCAAGGACAAGAAAAATTACTACACGACATGCAATAAAAACACATACGACGGTAAATCTATTCAGGCTGAAGCTCTTATGCAGCGGATCGAAAAAATAGAAATTATGATCGAAAAGCAAAATGCAACGCTTACCCAGATCCTGTCATTGATGTCAAAAAAATGACCCTCATCTTCGTACTATGTGTAAGTGTGCAGAACCTATTTCTATTGTTGACCGCTTAGATGATGAATACTCACACATTGAATACCAGTTTGTCTTTGTCTCTGAACAATCCCTGCCATTCTTTGAGATTTTCCACCCTAATTGTTTTCTTCCTCTTTTCTGGTATTTTCCCATCCAAAAAATGCTGTAAGATCTTTTACTTCTCTCCTCTGATATGTCCAAAATATTGCTTCTGTCTTGTCTTTATAGTTTTAATAATTTCCGTGTTTTTCCTTATTCATCTTAAACCTTCTGTGTTTGTAACTTTGAAAGTCCAAGGAATGTTCAGTTTTCTATGATAGTATTCCACATTGCTTGGATCTTATGGATATCTCCCTTACCAAACAAAAGTATTGAAAAAATGTAACATTTCAGCATTCTTAACTCCAACGAAAATTCAAGATTTGAAGAAATTAGATCTCGTAATATCAATTCTGGTCTTAATATCCTTTCTGTTTTCACCATTGCTGTTCATCCCTATGCCCAGGTATTTTTAGGATTTTACGTTTTCTGTCTCAACATTATAAAGAATTTAGTTTATTTTTTGTACATTCACGCTCAAACCATACATTTTTCACTTAATTTTTCAAGCAATCTTTGTAAGTTAACTAATGCACCTGTGCACCTAATCCGCATAATAAGCCATCCTATTCATCTAGGATGGCTTCACTGTTTATATTAAAGATTTAATGCCTATTCAACTTAATTTAATTCTCTTTGGTTTTTCAACTCTTAGGTAGTTATGTATTGATATTATACATATAATAGGATAAACAGAATTAGTCGTTGCAAACCTGAACTGAATGATTTAAATGTATAATCTAAACTCGTCCTCCTATTATATTAAAATTGTTGATTCCGCTAGTGATATTAGTACGGTAAAATACCTTTTGGAGGAATCATTTCATCAGGCCGCCGAGAGCATTTTCCGATGAGAGCATTTGACCTGTTGGTGACGACGGATTCCTCCGGAATATGTGTTGATAATGGCTTCAGAAATGTTTGACAGAAATGTCTGACAAATTCCTCCCGAGGTTTACTGGACTAGACTATAATAGTATTGAATTTCAATGGTATTTCATGGGTTGTCTAGGCTAGGACTGAAATACGATTTCAAATCACGAGTTTAAGCACTCACTGAAATTTGCAACATTTCAAAACTTATTGAAAGTTTCCAAATTCTTCGGAGTATCAGTTTGTGCTGTATAAAATGTGTAATGGTCATATTTTTTCTAGATCCTGTTCCCGTTAGAACTGACTGGACTGAGAGATAGAGTTGACGTTGTAGCAACGGTGGTGGGTGGTGGTGAGACGGGCCAAGCTGGTGCAGTTCGCTACGGCATCGCCTGGGGCCTCCGCTCCTTCGTGTCTCAGGATATGGTGGAGTCCTTGCGCTTGGGTAAGTGCATACGAGTATAACTAACCTAAATAATACCTACATGTGCCAAAACCTACCACCTTACCAAAAACCCCTTCCTTGGGTCTTTTGAGCGGATTATCGAAGAGAAAAAAATACAAAACTTGAGGGGCAATCAATTGTTGAATTAATATTTTGGTTCATTAGGTGTATTCAATAGTGAACTTTTAGAAATGACAAAGAGAAGAGAAAATGTGAAAGCTTTGAATAAAAGTGTTTCATATTTTGTGGACATTTCAATGGATTTAGAGTATTTTCAAGTCTCGTGTTATGTGAAAATTCTCCCAATATTCACCATGTTCCACTGCACTGTATTATTCACTGAATCCATATTTTAAAAACTAGATAACTTATTGTTGTTATTGTGCCTTTTCTCTGTGCAGCTGGTCTCCTCACTAAAGACTTCAGGCGTCGGGAAAGGAAGAAGCCAGGGCAAGAAGGAGCGAGAAGAAAATTCACGTGGAAAAAGCGATGAAATCCTGTACTTTTTTCAGCTCAGCCATCTCGTAGTTGTTACATAGTGCGAGTTATAATTATTACACAATAAAACACGATTGTTTTCTACATCTTATTCAGAGGCGTCAAACCAAGAAGCTCCATGCATTGCTTTATTTTCACCCTGGCTTTGTGAAAGAGGAGCAGACGATGTTGGGAGACGGACGGTTCTTGGTCTCGTACTTTGAGGTTTTTCAGAGCTCGGCTTGTCAAATTGCTGTAACAAGTGCAAAATGGTTGAAAGAAGAGTTTTCAGGGTTGCACTCAAACGTTTTTGGAAGGGTTTCCCCGCGTAAACCGTACAGTGATTAGTCCCTGATAGTTATCTACATTGAACTATGGTCGTTATTCAATGCTTTCCTCAAAATTACTGTTCAAAAATGAACATAAAACACTCAAGACGAATTGTTGCCAATTTGCAATTCAAGATCGTGTTACAGACAATTTTTGGTTGAGCAGGAAACATGAATATGAATCGTCATTTAGTTTGAACAGGCAACCATTTTAAATTATGGAACAAGTAAAAGAGAAATTTCCTCAACAGTTGACCTACATGATTTCTCCCAATTCCTGTCATCCAAAAATAAACCCCAGTTTTACATGAATGTCTAATAAATGGCAGCCAGATGACAAATGGGAGATGGGTGTCTTGGTGAATAATTCTTTGTCTTGGTGAATAAGTCAAAGTTGAGAACGATTCAATGGTTGATCATACCACAATTTGAATAAGTGAGCCACTACTAGTGAAGATTCCATCTTTTCAGTCGCTTCTCGGAATACATCGTCACACCTGAAAAAAATGAATCGAAATGTAGGATTAAAGTGAGCATAGCATTTCTTGGTGATTTGATATAACTCGTTGTTAGTGGAACATCGAAAAATCATAATACTAGGGTTGTTACCTTGCTATCTCCAAAACGAGAGGGAGTACAGACGGATCATTCAACGCTGCCGTTGAGGAAGATGCATCTACTGAGAAAGGGTCGAAATTGAAGCGCTCTTCAAGGCTAAACAACCTACTGTGAGTGTACTGCACTTTCACTCCAGAATCGCCCAAACCCTGCAAAAATATAGATTGGGGATTGATTGACGGCTTTTATTTTAAACAAACAGGGTAAGGATAGGACCACGGTCCTTTCTCACTCCACCCCTGTACAAATCAACAATAATCCTTGTGCTACCGTGTATAGACATCGATTAAGTAGTCATGAATAATAATGAGATGAAAATAAACTTCGTAAGTTTTTGACAAGATTTTCTTATAGCTATTTTCTATTTACAGATTTTGATAAACCGCATAGCTCTACATTATTATTGAACAGTTTTATAGATTGAAGGAGGAATGATTTGCTAAATAAGGTGGTATTATGGTGTGGAAGCTGCATTACGGGTTGATACGGTATGTATGTGGCCAAGAAATTGGTGTTCGTTGTAAAGATAATATCATATTATGATGGTTTACGGACTTTCAACAGTTTAAAAAGCATAGTTGTGATTGATAATTTCTTCCTTTCAGGAATTTTGAGCAAGCCTAGTTTTAATGGAGTAACGTAAACGTCTAGTCGCAATCGAAAAATGAACCGAACGACCGAGTTCAGACCTTTTTGTAATCCATCTGTTCACTGGTCAAGTCGCAGTATGCAAGTGAGGCACACTCGAAATATGGAACGAGCAACGCTTGAGCCAATTGGGCCCTTACGTGCCGTTTGAACATTTTCTTGGAGGTCTCGGAGACATGAACTTTCCGATTGCCCAGAGACCAATTTAAAATTTAAATGTTTACTCGTCTTTAAACACATACAAGAAGTTTCTCTAAGCCTAGTCCACACCAGTGAAGGTTGTCTCGGTAGACAAGAGCAAACCCGGACTATTATAATAGCGGTGTAGCGAGACCAAAAATCGTAGGTCTGAAGTCTCCTGAGTGGATGCAACGTTTAGACGATATTGCCTGCTTCGATATTCTGAAGGTGTACATGAGGCTCGTGAATAAGTCTCCACTTGCTAGGAAACGTGTGATAGCCAGTTGACGAAAATTTTGTAATCCTGCTTTCTCTAAAAATCTTGTAATCCTGCTTTCTCTAAAACTCTGGTTTCTCTAAATTTTGTATCCTGCTTCATTATTTTCCCTCCAACCATCTGAAACAATTCTTCACAATAAGATTACGTCAGGCGGGTGAAACCCATGTCGTCTCCAGTCTTATAGCAGCTCCATTATGTTGTATCAAACTTCGGTCCTTCTGCGCGTCCACCACGCGTTCTTTTACTTGAAATTATAATTAAACAGGCACTCATTCCGTTCAAAGCAATGCCCGTCATGATGGTTTGCGAAGATGAGACTGCAAAAATTCACATCACAGTGAGGACGCTAGACGAGACAAAGATCTGTGTCTGCAGGACTATGTCTACGTCTCAAGACTGGACCGCCCCATAGACAATCCCGCAACATGATCTACTAGTGTGTATTAGGCTTAAGGATGTAAAAGCAAAATTTGCTTTTACATCCTTAAGCCTAATTTAATGGAATAGCTATTATATCCTACTTACCCGGAGTGCGTGCTCCCAATTGAATTCGAAATCCCGCATCCTCCCATGTTTCAGGATGTAGACCTGGAGCCCGGTGAGGCCGAGAACACGAGTTGTTTCGTGATCAGTTGCTTTAGTATCTGTAAATGTGAATAATGTACAGTTGAGTTGAAGTAGCATTTGATACAATAACAGGTACATCTCAAGAATTTCATACTGCTGGAGTACCAAGTTGCTAGGATATGGGTGGTCATCAAACATTATAGTTCAGGAGTCAAATCATATGGGCCAGGAGCAACCAACATTGCTGTGGTAGATCTGAAATCCTCTAGTACACAAAATTGATCTTGAAAGTAGAAGTCGGGGTAGGGCCCGCTTTGCACTCACAGGGAATGAGTATCTTGTTCTGTGGAAAGTACATTTTGGTATGATAGTGGATGTCAATCATGTTCGATTTCCAACAGTTATGAAACGTAGAATTTTTGTAGGATGTGCGAGGGAAAGTTTAGTAAGTTAACAAGTTAAATTGCAACAGGAAGTTGGGCCAGAAATGAGGTGATGAACAAGATTTACTACCCACTCCTCCCTTTCTGCAAGTACATGCTTTTTTAAACCATTCAAATGGCTGAAAACCCGGGATTTAAAAGTTCGTGCAAAGTGATACATAAATCAATTCGTCTTACTTTTTGATTCCCTCTGTTGTTCGCCCATTTTTGAAATGCTCTCTTCAACTATGTCAGCCAAGAAAACGCTCGTCCCTTTTCGTGTGCTCATCCCAGAGATTCTCCCAAAAGGGAGGAATTCCAAAGCACCTCTGTGACCTAATTTGTCCAATATACTAGCGAGGTTTTTGAAATGCTGAGCTTGACTTTTGTCAACCACGTAAACAATATTGTGACAGTTATACTTTTGAATTCTGTCCAAGGCGGCTGCCACGTCTCTCGTTATATACAGCGTGGTTTTATTCTCCCTAAGAAGAGGTATTGTGTTTTCACCCAAATCCACAACCTGTCACAAACGAACCTTCAGATTAATTACAGCTAACGACACGTTGATATCCCAATAATAAGAAATATGTCCATGTATGCTTGCATTTAACAAAGGCCGACCAAATTTAACAGCTCGATGAAGGATTGGTGATGCCATACTGTATTACTGCACCATGTGAACATGGCTCAAGAAAATCTATAAATGACACAATATTCATAATCATAACTCCAAGACCATTTCTGGACTATGTTCATGATGAAAAGGATTAAACTTACTAGTTGCCCATTCTTGTAGTGAGCTATATTCTCGTCAATTAAATTGCTGATCACCTGGTGAATTTTACTAGCACGATAATCGGATTCACAACAATACTCATCGAATCGGATGCCGAGATCCTCGTAAACTTTACATAAATGGTTCAGGGTAACAGTTTTAATCTTCTCCCACTCATTGATATACATCGATTCTTCATTCTCCAGTTTGGCGAAAAGGTGCCTCGCTTCACCGATCATATCCGGCGTATTGTACGACTTGGTGTACGCTTCCAGCAAAACGCCCAAGGGATCCTTATGGAAATCCTGATCGGTCGCTTTAATCATTTCCAGGCCTTTCTGAATGAAACCAAACTGAGTGCCCCAGTCTCCCAGGTAATTGAGCCGCGTGACGTTATTACTTCGGCTCAGCATATTTGCCACGAATTGTCCAACTATGGTTGATCTCAAGTGCCCCATGTGAAATGGTTTCGCAATATTTGGAGAACTGGAATTTAAAAATAAAAACGTGCCAAAATCAATGGAATTTTAACCATCGTCGATCTATAAGGGAGCCATAATTTCCACTGTAATCCTACATCAAGTGGGGTTCGTTTGAGGTTGCATTCTTACTAAATTTGTCCTCTTCAGATGATTGTCAAGAGATTACTATGTTCAAGGTTGACAGCGAAGAACTCGAGCCACATAGACAGGAAATGTCAGTCAGAGCAGGAATTAACGTATAAAATCCAGACATGCAACGTGGCTTTTCAAGAGCGAATATTCGAAGAAACAACTGATTTTATAACAAATTTCGTCTTCTTTTTTGCCGAATAACGCCTCAGTTTGAGGATTTTTCCACGCTGAACACGATGGTGAAGTCAGAATTTCGACATCTCATTCCTTTATCAGATTAGAGCAGATGAATCGTGAAGAACATCTCAAGTAACAAACACGTTTCTTCATCTTCAATGTGCTCCAGTTTGAGAACGGAATAAGATATCGCAATTCTGATTTCGTGTTCAGCGATAAAAAAACCTTTAAAATGAGGCGTCACTTGTCAGGCTGTTTCATTTTGAGAATTTATGGGTAATCCTCCCAAAACCTCCCGGGTTGCTCTATAATTGAGAATTGTTCTGCCCATCTACGAACTTAGCTTTTCGATTGCCGAGACAGATTTTTTGTGCAAATTTGAACTTTTTATCTCAATTCTATCGAGAGTTATCGTCTGGAATGACACATACATAACATCTGACTGTACGCATACACATGATTTTTGGTGTCTTTTGGCAGTGGATGCAGGATGGTCTGAAACGGATTTTGGTATGAAAGGTTTTCGGAAATTTGAGTTTTAACAATTTTGGACCAAGAAAAATAGCTACCTTTTCTTCGAAAATTCGCTAAAACAATGAGGGAGGAAGAGGGTAAAATGCTCAATTGACCGACTATGGTGGAAACCAACAACTCGATAATAATAAAACTCATAACAAATTTACAGGGTCATTTGATAATATCATTAACACATATTATGTGTTAATTTTGTAAACGTAGTCATGTGCACACATATAAAACTCACCTTACCTAAATTCAACCACCAGATTCTTCGATTCACCTGTAGATGTTGGAGTTTCATGAGAGAACAAGGTTTTTGAGATGAATTGATGTTCATCGAGGTTGAATATCAGCGTATCATCTGAATAAGTTACATTTTTAATAATTTCGTCTGTTTTCATTTCCAACAATTTGGACACTCCAGCAGGAGTCACACTTCCCCCAGCTTTTAGGGGCAGTCGCCAAGAAACAGTTTTGTCTTTGCCCATCCAATAAAAATAAGAAGCGCTTGATTCTTTGGTAGACAACCCAGCCACTTCAAGGACCTGAGACAGACACGACAGTTGATAAGAAACAGAAGTAGGATCTTGAAGTCCACTGTGGTGAACTGCAAGCATGCATCGAACACTAATGGACAAGAAGGATAAACCAACCTTTCTCCATAAACGGTCCCTGATTGCTGCCATTTTCAAACTTGTCACCGCTTCAAAAAGAGAACAAGATGCGTAGGTTGTCTATCACATTTTTCGCCGATTCCAGGTAGGTATCCGACAGGGGTGAAGAAACTAGAAAACTAATCAACTAAACAACAAATGATCAGTAAGTACTAATCGCTAGCTTGAAAGAGACTGCAAAGGAAACTATGGATAATAATTATGGTTACTTACGGGGGCAGAGCTGGAGCTGAATCGGCAGATGATTTATAGCTACCTATTCCAAATTTATGTTAAAATACATTGCTAGCCATATATTTTGATAAGAACCAGTTCAATAGTTTCATATTTCAAAATTAAACATTACTTATGCATTCATGAAATGAGTGTAACTTGAGCAGTGATACAATAGAATAATCTGATTCACAGAAAACCCTACTATATGAAAACCCTACTATACTCTGATTATGAAAGTTGAAATTGGGCGATATTAGACCCACATCTTATCACAGGTTATCTCTTGTAACCTTCTTCTTATCCTGAACAGATATCCTGTCAGGATGCCTGTTTGATGTCGGACATAAGTATCGAACATGAGCAATTATTCATCTGTATTTAATTGATTTGGCCTTAGCATGTTTGATTAGTTATTTAAATTATGAAATCGTTGATATTCTCGAAATTATAGACTGAGGGATTTGACTTGTTCACATACTAATAGCGGAGGCATTGAGTAGTAAGTAGAGGCAATTAATAATTGCCTAATATAATATAACCAATTTAACGCATCTGACACGTAAAATGTAATTACAAATAGAAGTAGTGATGAAAAGAACGGGATTGCTCAAGCTACGAAACGTGCTTCCAGGGGTGAAGAGAATGGAAAAAGAAAACATCCAGTGAAGGGAGATTGGGGGGGATTTAGCGCCATATCCTCGCTCCCGCCAACCTTACAGTCTCACAATCTCACAATTAGCTTATTTGTGCTTTATTTAGGTAGCTTTCATTTTTTTAGCAGTCTCACTTTCACTTATTTGTCTACGTGGAGTTATTTAGGTTGATAATGACGTCTACATCTTGGCTTGTGTACCTAATGATTGAACACGGGCGGTTCTTTCAGTCGTTCAATCAATTTCACTCAAGTACAAAATGGTCACCGGACCAGTAACAGCACCATAACGGTTCCCGAGATAAAGATGCCTGTTTGTAGTGTGGCTAGTACCTCCAGTCTATTTGTAATTCCATGTTTTCAATCACCTGTGTTCGATTGTCTTTTTCTACGAAAATTCATCTAACATGAGATATACAGACAAAATATTTGGAAGGTTGGCAATCCTCATTAACAAGTAGCCATTTTGAATCTCGTAAAATCATTCATCGTTTCATCAACACCGACTGTTTGCTGAACATTTCGCTCTGTTCGGAGTTGTGGAACTTTCTCAGTTCACCTACGAAGTTTGCTCATCTTTGTCGACTATGAGTAAGTTGAATAATTTGGTTGGTGGTACTGAAACTTCTCGAGGTCAATGGAGAAATGTGGGCATGACTCTTTGAGCTTGTTTTGAGTGAACACTGGCACAATACGTGGTCACACGTAGGTACATAATATGATGGAAGTGAATCCAAGTATATCTTGGGAATAGACCTATTGCCAATATTTATTTGATTCATGTACTCACTGCCGAGCCCGGTATGAATGAATTGAGCGTCTGCGTCTACCGGGCTTGGTGAATCTTAAACACCGCTATCGATTTTTTGTCTCCTGACTCCGTTCCCGATTTGTCTTCCTGGTCAACCTTCATTTTCTATCTGAGATTTTCGGTTGTGTGCCATTGTTACTTTCTCGTTTCTGTACCTCCGAATTATATTTTTTATCACGGTCTCGTTCAGCCCCACCTTTGTGACTGGCTACTATTTTCACGTTGATTCGTATTCAATAAACACCTCCGACTTGCAGCTGCTCTTTAGTGACTACCAATCACTCGAAGACTCTGTTAGTATTCATTGGTTTATAACTGTTGATATCTACCTCGAAAAAAAGTAGGGTTGCGTCGTAACTGCACAAAATTAATCATAAAGGAAGGTACACACATGTATCAAATACCCGTATCGTATCACCGTTGCGTATCAAATTGTAAGCAACGACATGTATCTTTTCACTCATAAAGATACACGTATCGGCCAGTTGAGTTTACCCGCCACATCAAAGGAATGATACGTCAACGGGAACCCAAAACATTTTGTTCACCAAATTTTGATCAACTTTGAGTATTCTCCCTTGACCACAACGCACCTCTGCAAACGATCCTTCCATTGTTCAGAACATTTTTTAAATTAACTTATTGGGATTTTTGAGTTGAGGAATTGAGTCAAGTCATTTGCTACAAATGCTCAAAATCTGCTGGTGCATCCGGGTGAATTTTTTGTACATCACGCGTGAATCGCAGATCTTCAGCAAGCTGCTTCCGCCGTAGACTTCTCGATTACAGTAGACGTTGGGCACTCCACCGAAGTCTCGATTTGAGACAGTAGACGATTAAAATTTGTGCAGCTGCTGCAATGTTACTATTGGGCTTGAGTATGCTGTACCTAAATCACTGAACGCAGCTGCCGCCTCTTCACTTCTCACCATTGCGTCGATGAAACGGATATAAGTGGATACCGTGAGGATACGAGTGGTTTGGGTGGAGGGCGTTACATGTGATACGATTCGGGTATTTGATACAAGTGTGTACCCAGTATCAAATTTAGGATCACATTTAACAAAAATCTTGAACCTTTATAAATTCAGGGCTTGAAAGACATGCCCAACCAAGTACGAAGATATAAACGAGATCTTGTAGGTATTATACCACCTGCCTCATCCCATCTCCACCCAATATAAGGAATACCAATGCTACTTGACATGCTCATACATGTACAAAATGTGAATATTGTCATCTAGCCTTGATTCTTGTCTCAGATTCTGGCCCAAAGTGCTCGATCATTGGTTTTAGGAAATCAGATTGCTGTTGAAAATCTCAATAACGTTTTACTGTTTGTAATTAACATTCTAAAAAATTGCATATGAACCTGATAAGTGCTATAACCTAATTCAAGTAATCGTTATCAACTTGTCGTGTTTATTATGGTGTTTGGTTCGACTTCACTGTGGATTCTCACGTATCATGATGCGGCTAAAGAAATCCCACTAGAGAGATGTGGGCTCTTAAGCCACTTTAGTTAAGTCAAACATGCCCTTATATAGCTGAGTTGTTGTATGTAAAATAATATGTTCATTTCTATCTAACGAAGGATGTTTTTACAGGATCTGTGCACTAAGAACAACAATGCTGGTAAGTATCCATTAATTATAATTTATTTTGGTCTCAATCTTGAATGAAGTCTCATTGTTCACAGTTTACTCGAAAGAGCTTGAAAATGTACCTATAGGAATACTATATACTGTATAGAAATAGTGTTATAGGAATACTGTATAGGAATAGTGTTATTTTGAAGTTCGTTCCTCGTTGTGAATCCTCTTCATCTAGTGTTTCATTACAGTCCACAACCACCGAGCAAGACTCTGACGACTCTCTTTACAAGTACAGGAGAAAATCACGACGGCAAGGGGTGAGTTCGGTTAATATTATCCCATCACTCACCAGTATATTCTACCTTGAATTTATCCTTCTATTATATAGATTTGTTCCGCCACATCCCCTCCCCCTCCCCTTTGTGAGTTCATGTGCGAGGGACGTCCAGAAAGTAAGGTTACAACGTATATTAAAAATTGAAAAATGAATATATTTAAATGAAATTTACAAGATAAGTGACAAAACATGTCATTATTTCTCTACACAACTGCCATTGATGTCAATACATTTTTGAAGCCGAGAGACCGGTTTTAGGAGTATAGTGACACCCACGTTTCGTCACCAATCCCAATTGAGTCAAGAAAAGTGGAGCCTAAACCTGCGGTAAGTGGGGCGATTGGAGGACGAACTTTTTCACGTGTTTGGCTGCTGTGACGACATTTCTCAACGGACTGAAGCGTTTGATGATTTGTTTTGACCGTTAGAAACCTCTCTACCTACCAGTGATGACAATTCTGAAAAACTAAATTCCCTTGTAACCTTACTTTCTGGACGTCCCTCGTATTTCATATTTTTTCTGTCAATTTGTCTTTCCCATTGAGGCCATCACATCTTTGAATTAAAATGCTCATTCCAATAAATTGTGTTATAATATACTATTATATAATATGTTATAATATATAATAATATTATATAAATATTATGTACCTCTGAAATTTGGTTCATCTAACTACTTCACATCCCAGTCTTACTAGGCAAGAGAGCCTCAACTCCTTGAGTTTTTTCATTTAATTTAATCAAAATTTGAGGCGCTTAACCTTCAAAAATCAGGATATTATATCTGGAGATAAAATACGAATATCACATTTGTGGGGAAAACTTGACATTTCTTAATTTATTTAAAAATAATAATTACTTACAATGATCTTAGTTATCTAATAATTAACTAACAATTATTGTTAGTTATCTCCGAAGAACTGTCCATCCATCATTCCAATTTCAAATATAACATTGATTTCACCTTCTGAACCTTTCAGGTTTCTAGCATACCATCTGATTCTGACTTCAGTGATGTCGCACGGCCCCACCGCCGCAAGAAATGCAGGGTCAGTATTACGAATTTTGTTAAAAGTGTGATCCTATTTATTTTGTGGAGTAACATTACGTTTTGAGTATTTACAATATCTACAATTCACGAAATTCTCGTTCAGGTTTCCAGTTCATCATCTGACTCTGACAACAGTTTGTTAGCTAGGCCATCCAGGAAAAAATGTAAAGTGAGTGCCCTTGAATTAGATTTATGTCGGTTACCTACGTGTTATCTTCGTACCAACACAAGAGTAACACTCAAGCACAAGAAACTACGAAATTTAATACTTGAATTAATTAAATTGTATTCTGTTTTTTTCTCTCGAGGTTTTATCGGAATCTGAAAGCGACAGTACCGCCACCTCCGATTCCGAAGAAGAAAGAAACCTCCGGCGGAGACGTGATCGGGTAAATATTTTCAATTACATTTAGTGGTAGATTCTGCACGTGTGCAACTTCATCTGTCTGTATAATGTGAATTATTTTACATCCCTGTGGAATCAACCCTGTGTGAAAATATTCAATTGAAATAATGTTGAAGGGTCAATTGTGTTGAAACTATCACACTACTCGTATATCGTATCTGGATATGAAGAAAATCGAACACAGGATAAAAACATCGATAATCTATCTAATATCGATGTTCCATCACTGCTGTTCAGGTCTTGGGACTAGTTACACGTTTTGCTAACCATTTGCTAACAGCTAAACATATTGTTTTACCATTTTCTGTTACAGCGCCCCAACAAACATACTGTGTCTAGTGACTCTGAAGCACCTCCTGAGAAAGGTAATCTCTTCCATATCTTTACTGGGATGTTTATCGATGATCTAGTTAACACTCGCATTTTTCGATCAGCTGTTCGCCTCGTACTGGGGCCCAAACTTTAGAGTCAGGAACTCGGACGCGGATGCAATTTGTGCTAAATTTCAACTGTGGTGCACAGCCAAACGAAATCAAGTTCCCCGTTCTGGGGTACTAATCACTGGAAAGATGTCGTATCCGTTTTTATAGGATGGCTACGATTTAACTACTCTCCTACCAAATCTGAGAAACACTAATGGCATACCTGATCATTGATGTGTAACAGAAGGCGTTAACTGATGCGAAAGAATATGCAGCTAATTGAAGCAGCTAACTAATAAATGGTTAGCCACATGGACGTTCTAACAGTTTGAATCGTTTCGTTCTTTTTAGGTTCACCCAAAGCCACTAACTCCGCAACGGTGAGCATTATTTTTGTACTTCCATGAACTCATCTAAGTAACTTTAATCGTAGCTTCAATCAACATCAAATTTTGGTCCATGAATTGCAAACTAATCGTCCTCTCGTTTTCCAGGTTGATTTGAACTCTTCTGACAGTGACGAAGGGGAAAAATGCATCATATGTTTCAAATCTCTAAGACCTCCTTTCGCACACCCATCCAACTGCAGCCACCATTTTCATCCTAATTGCCTAGCCACTTGGACGAAGGTGCTTACAGACATTGATTAATACATTTAACTTCTCAACTACATCACTGGTTTCATACAGTAATTGTGATATCTTCATTCTGTCCCAAATTTTCTAGAGATTCAGGCTTTTCCATCTTTTAAATATGACCATTTATCTTTCTGCCGATTATCTAGTTTGATTTATAAATTATGGGTGAATTTCTGGGTTTCAGACATCAAACACCTGTCCTATTGACCGAGTGAAATACACTGCCATCCTCGTGGTCGACAATAAGGGAGACCTTATTTCTCGAGAGGGTGTGACCACGCCGCCACCTCAAGATCATAACGCTGATTTTGAGCCTGATGATGCTACTTTCTGTGAGGTTAGTTCTCTGCTCTCCAAGTTGTGAATGTCAAGGAATTTAAAAATGATTAGTCGCTACAAACATTTATGCTAATTACGTGTATATGTCGATCTACTTAAATAGCAATCCCACTTCCAGGTTCTCCAATATCTAGTGAGGTTTGAATTGACTCTCCTTTTGCAATCTGAAGATCTGATCAATTTAATGAAATAGAGCTGTAAATGAAGTTTCTATTATAAACATGAAGTAAAACTCATTGCTATCTTTATACAACGGAACATGAGACCTGATTAGGTTTCTCCCTAACCAAACTGTTCCTCAATTTTCACACTCTTGTGCATAGTATTATAACGTGTACAAAATGTGTCGTTTAGAGTAGTTGAGTTAGTGTCTATGTTGTTTCGTAGGTCTGCAGTCAGCATGACCGAGAGCACGAAATGCTGCTTTGTGACCGGTGCGAAGCCGGATACCATCTCGACTGCCTTACTCCTCCTCTCAGAGAGGTCCCAGACGGCAATTGGTTCTGCCCCCGATGCACCGACCTCGGAAATGTACGTAGCATGAACCGCCAAATACCTGATCAACGAGCGATCAGAAGCATTTTGTTACTCTAATTAAATCTCAATGGTTTTCCACTGTAACTTCAGGGTCTATTCTTTCGGCTTAGTGAATAGAATAGTGGCATTGAATCTAATGAGCAACTATTTTTACTCAGTACCAACATTTTATCGTTTTGACGTCATTTTGGTTTATTATCTTCGATAATGAACCTTTGAATCATCCTAGACAAAAGATTCCCCCCCCCCCCCTTAAAATTTGCTGGTTTACGTTTCAAGGTACATACATAGATTCAGAAAATCGAATAATAAAAAGAAGAAAAATCCGTCCGTCCGCCAGTTTGGCCAGTTAGCGTTGGGCTATAAAATTACGAAATTTGGTTCACGGGTTCGACGAATGAACCCCTTCCCATTGACCTAGGGTTTTGATAAGTTATAAGGATCCCTAGGGTACAAGGGGTTACATGAACCCCTTCAAAAGGTGAATTATATTATACAGGGTGTTCCAGCCCCCGAGTCTGAAAAAAGGGGGTGAATATCACAAAAAGGGACATTTTCAGACCTCCTACTTCCAAAAATGTTGACGCTCCAGAAGAGTGGCCAGGCTTTTGTAACTTAATCTTGAGGTCAAATGAAGTTGTTTTATATACTCCTCATAGATCAAAATCAGTTTTTCACAAAGAAATGTCATTTTTTCAAAAGTATTGAGCCACGTCATTGAGATTCGTCCTCGTCACTGAGATTAATTGTACCATGTCACTGAGATCACCCTATAGACTCAGATGTCTCCCAAAATACCGACCTTTTTGACCATGCCTAAACACACTTCAAGACTATTGATAACAATGTGTAAAAATAAACAATAAAAACCCCTTTTTGAAGGAACTCTTTAATGTTTAATAAAGTAAATTTTAGACCATCATTAAACTTTATAAACTTTAGTTGAAAAATAACTTCAGGTACAATATCAGCGAAACTAGAAAACTTAGTACCTAACTTATGGTAGATGGTTTGAGATCATAGCAATAAATCACTCAAAAAGCTCATAAAAATATAGGTAACAACTTACTAATACTTAAGGTAGGTGCACCTACGTAATACTATGTTTAAAAAACTAGCCAGGAAGCCATACCTGGAAACCATTCTTCGTTATAGACGGCTGCAATCCAATCCCCCACATTGATGACCGATGGGAACAGTGGCTGAGCAGAAGCAGTTGAAATCTCTTCCACAGATTCTTCAGCAGTCGACATAGAAGGGCAACGGAGGCAGCTCATTGAATTGAATTTCTGACTCTTGGTGATGATGCTGAACGTAACTTGATGAGTCTTCATTGTCCCTCTGACGGCAGGAATGAGGCTCTCCGCGAAATCAATTCATCCATAGCTCCCATTTCACTCTGTCACCACAGTGATCTTGAGTCAAGATTCTTGACTCGTTTGATGTTCTCACGCAATTGGCCCACTAATTGGGAAAGATTCGAGACATCCTTATTCTCAGCCACCAAGCGGTCAGCTGTCCTCTTCAACACACCCCCTATGCCATCAACTGGCCCATGGCCAGCCTCTGAGAAGTTCCCAGAAACGTTTTTCAGTTGTGGGAACAGTTTCGGCAACGTTTTCCCCAAAACTGTGAACATAGTACGATTCCTGTACTGTGTTGTTGGCCCATCTGACAAAAAGTGCACAGTCTCAACGGTAGGGTATTTCTCCAGAAGTAGTAGAAGTACAGGTTGCAAATGAGCGGCGATTGCTTTAGCGTCGTGGCGCAAATTCCTTTTCTTGTGTCTCATCCTTCTTTTTTCTTGGTCATTAGCCTTCAACTCGGGATCATTCCTCCGTCTCTCTCTACGTTTGCTCTCGGCTTCTCTCTTTCTTTCGAGCAACTGAGCCTTAGTGAATCGCTTTTTTGGAGTCATGCTTCTTGGTGTAATTTCCCTAAATTCTCGAGAAAAAGAAAATAGGTATAAATAAAATACTGTAGTTGCATTGAAGTTTTTCCTTCAAAAGCCAAGATGGTACCTACCTATCTAGGTATATAATATACATATTATTTTATTTTTTTCTTCAGATTTTTGATAGCTAACTCCCTTAGGCAGAAGAAGATAGGAATTTCTTTGAGCTTTGAACCTACCTACAATGCAGTTTAAAAAGGCAGAACTACCTGTTTATCAATAACATGGAAGTATCCTCAATGACGTGGAGTCTTCGAATTTTCGATTAATCTACGTCATTGAGGTGCATTCTTCCATGTCAATGAGGATTTGATGTTTGAATGTGCATTGTAAACTGTAGGGAGCTGATATTTTGAAAAATGAAGCATGGAGTAATAGTGCACAATTACCTGTACATAATAAAAGAAGGGAGGGAAAAATTAGGATTTTTTTAACCAGGGCAATGCCCTAGTTTCGGAAAATAAGAATAATTGAGGGGATGACGGCATACAGTACACATTTTACCACTTGAAAATTCGTATTCTGATACACCCCCGTCATTGAGAAACACCGTCTTCATCGCACAATAATTTTCTTCTGGGTCGTATTTCCATCTCTAAAAACGTGGTTTCGTGAAAGGGATCTGCTAGTTTAAACTAAGGTAGGCAGAACCTACTCGAAATCCCATAATTTCCCAAGTAAAGCTACTGAGACTTGAAAATATCCCTTTTTGTGATATTCACCCACGGGTGAAACAATGGTATTGCAGCGAATATCAAAACACTGCGTTTGTAGTGCATAAACAGGAGGATGCTATTCAGAATCGACAATAATAATTATTGTCAATTATTGACGCGGAATAACAATCGGAATCGACAATAATAATTATTGTCAATTATTGACGCACATTCTCCATTATAATTCCCTTAAAATGTAGATCGTTTTTATTTTCTGACGATATTTTTGAACTTTTACTTAACTAGTGTGAACATTGCACTAATAACATTGCACATTCAGGAGTTGACTGAAGAGATGAATGATCTGATAGACGACGCAGCAATCATTCTAGAGACACGTATGAGGCAGAGATCGGCTCCCTCATCAAGAATGCCTAGTAGGCCTCGAACGAGAGGTGCCCAGCGGGTATTTAATATTATTCACCATCAGCAGACGACAGACCAGGTATATAATATATTATTATCTAAATCTATGCACAGCTTTCAACTCAACTCTGCCTCGTAATAACACTGCCTACTCCATCATACATGTTTACAAGGGTCACCAACTGAGGCTTGATATTTGTGGTAATAAACATCAATGCGTTAGCATACTATCTAGGTTTTATTGATTTAACTCTTGAAAACACGCATAAGTAGTGAGGTAATTCGTGTACATTTCAATATTATTTCGGGGTCTTTGAATTCTGGAAAAGATCTTACAAGATACTAGTTTAGCGTTTCTGTACAGATAACCCCAAGTTATACTTGAGGAGGAATCTGAAGAATAGTAAAGCAGCTGATGGCGAAATCAATCCCTAATCACGTCTGTTATAGCCATCTACCTCATCAGTGACGATCAGACGGCGTCACACAAGCACTCGGAGGCCTCGTCAATCTAAAAGCTCCAGACGCCCCCAAAGTACGCGTTACAAGGTTGAGCTTATAACAGTTGAGGATGGCACCACTTTGGAAGTGAAAGTCGCTGTTGATACCCGAACTCGAACCAAATCCAAGAGGCACTCGAGGAGAAAATCAAAAAAGTGTTCAAAGGTACATATTCTGATCTTTTTTCTTCTATCAACCCACAGGTACTCGTATTACGTGTTATAATTATATTATCTTGACCTCTTTTGCAGAGCTCTCATAAAAGTGGTGGTCCCTCAACAAGTCGAGATACTGTTTTCACTGGAGAGGGTCCATCCCACGGCCTTGATTTATTTGGAAGCAGACCACAATTCGATTACTTCTCAGGGTTAGTTTATAGCCGTTGAATTTAATACGTTTGTCTGAGTTTCTTCGTATTCCTATTGGTTGAAAATAACTTACCGAACCTGTAATCATCTCCTATCCCCAGGATCTTCCCAAAATCGTAGTTTCACCAAGTTTTCTTCAATTACACGTCCTAGTTCCTAAATACTCGCACGTTATCTATATACTGTTATATACTCGCACGTTACTTATATAGGTACTGGTACGTACTGGAATATACCCGCAATTATATTTATGTATAAATATATCGGTTCACCTGCCGTCGTTTTGCAGATGTGAGGCTGAGGACGAGTTAGATGATGATGGTCGGGGAGGTGGTGGCGTGTCTGCAATGAGCCGAGGGCCTCGCACTGGGGTTCGGAACATGGCCAGCCGAAAGCAGATTGCGGCTCAAATACTAAACACTCACCCACGGAGACAAGCCCCAAGGATTGAAGTCTCAAGAGCCCCAGTCGATTTGGTGTCATCTATTATTGAACAACAAGAAAAGTGGCATGCCCCTGGCGCTACATACGAGTCAACGAGGTTCGTATAATATAATAAAGATATTATCTAGAAATTAAGCATTTCTGTTTTTGGCTGTAATCCTCGCCACAGAAGTAGTGCTCGTAGATGTATATCATCAAATAATATCGTTTTTTTTTTTTTACAGTAATGGAGACATACGTGTCATCATGAAGGAAAGTCGAAGTGCCAAAATCAGGCAAGCAGGTGGCAGCAGTGGAAGCTCCTCAGGCAATGCTCCCAGCACATCGGTTCAAACATCTTCATCAACTAGCCAACCGTCGAGGGATGCTGGTTCGTCTGTAAGTGCGGGTGGATCCAGGGAAGCCTGCTCCTCTTCACGACCTTCGTCAGCCTCTTCCTCCAGAAACGATGATGATGGTCAGCCCTCCATCTCCAAGACCTCCAGTTCTAGGTCCGCCAAAATTTCTCCTCGTTATCAATGTTCTTCTTCCAACCGAAAATGAACGAATCTCTTCCCGATTAACCAACCTACCTCTCAAGTAACTAAAGGATTTGCTCTCATGAGGTTTAATTTGGTTGCACATATTGAAAGCCAAGAACTTGGGTGATGGTGCGTCTGTGCAACTCAGAATGGATCAGCTTTATAGAACATTCTTCCATAATATAGACAGTTACACATACAACCAAGTGAAAGAAATTGAATGAAGTGTTTCTTTCCTACTATTTCTCAATATTCCCTAAGTTCAATTTTTATCAACGCTGACTGTCCACAGGAGAACTAGGCTACTAATTAAAGATTGTTTCAAGATTACTCCAGTTTTTATTTTCTACTTTTCTAGCCTCTTGTTGGTTCCTCATCATTCAATCAGAAAAATACATCAGGACTCAACAAAGTATATTTTCATTTCATAAATAGTTCTTTTGGGGTGTACGTTTTTTAACGTACAAGTCCGCAGTGGGTACAGAAAAATTCTGTATTCAGAATTGTTACATCAAGTACCAACCCGTTTTTTGATTTAGGTTTTTCCTGTAGTTATGTTGGTTTTCCTGCAATTACAACATTAGGAGAGTTTGATTATTTTAAGGGGAAAAGTACGACTGGGGAATTATTGTTTGTGTTGGTTAGAAGGTATGGAAATTATTAAAGATGCATTCTCCCAAGACCAGCTTGATCAGATTGCAGTCCAACCTTATGTAACTTGAAAGTAACATGAATTCGAGCTCTACTTGATTCTCACTTATCTGAGATAAACAAGGAATTAAATGCTCCAATTCTTGATAGGTAGACAAGGAACATCTGTTTGGAATGAAATTTAAAAATTCGCCGAATTCGATATTTCATAATAAATTTTAGATTGGCTACGAATAAGAAATTTGGTGATGTTCAAAAAAGTCTCTCATTTGCAAAAGCTCTCAAAGTTGAGTCCTGAGTATCATTGGAATCGGAATGAGCTGTTTTACACTTCGGAAAACCTCATAGAACTCAGTTTCAAAAAGAATAGCTGAATCAACACCTGTTGAGATACTCTCAGCTGGAGGCACTATCCGTTGGAAGCATTCCTAAAATGTGTTACTGTGATTCGAGATGATAAGTTATACAATAATATTGTATAACCTAATTATTATCTAAATTTACTAATAAACTGATATTATCTAAATTTACTTTTGTGAACCCACCACACAATGCTGTAATATACAATTGACGTATTTATTGTATTGCGTGAAGAGGCGTGTCTCGATAAGTTCAAGATGCAATAGAGAAATTAGTTCAATTCTCCATCGTATTTTTCACACTTAGCAACATCCAGTTTGGAAAGGTAGACGTGTCTCTATTGACAATCGCTTGACTGATAGCTAATGTCCCCCCCCCCCCCCCAATACCGAGCATGAACCCTCAGATTATGTGAACGTTTTTGCCCAGTAAGTGCGCGTTGTCATTTCGTTTTTAAGGAAAACTGACGATGGATTTTGTCATTATTTAGACCAATCAAGGTAAGTATTATACCATCGAACGGTAGGTTGAGTTTCACATTTTCTGATTTTTCATGTTTGCTTATCATATGATTTGTCTTCTCCAAAGTCGAATAATGAGAAGTCGTGTAAATAAAACGGGTGATAAATGTGTAACTATCAAGCTTGCAAAATATGTAGTTGACCATACACACTGTTATGGTAACTTCTAACACTTGGGAGGGTCTGAACGGTACCTCACAGCAGGTTATGGTTTTTTTTTTTATTAATTTCAGCGAAAGGGTCCCATCCCCAAAAATAACAGCTCCGTCAGAAATTGGCAGGGATAATAAAGATGAAAATGATTTGAGATTAACTGAAGGTGGACCAAGTTCTGATGACCCGCCACAACCACCAATCAGCAGTTCAAGTGAGTTTTTGGACGAATATTTACTTCAGAGCAGAATATGAGGTTAGGGGAGCAACCGAAATCTATTTTTCTTCAATTGAGTTGTGCTAATTGGATCTGTAGACGCTACTTACCAATTGGCTTCACTTGAATCGTCTATTCTAAATGCAGTTTTTTTTTGTACACTCACCAATTGACGATCGTAAAAGCTTACATGTTTCACTGCCTGGTAGGCATTTAGTTAACATGATTTTATTGGTTGATGACTTTGCTCTTAAATATTTCCATCGTACTTCTACCGTTATTGAATTATTAAATCATTCTCATTACCTGTTGGGAAATATTCCATTCCAAACTTGTTTTTAATCATGTTCTTTAATTCTGTTGCAGGTCTAGTTGAAAAAAAGAGAGACGACAGTGATGATATGGAAGAACAAGATTGCCCTATACAGGGAATAAATACCACAGTGAGTCAGGATGTAGCCAATAACCCAGATGAGGATGAGGATGATGTAACTAAACCTACTGACGTTGATTCTTTCCACACAACTGAAGATCAAAGAGTTCCAGAGGATTTGTCAATGAAGAAAACCTCATTCGAAAGCACTGAAAAAGTTGAAGATGAAGTTGATGTAGATGAAAATTTGGGTGGAAATGTGGAAACGAATTTGGAAGGAAGTAACGCAGTAGTAGATAATATCCAGAGAGAGGTTCTTCATCAGTTGGACGATAACAAAATAGAAGATGATTCAACAGCTACAGATGATGCCCCTCCTGTAGATCAAGAGAGTGGTGCTGCTGGGCAGAAACACGAAAATGATGATGCTGAAGCAGATGATGAAGATAGTGAGAGTGACCAAGATGTTGCCAGTTTGGGTGAAAATTTGGATTCAAAAGTGGTTGTTGATGTACCTATTAATGGAGATAATGTGGAAAACCAAGATGGGTTAGAAGGTAAAACTGAGGGAAATGAACCAGACCAACATGGTGATCCCACTGAAGGAAAACAAGAGGCTGCTGGTGTACAGGAACGTAATAGTGATGTTGATTTTGTAGAACCTGAAGTTGAAGGATTTTCTTCCGACGGCGCTGTGAATGAAACAGATAATTTGGACCATGTTGGTGAAACGAAAATTTCAAATACGGAAAATGATAAGGCGAGTAGGGACGATGAAAGCAGAGGTGAGATCGGTGAAGGCTGTCCCGATGTCAACGCGATTGATTCTGACACTTATGACGAAGCTGTTCCTGAGAAGTTGGCAGAGTCAAGTCCAGTAATCTGTTTAGGTGATGTTACAGAAGAGATAGAAAGTTCTACAGCTGGAGCCAGTCAGAGTCAAGAATCTGAACTCGGAAAAGATGGGAAACTGAATGAAGAGGAAACCAAGAGCTCTGAAGATGACCAGGTTTGCGGTTTGCCAAGTAATTCCCCTCACAATGAACCATTCTCAAAAGATGAGGAAGGATATGGAAATGAAAACCAGGACACGAAGCTGGATTGTGAAACACTCGATTCAAAACCACAAGACTACGATGATGGAAAATTGGAGGAGAGTGAAGGAAGGGAGTCATCTGCAAAAGCACCAATCCCGGAAAAAGAGCAAGAAACTCGAAGTGACCCTGCAGGAGACCTTTTGGATATTGGATGTGAAGAAGAAAAAGATGGATTGGTTGATATAACTGACGAAGAAATCAGTAGTTATGAACGGAGTTGGGAAATGGAGGAGAACGGAGAGAAGAAGAAAACAGAAGGGCTGGAGGGTTTAGACACGGAAGCTATATCGGACTGTGAGTATCACCCTGTAGAATCTGATGTTTCACGAACGAAAGAGATTGAAGATGATCAGGAGATCCAACCAAGTAACCAAGTTGTTGAAGAGGGCAGCAGAGAAGAAGAAGGGGAAATCGTAACTGAAGAAAGGATTCCCGGACCTAAGAAGAAGGTACCTAAAGACAGAAATTATAGAGGGGATATGAAAAATAAAAGTTCAACACAAACTGATAAACAATCAGAACTGGAAAGGTATGATGCCAGAAGAGTAATTGCTGAAAAGCCTCAAAAGAAGGGCGATTTGGCTCGTGATATTTCATCAGATAGTGGAAGCACTAGTTTGTCTTCAAGTATAGGAAGGAGTATATCGAGAGATAAAATGAGTCGCAGTAGGAGCAGAGGTAGAATAAAAGAAAGAGTTAGAGGTCGTCCTCGGGCTAGGAGCAGGCACCACAGCAAGAGTAGAAGTAAGGAGAGAATTAAAGACCGAACCCTAAGTAGGGAGAACCGAAGGAATCGAAGCCGAGATAAACACAGTAGAAGCAGAAGTAGGAAGAGAAGGCGTACCAGGACACCGAGAAGAGATCGCAGGCGATCTAGAGACAGAAATATTAGGGATAGACAAAAGAAGAAAAGATCTCCATCTTCTAGTGGTTCTAGTTGTTCTTGTAGTAGTTGCGAAAGGGAGAAAAAGAGGAATGAAAAGCTCACAGTCATAGTTCCACGCGAGGGCAAGGTCAGGGAGCGAAGTCTTAATCGTGGTAAAAATAAAAAAGATAAAAGAAGGTCTCGTTCAAGAAATAGAAAACGCAAGACACCGGTTCCATCAAAAGAAGTATTTACGTCTGGGAACAATATACTGGTCAGTGTTAAC
Source organism: Stenodema calcarata (assembly GCA_963920205.1). Lineage (NCBI taxonomy): Eukaryota > Metazoa > Arthropoda > Insecta > Hemiptera > Miridae > Stenodema > Stenodema calcarata. Next base: position 25,692,192 of record OY986054.1, read on the forward strand.
TTCAAGTCTTCAAATGCTGCGGAAGCAGGAAGAATGGAGAGTGCACCTCCTAGCAAACGAAAGAAAGACGATGAAGCACGCAAAAAGAAAGACAAACGAACTAAAGAGAGCCTACCAATGAGAAGTACTGTCTCAAAAACGACCCCGAAAAAGAGGAAGCTCAATACCAGTAATATGAAACCAGTTGCAATAATTGATTTGGATACTTCTCCATTCAGGGAAACCACTCTGTCGCCTAAGGAGGTTATCATTTTAACTGATAGTGATGATGAAGATAAGTTGGCAAAAGCTGATGCAACCTTGCAGATGTCAGGGCCAAAAACCCCTCCTGAGCCTCATATTAAATTTAGTATAAGTAATAGCAGCAAGCAGCAGCAGTTGAGAGGAATGCCAAACCCGCTTGTTGACAAAACAGGGCGTGAAGATGATGACGTGATACACATAGGACCGAATACGCCTCCAGAACCTTCGGCGCCTTATGATCCATTTGAGCCAACTAAATCACGATCACCGTCTCCTGGCCCGACTTCCAGATCAGACAGAATCCCATCACCAGCCCAAGAACCCAAACAACGGCACAGCCCTTTTCAGTCTCAAACTTCTCACACTCCACCGAAATTATCCCAACACGACTCACCCAAAACACCGTCACCGCTGCAGAGCGTTCCCAAAGAAATGGATAATATGCAGGAGAAGAACAAACAGGTACCTTTCCAGCCGGCTGGAATGGATTCCGGCGATGATTCTGGAGGAGGTGGCGGGGATTCACCTTATTCACCTGGCTCTTCAGAAGGCGATGATCTCTTTGAACCTCCTATGGCTCAATCCACAAGCGCCCTCAAGTCCAGACAACGGCCCACGGCTACTCAGAGCAAACCAAAAGTTCCACCTCCGAAAGTTGCCATGACTGCACAGAAGCATTCGAATAACCTGACCAAAGAGGCCTCCAAAAAGGGTACGTTCTTGCTTATAATTTCCGTCCACAAAATGCATAGATCACATAAATTTAACATAAACACTCAACACATACTTTCTTGTTTCTAGGACCAGTGAAGAAGGACATTGGAATGAAACTGGACGACGATCAGTTGAAAATTTTGGACGACTTGCCGAACTCAGCTGTGGAAATGCAGGTTAAAGATAAGGTAGTTTTAATTAACTATAGGTGTAGCTCTGGACAATTGTTCATCAAGTTTTTGGTCAGTCGGACTCATCTTGGTGTGATTTTGGAAATCTGTCCTGAAGTAAGAACAAACGTACAACTCATCGATTGTAGATCTATTTTCATTGTGACTAAGGAATATGCAATTATTTTGCCAGTTGGGGAGCATGATGTTTTATGGCACCGAAGTCAGTTCTGTGTTGCACGGTTCTTTACGTACCGCACTGATGTGTTGGAAATTTCACACCGTAGACAGAATATAGAAATTGCTGTTCCTGAAATTCGGACTGCCAGGTGAATTTTGAATGTACAAAATGAGCAGTATTCCTATCCGATAATAGAATTTATTAAGCTAAATATGTCCAGTGAGCTAAAAAGGGTTCAGTTCTGGGTTCAGACTTCTTGAATCTTATTGAACGTATTCTCCAATGTTTTACCACCGACATCACAAATCATACAACTGTGGTAGATCTGGATGGTAGTTGAGGATTTGTCCACTAATGCTTTAAATTTGCTGTAAGAGGAGTACTCGGTTTATTTGTACTGCGGATATGTAAAAATACTGAAGTTTATATGCGCTGAAATGGTCAAGAAATGTAGCACTATTTCGTATCGTGTTACAGTTCCTTAAAAAGCTGAACAGACAGGAGCGTGTAGTGGAAGAAGTCAAATTGGTTTTGAAGCCACATTACGCTAAGAAACATGTGAATAAAGAGGAGTACAAAGAAATTCTTCGAAGAGCTGTACCCAAGGTGAGTGTCCAGTCGATTATTACATTTGAAGTTTACGTATGGTATCTGTGAAATAACTGCACTAATTTCAAATATTGTTCCTCAGATATGCCATAGCAGATCAGGCGAAATTAATCCCATGAAAATCCAACGTTTGATCGAAGCCTATGTTAAGAAATATCGTCACAAGATGAAGAGAAAAGGCAGTGCCCCAACCATTCCACCTCTTCGCCAAAACAAACCAGTAGCGTTGTAAGGTTTGCTGCCTTCATTAATAATATGTTGCACGTACTTGAACAAACTCCTAAATATTTCCACATGAGTTACACCTTGAACGGATCACTCTTCCCTTATATCCACATGCAAAAACATAATATTATTCAATGGCCCCATCGACTTAATTTCTAAAACCGGACGATTCTTCATTTTCAGAAAGACCCAATTGTCCTTGAATTGGTACGTACCAACTTGAAGTTTCTAGGTTATGGGCCAATGCTCACTAGCATCCCGGTGTACGACCAGCGCCCCTCTAAACCAAGCCAGTGTAATGTAAAACGTTCAGTATAAATATATGGAGTGTAAAGATGAGTCAAACATAAACATCACTTTTGTTATATAGTTCTGTAAATATTTTTTTATGTAATACCTACTTCAACATTAGTGTCGGTACTTACTTGTAAATCGTTCCCATTCAAGTACAAAATGTAGGTAGTTATGCTCCTTGCTTCATATCACAATAAAATTGAATTGTAAAATTGAAATTGGTGTGTTTGGTTTCTTTTTTTTAATGATCATGAATTGTATTTATTAATTCAAAATGGCGAATAAATCAAAATTGCTATCAACCTTTTATCATTTTCCCAGCTCTTGAACATTCCAGTGATCAGCGCAGAGGATTGAAAAAGTGATGATATGAAGCTATGTAGAGATGGGTGGTTTCGTACTCTTGAAGGATTCAGAACCTGAAACCAAGAGCAACCGTAAGCAAGTTTCAAACCAGAATTTCCACCAATAGTCTCGTATTAGCGCTACTCCAGTACATTTTGAAGCCCTCTTGATAATAAATCACTGCCGGCAACAATAAAAATAAATATCTTTTTGTTTGCTGTCAGTAGAAAATTAGGCTTTGGTTAAATCGGTGGTTCAATTATAACTTGTATAAATTACAGAATTCCTAGTGTTCATTTTTTGATACATCATGGTTGACGTTTTGATGAAATCGCCAGAAACGTGTGTGGCGGGCTACTGGAAAGGAATTTGCACTGCCTACCCTGGTTTATTCATTGACGTCGAGAGTCAGACTATCCTGCTGAACAAGGCGAGGATCTTGTACATCGTATAACTGGACTGTGTTGAAGCATCTATATACTTCATGAGACGTAGAAAGGATAATGGGAGATGTTCGTTCATATAGCTAGGAGTGAGCAGCACCCCTTTTCAGTTCTACAGCAATATGCTGGTTTATGGTCAACCTTGGAAGCACCAGAACACTGTGGTGTGGGTGACCTAATTCCTTCACATCCCAACTTAGGCTCCTAAACTGATGAACTGAGATGAGTATCAGTGCTCAGTATGCCATGATTTATATTGTACAGTTTTTTTCAGGATAGAGCTAATAGAGTAGCACTGGTGTCAGCTGGGGGAGCAGGCCATGAACCTTTTGGAGCTGGTAAGATAGTTTTCACTAGTATCGATTTCCGTCAATCAGCACCTCTACAGCCAGCGTCAATTTTCAGGGTACGTAGGTGAGAACATGTTGACTGCATTTATAGGGGGAGCGCTCTTTGCTGCACCAACAGCAGGACGAATTGCTACAGCTTTGCTGAACATAGCGAAATTCAATAAAGGTAATCTGTAAATCATATAAGTGGTGGTAATAGCAACTCCAGTCCGTCATGATGCACAATTTTGAGACCAGCAGATTTCTCTTGTAGGATTTGCTTGTTATTAACTCCTTGCTTGTTATTAACAGTACCAATTGGAGCAAACAACTGCAAACAATTGCTATATCTCTGTGGCAAGAGAACTACTTTTAGATGAGAACTTTTGATCAGATGCATCACTGCCTTTCATGCTACAATGATTGTGGTTCTGTTATCATCAGAAACAATGAAAATTTCCTTGCAGGTGGGATTCTTGCTGTCATTATGAACAATACGTCGGATATGCTCATGTTTGGACTAGCTATAGAAAGTGTAAGGATCAAAGGAGTTCAAGTAAGTACGAGTAGAAAGAAGTTGGGCACAAATTGTGCTTAGTGGTTGTCACTGTACCGACTGAAGTTACGATTTGTTGTTTAGATCGAATCTATACTAGTTGCTGATGACGTAGCTCATCTGGATGCAGATGTTAGGAATGGCTACCTCTCAAGAAGAGGTTTGAGTGGATCAGTCCTGATGTTTAAGGTATGCTCCACTGCACATACCTGTGGGTGATTTTATAAAGATCCAAAGTGGGTATTCACTCTTTAGTTCTCTGCAGATTTTGGGAGCTTTATCAAAGAATGGGAGGAGCCTGAAAGAAATGGTACTAGAAGCGAGATGCATCAATTGTAGAACGTGTTCACTGGGTTTTGGCATGAGGCCTTGCAAATACCCTGGGCACAATCAAACTATGTGGATGATTGATGAGACTAGTATTGAAGTGGGAATTGGATTACACGGAGAAGCTGGATTAGGCAGGCTACAAGTGAGTACGTTAACCACAGCCTATTACACTAGGTGTCGGAGTAAGAGCGTCCTGGCTCCAATATGAGTGCCCAAAAGAATGTTGCAGCAGTGAATATCTTTGTTCCATCTAATTTCAGGGTGTTTCAACAAACGACTTGGTAAGAGTAATTCTATCCCAAATGATGAGGATATTTGTAGTGAAGCCAGGGGATGATATAGTTCTTCTTGTCAACAACTTGGGATCTTGTAATGAGATCGAAATGTACACTCTTGCTCATGAGTTAGAAGACCAAATCAGTGAGTGCATTTGGTGCATAACTATTTGGCTCATGCAGTGCGATTGAAATACTAATTACATTTTACTCTCTTTATATTCAGAAAACAGAGGGATCAAAATTCTCCGAACTTACGTTGGCCACTTTTTGTCGACTTTGGACACTAAAGGAGCTGATATAACGTTGTTGAATATCTCAGGAAGAGAGGATTGGGTGCGATTTTTAGATCAAGACACTGAAGCCTATGCCTGGCCAGTCACCCGCCTTTCACGTATCAATGATAAGATCCCCAAAGCCCTAACAACACTGGAAGTAGATGAAAAATTGCCAGAGGTACGTTATGAAGAATAATAACGACTATTGATGTTTATACAAGAAATTCTTGCCAGTGGACCAAGAAACCTATGATTGTGGTTGAAAATGGTAACAACTCAAAACATTGTGACCGATCCTAGCTTTTCATTTCATTTGATTGGGAAGAATTAGAATTTGAAATCGAATTAGACGGAGCGCATGCGCATTGGCTGCCGTTGAAACTCAAGTTTTGAAGATTCGACGTCGAATTTGGCGGACCATGAAGGTTAGGTTGAGGTTAGGAATCATAGGTTAGGTCTCATAGGAATCATAGGTTACGTAGTATAGTAGGGTTTTCTGTGGGTTAGGTTGAGTTAACGTTCGGTCGACTAGACTTGTGAATGAAATAAGTTGGTCCTACAGGTGGATAGTATGGTTCTTACAGAAAGAGAAGGTAACACTTTCAAGAGCACTATATTGGCTGTCTGCCGTCAACTAAGGGAAGAAAAAGATAAGCTCAATAAGTTGGATGGTGAAAGTGGGGATGGAGACACTGGAAATGCCCTCCTCAACTTAGCTGATGGTAATGAAAATGTCAGTCAAGTCTGCCTACCATAATTCTACAGGGTTTGAACCATTGGTGAACTTGTAGTTTTTAGCTTTTCAGAACAACATAGGAAGTATCCCAGTGAGAAACCTTGGCAGCGCGTTCTTGATCATGTCAAAACTAGCAGAGAACTGCGGAGGGAACACTTCTGCAGCTCTTTACTCGCTCATGTTACTCGGTGCATCCAAGAGTGCCACTGATTGGGCTTCAGCATGGATTGGCTCCGTGGAAATGCTGAGGAAATACACCATTGCAGATGTTGGGGATAGATCAATGGTATGGAATCTCTATGCAGGTGGTTGATTGGAAACATACAATGATCGGTATAAAATATTATTTTACTTGAATAGAAAATTAGTGTGAAGTATTAAAATTACAAAGGCAGTGTAAATGTAATTTATTGGGTGTACAAGGTAATAGTAAAAAGCAAGAAACGTGGGTTGAATCAAACTGGTTTCATCAGATAACACGCAGTGGTGCCAAGATGTATCAAATATCTCACACTACTTCCCCCTTAGCAACATAAATCATCTGCTGGTGTTATTACCTACCAATATTAATAACATATTTATGATATACCTAAAAGAATTCACACTTCTGAAAATTAATAAAAAGACGGACACATAATATGTACCTACTCTTTTGAGTGTTGTCAGTCATGGAGGGCCTGGGTCTTGACATCCTCAATGTCCAATCTTCAGTCTTGTCGGCGCCTTGTGAGCTCTACACGACCGCCGAACCGGGAGTGGTGTTGATGCCACAGTTGTTGTTTTCTGCGGCGAGAAAATAATTCCAACTGGAGGAGGCAATGGTCCTGCTGGAGTGGTCACTGGTGGACCCGCTGATTTCCTCGGTGATTTTGGTGGGAAAGCCTGCTGGTTGGCCAGGCCAACTTCCTCCAGTCTTGGTCCTGGGCTGTTTGCCAGAGTCTTGCATTTTCTGTAGACTGGGTGGAATTGTTTGCTGGTAGGTTTTGCTTTCCCTCTGCTGGAAACAAACGTTCGTCCACTCCTACCTTGTGGCCAATCCCTATAAGCTGGTTTACATAAAAGCTGTGGACTGGGTTAAAATACTATCTAAAATGTCCTACCGACTACGCCAAAACTGTAATGTATTGTAATTTATTAGGTGTAAAAGGTAATAGTAAAAAGCAAGAAACGCAGTGGTGCCAAGATTTACCAAATAGGTATCTCACAGGCAGCAGGGCGTTACTGCTGCTGGTTTTGGGTGATTGTGAAGCTACATAATATTATAAGGGTATGAGCTACAATAAGAGATGAGAGCTGTAATATAGAAGGCTGGTAAAACAAGTAAGTAGTAGGTATGCATCAAGTGTGACTTGATCGATAGCCTCACGCATTCTTACACAGCATTTGATTTCAGCTCGATGCTCTCATCCCAGCTTGTTTGGGGTTTGATTCGTACATAAAAGAGTTTGGAGAAGAAAACTGGCCGAAAGCGTTAAGTTACTCCTTAGACAAAGCCATTGAAGGTTGTGAAAAGACAGTTACCATGAAAGCCAGGTAGAATTTATGTTTAAATTTTCTCATCCTATTTAGATGAAAAAAAGACTTTTGGAACCGCCATTATTCGGATGATCTGTTCAATGAATGGCAACTCATGTTCTGTCGAACTTATTTTTCTAGAGTTGGACGGGCAATGTTCGTTGACCCAAACAAATTAAAAAACGTTGATCCTGGTGCTTACGCGATTGTAGCAGTGCTGACGGCTATTCTCAAGAACTTGGTTCTCGAGCAAAATGGGGAAGATATGCAATGTCCGATATGAAAGAAGCTTCCCCTCCGATCTGTGTTCCTTGGAGAGCGATTCTTAATGAAGAATATAGAGAATACATAGTAATTTGTCTTAGTTTCTTTGGTTAACCATGACATTGTAAAATCCACCATCATTCTGGTAGGTAGATTTAGTTGATAAGGCTTTAATTTCATTTCGTGGGTACGTATTTACATGTTTTTTTTGCTAGTAATTTGCTTGTTAACGCAATTGGTTAATCTTTAGAGTGGGGTGAAACCATTGACTCAAGTTTTTGTCTCAATTACACCTCAAGTGAATTTGACAATACCTACTCAAATTATAATTTGACAAGATCGTGCCACGATATTTTCTTCAAGTCCAAATGATATTTTCATCTGATCCCCGTTAAATACGCTTCCAGATGCGTGTGACTCAAGGCATTCCAAAATTAAACCATTACCTACGAATAAAGTCCCCCCTAAAGCTTCCCTACTACATACTATTTTCAGTTTACGATGGTGTAAGTTTGGGACGATGGGGATTCAACTGCAACTTGAATCACCTCGTTAGCTCCGTCCCGGCTTTTTTTGTACCTGCCTTCTTGAATGAAGTCTTGATTAGTGTTTACCATTTTAGGTGGCTCCCATATACAGGTCCCTTTATCAGATGAGAAAAAAAATCTATTATTAAAAATATTAACGCGTGTCGGTACCTACTAAAATGACAGAATCCACGGAAGAAGGAATTCTTCCATGAACAGAATCCTTGCCACAAATAACCCCCCCTGGGGCGCCGGCAGACTACTTCCTCCACGCCACAGAAAACCCTACTATACACGCATCAAAAATAACGGCACAGAAAGTAACTTTCAAGAATCGATTAAAAAAAAATACTATTAAATAAAATTCTACTTTACCTTTACTCTACCAGGATAAAACTTGCAGCAATTTCAACCTACAAACGATTCATTGTAAAAAATCAAAGGACGCCGGTTTCACTCAATTGACCTCCAGTCAAATTTAACGAACTGTTAAAGGAACCGCTGCAGTACGTATAAAATGTTGGTATTTTACGGGAGATTTTCCTCTACTGTACAAATTACGGAGGATATAAAAACATCTAATTAGGGATTCAACATCTTTCAACACATGTAATCCCTACCGTCCAGCCACGTTAGCCTGTTAATTTTGAGCAGTTATAATGTAGCAGTTCGCATGTTAGTTTAGTTGATTATATAAAATGATGAACTTCCAGCGCTTAAATATGGTTGTTTTACTAACTATTACTATTACAGCTTGGTGGTTGTACTGAAGAGTTTGAAATACATTTTAGAGTGAAAATAGTATTTTACGAACTGAATGTAACGTGAGCAGCAAGCAGTCACAGTTCACTAATCACACCGTAGTTCGGATTCAAATCACACGGATGCAAGAATGCAGTATAGATGGAATCGGTGACAAAGCATCATCACACAAGCGATGTTCATCTTAATCGATATTATCGACTTCCAACATCGATATTTGTAGGAATGAATCCATTCGTTTCCCGATATGTGCTAACTTATCGAAAAGTACCATAATTATCGAGTAATAATGGTTTGTTATTCCAATTCCGTTGATGATGAAGCGACGGAATTAGGCACTTTTATCACTTCAGGTAAAGTCGGCCGTACATATACGTACCTATGTATAATACCTACCTACTTGAATGCATTTCAAATTCTTTTGACCAAGTACACACAATGTCATATAACTAAGTACCTACCTAAACATACCTATTATAGGTATGAATAAAACTGTTCAAGAGGCAGCAACCGATTTACGTGAGTACTTTTGTACTTTACTTGTAGATATAGGTACTTATCGAACAAACGTAAAATACCTACTCAAGAAAACTTTTTGGGTAGTATTCCTTCCTTCCTTCAGCTTTCCTTCCTTCCTTCCACAAAATTTCACTTCGACTTTACTATTCGGTTAGTATTTTGTTATCGGAACTCATAATCGATGGATTTACTACCGAATATCGAAGCGGAAACATCGACGTGTCGATAACATCGATGTTCTATCCCTAGCTGGAGCTTGTCTGCTCTATGTTTGTAATTAGATAGGTAGTTTATTGATCGTAATTATTGAAATTAATTTTTAACGTTTTATTGTGGGACAATTACATCCAAGAAGTGATTGTGTTCTTCGTTTTCTGTGTTCTTCGGTTGATTGGATTTTGAAGACTTCAGGATCAACCCCCTCCTCACCGAATATCGAAGCGGAAACATCGACGTGTCGATAACATCGATGTTCTATCCCTAGCTGGAGCTTGTCTGCTCTATGTTTGTAATTAGATAGGTAGTTTATTGATCGTAATTATTGAAATTAATTTTTAACGTTTTATTGTGGGACAATTACATCCAAGAAGTGATTGTGTTCTTCGTTTTCTGTGTTCTTCGGTTGATTGGATTTTGAAGACTTCAGGATCAACCCCCTCCTCACCGTTTTGAGGTTGGATAAGTCGAAGGCATTATACTTGCATTTTACTACCTTGAGCGACAAACTATCGTAATAAGTACTGAATAAAATATCCGAATAACATGTTTCATCGCCCTACCCTGCTCTGAACGGTACATGTGCATGCTTCTAGTAAGTTGAATCTTCACTAAAGTCGGGTTCATAACATCCGTTGATCGTTCAAATTCTTTGCGTTACTGAAGTCTAGATGTTTTCTCCTATATCCAGCCTAAATTGGAGACCTCGATTGACTTCTACTGACGAATTAGCTCGTGAGTTCTTATCGGTTTGATGGGTTGCAATTGGATACGTACGCGATGAATGCACTATCACTATTCGGTAGAATGAAAAGCTCGTCACCCTGCCGTGTCAACTACCATACGGCAAATTTTATTAAACAACATTTGGTGCGTTGTGATAATTTACGACGTACATCACCAGTAGGATTATGCGTGGTTGAGAGATGTGGGCATCTGAAGGTTCAAATATGTAGAGACATTTCAGCTTGGGGTAAGGGAAATTCAAAAATTGATGCTATCCAGTTGTGATGATGTCGCTTCTTCAAAACTCCAGGCGATGAAACCGATCCTGTTAGCTTTAAAAATGATTGCCCATATGCCTTCCATGTTGATAAAAACGCGTATTCCATCCATTTATCCTTTACTCACTTCTGCGAATGATCCGTACAAATTTGTCGTTCTGTTCCAGATTACTCATCCTACGCTATTCGATAGCGGCTCATGATGAATTTCGGGTAGATTCAAACCTTGTTGGATGTCTCGAGCACATTCGTTATAATGTAGCTTGGCAATGTTTATGTGCGATCACTAGTTTATCGGATTGAACCGGTTGATAAAAGCTCCAGTATTTCCGCACCCATATGAGTTTCGAGGTAAGTGTTCAACTAATTTCTGTTTATAAACAGAATGATATAAATATCATTCGTATTTCACGCCACTTGACTTACTGCGGTGTGGACAACTCTCTGAACTGCACGAAACGAAAGCCACCTTCATGCCAGATACTATTCGACGACAAACTATGCCTCATACGGCATGATTTTTGTATCAGTACTTATAAATATGTCTCCGACTATCAACCAAACAAAGCCTACATTGAAACTGGGTGAAGTACTTCCTGGATCTCTGGTGTCCATACTCTATTTTATCTTTTTTTTTTTCTAAATCTCCATTGCCATCTATCCAGGCCCCCAATCTATTCGTAAGCACAAGGGGATCATTAGGAGGGCTTCCTACGCCAGAAATCAAATTTCGGTCCCAATCGAGTGCTGAAAACATTGTAGACGATGGCAACCTCGACGGTGCTGCACTGGGTGTGTGATAACCAGTTTGACAATATTTCTCTCTCCAAACGAAACTGCATAGACTACCCAGTAGACACGTCTATGATTTCGAAGAGATGTAATAAATTGGAAACTATTTCGTAATTTATTGAAAATCTCTTACTGCCTAGTTACATACCTAGTCGTTATTGTAAAATATAATTTTGATCAGTCCATGGTGTATGGAGGAGTACAGGGTAGTATCTAATGATCATAATCATCATGAAGTCACATCCAAGGCAACTTTTTTGCGATTGAGACTTATACACACTTTTCACAAACACACATTTTCGTTTCAGAAAATATACGAAACCTGCAGTACTTGTCACATTGAGTAGGTATTCATATAATTTAACAATGGGTAAAAAGGTAATGAAGTGAAGGGGATTACCATTGTTTTGATGTGACACTCGTGGAAAAACTGTTGATGTATTGTTTCGAATATTGATAGAACCTACCAAAAAAGGTTTGTTGGGGAACAATTTTATAAGAAAATTAACAAAAGTCAACTTGGGATTGAGGTAACCGTTGTTGCTCTAGTACACGGATACGTTCAATTTAGTGACAGAGCCTGTGCTTATAGGACTTAATACTTCAACAAAATTGACTTTGATTTCAGTGAATCGCCAGCATGAAGGGTGACCAAAAAAGAAAATCTGATGTAGATCCAAAATTCCTTCCACTTCAACCGCCCCCATCCATTCCGCTGTTGCCTCCGCCAGAACCTCCTTCCAAACTTTACGAAGATGATGACTTCGATCTTTACGCAGACATCGAAACACCAACTCCCAGGTTAGCTGTAGCTACTGCCGTATAATAATATTGCCTTGTTTCTTCATCTTGTGTGCTTGATGTGATTGACATTTGATCTACGTTTTTAGCAAACTAGCGCCTCCTCCCGAGCCGCCGGCGCTGCTGTTCGCTTTGGACGGGGATGATAAAGACGAAGGTGGCGGAGAGGGTTCGGACGAGGAAAGCGGGCTTGTCATAGATGACAGGAACGACGCCTATGACCCTGAAATGCCCACTTCTCCTCCATCGCCGCCTCCAAGTAAGTAATTTTATTCCCCTGTTGAACTTTCGTGTGAAATCGAAGCCGTTTTTGTATCCCGTTGTCGATGAGGCCTCGATAGAGCTGCTGTAGCATTCCAACGCCCTGCAGAGGCTCATGAAAAACAGTAGGACCGTGACTGGAACAGATGATGAGTCACAGTTTCCCCAGTACCTTTTCTATAACCTCTGTAAATAACACAAAACGAAGTAACTTATGAGTCCCATCTTTATACGACTTATCTGATTTTAATCACATTTTCATTTTTATATCGATTTTCAGGTGAAGCCGAGGATGGTACGAAGAAAGCGGCGAACGAGAGTAGGGCTAAAAGTGAAGCTTTGTTTTCCATTCCATACCCAGCGCTAGAAGACATCCCACCTCCACCATCTCCACCTCCCAAAGACAGGGAGAAAGATAACGATTCTGATTCGGAATGCCCTAATCAAGGACTATATTCAAAACTTAGTATGCAGATTGCGAAAGGGAAAAGTGATTCTGACAATTCCGATAAGGAAGACGAAGCGTTGCCGCCTCCTCCACCACCGCCGTTTGGTTCGTTGGACCTGAGTATTACTGCTGATAAAATTTTCAAAGCTGTCGATGAACAGGAAATGCCTGAAGATGTAGAAATTGAAAAATGTACAATATCTGATGACAAGGATGAGGAAAAGATCGCCAACGCCGATAAAATTGAGGATGATGTTTCTGCCTGTTCTGAGAATGAAACTGCTAAGCAAGATGAGAAGACAGAAATTAAACGGAGACCCTCTAAAAATGATACTGCCGAAGAAACAGGCGAAGCTGAATCCCCGAAATTGAAAGAAAAGGCTTTGAGGGACATAGAGCTTTCGGAAGGCGAATTAGAAGATGAATCCAGTGAAAAAGAATCAACGGAGCCTGAAGATAAAGCAAAGCAAAATTCATTGAACTCTTCAGGTAATGCCGTATCAAATGAGGATCTCCCATTATTTTCAGAAAGTGACAAACCTTTGTCTGAATCAGATAGTAAAGGACTAAGAAAGAGTTCAAATAGTCACGAAAATAGTTTGAATGGATCTCAGGAAAGCTTGCCTTCAGTGGGGAAAAGTGACGCTGAGAAGGTTAGTAAAACTAGATCGAACGCAGATGGAGATCGCGAAAACGATGGAGAGCCGGATCTGTTGGATTTGGGTTGTGAAGACGAGAGAGACGGACTGGTTGATATAACTGACGAAGAAATTAGCAATTATGAGCGGAGTTGGGAAATGGAGGACAATGGCAAGCAAGGTAAGTCTGCTGGCTTAGAAGGGCTGGATACAGAGGCGATTTCCGACTGTGAGGACCCTCCTGGTGAGGCGGAGAAACAAGACGATAAGGCAGAGAAACTGCGGACAAAGGAAATCGTTGAAAATGGCAATAAGGGGGAAGAAGGTGAAATTATGGCTGAGGAAAGAGCTCCTGTGCAGTGGAAGAAGTTGTCTAAAACAAGCAAGGAAAGGAGTTACAGAGGTGACAAGGAAGTTAAAACTAAAGAGAAGAATAAGGAAATAACAACAAAGAAGAAAGAAAAGCGGAAGGAACTAGAAAGATATGACGTTCGAAAACTAATCAGTGAAAAGCCTCGAAGAAAAGTTGACGAGTTTGGTCGCGATATTTCATCAAACAGTCGGAGCAGCAGTCGATCTTTGAGTAGAGGGCGGCGTAGTTTATCAAGAAGTAAGAAGAAGAGAAGTAAGAGCCGATCGAGGAGCAAAGAGAGACCTAAAGAGCGTGTTAGGGACCGTAGTAGGGAGAGGGCGAAAGAGAGGAGTCGAAGCAAAGAAAAGGCTCGAAGAGAAAGAAGTAAAGACAGGAAGAGCAGAAGTAGGAGTAAGAAGAGAAGAAGAAGCAGGTCTCCTAGGAAAGAAAGGGGGCGCTCTCAAGAGAAGACTAGCAGGGATAGAAAAAAGAGAAAGAAATCGCCTTCTATGAGTTGCTCCAGCTGTTCTTGTAGTAGCTGTGAAAGGGAAAAGAGACGAAGTAAAAAGCTTACTGTTATCGTTACGAATGAAGAAGTTGTTGGTAAACGGGGGCGTGAGAAAACGAAAACCAAGAATAAAGAAAAGAAAGGGTCGAGTCCTAAAAGTAGGAGACGAAACTCTCCTCCTGTTCCTTCGAAAGAAGTTTTCACGTCTGGAGACAATATTCTGGTAAGTGTCAATTTCAAGTCGTCTAAAAGTGGAGAGAGTGGTCGAAGAAAGGATTCGGCTCCATCAACTAAGAGGAAAAAGGATGATGAAACGAAGAAGAAGAAAGACAAAGGGACTAAAGAAAATCAGCCAGTTAGAAGTATAGTTACTGCTAAGAAATCAAAGAAGAATAAGCTGAATACGAAAAATATGAAGCCTGTTGCAATTATTGATTTAGAAGCTTCTCCATTTAGAGAGACCATACTATCACCTAAAGAAATCATAATTTTAACTGATAGTGATAGCGAGGATAAATTGCCCCAAGTAGACAATGCAATACCTGTCCCAGTTACAGGACCAAAAACTCCTCCAGAGCCTCTTATTAAATTCAATATTGTTAATAACAAACAACAGCAGTTACGTACTATGGCCAATCCTTTGCTGGATTCGTTGATGGAACAGTTGGAAGGAGAAGGTGATGATGAGCCAAATGAAATAATGCACAAAGGGCCAAATACCCCTCCAGAGCCTCCAGTGCCGTATGATCCTTTTGAGCCAACTAAGTCTCGCTCGCCGACTCCAGGACCAGATACGGAGATGGATCGCAACATGTCTCCAATACCGGAAGCAAATCAGATGCACAGTCCGCAGCAGTCGCAAACCCCTTTGACTCCACCAAAGCTTCCGCAGCATGTCGCTCCCAAGACCCCATCGCCCCTCCATTCGCCTCCCAAAGTGGCGGATGAACCGTCGGACAAACCGAAACTACTGCCGTTCCAGCCGGCCGGGATGGACTCAGACAACGACTCTGGCGGCGGCGGTGGTGGTGACTCCCCGTACTCTCCAGGATCTTCAGAAGGAGACGATCTGTTCGAACCTCCGCTGCCACAACCTGGACCGGTTCCCAAAGTCAAACCACGCCCGCCACCCGCACAAAGTAGCAAGCACTCAGCGCCCGCCAAAGTGTCTGTGAAGAAAAGGCTGAACAAGTTCCATCATAAAGAAAGTTCCAAGAAAGGTATGCCCCTCCAATGACTATACTATCATGTGTGTGGTATTCCTATTGCTGACTCACTCTCCGGAACGTTTTTTACGTGATGTAAACTGCTCACTCACTCATCTTGGAGTATCTTGCATTTTCCACTTTGAATTTTAGAATCAATTTTCAAACTCAATAACGAAAATCTGTCTTGACAATCGAAAGGCTAAGTTCGTAGGTGGGCAGAATTGGGCCTCTCTAAGGGGGGTTTTGGGGAGTTTTAGGGGGGGGGGGGGGTTCCCCATAAATACCCAAAATGAAACATTCTGACTAGTGACGTCTAATTGTAAGGTTTTTTTTTTAAATGCTGAACACGATGGTGAAATCCGTTCTCAAACTGGAGCACTTTGACGATGATGAAACATGGTTGATAATTGAGATGTTCTTCATGGACATAACATGAAGAAGAAATAACTGGTTTTATGTAAATTGTCTCCATATTATGGAGACAATTTACATAAAACCAGTTATTTCTTCGAAAATTTGCTCTTATAGCCATGCTACATGACTGGATTTTTTTCCCATTTGGTATAGCATTATAGTAGGCTATTACACTACGAATTAGGTATCAGCTCATTTCAAGTTCGTAAAAATTGATGTATTTTGCACGCCACAGAATTTTGACTCGAACAAATGTGAAAATAATGTTAAATAATACAGTCCAAGTACGTATTTAATCGTGTTCAAGTTTTGTTTAAAAATGTTCTATTCTTATTGCTTCAGGAACATCGAAAAAGGAAATCGGCATCAAACTCGATGAAGACCAGCTCAAAATATTGGACGAATTGCCCAATTCCGCTGTAGAAATGCAGGTTAAAGATAAGGTATTATTTACTATCATCTCTAGCCGGGTTGTCTTGAGTGTGATGGGTCCAACGATTACACCACTTAAGTCGGCGTTCCATGATCTCAAAATTTCATTTTATTTGTCTCCTATTTCCTTCAAATGAGACTATTAATCGCTAAAATCATGGAGCGATGACGCTAGGTAAACCAATATTGTAGGTTCTCATTGCGTGTGGCTCGAGTCTGGCGTCTATTATAAGTTTATATAAACAAAATGACTGAGCTCCGTTTAAGTCTTTTAAACGTAGGCGTCTTTTTTACAGTTCCTTAAGAAGTTGAATCGCCAAGAGCGGGTTGTTGAAGAAGTAAAAATGGTATTGAAGCCCCACTACGCAAAAAAACACGTGACGAAGGAGGAGTACAAAGAAATTCTCAGAAAATCAGTTCCTAAGGTTCGTATAACACAATGTGTCATGTACATTACGTGTCTCTTAAGTGGAAGTAGTTAGTTACAGTGTTCTGATGTTCGGTTTTTTTACAGATTTGCCACAGCAGATCAGGTGATATCAATCCGATGAAAATCCAACGGTTGATCGAGGCGTACGTGAAGAAATACCGTCATAAGGCCAAGAAGCGTGGTGGAGCACCGGCCATCCCACCATTGCGACAGAATAAAGGGTGAGTATTTATGATGTACTGTCAAGTCAAGAAATTAGTAGGTACTGTGAGAACTGAGATGGCGTCTTGGGTTCAAACGGTGGATGGAAACATGTTCAGGGGTTGACTCAGGGTAAATTATCTTGATATGACAACTTACCTGCACGGAAGCCATCAATTATTCATCAACAAAGGCCTAAATAATTTGATGTCTTATGACTACTCTCCTGTTGAATTATTGTACGAATTACACCACCTTGGGGTTGATCTCCCTCGATTATGTTGAGGCATTAGCAGGACAATAGAGAAACACTCAGGAAAACTGGTAGTAGCACTTGAAAATCAAAACTCCAAGAGCTAATTTCATTGTGTTGTACCTTGAATAATTTGTAAGCAGTTTCAAGCAACCCTGAAACTCCACCCAAGCGACATTGTTGAATAAATTAATAATGTGTCTGCACTTCATGCAGATAGATCGGTACATGGATATGTCTTAAATTATCCTTTAGTTGAATTAGTTTTACTCTCGCTGGGTGACTACAGTAGCGTTCTCGTTTGTGGAAGACCAACTGTACCAATTGTAACGCCAACTTATTATACACCCAAAATTTTAAAGTTTTAACGATTTTAAAGTTTTTCGCTTACATCCATTCCTTTGCCTCGTTTAACTTGATCTTCGACGTTTTTCGAAAGCCCTTGATTATCACTACATCTCACGCTGCCGATTTCCCTCTCTACATCTGTGAAACCGTTACATGGACAGCATGTCAAAACCAATACGACTATCAGATATATCTGGATTCGAAACGCTTTGTTTTTGTTATTGACAGGTATACTTTGGTACACTTTTGATACACAACTACTCTATCTAGAGGAGCGCCACATTTAAATTGTCGCTAATCAATCGTTATATGGGTGGCATTTTCGTACACATGGCCAATTCTTCTTTAAAGTCATTAAATTGATGTTAAGTATCTACACTACCTGCAGAGATATTGGTACATGGATATGTATCATTTTCTCCCTGTGAAATATGTGTTTTCGGTGTCAAAACAAAATAACGATGAAAATTAAATAACTTAAATACGTCATTAAGTAGGTAATTAAATTTTCTCATTGATTAGCATTGTGTAAGAGAAATGGGGCCGGTATAACGTAACCGAAGAGTACTGATAATAATAATTGCGGGTTGCTGTTTAATGGTATTGGGTTACAGTTTTTTCACTCCGTGTAAAAAAATGTTTAGAAACTGGGCGTAGGACCGCTCCGCTGATCATGGGCCTATTGTGTAAGCCCTAAGGAGGCTCCATACCAAATTACAGCTTCATAGAGTGAATAACATAGAAATTAACTGCGGGAGCCACTCCGCTGTTTATTGGTATCGCGTTACATTTGTTTCCTGTGTAGCAAAATTTTGAATGACCCCCAGCGGTAAGAGATACATGTCAAAACTTAGAAATGGAAAATTCTGGAGATGCATTTGTTAGAAATGGAAAATTCTTTCCTCGTGGTTGTTACTGAATAAAACTCCTCTTCAACATGCGGCGCCAACCTATTCTAGAATGCTTATTTTTCTCTCCAAAGGCCTGTCTGTGCTACGTTAGTTGTATGTATATGCTTGCCCGGGTCATTGATGCCTAATCCATAAATCCAGAACTTTTCCCCAAGTTATGCGCTGAAATTTCGTGTTGTGTTGCTGAAATGTTAGTGACATTTCGCTTGGCTACTCCCAAACCTCATAATCGTCGTTGGGATCCAATAGAAATCGTGATTTGCTGGTTTTAGAATTTCGATTGAGTTTTATTCCGTGTACAGGTGAATTTCATCAATATCCAACAGTCATTTCATCTTGGCTTATGTTAACATGAATTTGAAGTTTCGATCATGTCAAATTTGTGTACCAAATCGTTACCATCGCGCCAATCTCCTTTTTTTGTCATTTTCGTTTTAGTGCACTTTTGGGTGCTTTGAGTTCGGGACTCCATGCCAGGTCAAAACCGACGTACGTAATTCCTAGGTTTTTTTTTGTAATAATAAATTTGTTTCGTGTATCTGTACATAGGTAGGTACTCTCAAAACGAAAATGACCAAAAAATCAGATTGGTGCGGTGGTAACGAAATTTCGAAAGATGAAATTTGGGGTATTGATACTATACAAGCACGATCCGATACACGAACTTTCTATTAATTTAATTTCTTAGAATAGCGCACCCACTACATGAAGTAAATGGTGAGATGTATCCACCGACTTGACAGACGTTCTCACCTTTGCTCTACTCTACTGTTGTTCATGAGTTACTGGCAATAAAAATATATTCATTTATTGAAACGACACTTGATGATTTTGTGTTCCAGTAAAACATTGTGGTGTTGAACTTCAGCCTTCGTCAAGCAAAATACTCGTAACATTATGTAGAAGTGGAAACCCATAAAACCGGAAATATCGTCATTTCTTGAATACAATTCATTAATTTCAACACCATTTTTCTACTATGCTAGATCTTGCGAATTAGGTAATGCAGCTATTTCGTAGCTGCTATTTTACTTTTATAAATAACACTGTAAATAGTTCCCCCCTATTTGAAAATTTGTATAATTTATGTAAATATAATTGCATGCGTACCTACACAATTTTATTTTAATTCCTAGTTATAGTGATGTGCATCGCGTTATCAGATTTGCAATTCCGGTAGAAAGTTTTATGAAGGAACATCCTGCAGGAACATCAGTTCAACTAATGAATGTTTTAATTATTTATTTTAAATTATTGACTATATTTATTTATATGATTGAGAAAAATAAATGAGGTTATATCTAATACTTCAACAGTTCTTTCAATATTCCACTGCCCCAATTCTTTTTTTCAGAGAGATGTAACGAGTACGAACTTGTAATCGTCTCGAAGTGTCATTACCACAAATGAACAAACGCTAAATTAGAAGCTTCATTACAGAAGTGTTCAAATTACGTTACGAATTCACCTTCCAAGTTTTCTCAAACCGTTGATGGAGTTGAAATTTATAAAGGTTTGTCGAGAAACAACGAACGGTTTTATTAAAAGCGTCCAACTTCGAAAACGTATTTTAATAATTTTAAACGTGTTCAGTCTTGTTTTTTATCGAGTTCTTCCAGCCTCTGAAGAAGAGTTGGGTGGGAATGGTGCCAGGCAGTGTACAGCCAATCGTACATAGGAAAGCTCAAATTGTCTTTGTGGAGTTTGACGAGAGCTTTTTTGAGGAAGGCAGCTTTCCCTAGGGATCTGGCGAATTCATCAGCCTGGAATTCCATTTTTCGGCTCAAAATTGTCAAACAGAAATTCATTACCTGTAAATTCCAAAAGCTGTGAGTTAGATACGTGAAATGGGTAAATGAAACCGTAATAAATAGGTATCTGAACAATCTACATCTACTTAATAGGGTTTGACATCAAAACTGAAATCTCAAATGGAACAGCAGTGGATTTTTCAAGATCCGGGGTGTTGTACGGCAGAAATCAGTAATCCCCATCTTGGATTACGCACCCGTCGCACTATGTGATTTAAAAAGCGAGGACATCACACGCTTACAAAAAGTGCAGAATGTGTCGTGAGGTTCGTCGTAAAAATGAAGAAAACTGTTGAACATGTGAAACCACACTACAAGACATTAGGTTGGCTTAAAATCCCCGGGGGGAAGAAGGTACAAATTGCAGTCTCATTATTCAAAATTCTGAAATTCAAAAGACCCCAGTACCTATACCTACAACAAAGTCACATGGATGTTCCAGGTTATGTAAGCTGAAGGGTATCATGGTGAAGCGACTTTTTTCAAATAATCTTTATGGAAGATAGTAAATTTTATTTTTTTCGTGATTCTAAAAGGATGAAACGTAGTGCGTGAAAATGGTTGATAACAGTGATTGGTTCTCCCGCCCGTGTCAGTGTTCGTTCGCCAGTTGTCGAGTTAACTGAGGACTGAGTTGTCAAGTATAACATCTAAGTCCAAACGTTTGTAAAGGTCAACGTGTAAAATACGGCGTTGCTTAACGTCACTCTAGAACTGAGCATGTTTGGGCTTATCAAGTTAGCGTTCGGTCTCAACAGCTGGTCCGATCGAAGCGGTCTTATCTCCTGGAACTCTCTATTATCAGCTTTGACAACGGCCTATCATAACAGCAAATTTTTGAAATCCCGTACCAACAGTTAACCAACATCAGTTACGAGTTCAAATTTCATAGTAAAAAGAAAAATAATGGTAAATGAGTTTTTTACCGTGTTGTACGGCGCGAAGACGTACTGCATAATAATTATAAGTCCGATAAGAACCGGCTGAGATTCAAATCCAAATGCGCTATACAAAGCTTGGTGCTTGAAGAGTGCACTGAAGGCTAAGAACTGGAGAAATAGGTTCACCTGAAACATTGAACAAAAATGAATAACTTATTCTGCTGTATGGAGTTCACTGGAGCCGTCAAGGTGAGAATGATAGAACAACACACCTCCATGATGATGAGATTTATGGTGACATGATTGAACTTCCAGTGTCCAAGTTCATGGCCAAGGATGGCCAAGATCTCTGGGTTATCACACCCTTTGTCGTTGTTTTTCTCACTCTTCAGAAGAGTATCAAAAAGAACGATCCTCTTATTTTTGAAGAATCCGTAGAAATAAGCATTGCTGTGGACTGAACGCTTGGAACCTGCGAAGAAAAAAAGTGTCAATGTCAAGCAAACAAGCGTATTGAATAAGGAGCGTAATTATGTAGCAAAATAACTAACCTTCTACGAGGTACAGCTTGTACAGCGGGAAGTGCACTGAGGCTGCCAACTCCTCAATCTGTGATCTCAGTTCGCCTTCAGGCAGTGGAGTGTACTTATCGAAAAGCGGTGCTATGTAGTCAGGGTAGATGGTCATAAGGAAAACGAGAGTAATCATTCCGAAAAGCCACAAGTAGATGAAGAAGTAGTCACCACCGGCTCTCACGATCATGATCACAATAACACCAAGAGGAATCACTATCAGATTCATTACCACGAAGGTTTTTATCTTGTCCTTGATAAAGAATCCCAAAGTCTGAAATAATACAACAACATGATACAATACGTCCAAAGATCTTCAACTGGCGCTAAAAGTAATATTGAAATGTAGGTAATAGTTAGGGAGGGGACGTACTTGTTTATTGAACCCGTGTTTCTCTTCCACAACGAAGGTTTCGTACAATCGAAGGGGGAGAGAGAAAATTGTATTGAAAACGTTCAGAAGGAGAATAAACAGGGAGCTGACTAGAAGTTCGGACGGTTCAAATCCAAATTTAACCAAAATTGATTCCGAAGAGTCCCAGAAAATCCGGAACATGAACGCACAGAGCATTGCCTGAAAAGTAAAGGAATAACAAGAAAATCAATTGACGGTGTGTTTTTCTGTTGTCCTGAAGTAAACAAAACAAGTACATTTTTGAAGGCGTTCTTCAGGTAAGAAGGAAAAGATGAAATATTTTTGCAGTTGCTGAATTCCTCCCAACTACGAGAGCTGCATAGGGCCATTAGCAGTGTATAAGTACCTCCTTCTGAAGGATATTAAATTCGCTCATCTCCACATTGAATCTACCAAACCTCTGATTTCAACGTAACATACCGCATCAGCCCTCAACAACTAAAGGCGGTCTTTAAGGCTTAAGGAGGGTCCAAACTATACCACTTGATTCGAAGAGCAGAATTGTACAAAGGCTCGAAGTCAGTGCCTTTCCCACATCACCTGTTCCAATCTCTTTGCTCGACTCAAAAAACATTGACATTTATAAGGAGTTAATCACCTTCATGAGGGATGCCGAAATCGAAGTGTGATTCTATTCTGTTACCGTTGCAACGGAAATTTATCTTCGCCATTTTTGATCAGATATTTAATTTTACAACTTCGAGTTACATACTTACTAATGATACTTTTTTAAGCTTTACATGAATAAACTCTTTTACAAAATGAACAACGTAGCCAAAGCAACACGGAACGAGGACAAAAAGCAAATAGGGTAGACAGTGCGACGACTACCTAATAGGTTTTCAGGATACCAAAACAACGAACTACGGCTGTGCTTTAAAATCAGAGCTTTTTTTCAATTGTAATTTCTCCTTTTTACTGCTCTATTTATTTTTTGTTTACTTATTTAAGATAACTCAGCTATGTGTATAACGCAACCCAATGCAAACCTTATAATGACGAAGGGATTCTACAATGAAACAATTTCATTTCATAACGACTGACCAGTCATTTCATACTCACCGTTCCAAGGATGGCTCCATAAACTTCTTTAATAATAGAAAACGTGCTTTTGTCAAGGCTGTACGACCGGGCCTTGAGGAACGTTTCAGCATCCAAAACATCTTGTAGTTTCTTCGGAACGCTGGTGGTATTTACGTAAACACGGTGCTGTAATCAATGAAAGATTATTAAAACTAGACCAAAGAGCGAAATGCCTGTAGTTACGTCAATGACGTAAAATTACACTTGCATCAATATTTCTTCCTTGATCTTATTGTCATACGTGAATCGTGTGTCCACAATGACCTCCTCTACGATCCTTCCAAGAGGATGAAATCTAGCTATCTTAACTAACTTTTCTCTAGGTAGGTACTTCAGAATTAAGATGGAAGGGGGAATTAACCCGCTAGTTCCCAAACAAAATCTCAAAATTATTTCCCTTTTATTCCAAAATTTTCTCTAGTTTCTTCTTAAATGAGAGGAAAAACAGTTATTTGATTTGGTTTCTTTAATTTTAATAAATTTTGTATGTTTGTGACCCACAGGTGACATTGGGTGACACAGTGACAAGTTGTAATGTTGTGCATATTGTTTATTCGCATTACCACCACTTCATGAGGCGGTGAAATCATCCGACTCTATCAATGTTCATCTCTAGGGGTCCCTAAAATGCTATTAAACCATAAGTTATGTCGGTGCAGTTTTGCGTACCCCGGTGAGTGCTTGGTAAGTAGGTACTGACCAAGTTCAGAAGCAATACTCTATACTGTATTGAAAAGCAAACTTAAAAGTAATTCAAGTAAAAAACATGTTTACCTGGCGAATGGAAAGGTAGAGTTCCCATAGGAATTCAGCCCAAGAAATAGCCAACACGCTGTAAAATATTTGTGAATCGTACATGACGGATAGGGATGAGGCTCATAAGCATATGAGACCTCGAATATTTGCCTTGTACCTGAACTTTAAAAGATTAATTTCTAAAAAAACGGTAGAGAAAATAAATGATCTAGGCACACGTACAAATAGAAATAATCGAGCGAGGAGTGAAAGTGTAGGTTTCGTCGTGGGGTGGATACTATACATTTGTGGTTGTCTCATGGAAGTCATGGAAGAAGGTCTTCCATGTAACTGTTACTACATGGAAGAGATCGCAGCACACAACCCGAGCCGGCCGCTTCCGGATACCCCAGGCCCGTGGTAGTCATGGAAGAAGGAATTCTTTCCCTTTCTTCCATGGCTGGCGGGAATCCGCACTCATTCTGGAGACAAATTCACGGAGACAGGAGAACACGAATTTCGAGGTCATTTCACCATATTTCGCTAAAATCAATTCCATTTGTCAAGCGTTAAAAAATCGTAACGTCTCTAATTACAACTTTTGAGAGCTCCGGTTGATCTCATTCGACTCAGGAGATTGTAAACTTTCGAATGGTTGCCCTCGATTATTGGAGTCACCAAAAACGGAAATGTAAGTGAAAAATAAACGAAAAACTCTATATTTGCAGTTTCTCTGTAGGTTTTTGGGGGATTAGGATCAATGTGAAAAAGAAATTGGGGTCATATTTGTATTCAGCATGAAATTTCCTACAATTCTAGCCCCATTATAATTTTTTGGACAAAGTTCGTGATGACCGAAAAATCGCCCAAGCGAAAAAAACGGAGTCGGATTCAACACCCATCCATGATAAAATGAGGCCGGCAACTTTCAGGTCACCTTTTTTGTAGACCAGAGTAATCTATAAACTGAGGAGGGGGAACTGGAAGATCTTTTTCTTTCCAAGGTGGCAAGTAGTAACTAATAAGAAGACTTTTGTAAGCAGTCATATTTAGTCGGAGAGCAACACACCTGAAGCATATAGAATTAACCAAATAGCTGAGTACCTATAATTACCCAATAGGTACGTTTAAGATTGCCCATATTATGTGAATGAGATGTTCCGAACATCACATTTGAGATAAAAGGAACCAGAAAAAATAATCTTACAGCCATGTGCAAGGCTGTGGATTTTTCCGAAAGTGGTCCATTAGAAATCTTTAGGATTAACTTAGTTGAAAGTTCAAGAGTTATAGGCCTTACATTTTCTACTGTATGATCCCAAATTTCTGTAGGCCTATGGTTTTGAAATATGGAGATGGTTGTAAGGAAGGTTTTCTTTACACGTTTACTCTACTTGTACCTCTTGGCTCAATCAATGATTTAGGTTCGTACTTGATGATACTAAACTTTACACATTTTCAATTTGAAATAACGATGCTCGTAAAATGACATTAGTGCAATCAACACAGAAACAACTTAATCAATATCGTTTATTATCAACACACAACAAGAAATAAATAAAATGAAGTGAAGTTTGCCAGATTTTGTTGCGGATACTGATTCAAGTAGGTGGTAGATTAAAATAATAAATAACCTCATCAATCCAAACGAACGTTACGATAATGAAAATTGGCGAATAGTCATAGGAAAAAGCAAAATTGCCAATGGAGATTCTTAGGTTAAGTCCACACTTGATCATTTGGGAGCTTGGATTTGCGAGCAGTTGCAAACTCCTGCTAGCGTTAAGTAGGCTCGGAATGCTCTGACTTCACGAGTAAGGAGATTCCCCGCTGCCTTGTAGCCCAGAGGTCTGGGTCTCGAGCCTGGCGAGCGGTTTGTCCCTCTCCCGGGCAATCTGGTGGTACGCCGATAAACAGTGGGTGAGCTTTCACAGTTCCACAAATCCGAATTTTCCACACGTGACACGAACGTCGGTCAACTGTTCGTTGGTGGCGTACTGCAAAAAGGAGGCCGTCGTTTTTAATAACGTAAGGGGGGTCAGCAGTTGGGATGGGTGTGGGGTCATTGGGGCACCGCGTCGTACGTAGGATACGCGTCTCATTGTTGTAGATAGCTTCCACCTTATCTGCGTAATGTTCAGCCGGTCTTGATTCCATCCTGCAACGCCCAGGATCACATCTAATTTATTTAACCTGTATACAATAGTATCCTAGCTGTGTCTTTGGGATCAAAGGTCCCTTTTCCCCCACTAAACATTTCTTGATCCTTCCACGAGCTGCCTTCCTGTGTTGTTGGTAGATTAGTGTTCTCAAGCAGGAGTTCGCCAAAAGGGCCTATTACTGTGTAAACCTGAAGGGCCATATGGATTAGTTGCCTGAAGGGCTAAGCGCTGAGGGATGCCTGAAGGGCAGAGTGAATGTCTTTGGATAGTATTTGCCATTGCTGGGGTCCTTCAACTTTACTCAGCGACGACCCATGTGCATTTTATAAAATAAATTACTATAAATAGTAATCTGGCCGCCCTTCACATTCCCGCAAACAGTATTGTGGCGCAGGAGGTTGTTCAGGTTCAGGATTCTTGGCCAGGGCGTTGGTGTCAGTGTTAGATGACGACTCTTCCTCTTCAACAGGTGGTAGTTCATTGGTGGTCTGTTGATCCGGATTTCCCCAGTCCAGCTCTATCTCAGGAGACTCGGAGCCGCATTGCCGGGTTGGTAACCCTTCTCCCTCTAGAGGCGGAATTGTGGGATTGGCAATAAAAGTTATTGCCATTTAATGCCCCATCCGGAGTTTTCCAAGTGTAGGGCGGCTTCAGTCTATTCAGGTGAATCACTTGGGTCCTGAGACCAATCTGATCCTGGATTTGGTAGATGACGTCAGAGAGCTTGTTGGTGACGACCCATGGACCTGACCAGGGGCTCCACCACTTCTTAACTTCCCCTTGGTGCGGTCTCATTTCTCGTAAGTAGACTCGATCTCCAATCTGGCGACTCCAGGCAGTATAGCGGAGATTGATAGCCTAGCTCCTCCTCCGCCAAGCCTCCTGCAGTTGTCAATTTATGGACAGCCTGACGCGTTTTTATTTGAAAAGTCTCATTTGGGAGACAAATCTCACGCCCAACGGTCAGGAAATCGATAGTTTCAATGAAATGAGACCACTACAGACAAGTGTTGAAAAGTGGAAACACCCAAAAATGCTCGCGAGCCTATATTTTCCCGAAATGTTCGTCACAAATGCTATAGTGTGGACGGAGCGCGAGCAGGAGTTCGCAACTGCTCGCGGATCCAAATTCGTCCCGAATGCTCAAGTGTGGACTTAGCCTTAGGAGCATATATTAGCTATTTTCATGCTGTCTTAGCATTTTGGGTTCGAACCGGAAAGTAAATTCAAAGGCAGAAGAATAGGGTTGCGCACAATGAAATTTGTTCAAATGATAATTTGACGTTCATGAGACAACACAGATCATATAATTCGTTTCTTTTTCCTTCAACAAGAGGGAGATGATAGAGTTTCCTCGATTGACAAAAAAGATCCTGACATTATCCTGTGTTATTGAACATTTCAAAACAATTCTTATGAGCCAATTCATTGAGTAGGAAGACGGCTCATTCTCACTAGATGATACAATTATATATTTATAAAATTTGTTTAAAAAAACAATGAGGTATAATTACGCTAGGTAGCCTAATTAGAGCAAATACAACATTATATTTGACCCCATTGACTTGAGAGATTCACAAAAGCAAAGCAATACTTGGGGGCTTGTCATGCATGACCTACTAAATGTTGCTGTCCTGCAGCTGGCTCAAGTTCCTCCTTTAATCATCAAACAATGCACGTTTTTCGTGAGACTTCTCCATGGGCATTGCCAACCACCTTTTCAGATACTAATAATGTTATCTACTTGAGAAAAGTAGCCGATCTGGCAGTAAATTCCAGGTGTGGCAGTAAATACCAGGTACTAAAAATCATCTGCTTTTTGACATTGAGCGTCTCGGAACATTGCAGCCATTCAATTATTAGGGCTCTATGTGTAGGCCAAAATTTCTAATTACCTACTAAGTACCATTAAAATGAGATCCCAATAACTCAGATATGTTAAATTCAGATAATGCACCATACCTACAGCCAGCTCAAATTCCTTGTTCTACCTCTGAACACTTGCTGTCCTTGTCATTATGACGTATGATCCTTCTGCGTCATCAAACATAATAAAAAGTTGCACAAACAAATCACCTTACTAGAGATATCCTAGGCCTGTTAACACAGCAAGAGACCTGTATATAACAAAGATAATTAAGTAGCTGACGTCTTAGAGACATAACAAACCCATGTTGATATAAATATTTTGAAAATAAATAACATGTAACGTTAAAATATAATAATTCTGAACAAATGTAAAAATATCACATTTCTAACTCCTAAAAAATAGTAAATACTACCGAACCTCAAAGGGGATAAGTACTTATGTTTAAGATTAAGGTAGGCAATTGTTGAACAACCAAGTGATATGACACGTACAACACAAATGTTGGAATCAGGAGACATGAACTTGTCTTAAGAAGCTTAGCTACTTCCACACTTCTGTAGACAACGAGAGGAAAGAACAATAGTTGAGGTTGAGCAAGTTGGTGTAATAGAGATAAGAGTAGGGCAAGATGGCGGCATACTGGGGCTCCAGCTAAGGGGGGAAGCAAAAAATTTAATATTCGACTATTTTAGTCGAAATAGAAAATGACTAGGAGTTAATTTTGCAGTCTAAATCTAACAAGTCTCCCATTTTTGTACAACAGTTTGGCATGTTCTGTGGATTTGGTACATTTAAAGGTTTATGCTTCGGAGGGCCGACTCACCCTTTGTATGTAATTTTGAGATGCGCTGTCCACCTGCCCATTATCCTACATTTATCTCGATGGTTGGAATTGACAATTCTGAAGGTGACGCCGCACATGGATATGACTGGGTGTGTTGCATTTGGACACAAGCCTCCCAACACTCCATGATTCCTGTTCTATTAAAAAACCGTCGGGAACACGTTCATCATAGTAAAACAACCTGAGAAATATTTTCCACGTTATTATGCCCTCGACCCTAGCAATGCAGCCCCTCGGCAGCGCTATACTGATCTGTGAACATTAAAACATTAGGAATGTGCAAAGATCGAGGCGCAGATGTTCAGATATCGCTTATTGGGTGCAATAATGTCATATCTCTAAATTTGATGCTTCGGGGTAATCGAGAAAAATTTTTATTTCATATTTAGATAGAGTTTGTTCCGTAGAATTTTTTAAGACCATCCGCAGCTTTGTACGACCAGCCGTTCGTTCACAATGACGGCTCAAAGATTGTGCCTCACAACACGATCGTGAATCAAACTGTTGAAATACAGGTCCATTTTCATACTAACAAGCTCTTTGGAACATCATATGGCTTAAGTGATGTCGAGTTTGTTGTTCTGAGGTGCGTTTCGTGCTACGGAAATGAAGGTAATTTCGAATGTTTGTTGGTAGGTACTTCTTTTATAGAAAAATTATTACCGACGTAGTATTAAAAACCCCAGAATTATATCGTATTAATTAATCATAATTAATAATAATTATTATTAATAATAAATACGAATTAATAATACCTAACAATAAATTATAATAATTTTCACTAGGTACTTGATAAAATTGTTAATAATTAGTGATAATTGATAATAATAATTAATCTAACATTTAGGATCTAGACATTTAGACCTAGTGATCTAGACAGAAGGGTGATCTGTACAAAGAAGATAATGAACCGTTATGTCAAGAATTTGCAGAGTTTTTGACATTTTCATGTCTTTGCTTTGGCACATAAACTGAAACGGGAAAAATTTGTTCCCTTGATTCACCCTTTCCCTCAGATCACGTCAGAACACAAGCGACCCGCGGGCCATTACGTCAGAGCCCATGACGCACGAGCGTATGACGTAAGACGGCTGGCAGGAGGCCAACAAGTACGTCAGAGCCTATGACGCACGAGCGTATGACGTAAGACGGCTGGCAGGAGGCCAACAAGTACGTCAGAGCCTATGACGCACGAGCGTATGACGTAAGACGGCTGGCAGGAGCCAACTAGTGCGTCAGAGCCTGTGACGCACGAGCGTATGACGTAAGACGGCTGGCAGGAGGCCAACAAGTACGTCAGAGCCTATGACGCACGAGCGTATGACGTAAGACGGCTGGCAGGAGCCAACTAGTGCGTCAGAGCCTGTGACGCACGAGCGTATGACGTAAGACGGCTGGCAGGAGGCCAACAAGTACGTCAGAGCCTATGACGCACGAGCGTATGACGTAAGACGGCTGGCAGGAGGCCAACAAGTACGTCAGAGCCTATGACGCACGAGCGTATGACGTAAGACGGCTGGCAGGAGCCAACTAGTGCGTCAGAGCCTGTGACGCACGAGCGTATGACGTAAGACGGCTGGCAGGATAACTAGTGCGTCAGAGCCTATGACGCACGAGCGTATGACGTAAGACAGCTGGCAGGTGGCCAACAAGTACGTCAGAGCCTATGACGCACGAGCGTATGACGTAAGACGGCTGGTAGGAGACCAACAAGTGCGTCAGAGCCTATGACGCACGAGCGTATGACGTAAGACGGCTGGCAGGAGGCCAACTAGTGCGTCATACGACGAGACCTTTTATGTCTCTGCGCCCCCTCCCACACCCACACCGCGTACCTCGTACTTCATTTTGGTTTATTATCTTCGATAATGAACCATTGGAATCGCCCAAAGAAAAAAAAATTGTAACCCCCCCTCAAAATTTGTTGGTTTACGTTTCAAGATACGTAGATTCAGAATATCGAATAAAACGAAAAAGAACCAAAGTAAACGCGCGCATACGAGTCTGCAACACATTGAGACATTTTCATGTTGTGTGCAAACAAACTTCGTATCAAGTCATGCGCATATCATAATTCGAATTTAGAGTTCCCTCAAGAGTTTGTATACCGAGTATCAGCTTTCTAGGATGATCAGGGCCGAAACTGGGAAGTGTAAAGTACCTACCTAATTCCAATAACGAACAACTTCACTTCTGATTTTTTTGTTTGTGTGCCATAGCAAAGACATAACAAACTGTAAAGTACCTACCTAATTCCAACTTCACTTCTGATTGTCATAATCATCATTGTGGCGACTTGGGACAATTTTCGTGAGCAAATTTCGTGACGATTTTTTTGTTATGTGCCATATGAAAGACATGAAAATGTCAAAAAAAACCATTGAAATTCGTAGCGGAATATTTCAAAGTTGACATGGTTTTTTTTTTCGATTACCCCGAAGCATCAAATTTGGAGATATGACACTATTGCAGCCAATGAGCGATATGTCAAAAATATGTTGCTAATAAGTTGTTATTGGCGCAATAAATTTTTTTTTTAAAATGTTCTCGTTAGTGGAACAGGTTGGTCCAGTACGGTTTCTCAGAGATCTCACCTTCGTCATGTCAAGTAACCAACAGCAGAGATGTGGCATTACAAAAGTTCCAATGAAAACTAATGCAACAGTTACAAAATGCTGTTCCAATATCCTTGGCATGAACATTGGGGGGGTTCTTATTGGTTCTCCCACCACTGGAAACGTAACTGGATATTACAATAGAATTCAACCGGAGCACCTCTGCCCCCGACAGAGCAATGCAGAACGGTTATAGGCAGAAAGCCACACCCCTAACTAGTGGTACCAATCTATTGTGAAGCAACCCTTATTGATCTGATCCCAACAATTTTCACATCAATAAATATTTTAGCTACTAAGTAATATAATATACGACTATAATTTAATGTCAACGGCAAGAACATTATTTCCTTCAAGGCCACAACGTCAAAGACACATACGAAATTTGTAACGAACAATCAATGGTAGTATATATAAATAGGTAAAACAGACAAAGCAACCACTAACACACTCTATGGCATTTAGATCAAAAGCATTCTAAAGTACTACTTGGAACATTAAAAAATTCATGACTAAAACGTGGACTACAATTCAATGGGGAGTTATTGTACAACCTTCGTAAATACTTTTGAATAATTTGGAAAACTTATTGGCTCGATTTGGGTGATATTAACCCGGTCATCATATCGAAGGTATTGCCATCCGGTTGAACTGTCAACGTGACACCTTTGGCGGTTTCTACTGTCAAGAACCCATTGGCGTCGATTCCGGTGATCTTGACGTCTTGCGTGAGCTTGTCCTCATTCGTGACCTTGATTTCAGCATCACTGGAAAAAACGGGGAGGCACTTATTAAAGGGTATAATATCAAATATTCATCAAATCAAAGGCAAAGGTTAATTTTTGTAGCTCTTCATAATCGTACTAAAATTCGACAGACAGATTTGTGGGAATGATAAAATCGAGTGTGTGAAATGGACATTTATTCGTTTCTTCGCGCATCTTGGAAGGCAATGTTATGGGAATGCACCAGGACACAATCAAGATTTAAGAAAGTTTGTTTTTACCATAAATACTGTAAGATTCCTGTGTTATGTGAAGGCCAATGGGGACGAGCCTCTAGAGACTCTGGTTGCCTCATTTTCAACATGAAAATTGATTATAATTACTTTTGGAAACTAGAACACGGCTATTAGAAAAACAATCTAATGTCCGACCACAGAAGAAACCTGTACAATTTTCCACAGCGGTTTATTGCCTTCATTTTGAGGGAGCTCTTGGCGTTTTTTATTGGTAGAGCCGAACCATTGCAGCCCTGTTTTCAGCGGCTACTGTGTTATCCACAAAGGCTGAAGAATTCAGCAATGATGTAAAGTGACTCACACTTTTGGAAATATCGGACTTTTTCAATTAGGTAGTTGAACCACAAAATCACGAGATACAATCTCAAGCCACAGGACTATCACACTCGATCATAAGTGGGTACGCAGTAACTATTATGATTTAGGAGCTACTAATGGTAGACCAGGCCAACCAAACTTGAGGTAAATATCTTGGGATGTCAAACAGTACCACGCTGTGGATGCATAGGTTGTTCACACAGTTATACTTTAAGTGCACGTTGACAATTTCACCATAATATACAACAAATGTGTGTAGTTTCAAACTAAAATCTAGGGAAATTTACCAACCTGTGGAGCCAATATTGGTAATAGGACTGGTAGAATTCCTCAATCCGTCCTTCATTGAAAATTGCGAGTATCTGCTCCATCTTGTTGAATACTCCAGAAAAATATTTTTCGTATGACAAACGAGGGATCTTGACGTTTTTATTTTTACTGAGACTAGTTATGACGTCGTTCAAACAAACCGTTGGCTCTTTGTTGTCCAAATTAATTCCACAGCCTGAAAATTCGTTAATGAAATGCGATGTATCGACTATCTACCACATGATCAGTTATGGTTTGATATTAAGAATTATTACTGTGTTACAGTTAGAAAAAAAATCTGCCCAATGGACTTCCTCATATTTCAACATTATATGCATTTACATACCCATGTTGACAACAGCCATATCATTAAATATTGCTGTCTTCACTGCCACTCCACCGATTTTTGTGGATTTGTTGACATAGACATCATTTGGCCATTTGATTCCGACATCAAGCTCCTGTAAATGTATGAGAGCACACACACTATATTATAGTGAATATGTGACTTTCAGTGACTTGATTCACATACATTCTAGATGTCGCAGGTGAGTGCCTCAAGTTAAATTTGTGTTAGAAATCGCAAGGGTACAAACTTCGAGATTCGGGAGTTCGCAGATGCTTGCCACCATCGACAGTGTTGCAATGAACTGGAGGATTGGCAGGTGTTGACCCAGATAGCTTTTTAGTGGGATGTGAAGTTGGACACTGAACATAGCACAACCTTTCGGACTCAGCCACGTGTGACCACTTCTCCCTTCAACAATGAAGGCGATGTATTGACATATAGTGTGCCACAAATATTATAAGGACAAATGAAGTTTCCATTATATGCCTGAGACTATTTTAGGGGAGTCTTTACCACCCATTTAAGGGCTGTGTTTGGTAAAAAGCCTTCTCACCAATAATGAAAAGAAGGTAAAAGTTCTGTGGTGAGGGGAGAAAGAACTTGAGTGTATAAGGAGTAACCAATCAGTAAAAATTGACCTTTGCCCTCTACGTTTCAATCTTTGCATTGACAACATTGTAATAAAATTATGTAAGTATGAAAAGCTGAATACAATGAATTGAAAAATCAATATTATACGTAGCACAGCAGTTAATTTTCCTCTAATACTCATGAATCTGCTTCTTTACTTTCCAGGCCTTTTTATTTGGCTCAAGGGGAGGGTCATTCATGGGCACCACAGCACTGAGAGAATAAAAGTGGTAAGTTTGCATGAATACAAAATATCTCATTCAAGTCCATACAACATCAATGATTAATAAGCGGTAGTAGTTACCAATTCCTTTGGTCTGGTAATATGGTATAACTGCAAGACCGTGAACTAGATGCAGGTTTTCCATCATGGTCAAACATGATGTCATCACTTCGGAAAATATAACGAGCCGACCAACGTCAACGGTCTTTAGATTCTGCAAAACATATTGTTGGTATGGTAGAAAATTGAAATCCGTGGATTTTTGGACTCGTTCATACCACGACTCATACGTCATATACTCACCTCGTAATATTCAACTGTTGAAAATGATTCAGGGCACGAGTGAATTAGGATCGGCAACATGGATTCGCTGGGTGCTGGTGGCGTGACTCCTTTGCCACAAAATTTCATCTTCATAGGGCCGTTAGTAAGAACGTTGTTCTCGATTTTTTGTTCATCTTTCAACTTATCTATTAATTCTTGTTTAGCCTGTAAATATCAAATAGTCAGATCTTTTCTTGGGGGTTATGTATACATGGTGATGGCTCAAGACATTACAAATGACACTGATACAAGTGGAGCACATTACATGATTACTGACCTCGTGGTTTCCGAGGAAATACCCTAGGGAGTAGCTGATAGAAGAGCTTTTTTTAGGGGCACATTTCAATTCGAGATGACTAGAAAGGACATCGGAGAGT
Organism: Stenodema calcarata; assembly: GCA_963920205.1. Taxonomy (NCBI): domain Eukaryota; kingdom Metazoa; phylum Arthropoda; class Insecta; order Hemiptera; family Miridae; genus Stenodema; species Stenodema calcarata. The sequence continues at coordinate 25,727,263 of OY986054.1, forward strand.
ATCTCCAAGCGGGCTTTGTCACTGTTTTTCAGAGCTTCCCTTTTGTCATCTGTATCCTCATACTGATCTGGGGCCGTTTCAAGGTGGACCTGGAATGGACAGATGGTCAACATGAGAGGAGACGAACACTAACAAGGGAGTAACCAAAGTATCAATCAAGAGGCCCACAGACAGCAAAGAAATTATCTTACTTGAGAAAATACTATTTTGGAAGCTACAGCAGTGAATGTTACAAGCAGAAGACTCGGCGTTTGCCAGGTTTCTTCGACCCCCAGGACATCGATTTTCAGTTTGTGGTTTTTGCCACTCGAATCCTTTACATCTACAGATTCTGGAATAGCTCGTAAACTGTGAATTACGAATGTTAATGAATGAATGAATGCATAGAACTTGACACAGCTAATGCGTTATAGTGATGTAGATGCTGAAGTATATGGGTCATTCTCCAAATACATACAAATTTGCGCCCCAATGAGATCATAGCAGCTGTATGAAATTTTCAATAATTCAGTTGCATCCAATGGTTAATGGATAACTTCATCTTGTGGTTCGACGATTTTAATCTCAGTATCAATTTGTTTATAGGCCTAAATTTACATTTAAAATGTCAATATCTATCTCCCTCACCTGTCCAACAACTCAAGTTGCCTGATTTAATGGCAGAAAAGTTCTCTTTTTTCCATTTATAATTTTTTGTCCAATGCCTGCTGGAAGGTCTTAATTATTTGTTTCTAGGATAGATTGCATTATTAGTCCTATGGAAAAACTCTGCAAAACTTCTTGACACAAAGGTTTATTACCTTCTTTGTGCAGATCATCCTTTTGTATAGATCACTAAATGATTGATTAATATTTATTGCTGGTTTTTTATGGTTTATTAATTATCATTACATATTAATAATTAACGCGATATCTGAGGACCATGTGCTGTTCGAATCAGCTGGGCCAGTATGAACATCAACCCGACAGGCTGCCGCATGATTCACCGTCATGTTGCCGATTAAGTACCGTGGACAACAGACGGACGAATTTTTTTAAATTAATTTAATTGGATTTTTTTTAAATTTTATAATCATTCATGATTGGCAACACTGTAGTAGATAACCTATTTCATAGAACTTCTTACTCTAGGTTCCTTGTCAGGGTGTCATGAGTGTAAACCGTGAGTGTCATTTCACCTTTTATCTCCTTCACGCAGTCTTATTTCCTAAAAGGTGAGTTTGATTCACGTTATGATACAGTTAATTTGTGTGTTTATAAGGGAATTCGATAACCTATAAATGTTGTTGATACGAGATTCACAATGTGAAAGAAATAGGTTTTGGGGATTACATTAAATTGAAGCAATGCACGTCATCCAATCGCACACTTCCAACAGTGAGGGAGATAGAATTCAAGTGATTTAAATCATGATCATAGTATGATCATTAATCATTAAACAATTAATCCTATGAAGGTTCTTTTTAAAAACACCATTAGCAGCCTACCTTGGAGCAATTCACGGACAAAAATCGGTGGAAAACGTAATTTTTTTGCAGTGAAATCAGAAGCATAAAATTGTATTATCTGGGAGAATGACCCATATGCTGGTGAGTTAACAATTTACAGCGCCAGGTCCTGTTAACTGGTTACAAGGGCAATAGTAAGTAGGGAATCACCAGACATCCTCTGAAAGGACTATCGTTAGACAGCAAGCGGTTAAGCGTCAAAAATTTCTTTATAAATTATAGCCAATTAAAATTCAATTAATGGTAACATTATGATTGAGTGACAAATGAAATTACTTCTATGTAAATTTTGTTAATATAATATAATATTAAAGTAAATTAACCAATTTAGCAGAGATCAAAGCGTATAAATCCTACAAACCAACAGATTTCGATTCAACTGACCTCGCTTGTTCATCGTAAGAAAACTTTGGGTCACACGGTGTGGGTTGGTAGCAGAAAACGTGGTGCATCAGTGGAACGTGTTTCCACGACTTGTACGAGCAGTGGACGAGCTCATTCGGTCGGACTTCGGCAGTGTGGAATATTGGGAGGATATTTCCAAGAAAGTCCGAACAGAGGCACAAAAGGGAACCTGCTCCTTTGGCGAGATAGTTCATGACAACTGGATTGAAAGAGGCAGGTACGTTGCCATGTATGACGACCAGGACGGCGTCATCGAGCCAGGTAGTGGATAGCATCTCCGCAAACGTCAACTTATGAATTACATACCTGTGGAAATTACGTACAAATTCAATACTTTGTTTATGATTCAACATAAAGTTCACTATCATTACCCAGTGAGAGCAAAGAGAGAGCGAGGTGGAGATCATTCTGTATAAACAATTTTATGGTTTGATATGTGAGATTCACCTGTCATTAATTAATGTTAGTTCTAGAGCTGCTTTCACACTTGCAGATGCCGAAGGGCTGTCGGAAAATATTATAATGTTTGGAGGTTTAGTGGATGAGTTAACAGGGGTCGGACATATGGTTCTTCTCGGGGTACTGGGCAAGGAACGGATCGAAGACATTGATGTTGTGCTAGAATCTGCAACTTGTCTGAAAACGAAGAAGTAGAATATATAAAAATTAATTACTAACGAATATATTATACAGTAGGACATGAAACAAGTTCAAATCACCACACCAGGGCAACCATTAAAAAGTGCTATGGTCTCAATATCAGGAGCCCCGGGAAGTATAGAATGCTACCCAATCAAAACACTAGTCAGACAGCCACAAGTTATCGTATTTATTGGCATAAAGAGAATTCACAAGAGCTCGAGGTGGAGTAAACTAATTTTTGATTATTTGGCCTGCCAGTCACCGATTCGGGTCAGTGGAATTGGGCATCAACAGATTGCTGATAACTGTTAAATTAATTCGGTCTGCACATTGTCCAAAACTTCGTATAGTATATTCAATTCAAGGGCTTTGGTACTTCGATTCAGCCTTTACTTTCAGTGTTAAACCAAAACGAGGCATTGTAGAGCAGAATGGGCATTGTAGTGTGTCATACCAGATAATAAAGAGACAGTGAAATCGTTTTGACCATTCAACATCAGAATACCCTTTCAAACGGAGTGAATGTGTGAATCGAGCTAAATATAGAGTAAGTATTAGTAGGTAGTGAAAGAAGCAATGAATCACACTGGTGGTAGACATCAAAACCCTCACAGGTACGAAACGAAGGTGTCATACGCGCACAGCACAGTTACAGCAGACAGTGGATCGCCATCTCCTCGGCGAAATATTGCTAGTAGGACACCACAAACAAAGAGTGATACACGCACAAGTGACCTTACACGAGGGATTTGAAATGTTCCAAATGAAATTTAGCTCAATTTTCTTAAAAAATGGGAGAGGTGGCTAATTGGCAGCAAGTTAGGCAGGTGATTAGTGCTGCGTCGCTTCGGCTGAGAGGTTATCGACAGGCATGTGTAATACGGTTATTTCATGGTAATAGGTTATCGAGTAACAGTGTCGACAGTTATGATCGCACACCTTTCACGCATTCGTTTTCCGTAACCTATTCCCAGCCAGCCTATTATCACGGAATCCTGAATGGCCAGCGACAAAGAGGCCCTCAAAGGCCTTTCCCCCAAGTTCTCAAAACAGTTATTCCAGTAATAGGGGTTTTCTGGTAATAGGTTATCTGGTATTATGTTACTGGACAGAATTAGCTGTGAAGCGGTTACGTTAAATATCTAGTTCTCCATTTAATCTTGAGTGATCATGTTCATGATGATAGTCATCATCAGAACAGCATTTACGAGTATGTAAAATGTAAGTATCCAAAATCACAAACTAAGTTAGTTACGAGTAACTGAAAATTATTCAGTTGCGGGATTTATAAATTGAAGCAGCGTCAATTCTCGCAATAACCACAGCTCCCCAAGGATTTCAGTATGTTGTACATGCCCTCTATAAACCATGTGAAAATACTAATATCGATCCTTCCAACACTCGTCAATACTAACTTGGAATTAGTAATTAATCACTCGTAATTAATAAGGGACGAACACACTTTTATGAACGCCACAATCACACAAGTTAAGACTACCAAACACATCTCACAGACATATCCAATGAATAATGGATAGCTACCCGGAACGCATATGTTCTTCTAGTGTTTTTCAGAAAAGTATTGTCTCTTTAAATCTGAAATAAGGAGAAACACTGACTTAAGGCTAGTTTGAGGCTAAAAATTAAACAACAGAAGAGCGATTTAAAAAATGAGGCATTCAATACATAAGATAAAAATGCTCCTAAAACATCTACATAACGTAATAGAACTAACTAAAGGGTACATTCAAGTTTTTAATAGGATGATGAGGGCGTGGCAAGGCACTATAATAATATATTATGCATGCTAGTAATAGTGAGTACACGATCGGGCGAAATTATCCCTTCAGCAGAAACAAAGAAACAGAAAGTATAATGATGAGGGAAATCACCAACCAGGTGCCCTCATATTGATGGATCATTCACATTTTTTGGTAACATTAATATTTATTTAGAAAACCCCCTCAATAGATTTTCTCCAAATCACTCGTTGGTTGTGAGTAATTGAATGCTTTTGATTAATTCACTACTATCAAACATAGTTGAATCGTAGACACCGCTTACTGGGCCCAAACAATGGTTGTTTCTGATTTTTGCAATGATTACATTAAAAACGTAGTATTAAAATAAGGGTATATTTGAAAAACAAATCTAGTTATAATGAAATTAATGTTGCAATTATTCCGTTACCTCGTAGACCCTTGTGCTGTGGACATTTCTGTACTGATATGTGATGACTGGCCACTTGAACAACGAGTCAGAATGTCGTCAGTAGGGGGGTTTGGATACGATTCAGCAGACACCAAGCTTTCGTCTGTGGATGTGTTGAGCGTTTCTTTGGTTGGATCAAGGACATCGGCACTGAGCCCTATTGCAGTACCGCCAGGCATCAGTTTGACGGCTCTGAAATGAAAGGTATCTTATCACTAAGGACGGAAGATGAAACCCAACAAAAGTTATACTAAGAACAGCAACTCCTAAATCTGACATGTTTCGGATTCAGGTCCCACTTTCTATAGATCTTCCAATTCTTGAATCCCTACTAACAGAATGGGAAAGGTGGATACTGCATCATGCCACAGCTGCCAGGATAATGTGCACGATAATGTGAACGAAATGGGTAGTTGAAAAAAGCTGGCTACAAGACGCACTGGGCATTATGTCTTTGAATATGTCAGCTTAGTAGTTGCTAAGATGATGCAGATTGAGTAGCATTATACCCACACATAAGAATATGTGGGTAGGGCCTTGGGGAGAAAGATGCTCTATGCGGATAGGCTAAGGGAAGGAGAGTGTAATGTGTAAAACAGCCCCAGGCTGAGTTTCAACACGTGAAAGGCAGGCGAGGATTTAGTGAGGTTTGAGTCCCACATAACCAGTTTCGGCTGTTACACCATCATCACAACAACACAAAACACATCATTTCAGTGTTGTACTGATCGTCTTTGAAACTCGACTTTTATTTTTCAAGTACCCTTCATTACTTGTAATCATGATTCATAGAACGTTTTATGCCCATCATCTATCCGTTTTCCGCAGGCGTCTAATAATGAAGAACAGTCGTTCAGTGCTTCAAAATGTGTTCGTTTAAAATAAGTAAGAAATGAGGCTATTCACCCAACTCCCGAACCAGGATGCCTCACTGATATGTCTTGCTGACCCTCTTTCACTTGGGCCACTGCTTCACAAAACGTACACAGCATCGACACGTGGGCTCGCCACCGATCCAGAAAAGAACTCTTCAGTTCGGGACCGCCACAACCTAGAACAGTGCAAACGGTTATTATACTGTGGTATCGTGAACAAGCAAGTTAATGACGTTGATGTTCAAATCACAAATATTACAGCATGTACTTACGTTCACTCAATTTAGCGTACGTTTCCGGTATTGTATGTTCGTTTCCAATTTTATAGGGCGACCCCAAAGGTTCAACAGCTAGAATCACAAAATCCGAGAATTAACCAAAACAAATTCAACGCCACATACACAACCACTACAATGTACTGTAGGTGGGAAACTACTGAAGTTTCAAAGATCCACAACACTAGGGGTCAAGACGATGAATTGTAATAGATCGATTAATAATTCATACGGTTGAACAAAGAGGAAGTCAGTTAGTCCGTTAGAAGTGAAAAACTCTGCAAATTCTTGACACAACGGTTCATTATCTTCTTTGTACAGATCACCCTTCTGTCTAGATCACTAGGTCTAAATGTCTAGATCCTAAATGTTAGATTAATTATTATTATCAATTATCATTAATTATTAACAATTTTATCAAGTACCTAGTGAGAATTATTATAATTTATTGTTAGGTATTAATAATTCGTATTTATTATTAATAATAATAATTATTAATTATGATTAATTAATACGATATAATTCTGGGGTTTTTAATACTACGTCGGTAATAATTTTTCTATAAAAGAAGTACCTACCAACAAACATTCGAAATTACCTTCATTTCCGTAGCACGAAACGCATCTCAGAACAACAAACTCGACATCACTTAAGCCATATGATGTTCCAAAGAGTTTGTTAGTATGAAAATGGACCTGTATTTCAACAGTTTGATTCACGATCGTGTTGTGAGGCACAATCTTTGAGCCGTCATTGTGAACGAACGGCTGGTCGTACAAAGCTGCGGATGGTCTTAAAAAATTCTACGGAACAAACTCTATCTAAATATGAAAATTTGAGTTCGAATGGACCTTCAACAAGACCAATTGTCGACTCAAATACTTCGTGAAAACGAAAAAAAGTTGACTTCATATCGACTCGAGGTGTTTATTTGAGTTCGAATGGACCTTCAAGAAGACCAATTGTCGACTCAAATACTTCGTGAAAACGAAAAAAAGTCGACTTCATATCGACTCGAGGTGTTTATTTGAGTTCGAATGGACCTTCAAGAAGACCAATTGTCGACTCAAATACTTCGTGAAAACGAAAAAAAGTCGACTTCATATCGACTCGAGGTGTTGATTTGAGTTCGAATGGACCTTCAAGAAGAGCAATCGTCAACTCAAATACATCGTGAAAACGAAAAAAAGTCGACTTCATATCGACTCGAGATGTGGATTTGAGTTCGAATGGACCTTCAAGAAGAGCAATTGTCGACTCAAATACTTCGTGAAAACGAAAAAAAGTCGACTTCATATCGACTCGAGGTGTTGATTTGAGTTCGAATGGACCTTCAAAAAGAGCAATTGTCGACTCAAATACTTCGAGAAAACGAAAAAAAGTTGACTTCATATCGACTCGAGGTGTTGATTTGAGTTCGAATGGACCTTCAAGAAGAGCAATTGTCGGATCAAATACTTCGTGAAAACGAAAAAAAGTTGACTTCATATCGACTCGAGGTGTTGATTTGAGTTCGAATGGACCTTCAACAAGACCAATTGTCGACTCAAATACTTCGTGAAAACGAAAAAAAGTTGACTTCATATCGACTCGAGGTGTTGATTTGAGTTCGAATGGACCTTCAAGAAGAGCAATTGTCGACTCAAATACTTCGTGAAAACGAAAAAAAGTCGACTTCATATCGACTCGAGGTGTTGATTTGAGTTCGAATGGACCTTCAAAAAGAGCAATTGTCGACTCAAATACTTCGAGAAAACGAAAAAAAGTTGACTTCATATCGACTCGAGGTGTTGATTTGAGTTCGAATGGACCTTCAAGAAGACCAATTGTCGACTCAAATACTTCGTGAAAACGAAAAAAAGTCGACTTCATATCGACTCGAGGTGTTGATTTGAGTTCGAATGGACCTTCAAGAAGAGCAATCGTCGACTCAAATACATCGTGAAAACGAAAAAAAGTCGACTTCATATCGACTCGAGATGTTGATTTGAGTTCGAATGGACCTTCAAGAAGAGCAATTGTCGACTCAAATACTTCGTGAAAACGAAAAAAAGTCGACTTCATATCGACTCGAGGTGTTGATTTGAGTTCGAATGGACCTTCAACAAGACCAATTGTCGACTCAAATACTTCGTGAAAACGAAAAAAAGTTGACTTCATATCGACTCGAGGTGTTGATTTGAGTTCGAATGGACCTTCAAAAAGAGCAATTGTCGACTCAAATACTTCGTGAAAACGAAAAAAAGTTGACTTCATATCGACTCGAGGTGTTGATTTGAGTTCGAATGGACCTTCAAGAAGAACGATTGTCGACTCAAATACTTCGTGAAAACGAAAAAAAGTTGACTTCATATCGACTCGAGGTGTTGATTTGAGTTCGAATGGACCTTCAAGAAGAGCAATTGTCGACTCAAATACTTCGTGAAAACGAAAAAAAGTCGACTTCATATCGACTCGAGGTGTTGATTTGAGTTCGAATGGACCTTCAAAAAGAGCAATTGTCGACTCAAATACTTCGAGAAAACGAAAAAAAGTTGACTTCATATCGACTCGAGGTGTTGATTTGAGTTCGAATGGACCTTCAAGAAGAGCAATTGTCGGATCAAATACTTCGTGAAAACGAAAAAAAGTTGACTTCATATCGACTCGAGGTGTTGATTTGAGTTCGAATGGACCTTCAACAAGACCAATTGTCGACTCAAATAATTCGTGAAAACGAAAAAAAGTCGACTTCATATCGACTCGAGGTGTTGATTTGAGTTCGAATGGACCTTCAAGAAGAGCAATTGTCGACTCAAATACTTCGTGAAAACGAAAAAAAGTCGACTTCATATCGACTCGAGGTGTTGATTTGAGTTCGAATGGACCTTCAAGAAGAGCAATTGTCGACTCAAATACTTCGTGAAAACGAAAAAAAGTTGACTTCATATCGACTCGAGGTGTTGATTTGAGTTCGAATGGACCTTCAAGAAGAGCAATTGTCGACTCAAATACTTCGTGAAAACGAAAAAAAGTCGACTTCATATCGACTCGAGGTGTTGATTTGAGTTCGAATGGACCTTCAAGAAGAGCAATTGTCGACTCAAATACTTCGTGAAAACGAAAGAAAGTTGACTTCATATCGACTCGAGGTGTTGATTTGAGTTCGAATGGACCTTCAAGAAGAGCAATAGTCGAGACAAATACTTCGTGAAAACGAAAAAAATTTGACTTCATATCGACTCGAGGTGTTGATTTGAGTTCGAATGGACCTTCAAGAAGAGCAATTGTCGACTCGAATACTTCGTGAAAACGAAAGAAAGTTGACTTCATACCGACTCGAGGTGTTGATTTGAGTTCGAATGGACCTTCAAGAAGAGCAATAGTCGACACAAATACTTCGTGAAAACGAAAAAAAAGTTGACTTCATATCGACTCGAGGTGTTTATTTGAGTTCGAATGGACCTTCAAGAAGACCAATTGTCGACTCAAATACTTCGTGAAAACGAAAAAAAGTTGACTTCATATCGAATCGAGGTGTTTATTTGAGTTCGAATGGACCTTCAAGAAGACCAATTGTCGACTCAACTACTTCGTGAAAACGAAAAACTCTGCAAATTCTTGACACAACGGTTCATTATCTTCTTTGTACAGATCACCCTTCTGTCTAGATCACTAGGTCTAAATGTCTAGATCCTAAATGTTAGATTAATTATTATTATCAATTATCACTAATTATTAACAATTTTATCAAGTACCTAGTGAAAATTATTATAATTTATTGTTAGGTATTAATAATTCGTATTTACTATTAATAATAATTATTATTAATTATGATTAATTAATACGATATAATTCTGGGGTTTTTAATACTACGTCTGTAATAATTTTTCTATAAAAGAAGTACCTACCAACAAACATTCGAAATTACCTTCATTTCCGTAGCACGAAACGCACCTCAGAACAACAAACTCGACATCACTTAAGCCATATGATGTTTCAAAGAGCTTGTTAGTATGGAAATGGACCTGTATTTCAACAGTGAGTCACGATCGTGTTGTGAGGCACAATCTTTGAGCCGTCATTGTGAACGAACGGCTGGTCGTACAAAGCTGCGGATGGTCTTAAAAAATTCTACGGAACAAACTCTATCTAAATATGAAATAAAAAACATACCGTTCTATATGAATTTTTCGAGATATGAGATTTTCAAATTTTCAAAATTCGTTTTGTACCCCTTCCCCTTGACCTAGGGTTATGAAAAGTTTCGAGGATCATTGTGGGGCTGGTCCAAACCCAGAAACCAAATTTCGTAATTTTAGCTCAACGTTAACTGGGCAAAGTGGCGCGGACGGCGTACGGCGGACGGACGGATTTTGGTTTATTATCTTCGATAATGAACCATTGGAATCGCCCAAAGAAAAAAAAATTTTAACCCCCCCTCAAAATTTGTTGGTTTACGTTTCAAGATACGTAGATTCAGAAAATCGAATAAAAAAAAATCCGTCCGTCCGCCGTACGCCGTACGCCGTCCGCGCCACTTTGCCCAGTTAGCGTTGAGTTAAAATTACGAAATTTTTTTTATGGGTTTCGACCAACCCCACAATGGTCCTCGAAACTTTTCATAACCCTAGGTCAAGGGGAAGGGGTTCAAAACGAATTTTGAAAATTTGAAAATCTCATATCTCGAAAAATTCATATAGAACGGTGTGTTTTTTATTTCATATTTAGATAGAGTTTGTTCCGTAGAATTTTTTAAGACCATCCGCAGCTTCGTACGACCAGCCGTTCGTTCACAATGAGGGCTCAAAGATTGTGCCTCACAACACGATCGTGTATCAAACTGTTGAAATACAGGTCCATTTTCATACTAACAAGCTCTTTGGAACATCATATGGCTTAAGTGATGTCGAGTTTGTTGTTCTGAGGTGCGTTTCGTGCTACGGAAATGAAGGTTATTTCGAATGTTTGTTGGTAGGTACTTCTTTTATAGAAAAATTATTACCGACGTAGTATTAAAAACCCCAGAATTATATCGTATTAATTAATCATAATTAATAATGATTATTATTAATAATAAATACGAATTATTAATACCTAACAATAAATTATAATAATTTTCACTAGGTACTTGATAAAATTGTTAATAATTAGTGATAATTGATAATAATAATTAATCTAACATTTAGGATCTACACATTTAGACCTAGTGATCTAGACAGAAGGGTGATCTGTACAAAGAAGACCTAGTGATCTGTACAAAGAGGATTTTTTTTTATTCGATTTTCTGAATCTACGTATCTTGAAACGTAAACCAACAAATTTTGAGGGGGGGTTAAAAAAATTTTTTCTTTGGGCGATTCCAATGGTTCATTATCGAAGATAATAAACCAAAAACAGTGCTATCAAACAACATGAATAATAAAGGAGATTTACATAGATTCAAACGTTGTGGCGCTTAGACTTCATTGAAACGGTACAACATACACATTCATTGAAACTGGCAACATAAAAAAATGGTTATCCCACTGTGTCCCAACAGTTTTGAGTTATGGGAGACTGTTGTGGGACGTCTAGTTTTCTACTTTGTCAGCCTTTTCAGAGACACCCTTGAGTGGAGTTGATGAATGAGTTTCCCACAAGAAGATCGCGTTAAAAAACACCCTGTTATGGGTCTAGGAAAAACAATTATTAAATTATTATTGCTCTCAAATAAGAAGCCACTCACTTAGAATCCTAAGGATCTGTATCCCGTTTTCAAGAGTCACTTCATTTTGTAAGAAAGTGAGTAACAGCTGAGATAAATCCTGTTCGTTTGTCTCTAGTAGTAACGACAGTCTGTCTGAAGCATGCCAGGCGAGCGGTGTACCGTATTTATCCAACTGTAAATCATTTTATTAATAAAGAAGACAGTAATCTTGAGAAGTCAACCATACTTCAATGTAGAACTTCGAAAATTTATTTTGGTTTCATAACAGAAATTAGGAGTATTTTTTGGTATTCCATCGACCTCCTAGCTTTAAATATTCATGAGTCATGAGCAGTAATTTAAAAATACCTTAAAGATACTGGATTGGAATTTCAAGCTTGGTCGTGGACTTGACATATGGAGGGTTATAATTTCAACAACAAGCAATCAACTGGTTACGTTCTATTTGGTCATTTCCTATAAGGGATGAATTCAAGTAGTGACGTGGGAAGACAACGTAACCGACCACGTATACGAACTACAAATCCAAACAAAGGAGTAGATGAATTTGCCGCATAACTAATCCAGTGTTCCTACCTCGATAATTCTTCCATGATAGTCGAACGTACAAGTCAGGTAATTTGCTTCGATAAGGATATAAATAGCATCCTCTTTGGAGATCTGTTTAGATTTAAATTCATTGAACTGAATAGGTAAGTGAGTCTTACGGCTCAGAACGGTAATCCACCCTGATACGTCAAGAATTTGCTGAAAAAGGGTTTAAAACGGTCATGAGATATCGAGAAGGGTAAAGGAGGAAGTTCAATGTGAAATCGTCTTTTAGTGTCATCAATTTTGTGGACCAGAAACATTAAAATAGGGGACAACGTCTGAATAGGGATTGTGACAAGTTGATACTGGCCTACCACTGAACTTCCAACTTCACATTGACAAAGTAATAATTCGCGGTACTACTTGTATCGTATTGCGAGATCCACTTGGATAATGGTTAATTTTGTATCCCTGGAAATCCCGAAATCACCAATGGATTTGGAGTTCAATCACACTGCTATTACAAGGAATGCCGTTGTAAAGCAATGTGAGCCACCAATAAAGTTTACGAGTCCACTCCTGATACTGCGATAGTGTTTCACATCCCACCCCACCAATTTCTTTCAAGCGTTACAGTTCAGCTTAGATCGACCTGTTAATTGGCGTAGAAGGTGTAAAGTTTTTCTTAAACCCACATTATCTAACTGCCAAATTAAACAGCACGTAGGTAAATAAAAAATGCGTAGTGAGGATTATACACAGTACACAACAATAATTGTTAATTATCAACAAAACAACGACATTACCGGTTCAATACAAATGTTACTCACTTTTGGAAACACCGAAACAGCCTTCTTGTTGGCATGGTACCAGAACAAATCTAGGATGTGCCCCGATTTGTAGTTCAAACACTGGTCAGACAAGACGCCATTCACTTCCAGTTTTTGCTTCAAACCTGAGGCCAGAAGATGGATTATTAAATCAAGTGGAGCCATTGAATATTTACAAAGGGGAGGGTTTCGTTATTGGTTGAGCATCTAAATATTGATTAGCATTAATCTGCACACCAAATACTCCATGCATGAAAGTCGGGTTTTCAAATGAGGATATTGATACGTTCGCATTGTGAATTTTAAGCTAATTTCTGAAATCAGCAAAACATAGTTCAACTAGGGAGGCCAACGGGATTTGTTGAAAACGACGGTTTCCACTTTGAATTACCAAAATATTTCCCAATTCTCACTATGTGTATTTCCTGCTGGCCGGAAATGAAAACTGAATGGCCGTTGATTGAAGAAGCCCATCATCTCCTATAAGATGCACACTCGGTGACAGAAGGAAATGAAGGACCAGAACAAAGAGCAAAAGTCAGCTGCGCACGCATTGTGCTTCCAGTGACTGCAAACCCCACGTAAAAGCTTTGCTAACAATATAGAGTTCGATTGAGATGAGAACTGCTTCCATGGATGGGCCACTCAGCCGGTGTTCAATTGTCTGAAGACGTTAAGGATACTTGATGACGGTACGTAGTTGCTGAAGAAGAAATAAGTAAGTTTATCGCTCTACTCAGTCATTTCGAAGTGCATGCTGGGAGGTGGATTATCATACGTTTCAGTGCCTCATATAGGACTTCTAAGACTGTCCATTTATTATTCTTTAGGTTTAGTTAAACTAGTTCATTCAGATCCAGATTCTTAAAAATTAAAAATAATGATATTAACAAACGTAGTTCATACTGCATAATATATTATATAATCACTTGTAGTATTCTATTGCATCAATTAATCAAGTAAACGACGAGTATCTCTCTACATGGAAAGAATTTATTCGTACAGGCTCGTATCTCATTAGCAATATCGTGAGAATGACGTGTTAAACAGTGTATTTTCAAGCTACGGTTTCTTCCCTTCAGGTTGTTTAGAGTAAAAAGATAATTCCATTACGACCTTTGTTAGATATGCCACGAATATCAAAATCGAGGAGATCTACAGACAAACCTAGGAGAGAGTTTGTGGAAGTAACAAGCTCCAGGGATTTAAGCATAGGCGCGCGCCGAGGGGCCTGCACCTCAATTGAGGTGACAAAATAATGTCACTGGTCAAGTTTTATTATTGTTTTACGGCCAGATAATACAAAATATTTAGCGCAAATTCCATTAAAAATCACCAGTTTGCACCTAATTTTTCTAATTTTCCAGGGGGGAGGGCCCCAGGACACCACAAGCCCAGGGCAGGGAGGTATAAACTGTTACCGTTAAACCAAAGGAACTTGTCAAGAAAGATATGATTTGTTGTTTTGTTCATGTCCTCTTTGGTTGAATAACCCTTGTCTAGGTATTGTCGAGGAAACAATACCTACCCCTGAAGATGGCTTATTAAAGCCGAAAGCTCGGAAAGACTTCTCCCCCGTTTTCTTTACAGCCTCCTACAACCCTCCAAAGAAAGATATGTACAACAGCATTTAAAACCCTCGTTCAAACCTATTTTGGAACAATTTATTAGAAAAAGTGTGGATTAATAATTATTATTACATAAAAGCTACGACACATAACACACCTACATGCTGATAGCACTTACTAGAACCTATCGAGCACAGAAACGGTGGTAACTCTTGGTGAACAACAAGCGAACCGTGTTTGTCCGTCACAGATCTCAATTTTTGAATTAATGAATTCAATCTCCACGATTGAACCCAAGTTGCAGCCAAATAGTATACAGTCAACATTGTTTTGACACTGGAAAATATTTCATCATGTATGAAGATTGTCACATTAGTTGTCATTATTTAAGTGTGCCCCAGGTTAGTTGATTGTGTAAGATATTTTTTTGTCTAAAAATTATATCGTACGATGAATGGGTTGATTCCTTTGATAGGAGTGGCCAGATACACAGATATGTCAAGCGGTAGCGCGCTCCCTTATCAATCTCGGCTGTGGCACTTCCCACCCCAATTTATGGTTTGACAATACAGCACAGACCCTGGTGCTCCCACCTTTTCGCCATGCGTGTACACTGCGCGACCTCAAAGCATGACATAGTACTACTAGGAAACTCCATGAGTCAAGATGTTTTCTATCTTCAATGTGTTTTCTATCTTCAAACGCCAAAGCCGTCTACAATCGATTCAGTAGATCAGAAACCCCCACATATAAGTCCTTAGTCAATTTCATGCCAATAGGAGCTACAGGAAAGCAAACCCCAGGTTTTTAATCCCCTGTGGATGATTCTATCCTCCAACGTTGAAATTCTATCCTTCATATTCAATATGGCATCGAGACCTGCACAATACGTTTTCAGGGAAGAATAAAGCGTCAATTAACCTAAATGATCGGCAAAGTATGAGAAGAGTGGTAGGGGATGAAATGAGTCGAGATAAATTTGAACTGCGACTTAATGTTATAAAAACACCTGAATGGTATTCGTCGTATTCATTGCTATATGTTACGGCAGCTTGTACAAGCATACGTGTGTATGGTTCCCAATTGTATATTTTAATTGATATAATGAAAAAACGAAGTATTTAACAATCCACTTACCTAAAACAAACAAAATGTAGAATATTTCATGAATTATATTCCAATCGTCAGTTAGATGCAGATTTAGTTACCAGAGTATATTGGCAACTTGCAGATAAGGTATCCAACTCTAACATTCCGAAATTTGAAAAATAACTCCCATCACATGACAAATAATATTGAAAATATTATTTTCAATCTCAAAAGTGAGTAGGTAAGTACTGTGAAGGTGAGTAAACTCCCTCAGAAAAATCAATTCAAACAGAAGAGACGTATCTCTGATTAAATTGCTTATCAACTTCTTTTGCGAATATTTATGAAGGAGACATTTCGCCGGAGCGTGGAAGAAGATACCTTCCCTGTGTCGATGGCTGCTGATTGTCGTATCCTGTTCTGTACCTGCCTGCTCATAAGCCATGGAAAAAGCAATGGAAGCATAGGAGTTTTTGAAATGAAAGCACACGAATTTTTGAAATGTCCGATGTGTATGGCTATTTGGACTTCATATGCATGTCACCTAAAACTTCTATCCCTACACATTTCTCTCACCCTCCCCTATATGAGAATAATATTGATATAATAATAATTCAATAATCACCCTGCCAACGTCGTGTAATAACGAAGAGAAGCAAAGAGGACGATGTGGAAGAACTGGACTCATCCTTCAACCACGGACTCACTCCATAAACTCTTTCAATCTGATGGAGAAGAGGACAACAACCACCAAAGCCATTCCTTCTTCCATGCACCAAAGCTTATCGCCGGTATCAATTTTTATTGCGAGTTTGTTTTGGGCTCAACCGTTCAAGTTCAACAGGTCAATAAAACGCCACAATAATTTCAATTATCTCAAGGTTGTTCATCTACCTCGTTGTTATCGAACGTAGAAAACCGACATCTTCACCGACAAATCATGGCAGGCGAACCCCCACTCTGGGTGAGTATGAAGGTTCATAGGTTATCAAATCACGTCCCCAGCTGCCTGCTACAATCTCAATTAGGTTGATCATTCAGATTTCAGTAAGTAGTGCAGTAGCAGTCATCTAGATTGTAACCGAATTTTCGCCCATACCCTCAGGTACCGCTCAACAGGATGGGTGGAAATCTGTCTTCATTGGACCCGATGCAGGTGCAAGTGCCGAATCTTGAGGAGCACCTTCAGCGGGATCCTTACCTCCGGCCGTACGAAAGAGAATTCAGAAGAAGGTGAATAATCTATTTTCAGTTTATCCGAACTTTTATACATCAACGTACCTTGGTTATCAGGTTATTTCAGAATTTTTAGGTACCTAGTTAGGAAATCTATGCGATGACTAGGAAAGATGCCGGCAAGTTCTGGGATAAGTCCAATTTATTAAATTGCTGGTATGAATGGTATGGTATGGTAGGTATATGACTTCAGCAATACTCACTGCGATCGCAACGCATCAATTTTTCACTGCCGGGAATTCATATTCGGGAAAATGATGTTTGAACGTTATCACGAATGGACGTTATCAGGGGGTTCTTTGTGGGTCGTGGTTTCACCGCAATTTTGAGTCAACTGAGCATTCGAAAGTGTAAACAGCTATTATGGCTGAACTTGTAGCTGGATATTGGTGTCAAAAAGCCCCTACCATAACATATTTCTTTGAAGTTGAAGAAAACACAGGTAAAGAGGTATCTATTTACCATACGTGTAATTTGTGGAGCTTACGTACCAGTGTGTCGAAATTAATCCGATCATCCCTCCCTTGCGTACGTTCCGTCCGATGCTGATAAAGTGCGCGTCTACCTTTACTCGCCCATTGGCGGCCTTTGCTGCTGAGAGACTTGATCGATTCGTAGGTACAGCTACTGATTATAGACTCATGTGGCCTGGAAACGAGTTGAAGAGTGTCGTCATAAGTTCAAATACAATACTGGCTTGTTAATGAAAAACGTCTTAACTCCAAAATTTGACCCGGAAGGGGTTGAAATTACCTAATTGGGGTGAAATCTCAAATAAGCTTGATGTTGGGGAAAAACGCCTCAACTGCATGTTTGTTGATTAGAAACACCTCAATGCTTCGTTTAAAACACCTTAACTAGCATGCTACGATTTTATTTGTTTAGGAAAAAGCCTTAACTCGCTGAAAACTGAGTTGAGGCGTTTTACCTAAACATCGTTGGCTTCAGATGATGGGATGAGGTGTTTACTCCTGGGAGGCGTTTCACTTATGTAAATAATGAAAGTGTATAAGTGATTTCAGTATGTTGGTTGCCAGTTGAGATGTTTTTAATCAAAATCCTTACAAAAAAGCCACCTATATTTGTGAAGGTACAACGACTTTACTAGATTTTAGTTGTTTTTATTTAGGAATGTTTTACATTAAGTAAAAGGGGATTTCACTGGAAGCTAATTTCTCAAAAATCAATTATTTAGAGTTGAGGCGTGTTTGCTTAACAGGGCAGAATAGATCAAATTACACATTTTTGTTTGATTTCACATATGAAATGGTTCTTCGTTTTTAGCTGCAGCTTTTCAGTCTAATATGCTACCAAATGTATCAATTTATCATTTGTTTTGTCAAATGTCACTCATTTATGGTCATCGACAATTGTTGTACTTTTCATTTCAACGTTTTAGGAAGAAACATGAACGTAAATTTCTTCACCAACCAGTAAATTTTAAAACTGGATTCATCCAATATCGTTCCAATAGAACTAATAGTTCGTCGGTTGATTTAAAGTTTGGTTTATAGATATTGGTCACTTCAATTTTGTAGTTGACAGATATGTAGGAACTCACAGTTTGTTGTGTCAGGACGATATAATCACATGCATATTATTTGAATGATGTACTTTGCTCACATTTTTGGTCAGAAAAACAATGTTCCCGTTGATAGTTTATATTAGTCTTGCGACAACAGTGTCTTATTTTCGGTCCGATATCCGATTTAGTTGGTCGCTAATCTGAATTTAGAATGGAGGCAGATAATTTTCATCGGCTGGACGAAGGTCAAGTTTATTAATAACTCACATTTTCATTTGATCGAATAATCGTCCGTCTCACTTCAGCATCAGTATTTTTGGTAGAAACATGAGCAGTTCACGGCATATTGATTACCTTTATCTTATCCACTTTATAATCTACACAAAACCTCCCATTCATGTCATCTTTACAATTCTTGGGTTGGTCGGGCGCTCTTCGGATTTAGTTTCCCCAATGTACACTAATATTGATTCAATGGTTTTATTTTGAGCTGATCACAGTTTTCAACTCTGCCAGAATGGCGGCCAAATAAATAGCTCCCTGGTGGATATTAGGTGTATTAGGTTAGATTAATTTATAACCGATTTATTACTGCCCCTCAAGTTAGTATTCAATCGTGTGGCATTGATCGCAGTATTTGTGAGACTTGGTGATACATTATGGAGATTAGTCCTCTGGTGCAACCACTGCTCCTTGAATTTCTTTGGAGGCTATCCCATCCCCCCCAACAAATACTCCGTGTAAAAATCACCCCGCCTCGCAAACCGCAAAAACGTTACGAATTCCACTTTCTCCGTCCGCATTTTTCCTTCCAATTAACCCTAGAGATATCCTAACCACCTCACAACCATCGTAATCGTTTCAAAATCTTCCCTTGGCGCTATGTCAAGATGTTTTTATTACCACACATATATGTATTATTTTATTAGGCTGCTGTAGAATGATATTTGCGAGGCGGGGTGATTTTTGGGGGGATATCACATCTTTTAGTTGTTGACGTAGAAAAGACCTGTAAAGGCAATATGCAAGAATAAATGAATAAAATTATAAATGAATTATTTATTAATAATTTAGTTATTTATTAATAAAGTTATACACTAATAAAACCAATAAATAAAGCTAGAATAAATGAGAGGCCTCGGCTAACTGAATAAGAAGAAGAACCTGGTAAGGGTGAAGAACCGGGTTTTTGAAGTTATTTACCTCGGCTCCCTTTAGGCCGAGCGACTGGAATCTTTATAGAGGCACTGGCTAATAATGTTGAAACGAAGCTCGGAGCAAAATTTCAAGTCAATCGGTGAAGGTGGAGAGGCTGTACTCTTGACCGTCTGAACAAGAAGAAAGAACAAGGTAAGGGCGAAAAACAGGGTTTTTGAAGTTATATAACTCGGCTTCCTTTATACCTACCGCCTTGAAACCTTCAGGGCTTTCTATTATCCACACGAAGAAGACCCACACCGAATTTTGAGTCGATCGGTCTAATAGGAACCAAGATATGGATACCTGAAAAACGCGTTTCTTGACATCCAGTAAACTCGGTACCGTTCGTTCTTTTCAACTTGTATGACTTGATGGATAGGATGGACGGTATTTGAGAATTTAATATAAATTTAACATGACTGTTGAAAATTCTGAGCTATGCCTGTTAACAAGATGTTGCTTTCATTCATATTTCACGTGGCCTATCTCCGATAATAACCGATTTTGGGTAATTAACACACTACTTGAGATCCTACATCATTGAACAAACAGTATTTTAATTCTTTTTAAATATATCAGACAAGAGGCATTGTGTTGTATTGTTCATCGTGATACAACTGATTCCCAACCCAAGTTGTTATAAGAAATGTCAAATCATTTTAAAGAAATGACAAATCATTTTAGACATCAACGTGACATGAGAAATGTTGCCACTTATGGAATGGATAAGTTTCTACCTTTATACATCAATAATTTAATTGGGATAGATATTTTTACAGTCTTCAAACGCATACATCCTCTAAAATGTCTTATGAATATGGGTGTATGGTATGATTGGAAAAATGTTCTCCATATTTTCCAGAATATTCTCCATATTTCTCCAGACATTTACACCCATATTCCATTCCTTAGATGCTTGGTTACACTAATATGGAAAAAATAATTTTTGAAACTCTCAGGTTAACCGATTTTATTGCTGATTTGATCCCTCGCCTAACCACAGTCTTATTTTTGTAAGACACTACAGCTTCATCGTTGCTCTTTGAATCAGGTTTGCGGTGATGCAGGACTCGATGGACAAGATCGAACACGAATTAGGAGGACTAGATTCTTTCGTCAAATCTTACCAGGAATACGGAATACACGTGAATGAGGATAATTCTGTATCCTGCAAGGAATGGGCTCCTGGAGCGGAGCAGTTGTATCTCACTGGCGCATTTAGTACGTTTTCTTTCCTGTGAAACGAAGCTCACTGCATCAGTTGTGATTATCACAATTATTTATGTCTAGTTCTTAACATTCATAGCGAATTTCCTCGTTTCATTTACAGACGGTTGGAACAGGATGAGTCATCCTTTTGTGAAAGGGGAGTACGGGAAGTGGACTTTGCATATTCCTGCCAATCCTGATCGAAGCTGCCCCATCCGTCACCTCAGTGAAGTTAAGGTATGCACCTTCTTATTAGAACTCAGGTACGTTTTCATGTATATTACAGGTACGCTTGCAAACCGACGTATCCATTCATGGATGTGTGAATGCTTCTTGGTATTTCGTACTTCGAGTCACCTGTGACAGGGGATGAAGAGAGGGGGACTATATGTTTCTAGTGAACATGTTGATTGGAAACACACAAGTACCTCACATGAGCCTGTTCCTTGTATGCAGAGAACGTTTTTGATCTATTAGACGTCATCATACAAATGAAACGCTTCCCATAACCGGTTACATGTTCCAGATCTGCGTTAAAAAGTACAATGGCGAGGTAGTAGACAGAATCAGCCCTTGGGCCACGTACGTTGTCAAGCCCCCCAAACACGAAGGCCTCACTTACAAGCACCTGATGTGGAATCCCTCTCAGGTTTGTTAATTCCTGCTTTATCATAAAAATTGTAATAATTTCCCTTCCTTTGTACATATTCATCAAAGCTACTCTCGTTGGCCCTCTAAAGTATTGATAGGTACTATAAAGGATCATGTTAACGTATTTATCATTTTAACAGAAATACCAGTTAAAAGAGCCGCATGCAGAGCGTCCTGACTCATTGAAAATATACGAATGTCACGTGGGAATCGCCCAATCTGAAGGAAAAGTCGGATCGTACATGGAATTCGCTGAAAATATTGTTCCTAGAATCAAGAAGTTAGGTAAGGTGCACTAACACCTAAATCGTTTGAACTGTCTTGATTTTATTTTAATTACCTGCACGTATTTATTGTTGTTTTTTCTAATTTTGAGTTAATTTTTCCCCTGTGTACTAGGGTACAATGCACTGCAGATAATGGCAATTATGGAGCACGCTTACTATGGTAGTTTCGGATACCAAGTAACAAGTTTTTTTGCTGCATCTAGGTTTGTTTTCTTTAATTTATTTTATTTTTTTAATTTAAGGCTTAGTGTTTATGGTTGTACTTCCTCCTGTCAATTCAGTTGACTTTGTTATGAAATTCAAATTACGTAAATTTTACGGCTCAGGTTGGCATATGACCCTCAAGAATCGTTTTTTGGTTTGATAACTGATAGGATTTATCATACAAAGAAAAACCTTGGGACCCAAAAGTAGTTAAACTTTGTCACTGGCGTCATACTGGGAAGGTCCCATACTGCCATTTGGGGATGAAGAGATAAATATAGTAGGTTAAGGTGGCTGGGGGAAGCATCAGGGTATCCATGTGGCCTCAATTACTAGTGACGTAATCAAAACTCCCAATATTAATTAGACTAGATAGGTTGCATGCAAAACCAAAATAAGTATTAGATCCACCAAACTCTACTTTTCAATTAATAAATACAAAATATATCGAACGTTGGTGTTTTGTAATGGATTGGTTTTTTGCACAAGACCTTAAAAGAAGCATTCTTAGCAACTACTCATCTTATCCCCCATTTGTCTTGCATGATCGAGCCTATTTCAACACAATGATGAATTTCTTGGCATGTCTTTCACTGTGCCTGATTCTCAAATTTCTCCTGTTCATTACATTTAACTTTGAGGCACAGACTGTGCCTGTTCTAAGTCAGGTCCTAAGTACGTCAATTTATTCTCCTT